>JADEYB020000023.1:76498014-76519449 GCA_015832495.2 Alces alces
GATCCAACCAGTCCATCCTAAAGGAGATCAGTCCTGGGTGTTCATTGGAAGGACTGGTGTTGAAGCTGAAGCTCCAATACTTTGGCCACCTGATGCGAAGAGCTGCCTCACTGGAAAAGACCCTGATGCTGGGAAAAGACTGAAGGAAAAAGGAGAAGGGGATGGCAGAGGATGAGATGGTTAGACAGCATCACCTACTCACTGGACATGAACTTCAGCAAGCTTCGGGAGACAGCAGAGGAGAGAGGAGTCTGCCCTGCTGCGGTCCATGGGATCGCAAAGTTGGACCTGACTTACTGACTGAACAACAGCAGTCACCTTCAGGTAGAAGGTGTTGTTGAGAGAAGGAGGCTGTCAACAGGCCCACATTTCTCAGATGACCCAGCAAAGTCCCCCAAGATCTGGCCTTTCTCTTTCTCTCCAGGAAACGACATTTTCTTGCTTCAGGAAAAACCTCACAGCTCTGCTGACAGTTCACGCATTTGCTTGACTTCCCTTTTCTAGTCCCCTCTGCATGGGATGCCCATCCACCATTTGCCACCTAATTAACACTTCAGCTTTTAACAACACTCAAGTCACTTCCTCTCTGACACTTCTCAAAATAGGACTGACACCTTCCTTCTTCATTCCCCACTGCACCATTTTCAAACTGGGGAGGCAACCAGGCATGTACATGCAAAAGAGGGTCACTTGCGTCCGTGCCCGTGTCTGTACAGTGTACAGGGTGGCGGGCAGCTGTGGCTCTGTGAGCCGGCCGTCTCTAAGCGAGCTGTCCGAAGTGGAATTAGGGGCTCATGTTCCCAGCTCTGAGAAAATCAAAAGAAGCTCAAAATCTGTGGCGCGTGCATGTGTCTATGGGAGTTGGCTGGGTGGGCAGGTGTGTATGACCTCCTGATTTCCCACAAAACGACTTTTCATACTCCAAGCAGGTTGTTGCAAACATGCCAGTTCTATAACCTCCGCTCCACACATTTCATCTTCACTGGGTTTGTTCAGCGTGTCTTCTAACCATCTCGCTTACGTGGACACGTCTCATGCGTCTGCATCCGAGTTCCCTGAAGCCCAGCGCCACGGTGCATTCATGCACTCCTGCCTCCCACAGCGGTGTCCCCAAGCCTCTATACTCCCCAGGGCTGAGTCTGTGTCTGTCATACAGCAGGAACTTAACAAACATTTTGAATTAATGCATTTCTATGGCTGATCATTCTACAGAGATTTACTAAGTATCCACAGTGTGAAATGACTTGCTATGTTTCTAACTTCCCCAGTACCAACAGGCTTGCTTGAAATTCCTTCACCAGGGATGAATCTGTTGAGCTGGTTTCTCTAGGGGTCACCTTACGGAGGTAACACGAGGAGTGCTTATCCTTCATTGATCGAAATCGAATCGTCTCTTTATATTCACTCTCCCCTAAATCACTGTCCTCAGATGCTGGTCACTGTGCTCCGACTCGTGATAATGCTGCCAATACAGTCTGTAAAGTGCTCTCTGACCCTTGGAAGAAAGATGCTGCAGGAAAGGGAATTGATTATGAAATAATTGAATACACCAGGGTGTATCTGGCCTTCTGCTTAAATGGGACTGACTCACTAAGGGTCATCTGTTCAGAGAAGGATGCTGAGCGATAAGGAGAAGCAGAAGAGACGTTTCCATCTATCATGAGGTGTCAGGTGGAACACAAAGGGCTGGCTTCCACTTTATAAGCAGAACCAGCTTTTATGCACAAGCAAAGGGGACTGTGACTCAAGAATGTGGAAAGGTTCCTGAAGAATTTAAAAGAACCCTGTCTGCTTCCTCAAGCCATTCCCTCAACCTAAGCTACTATGATTCGATGCTGAAGACTCACAGAATTAGCCTGCTGCTTAAACATGATGATCCTGTGTGTTAAGGAGAGGAGTCATACTATCTATGGCTAAGGGATCCCATCTAATAACTCACCCACTATCACGACTGTCTGCTCTAGAGAACAAAGGAGCGGGGGCAGAGTCACAGGATGCAGAAGTGTTGATGGAGGGAGACTCATTTGGAAGTTCGAGACCAAGAGAGGATGCTAAGCTATCTCAGGGCAGGAAATCAGGGGCAGTAGGTGTGAAAAGGGAAACTCTGAATTTTGATGAAATCTGACAGGCTATGAATGTGTGGCCCACATTACCAGGACACCTAGAAAAACCATGCCGGGACAGTAGTCACTAATGAAGGAATTTCAGACACGACAACTGGGTAGAAGAGAAAGTTTGGGACGGAAGAGTTCAACAAAGCCACTTTATATGTGCTTATTTCCACTTCTTTTTTACACGGTTCCTTCAGATATCCATACAAATTAAATCTCAAAGCCTAGATAGTTGTTTAAACTTTTGATTGTATATTGGAGTATAGCTGATTAACAATGCCGTGATAGCTTCAGGCGGACAGCACGGGGACTCAGCCACACATAGACATGCATCCCTTCTCCCCCAGGCTCCCCTCCCATCCCAGCTGCCACGTGACACTGAGCAGGGGACCGTGTGCTTACAGTAGGTCCTTGCTGGCTGTCCATGTGAAGGGTACCAGTGTATACCTGCCCATCCCAAACTCCCCAAATCCCACTTCCCCTCACTCTTCCCCCCGGCGGTCACAAGTTTGCTCTCGGTGTTAAAGGTTAGATCTTACGTGCAAGAAGTCTATCCTCATCAGTCGTGTCTCTACCTGCAGTGGTGACACTATTGTTATTGGCCCTGGAAGCAATGCCTGCCTTTACATCTGGTCCTGGTTTTTCTTCTCCCTCCTGCATTTGGCTTGTGATTAAAGCTTTCTTCCCTCGTGGGCCGGTGAACTATTTTAGATTAAAGAAAAAGTTCTTAAACCAGCAGCTCCATCACTTATTTGTTATAACCTCTTAAGGTACTGACTTTTTAAGCTTCCATTTTTTTTTTCTGGAAGATGGGGAAATAATAGTATGAGGATTAAAAAAGAAACATCCTGGAAGAGTTGAGTCCAGTGTCTGCACACAGTGGGTGCCCAACAAATGTCAGCTGTTATGATCAGGTAACTCTTTTGACCCATTCTCTTTCCTTCACCTTGTGCTAGCTTAAAGCAGTCAGACACAAATAGTGCTGCCCAACATGTGGTTCATTTGGGATGTTTTGGAGAATCTTGACATTATAACCTGTGATCCATTGTCAGTGATGGTCTTGTATTTTTCTTGCCTGTAAACCTCCCCAAAACACTATGTGATGTATATGTCTCATTAGAGACAACATACAGAGTGAGAAAATGATATCAAATTTAAAGAGACAGTTAACGGGAGCCAAGTCTAACAGAAGAGCAGGTTTAATCTGTTTACTAGACAAAATGGCAATGAAAAATCCAATTTGACCTCAGGTCAGGGAACTTGGAGAAGTTAAAGTTCCCAGAAAAATAGGGTTTAGCAAAAAACACACACACACATGCCCACATTATCAAATGTAAAATAAATACAATATATAATTAATATTAAATATATATCATTAAAATAAAATCTCATCTCTGAGACAGTGGTAAGTAAGGGACAAGTGATTGAGCTGGAATTCAAACCCAGGTGAATCCATGGTTTGATCTTTTATTTTTCTTAAGTTTTTTTTAATGTGGACCATTTTTAAAGCCTTTATTGAATTTGTTACAATATTGCTTCTGCTTTATGGTTTGGTTTTTTGGCCACAAGGCCCGGGATCTAAGCTCCCCAATAAGGGGTGGAGCCCACACCTCTTGCACTGGAAGGGGAAGACTTAACCACTGGACCACCAGGGAAGGCCCCACGGCCTGCTCTGAAAAGCGATGTATTGTCCCCATGGCTAGGTACTGCCAGAGAATTAGGTGGTATTCTGGACTAGCTGACCTTCCATTTCTTTTTTTTTTTTTTTTTAGGTATAAAAAATTTATTTTTTTTTCATTTATTTTTATTAGTTGGGGGCTAATTACTTCATAACATTTCAGTGGGTTTTCTCATACATTAACATGAATTAGCCATGGAGTTACATGTATTCCCCATACCGATCCCCCCTCCCACCTCCCTCTCCACCCAATTCCTCTGAGTCTTCCCAGTGCACCAGGCCCGAGCACTTGTCTCATGCATCCAACCTGGGCTGGTGATCTGTTTCACCATAGATAATATACTTGTTTCGATGCTGTTCTCTCTAAACATCCCCCCCTCACCTTCTCCCACAGAGTCCAAAAGTCTGTTCTGTACATCTGTGACCTTCCATTTCTTAATCCTCCAAATCAGTAAGATTCTAGGATTCCTAATGAGTGTATCTCATAATTATTCCCCTACCCTCCTCAGCCTCAACATCACTTTCCATTTCCTCACTTTGTTTCATTTTCATCACAACACTCAACACTCCTGACATTAATGCATCTATTTATGTATTTGTTTTCTGTTTCTTTCACTAAAATGTAAACTCCACAAGGCCAAGAACTTGATGTTGGTCACAACCAGTACCTGGAACTGAACACTAATAATAGAAAAGAACAAATATTACTTTATTCAATGGATGAACAAATGGATGTGGATAGATGGATGAATGGATAAAGTGGTAAAGATGGATTTTGTTTGGTGTAGGACAGCCACTTGGGTAATGATGTAGGGAAATTTCAGAGGTACTCATTTACAGAGCAAGCTTTTGGGACACTAAATTGCCCTTTTCTGAATGGCAGAAGGTAAGTATTAGAAAGTAAAGGGAATTAAATCTAGAAAATTAAGCCAGGGCCAAAATCTGGAGAGATTCAAATGCCAAGACATTTACCCAGAGTAATGATATGAGAACCATCTTCCTTCAGTTGAGCCAAATGAGTTGGGCTGGCACTCCCAGGAAAGTCCCAGAAAAGAATCATCTCTACCTTTAGGGTCTCTAATAGCTGACCTGGATGGAATTCAAGTCCCGTCCAATTCCCTAGCTTGGGATAATGGAGCTTTTATTTCCCTCAAGACAATTGGCCTAAGGCCTCAGGTATAAAACAAGAGAAAACCTCCTGCTACATTCCCAGAGGCCTAAGCAAAGAGATTGAAATCTGAAGCCTGCAGGAAAGAGAAATTGAAGCCCCAAGGTCCAATTTGTGCCTGCCTTTTTTTTTTTTTTCCTTTTCCGGGTTAGAAAAAGTCTGATCTCTTTCTCCATAGACAAACCATAGAGGTTTGGGTTTCTGACCACACACCCCTTACCTGTGGGAATGTCAGGAATTAAGGTAACAATCATGATGACAATAACAACAGCTATCATTTATTTGCAGGGGGTGGGGGAGGGTTTGCTTCCCTGGTTACTCAGATGGTAAAGAATCTGCCTGCAAGGCTGGAGACTGGGAATCCATCCCTAGTCAGAAGATCCCCTGGAGAAGGGGATGGCAACACGCTCCAGTATTGCTGCCTGGAAAATCCTGTGGACAGAGGTGGGCATTTAGTTGGGTGCCTACTTAAATGCCAGACCTGGGGCTATTAGGTATTAGTTCAAAATCTTCATGAGAACACTGCGAAAGGCTGAGTCCATTTCTCAAGGTCACAGTCTTACTCAGTGGGAGAGATGGGATCAAAACAGATCTATCAGGTTCCCAAACCTGTTTTCTACTGAAAGAACCGCATCCCTACAGGACACTGGGTAACAGGCCCACAGCTGCCAAGAGCACAGTGACGGGGACGCTACGGGAAGAGGGTGAGGGGGGTGATGTCCACGAAGCTCCTGCGGCGTCGGAGGGAAAGGGGGAGCTCACCAGGGCCGGGACCCGTGGCCAGGGGGTTCTGCAGCAGTCCAGACGGCCAGATGAGGGGCCAGTGCTCACAGATCTGAAAGGCCACGAAGAAGCAAGGACGAACGCATTCCGTGTTTCACGAGGAAACAAAACCCGAAGTACGAAAATTCAGTTTTTATTTAGGAAAGCATTCTCAAGCACCCTAGATGTCTCTAATGTCCACCCCTAGATTCATCGGTCTGACACTCCTCCTTTTACTGTGAAAGACTTCTTTTTATTCCAACCATAGCATTCCAGCGGGGGTGTCCTTCCTTCCCGGCTACTTTGGCTGAATGAGCACAGAGACCAGATTGAACGTAAGCTGATGAGATCGTCCCCTCAACAGGGAGCACGAGAACCAGAAAGGAAAAACACTGAAGCCTTTCCAACTATGAAGCACGGACACGTCAACTGAGGAAGCCTCGGGCGGCCGTGTTTTCCACTAAGCGGAGAAAGCCAACCCCTGCTCAGGATGGAGGAGACGAGCAAGACTCAGAGATGGAAAGAGGAGAGGAGGGGTGAGGGAGACAGGGCGCAGGATGGAAAACGGTGGGTTTCCAGGCTTCAAACTTGGCTGCTACTCATCCTTGAAACCTGCCCTTCCCAGTTCTGTCAAGAGCTGAAAAAGGTTGCTTTTTCCTAAAATGAGTTTAAGCGTGGAGTCACTTGCAGCCATGAGCTTCCTGGCTAACGTAACCAGAGTGAGCTGTCCTGACGTGGGCTGGGATGAGGGCTGAGCTCTCCACCTCTGGACACATCTGAAAAGAGCCTTGAGGATGGTCACAAATCACAGGTTTCATGCAGGTGATTTCTGCACTGAGTTGAAAGTCTTCATCAAGTCTAAACCCTGTGAGAGCTTCAGGACAGTCAAGCACACGCCCTCCATTTGTGCTTCGGTCACTCCTCCAGGGGTTCTCGGCTTCACTATTCCTCCAGCTCCTTTTACATGCAATGTCGTCTGTTGACGGCTCACTTACAAGACCTCCTGGGGGAATTTCACAATCACTCTGATAAGGAATCTAAGAGAAGGCAAAGAAATACACCTTTGTTTCCGTGCCAAATCACAGCATACTGTGCAATCAAGGCTGCAATTTGGTGACACAGCCAGAAAACTCAAAGCTGCTATTGAATCATGAACTAGGCTGACCTTAACTCTATGGCCTCCAAAGAGGACCCGGAAGGCTACTGTGGTCATCTCACTTTCCTCAAGTCTCTGAACCTCATGGAAGCTATCTTCAATGAATAAGGAAATTCAGATTGTATATTACTTGATACCTATACCCACCCTATTATATGAGCCCATCACAGACCTTCCCCTGCATCAACCCACTTAAGATCAAGAAGTATATCTGATATTTCACGGCTATAATACACATAGCTATGTGTTATGTTAGTTATACACAAGCCTAATTCCTGAGAGTCCCTTGGACAGTAAGGAGATCAAACTAGTCAATCTTAAGGGAAATCAACCCTGAATACTTGTTGGAAGGACTGATGCTGATACTCCAGTATTTTTGTCATCTGATGTGAACAGCTGACTCATTGGAAAAGTCCTTGATGCTGGGAAAGATTGAGGGCAGAAGGAGAAGAGGGTGTCAGAGGATGAGATGGCTGGATGGCATCAGGATGCAATGGACATGATCTTGGGCAAACTTCAGGAGATGGGGAAGGACAGGAAGGCCTGGAGTGCTGCAGTCCATGGGGTCACAGAGTCGGACAGGACTGGGCTAGTGAACAGCAACACCACACATAACAGAAGGACTGAAAGAGTTAAAAACAGGTTATGGCCATGAGCTCTAAAGTCCCTATTCTCTATGGAGATCATAGTAAACTCACAAGTATCAGAGGATACACATAAGCTCGACAGCTAGTGCTTTAGCTTCTTCTCTGCATGAAATGCAAAGCAGCCTTCGGAGGACCAGGAGAGCAGCATACTCGACCAACAGAGCCAGGACCAGCCCAGAAAGTTCCCGTAGGTCCACCTGTTTATAAACATCCAGGAACTTCTCCAACAGAGCCAGGACCAGCCCAGAAAGTTCCCGTAGGTCCACCTGTTTATAAACATTCAGGAACTTCTCCCCATTCTCTGGTTATTACTTCCTGAGATTACGTCGGTGGTCTGCTTCGAATATTTTTTTGATAAATGAGTACACTCCCTCCCAAAAGCAGTGTACTTCTTGGTAACTTAAGAGTTGAAAACCACATTTTGAACACATTTATTCTCGCCTGAAGAATTCCATGGACAGAGGAGCCTGGCGGGCTACAGTCCGTGGGGATGCAAAGAGTCCGACATGACTGAGCAACTTAACACTTTCACACCGTGCCTGTGTGAAAGTGGCATTACAAAACTAAGGTGGTCACAGGTGTCCACAGCTGTCAGCGATGGACCCCGAGTCAGAAGGCACAGCACGCCAAGGGTAAGAGAGGGTGCCCCAGGGTAGTTAGGGAGGTCTGGGATCCACATGCACACATGGCTGTATTTAGAATGGAAACCAACAAGGATCTACTGTACAGAACGGGGAACTCTGCCCAGTGTTACATGGCAGTCTGGATGGGAGGGGAGTTCGGGGGAGAATGGGTACATGTACACACATATGAATATATAGTCCACCTGCAACTATCACTACAGTGTTAATTGGCTATACTCCAATACAAAAAGGAAGTTTTAAAATATAAAACGGAAGTGTATAGTGAGAAGAGTGTGTGTATTTTAGTCACTTGATCGTGTCTGACTCTTTGACCCCATGGACTGTAGTCCGCCAGGCTCCTCTGTCCATGGGATATCCAGGCAGGAATACCGGAGAGGGTAGCCTTCCCTTCTCCAGGGATCTTCCCAATCCAGGGATTGAACCTAGGTCCCCCGAATTGCAGGCAGATTCTTTACTCTCTGAGCCACAAGGGAAGCCCAGAAAGCTTGTGATAAAATGATAAAGAAATAATTATGTTTCATATCAATGATATCTCAATAAAACTGGAGGAATAAGGTAATAATTACAAGTGTGAAAAACTGAAGCATGTATCATTAAATAAAAAGTAAGACTGTAATATGTTAAAAAAAAAGAGTGCGTTCCCTCCCACACATTCTGCACAGCATCAGTTTGGCTGCCGTCTAACAGGTGATCACTGCTGACTCCAAAGCTCAGAGCCTAGTTCTAAAGGGGTCTCCAGGGAAACTCGAGACAACAGAGAACTCAGAAACAAAGACATCAGAAGACCTGAGCCTCTGACACCCACAGCGCCAGGAAACAACACACACAGCTTCATTCCTGGCAGATAAACAACCCAATGAAAGGCGTGAACCGCAAGTGGCCCATGGGTCACTGTTAATGCACCCTGCTCGACGTAGGACGCCCTGTGAGGCCACTAGGAACTGTAATAGAAGCGTTTCTTTCTACCAAAATGGCACCTCCGGTCATTCTGCAGGATTCACATAAACTTGTGGGCTCCAGTTACCCCTGTTACTACGGTCTAAATGTTTCTCCCTGCCCCTTTCACACGCTGATGTCCTAATGCCCAGTGTGATGAACAGGCAAGGTCTTTGGAAGGTGCTTAGGAAGTGAGGTGGGGCCCTCGTGAATGCGATTAACACTCTTACCAAAGACCCCAGGGAAATCCCTCCAGCCTGCTTCCGTGTTAGGTGGGGGCGCAATGAGGAGTCTGCACCCCAGAAGAGGGCCTTGGCCCACCCACACTGACACCTTGACTTTGAACTCCTAGCCCCCAGACCTGTGAGAAAGAAATTTCTGTTTGTCACAAGGTGCCCAGTCTACAGTATTCCAGCAGCTGGCAGAGACTAATAAGACATTTGTGCTTCAGCTCATGGACTGCTGGTTCTTTCAAAATAAAACCGCTGGAAAGGAACCCATATGATGCTGTACAAAAATACCGACCTCTTTTTCTCAGCTCCTCAAGTTTTCCTCTTCCAATGAGACAACACCCACGTTTAAAACCACCGCTATTCTGGACTCCAGAGAACTGAATCTGATTACTCATTATGCCCCGGCTTTACTCTCAGAACTGATCAGAGTGAATTTCAAGAGCTACGTAAAAGAGCACGAATAGCACCAGCTGGCGTGAGGCAAGAGACACGCCAGCGTCCGTGTGGAGTCCTCCCCGCCACCAGAGCCCTGCTCCCTGACAAAGGCCCTGCTGTTCCCCAACTGCAGGCCCAGCAAATTGCACTTCACGAGGATGGCGGTTCTGCAAAGCAGGCAAAATGTTTACCAGGATGAGCCCAGCCAGGAAACCATTTCCTTTATTCTCTCATCAGGATGAAAAGAGGAGCCGGGTTCATGGGCGTCTGTGCACTGGGACCTGATCCCACACGGTCATCTCTCGTGACCTGCATGAAAGAAGGGCTGTTGGGTTTGGGGGTGGGAGGGAAACCCCACTTGAGTTTCCTGCCAGCTGGTGTTCACGCACGGGCTGACTGCCAGCGTACGGTACTTTGCTCTGCGTGCTGTCCCGTGTGTACACTGCTTTTGCCTTGATTGATCTAACAGCAGATTTTTATTAGCATCTTGCTCCCACACTTCTGTACAACCTAAAACCCTGGTCTGTGATAACAGGCACTTGGTTTAATCTTTTTTATGCCCCAGAATCCAGTATAGTGTTTAGTAACCAGTGGGCACTCATTAAATATACTTGCTGAAAGAAAAAAAACAGGATAATAATAAAAATAGTAATATTTTATTGAGGATTGGAACTTTCAAGAGTGCCTGACAACAATCCCTTATCGTTGGTAGTACTATATTCCCATCTTACAGATGAAGGGACTTCCCTGGGGGTCCAGCGGTTGAGAACCCGCCTTCCGATGCAGGGTTCAGTCCTTGTCGAGAGGCTAAGAGCTCACATGCCAAGGAGCAACTAAGCCTTTGAGCTCAACTGCTGAGCCGACGCACCGCAGCTAGAGAGAAGCCTGCAGGCTGCAGTAAGACGCGATTCAGCAAATAAGCGTCACAACGAGAAGGAAGGGAGCGGCGCCTCAGGGCTGCGTGCAGCCGGGCACACAGCTGGGCCGAAACGGGCCCTCTGAAGCACAGTCTGTGACCGCTGCGGTGGGCTGTCTCAGGAGCTGCCACCTCCAGCGCGAGGTACAGGACTCCCAGGACATTCACTTTGCTGTTTAGACAGTGAAAGTCCTGCATATCCCATTACTATAGGTGCTTATTTCCCAAGAACTGCTTGCTAATGATGCCCATTGGAAAATGCAAAGCTATTCTTAAAAAGCAGGCAGAGGAATGCAGGCTTCCTGGAACACTCTGAAAAATAGTTAGCTCACTCAGCCACAAAGAAACCTGCAATAAAGCTGATTCCATTGCAAGCCTAATTGTTAAAATGTTCTTTCTTCTTGAAACAGCAGAAATTTGTTTTCTCATAACTGATAGTTATACAGATCTTTGTCTGGACATACTTCCTTTCAACAACCACCTGGCTGGTATCTGGAACTGGTTGCCTGGTTTCCATATCTTTGTGTTAGACATCAAAAGGCATGGAATTATTAGCATAAGTGGTTTTTTTAGCACATAAAATGTAGAGGTCATTTTAAAACAATATACCTTCAACAAAATAAATTACAGATGGATCAAGACATAAACAATGGAACCAATAAGTATTAGAAGAAAAAAAATGACCTTTTAAAATAATCTAAGGGGAGGTAAGTCCTTCTACCTAGGACATATATCCAGAATGTCATTTTTAAAAGATTCATAAATTTGACTATATAAGCATTTAAAAAAATTTCTGCATGAAAAATATACCGTCACTCCAAATTTTTGTTGTGATGAGACAAAGAACCGAGGCGCATACACTCCCGTGACAATACCATAAACAAAGTCAAAAGACAAATGGGAAACATATTTATAACTTACAAGAGGTCAGTTTCCTTAAACTATAAAGAACATTAACAAAAAATGGGTGAAGAATATAAATGGAAAAAATATTAAAAGACTCTTAAGTCTACAGGATGAGGCTTAACCTCATTTAAAATAAGTGGAATGCAAATCAAAGCTTCAGTGCTTTTTTTTCCTCCCCCACTGATTAGATGAGCAAAGTTCAAAAAGTTGATAACACAATGCAATGGGCAAGAGAATGAAGAAAATGCATTCTCAGTACTTGGCTGTGGAGTGAGGACTGTCGATAGTTCTGGAGAGCAATCTGGCAACAGTCTAAAGTCACGAGTCACATACCTTTTGTGTTAGCATGAAAGTTAATGCTCAGAGTGCTTTTACACATTTGCAAAGTGACATACTTCTAAGAATATTTATTACAGTCTCATTTATGATAGCAAAATATTAGCAAAACCTAATGACTATCCAAAAAGATGTCATCAAGAAAATAAAAAACAGTACACCCAAGAAGTGACACATATCACTCAGAACAGGGTCCTCCCGCCCCGTCCCCATGCCTCCCTTCCTCCCTGCCTTTTGCCTTCCTTCCCATTTTATCCGAAAAATGAAGGGAACCGGGGGGATGAAAGGCTGACTACTGGGGCCAATATCTCCCCTACATTCCCTCGTTTAATCCTCACAACAATGAGGTTATTTCCATGTTTGCAGATGATGAAAATAAGGCTTGGAAAGGATAAATAATTGCTCCAAGCTAATAAATAGCAAAGCTATGATTCAGAGCCAGGTATGACTGATGACAAAGCCCGTACTCTTATCACCAATTTATCTTTGTATTTTTAACAGCTTTTGCTCCATATATATTATAGTTAAGTTTTTTGTCACATAAACTTTTGAATCCATTATGTCTTCACTATTGATTATACCATTTATCAATGTGAAACCACTCACTCTCTTGTGTATAATACTTTTGATTAAATACTAGTTTCCTCATATTGTTATCCACTTATTATCTTTTTATAACTAAATCACTTAACACATATTTGACAACCATATACCAACTATACACTGGCAATACCAAAGTGAGTAAGACATAAAGTCTGTCTTCAAGGTAATTAGAGACAATACTAACTAACAAAGAACTGTACAATGTGATAACTGACAAGACCATTTTACTCACTGGGAAGTAATGCAAGTAACTGAATATTGTTTTTAGTCCACTTCAAATTATTTTACGTTTTAACAGAATTTAAACTATGTATTTGCCATAATGCACACACTGTTGGGGTTTATTATTGTTGCTTATTTCCTTGTTTATCTTTAAGTTATTATTATTATTATTTTTTTGATGTGGGCTAAAGTCCTTATTGAATTTGTTACAATATTGCTTTTGTTTTATGCTATGTTTTCATGTTTTGGCTACAAGGCATGTGGGATGTTAGCTGCCCAACCAGATACTGAACCCTTACCCTCTGCATCGGAAGGCAAAGTCATAGCCACTGGATTGCCACCGAAGTCCCTCTGTGCATTTTCTTCTCTACCATTTGTTTTCTGTAGCAGATCCTGTATGTCCCATATCCACTCGGGAGACAGGCATCTTATCTTTAATTACATGAAGGGTTATCTTAGGGTTTTGTCCACAAACACATAAAATACCTTATTTATCAAACCAAAACAAAGGAACAAACAAAAGCATTTGATGATCTTTAATAGATGCCTAGACATTCAGTCATCTCTCAACACCACTGTCCTCCATTATCCAGCCTTTATTAATTTATCTGAGTTCCCAAATCCAGTCATTACCGCGTGTGTGTGTTTTAATCTCTTTTAAGAACTCTTTTTTTGTCATGTGTATTCCAGTTTGTCTCCATGGTTACAGCAATTATTAGCATCCGTTCTTCTGCTGGTTGTTAGTATTTTTACTCACCTGACCTTAAAGTTCAAGCCAAGCTGAAGGATGACTCTCAGGGATTCCTGAACTGGGTGGGAAGCTGAAATACCCTGCTTCTAAAATCCCTTCCCACTCCAGGGTACTTGACAACTGAGTGCAATGTCTACACGTTCTTCGCACACACACCAAGCTTACATAGTTCAAGAATACAAACAGCTCACTTGCGAGATGTATTAATTGGCTTGCTTATACAGTCTTTAGACCTTGAAAATGTTATCAACAAAAAAAGAAAGAAAAGACAGGAAAAGGATCCGGTGATGCAGTTCTTTAGAACTCGGGCTCTATAGCTAGACTGTCCCGGCTGAAACCCGGGCTCTGGCCGTGACCCTGGGCCCAGCCCCGAGTGTCTCTGCCTCAGGCTGCTCACCGCTGAACGGAGGGACTCCTTTCTCAGAGGGTTCTTCGGAGCCTTTAATGTGATAAAACACAAAAATCCCTTCTAAGATGTTTCAGTAAAACGTTTCTTCTATTACTAGGCTTTTATCAGACTCTGGAGCACAGTGGTAGTATTGTAAATACACTAGTAACTGCTGTTTATATCCTTCTGCACTTTTCAACACTCAGCTCTTTCTTGATAAACTGTAAATAATGACTCTGATGAATGAAAAAAGAGATGCTACTTCTTTACTTCCTACAAAGACTTGCAGGGATCCCTCGGGAAAGTGGCCACAACCTCGTCAAACTGCAGGACCCTGAAGTGGAGCCTAACCCACCGTACAAGATCACACCAGTGTCCCAGGGGATGCCCTGGCCCCACACCACTCACGCTCCAGGGGACCAGCACCCACCACGAGCCCCCGTGGCCGGACGCCGGCACCCTGGAGCCAGGAGTGATGGGCGCTGGCAGCCCACAGCCACAGAGCCTCACTGCGGGGGTACCCTGCAGGCAGAAGGGGCTCACTGAACACCACAGGGAACAATGCCCTGTGTGCAAACAACAGGCGCTTGTACTTGCACATCTACTACACTCCAACCACACCCTTTACCTTTGGTCACATTCGAGTGAGAGGGCAGAGAACACACACACGAAAAGCACACTGGACTATGTGGGATGGTAACGGGGGGATGGAGCGAGGTCAGCGGGGAGGGCTTCAGGGAGCAGTGCGCGCTGGGGCAGGGGCAAGGCCCGCCAAACACAGCAGGCTCCACCTAGCGCTGAAAGAGAGCGCGCGAGGCGCCCGCCTGCCAGCCAATGCCCCTGGCCAGACAGCAAATCTATTCTGAGCCTGTTTTCCTCCAGTGCAAAAGAGGGCCAATAACACTCGGCCATTACCATGCCAATAAAGGTCCGTCTACTCAAGGCTATGCTTTTTCCAATAGTCACGTGTGGATGTCAGAGTTGGACTATAAAGAAAGCTGAGTGCCGAAGAATTGATGCTTTTGAACTGTGGTGTTGGAGAAGACTCTTGAGAGTCCCTTGGACTGCAAGGAGATTCAATCAGTCCATCCTAAAGGAGATCAGTCCTGAATATTCATTGGAAGGACTGATGTTGAAGCTGAAACTCCAATACTTTGGCCACCTGATGCAAAGAGCTGACTCATTGGAAAAGACCCTGATTCTGGGAAAGATTGAAGGCAGGAGAAGGGGACGACAGAGGATGAGATGGCTGCATGGCATCACCGACTCAAAGGACATGAGTTGGAGTCAATTCCGGGAGTTGGTGATGGACAGGGAGGCCTGGAGTGCTGCAGTTCATGGGGTTGCAAAGAGTTGGACATGACTGAGTGACTGAACTTAACTGAATACTCTGCAAAAGTCTCCTGCATGGACTTGTGAAATGTTACAGGAGGGAAGACTGCCTGAAACCCCCCGTGATCCCCAACAGCTTGACGAGAGATGGAGATTTTTGCTCTACTTCTCAAGAAAGAACAGGACCAAGAGGACACTTCTGGTCCACCTCCGTGGCACCCCACCACAAGGAGGAGAGGCTGAGCACTTCGAAGCTGCCTGTGAGTGTCTCAAAAGCTCCTCTCTCTGTATCTCTGAGTCTTGACTTGTTTGCTTCACCTGGCAGGTCCAGCCAGGAGTCTACTTTCCTGGTTCTGGGCAAGACATGGGATTTGGAGGGTCACCCATTTAGACCCCAGCCCCCGCCTTCCACCTCTTTCAATTCAGGGGGGAAAGGGGTAGAAAGTCCTTATTTCAGCTAGAGAAGGTTATGGCTTTTGACACAATTTTAGTGACAATAAAGGTGCTATTTTGATCCTCATTTGGCAACTATCCTTTACAACAATTTTTTTACAAACAGATTTCTGGAAAAGGACCCTAGTTGGAACTTTTAACAGGAGTATTCAATAATGTCTTGAGGTAAAGATGACCATACACTCTTTGACACTCTCTTTACTGAGAGGCGGGGTCAGTCTCTCTTCCCCTTTAACCTGGGTGAGCTCTGGGAATGCTCTGATCTATGGACTATCTGATGGAAATGATGCTGTGACCGTCTCTGGCCCCAGAGTTAAAGGCTGGCGCCAGTGGTTTAAGAGGTGCTTCCATTGCCTGCCGCTTGGAATACTTGCTTGGGGGAGGCCAACAGCCATGAGAAGTCTAGCTGTCTGAGTCCTGCACGCCGTGAGGAGGCCCAGACTGGGCACAGGACAGACTGGACAAAGCGGCTCAGAGCCCACAGCGGGTCCAGCCATCCCAGCCTGGGTGCAGAGGCGTGACTGAAGCCTTCAGATGCTTTACAATCTGTCTGCAGATCTATGTGCATCATGTCTCATCACGCGATCACCCTGTCCATCATGGTTTTGTCACTGAACCATTTTCACAAACAGTTATTGTTGTTTAGTTGCTCAGTGTGCTGGACTCTTTGTGAGCCCATGGTCTGTAGCCCGCCAGGCTCCTCTGCCCAAGGGATTTCCCAGGCAAGAATACTGGAGTGGGTCAGGGAGCCTCCTGACCCAGGGATCGAACCTGAATCTCTGGCACTGGCAGGCGGATTCTTTACGCTGAGTGCCCACCAGGGAAGCCCTTGCAGCTGCATGGAGGAACCCAAAAAAGAACTACCCAGTTAGGCACAATGTAAAAGAGAATGGCAATTTTTTTTTTTTTTTAAAGTTACTAAGCGTTCCCAGTGGCTTAGTGGTCAAGAATCTGCCTGTGATGCAGGAGATGCAGGAGACGAGGGTTTGATCCCTGGGTTGGGAAGATCCCCCGGAGGAGGGCATGGCAACCCACTCCAGTATCCTTGCCTGGGATTCCTACGGACAGAGGAGCCTGGCGGCTACAGTCCTAGCACAGCACAAGCACTGGATGGTTCGTTACTCAACAGATCACCAGCATGTATAAAATGCTTTCAAAATGTGCAGCATATTCCGACACATATGGCATCATTATGTGATGAACGCAAACTCACACAGACCTGCTGTTGGGCAGGTACCCCCTGCCCCGCCCCGACCAGGGCTCTCACTGCTCCACACAGTTGTTGCCGCTACTCACCGGGCAGCTGGTTAAAATCAGCCACTGTATTCTGTGGTCATGAAACGTTCCAGCCAATGTCTGTAACTGTTTCAGCATCTGACTATAGTAATCAGTCTTGTGATGCTGTCTTCTAGTAATCCTACATTGCCAAGTGGCTTTTCCTCCCAACAGACATTGATCCCAAGGAAAGCGCTGACATAAAAGGGTAAGAAAAACAATCACCATTCACTTTGCAGAAAGTAAAGTCAGTGTGGATCCTCCCCTTCCCTTCATTTCTTATAACCACCCCTATCCTATCAAGGATGGATAGGAACCACACCTAATATCCACCATTCCTTTGCCTGATTTCAAGGGCTTACTGAATATATGGACCTTAAAACAATCTACCCTTCAGTGTTAAGAGGGAGACTGTAAATCCTGTGTGCAGGATGTAATTCTTAAAATGCAGTCTCTTCACTGTGGAGTCCTGTAATGTAAATGGACCGTGCTCGTTTTACAGCAATTTATTTCTGGTACCAATCTTTACCTACATGTAAATTAAGCTGAGTTATGGTGAAAACAGGCAGAGGTATGGAGTAATGATCTCGGAATTCTAACTATTCCTGACCAGGGTTCTTGCCCTTTCCAATCACTAGAAATTGACTACAGCCCAGATGAGAAGTCCAGGCAAGGTTTTATCGGGGTCTTTGCTGCAGCAGGGGGAGCAAGACCGAACAACCGGCTCCCTTGTCCACTGGCTCCTCGAGGTGGGAACTACCCTGTTCGTCATACGAGGGAATGTGAGTCTGGGGGCGCGGTGAGGTGTTCTGCCCGCTCCCGAGGTGGTGCTGAACACAGGGCACGTGTGGGGCCCTGCTTCTGCTCCAGGTTCTTCACAAGGGGCAGTTGGGCTTTGCAGTCCCGCTGTGTATTTTGGGTCCTGGATGTGCCCCAACTGCTCACGCACGCAGGTACGAGTTCTCTGCCTTCTGTGGCTCGAGGAGAGGTGTGTCCAGGCGTATGTACCGCAGCATGCAGTGAAGGGCCCCAGGTCCAGGCCTCTCTCAACAGGAGGAGTCCCTCCGGCCCACGTATTTCCAGGCTACTGCCTCAGCGGAAGGGTGAGAGAAGCATCATGCGGGCAGATCAGGAAGATCTGCTGTGGGATCGGGTTTGCAGCCCAGTGTCCCCCAGAAAGGAAACTGTTTGTCCCAGAGGGAGGTGAAGAGGGTTTTGGGGAAAGAGAAAGATCCGGGACTCAGTCAAAAATCAGGATCTCAGAATCCAGAGAATGAGGTCATAGGAGGTCAGAATTTACGAATTAAAGGAAACCTTGGGTGGTGTTTTCTTTTAGTCTCTATTATTTCTCTTATGTGCAGAGTGGAGAAACAATTACTCTTCAGGAAAATGCCCCTGAAAATGTTGCTTCTGTACAAAACTAAAGAGAAAAGCTACAGATTCAGGGGAAAATGCATAAGCAATTTCTATTTCATTAGATCACAAGCATTTAAGTTTCTTTGCTAAGAAGGTGAATACAACGAAGACACTGCAAATGCAAGGACTGAATGTGCTTCTCTTAAACAGTCACCCAGTCTGAACCAGAGAAGTCCTTGATGGGCTTCTGTCTTCCTCCCAATCAAGAATCATTTTCAACTGGAGGGTCTGATTTGAAAACAACGGTAAAAACATGCTTAAAACAAGACAAAATCATGCCTCTTTTCTTTGAAACTTAACCCAAGTCATACAGCTTTAATTTACATCAAGCTCTCCAAGCATCTCTAAAACAGAATTGAGCCCTACTAACAGAAATTTTCCAAAATAAGCTGCTCTGAGTTCTGTCTGGGAACGACATTACAACACATATATATTTTATCTCTGTCCTATATCTCTCCTGTCCAGAATCATCTGGATTGCTTTTCAGATATAAAGGTTAGGGACATACTTTTTTTTTTTAATACAAAGAATAACAAAGGAGGTAGATAAATGCTTCCTGGCATCCAGTACCTCTGGGGTCAACTAAGCTAAAATGAGAAGAGTGGGGAAAACTCAGCACTGTGTGTGCCTGCCTCAGACAGGGGAGAAGAGAGAAAGACCTTAAATAGTAGATTCTAGGTCCATTGTGGGAATGGAAGTTCTTTGGTCGAAAGCAGGGATCAACAAACTCATTCAAGGCTAAAAAAAATCCCTTGGAGGGAACAGGAAGAGAAGGAAGGAAGGGGAAGAAAAGATGTTGTTACAGGAAGCAGCCTAAGAGGTAACACCTTTCATTAAAAGCACCACCAAGTGATTCTGGTGGCACCAACATCACTCCCAGACCAGAGGAGACAGTCCCTGTTGCTGCCAAGTCTCCAATTCTACAGAGGATTCCCTTGCAAAAGAATAATTTATTTTAAAAGTATCAATCTATCCTAAAGGAAATCAACCTGAATATTCATTGGAAGGACTGATGCTGAAACTGAAGCTCCAATACTTTACTACCTGATGGGAAGAGCTGACTCATTGGAAAAGACCCTGATTCTGGGGAAGAGTGAGGAGAAGGGGGCGACAGAGGATGATATGGTTGGATGGCATCACCAGCTGAATGGACATGAGTTTGAGCAAGCTCCAGGAGATGGTGAAGGACAGGGCAGCCTGGTGTGCTGCAGTCCATGGGGTCGCAAAGAGTCAAATAGGACTTAGCAACTGAACAACAAAAAAGTAATAAAACAGGTACTGAGATCTAAAGGAGAGATTTGAATGGACTTGGGGAAACATGAGGAAAGCTTCTTAGAGGAGCCAGTTTTTAATGGATCATGAAGAGGGGATGGCGTGGACAGAAAAATGGGGAAACATCCCAGAAGAAGCCCAACTTGTATTGTTAACTGTAGTGAAAGTGAAAGAAAGTCAAAGTTGCTCAGTCGAGTCAGACTCTTTGTGACCCCAGGGACTATATAGTCCGGGATTCTCCAAACTATCCACTGGAGGGGGTATCCTTTCCCTTCTCCATGGGGTCTTCCCCACCCAGGGATCGAACCCAGGTCTCCCACATTGCAGGCAGATTCTTTACCAACTGAGCCACCAGGAAAGCCTGTTAACTGTAGTATAGGAGGAAAACTTCAGATGAAATGCTCCTGGTTTCATCCATTTGAAGAAACAACTTCTGAATGTTTATTCCATGCTTCCTGGTTATCCCTTAGGATACCCACATAGGCTGGCATAGTCTGATTTCTTTAGGAAACTTCTAGTTGATGAGGAAAGAACAACATAAACAAATGGTAAGTACAGGAACAAAATGAGTGCAGCCAACATCCACTGCATGATTACCAAGTGCCAAACAGGATAACGTCACATCTATCTCATTTCACATTCCCAAGTACCCCACAAAGTACCGATAGGCAGAGCATGGCTCTAGGGCACACGGATTGAAGTAGCTGCGACTCCTGGCCTCCAGCACACAGGCTCAGGCGCCATGGTGCTCGGGCTTAGTTGCTCCGCAGCACGTGGGATCTTCCCGGACCAGGGATCGAGGCCGCGTCCCCCTGTACTGGCGGGCGGACTCTTAACTACTGGACCACCAGGGAGGTCCAGCATCATATTCCTTTAATCACTGTACTCTATCTCTGTACAGTTTGCTGGGAGAAGGAAATTAATCTTTCTTGGAAACAGTGCCATTTTGTTTAATCCTATCAAGGAGTCTATACAGTTGGCTATGGGTGACGTAACCGAGATTCAGAGCAAAACGCGTTCTCCAGATCTGTTTGGTCTAACTCCAAAGCCCGTTTCTTTCTAATAAGCCACACTCCTGGTAAAAGGATGAGGCCACCAGCTAACGGAGAGACTCAGATGTGATAAAGAGCGGAGAGCGTAGAGTTGAATCTGAGAACAAGTGGGATTGACCATGGTGAAGGCATGTCCCGAGGCTGAGGCGTTCTGAAGCAAAGTACCGAGGCGCCCGACCTGCCCGGGGAGGCACAGGCCCCGCCCGCGTGGCCCCCCGGCTGCAGCGCATGGGAGTACCGCTCCCGGTCCGGGTGCGCAGGGCTTCTTACGAGGGAGCCTGGCGCGTCCAGCTTTGCGACCTGGACAGACCCTCCTGCGGCCGCGGGGAGCGCCGAGTGAGGCGGCAGAAACCGACTCACAGACAGGGGCAGAGATGACAGCCGGTGAGCGCGGAGCAGAGGCTGAGCGCGGAGCGGAGGCTGAGCGCGGAGCGGAGGCTGAGCATGCAGTGGAGGCTGAGTGCAGACTGGGGGCTGTGGCCGGAAGTGGAAGCTGAGCACGGGAGTGAAGGCTGAGCCCAGGAGTGGAGGCTGAACCCGGGAACGGAGGCTGAGACCGGGAGTGGAGACTGAGCGCAGAGCGGAGGCTGTGCCCAGGAGCGGAGGCTGAGACCGGACGGAGGCTGAGCCCAGGAGCCGAGGCTGAGCCCGGGAGTGGAGGCTGAATGCAGAGCCGAGGCTGAGCCCGGGAATGGAGGCCGAGCGCAGAGCGGAGGCTGAGCCCGGGAGCGGAGGCCGAGCGC
>JADEYB020000023.1:76532668-76612023 GCA_015832495.2 Alces alces
GAGGGGACGCGTGTACACACGGCTGGACGGGAAGGAACCCAGAACCGGGGGGACGCGTGTACACACGGCTGGACGGGAAGGAACCCAGAACCGAGGGATGCGTGTACACACGGCTGGCTCACTGCAGGAGAGTAGACGTAACACAGCTCCAGTGAAGAAGAAACTCTGCTCCCCCTCACTTGTCTTCAATACTCACGCTCTGAGTGCAACCAAAATTGATCAAATCTTGTGTGTTGGAATTTTTTACAATTGCAACACACTCTTTTTATTAGTAGAGCTATTTGTTTACATCATGGTTCTCCCTGATTCAAGTGCAAGATCAACTCGAATGAAAAAAAGAGAAGAACGTGGCTGTTCTGTAGGTCTCTCCCCCTGGGGGACCATAAGCCCCTCTGGAAGCTGCAATCATGCTAGGACTTAGGAGATGCTCAGTCAGTACCTAAGGACCAGAACTGAATAAGAAACATGCCTCATGAGCTTGAAGATGCGACTGGAATGGAAACAGCTAAAAAAAAAAAAAGCACCCAGGATTTCTGAAAGAACACCTTGCTGGGTGTGGAGAGTAAGTCTGGGAAAGGTGCCTTCTCTGGCATAAAGACGGGGTGGGAGGAAAAAGGAGTGGAAGCAGAGTCAGATACTTTCAAAGAACAACCTTCTGTCCTAAGGAGAGAGTGACTTAATGGTATGCAACACACCTGTGCCTGCCCAACGGCACAGCGATTAGGAAATACTGTTATCGCCTTCAAAAGGAAGCTTTCTGAAACATTAAATATGATAACCTCCTGCTGGATTTTCCCACAGTGATTGCAGTAACTGCTTCTAATCATGCAGCTGAAAAGATAAGGCAAGTGAGATCTGAGAGAGACGACGCCGGGTGCCCAGGGAGAAACGCTGTTCCCGAGGGTGATCCATCAAGTGTTCCACTTTAGGGACCAACTCCAGTTCAAAAAAAAGTTTTTTTTTCTTCCAGAGTCCTTGGCTTCTGATAACTGTAATTATGAAGATGTAGGCAGTGACGGTCCAGGGAGTTGTACAACTGCAAATCAGCCTATTTAACTTCAAACCCTACATTGTTTTAACTAGTCAAATACAGATTTTCTAAGGTGATTAAAAAAAATCCTATTTACAAGATTCTAGAACACATTAGCAATCAAAGATTTAATCTGAATTTTAATGCTGTTGCCAAGGAACAAAAAAATTATTAGGCTTTTTTTCCCCACCATTATATATTTATTTGAAGCACATGAAAGAACTTTCCTAAGTGTGACTAGCTCACAGTGTCTTTCTCAAAGATAAATATATGCTTCAACTTATGTTTAATATAGGTCAAGCACGATCATGTTTTTTTTTAATGCCGCAGAAAGGGAAAATATCCTGCAACTGGTTTAGTTACAGCAATAATAGGGTATGATCCAGGCAATGAAACTTCTCTTCCCGTGTGCCTCTGTTCCCCTTCATGAAACCAACTGGAGGCAACAGGAAACGGTTGGTGAATCCAATATTAAGAAGATTAACTTCACTACTGGTTAGCAAGAAGCTGGAGAGGCTCTGAGAAGTTCATTAGATCATACAACGTCTTAAAGCCTGACACAACTCAGTAACGAGGAATGGAATGCTGCAAAGTCTTGGAACAAAGGATCCTTCCCTCTCTAAATTCCTCCTACCTCTGCTCTCAGCCCCCACCAGCCCAGAAGAGTTTGCAACAGCAGAGATCTTTCAGGCCTTCACGTAAAAAGCTCAGAGGGTCAGGCCTTTCTTTCAAGTTGACTAACCTAAAAGTTACTTAAAGAGAGCAATTTGCTCATTCATTCATTCACTCAAGTAGTAGTTACTGAGTGCCCACTGAGTTCCCAGTAATCCTCTAAACACTGGAATATAGCTTCCAATAGGGGGAATCAGATAAGAAACCAAGAAGCAATACACAGTAGCACATGCACTATTTACATATATTCACATACATGCATACATGGGTGCATGCATGCTAACTTGCTTCAGTCGTGTCTGACCCCATGGACTGTAGCCCGCCAGGCTCCTGCCCATGGGGTTCTACAGGCAAGAATACTACAGTGGGTTGCCATGCCCTCCTCCAGGAGCTCTTCCCAATCCAGGGATCGAACATGTATCTGTTAGGTCTCCTGCAGTGGCAGGCAGGTTCTTTACCACAAGCGCCACCTGGGAAGCCCACACACATACCATGCACACATTTGCCCTCCATGTCTAGAGAGATAGAACCTACAGTTACCAAGGGCTGACTGTACTACCCCACTTTACATAACGAATATGAGCGTCAGTGAATTTTGGAGTCCACGGGGTCTTGGAACCCATCTTCCAAGGATACTGAGGGGCGACTGTACTGAAGAATATAATAAGTAAGTATTAGATTGGCCAAAAAGTTTGCTCACCCTTTTCCATATCTTACAAAAAACCCAAATGAACTGTGTGGCTAACCCAATACTATGATGCTGTAGGAAGAAATCAGGGTAAAGATATAAAGGAGGTTGTTATTAATAACGATCTTATTAATTTGCCTCAAGATGCCAATTCTTCAGTTTTGTGAACTACTTTAGTTCACATTTGGTAGTTCTGGTTTTTACCAGCAATTTAGTCAGTAATTCAGGGATGATTCTAGATTGTGGGCTCTTAGAGCTTGCCCCTCACCCCCACGTCTCAGTGAAGGCTCGTAATCCCGATCCCTGGGACACTGGGGATAAAGAGCAAAGGTTTCAGGGAAGGAGTCGCATCTTCCAAGCTGCACACTCGTCTCCTGAGAAAGGCTCGAGGAGGGCCACAGTCATACCTTCTGTGCAGCTTCCTGGTTCTCGTGCGCCCTTACAAGCCATCTTTAAATGACCCACCCCTGACTGGTTCACACTAGTGACTCACGGTTCTGTTACTGACTGGCCATGTGGCATTGTGGGTGTGTGTGTGTGTGTGTGTGTTTCCAAACCCCCCTCTGCATAAGGACACAGCCAGGGCCCCCTACTCCAGTACGGCCTGGTCTTAACTAACTACAATGGCAAGGGTCCTATTTCCAAAATACTGGGGGAAAGGACCTCAACACGCGAATGGGGCGGGGACATATCTAACTCATAATAAACAGCAGAATCTGTAAATGTGTTAAAACAAGACTGGAGAGGAGAGCCAAAAATCAAGGAGACCAGTGTGGACAGGAAACCTGACCGAGGGGACTTGTGAAGTGGGGGCAGGAGGCTCGCCGGGGCTGGGAGGGCCCCAGGGGCTCACTATTCCCGTCTGGGCCTCGGGGGCCTCGGGGCGGAGAAGCCCCACTGCAGCGGGGACGCGGCTTCCGTGAGGCTGGAAGGGGGCAGCGGCGGGCAAGAGCGATCTCTCCTGTGTCCAGCTCAGGCTTTGGCTCTGCAAGAGCATGCCGTTCTGTCCCCTGCTTGCAGGATTCCTCCCCATCACGCTGCAGCACTTGCTACCCGTGACACTCAGCAAAGCTGCCATTCTGTGTCAGGCGCGCTTTCTAGGTACGTTCCTGCTCTACAGCTATACCAGCGAAACTTCCCATTTTCCCAAAGTATGCCCACGCATATACAAATATGAATATATCTTAAAACATTAGGTAGCTGAGAATGTATTTTATAAATCAGTGTCTGAGATTCATCCTTTAAAATTGTTTCAGATCATCCTTCCAGGCCTTATGGACATTTTCAAAGAATATATAACTTAATTCAGGACTTGAAACAGTTATAAAGTTATATTCATTTTTTTCCTCTGACAAATACAGGCTGATAAGCATACTGGGGACACAGTCTCCAGTTATTTCATAATTACTGAGGCAAAGATAAATTTGTGGAGAGTACATTTTCTGGAAGAATGAGAAATAATGATTCTGGGACACCTATAATTGAAAATGAAAAGTACTCACATAAAAACTGTAGTATTCAAAAACTTGAAAACCACTAAATCCATTTCAAAATTCTGTTTCCCAAGTGTTAGACGGATTAGCATAGAGCACCTGGGTTTGTTAATTAAGTTCCTCTTTCAACTAGGTATTGATACAATGAAGACCTACATAGAGACATTGCTGAATCGTTGAAGATCCAACACATGTTCATTATTTGGGCTTCTCCGATGGCTCAGTGGTGGAGAATCCGCCTGCCAATGCTTGAGACACAGGTTCGATCCCTAGGTCAGGAAGATCCTCTGGAGAAGGAAATGGCAACACACTCCAGTATTCCTGCCTGGGAAATCCCATGGACAGAGGAGCCTGGTGGGCTACAGTCCATGGGGTCGCAAAAGAGTCAGACACGACTTAACGACTCAACACCACCACCAACAGTGTACCTCACCGAGCCATCTATGAATCTCACCAACCAAAGCTGCTTGTCCTCAGTTTTACCCAATCCTGCCGAGTTAGGGCCATGGCTCACGACCAGCAGACAGCTGTCAACGAGGCAGTGCTGTTCAGCCCACTGAATTTTTTATGGGGGATAAGGTCTGATCTCTCACGATCATTTAGTCTAGTGCGGGAGCACAAATATAGTAATAACCAACACCCTTTGGTACTTTGGTACAAAACACGGAGCCAAATACTGTATTCAGTTCTGTATTCACTAGTTCAGTCCTCATGTCAGCCCCATAGAGTGCCGCTGTCACCCCAGGTGAGCGAGGGGAAAACTGGGCCCTAGGCAGGGGAGGCGGCCCAAGGTCGCACGCTGGGCTCCACTTCGCTCGTGCGGAGTCTGCCTTGGTCTGTCGCTCTGAGAGTCAATAGCTCCTCTGTCACCACAACAGGAGCGGCAGATCAAAAGAAGGGTATGATGTTCATGTCATTTGTGGACTCCAGAGTGTAAATAAAGGAAAATCAACCCACAAGATCCAGAGACAAAACAGAAAAGAGAAGTCTTCCACACTGCATAAGCGCCTCCGCTGCCCACCTTAAGACGAATCCGATGAGCCCAGTTCACCATGAACGCCACCGCTCCTGGCTGTCTCAGACTCTGTTCACTACTTTGCAGTTAATGAGCAGGTGTTTTTGGCCAGTGGTTCTCAGCCCCGAATGTACATTAAAATCACCCAGCCTGTAAACGGACTAATACCCAGAATAAATCTCTGACTCATTAAAATCAGGATCCCTTAGGGAGGGATCCAGACATGAGGATTTTTAAAGCTTCCTAAGTGTCTCTAACATTGGGCTTCCCATGTGGTTACACAGTTAAAAAAACAAACAAACAAAAATCCTGCCAATGCAAGAGACGCAGGAGACATGAGTTGGATCCCTGGGTTGGGAAGATCCCCTGGAGGGGGAAATGGCACCCCACTCCAGAATTCCTGCCTGGAAAAAAAAATCTCATGAACAGAGGAGCCTGGGGGGGCTACAGTCCCTGCACAAAGAGTTGGAATGATTAACTAAGTCCACAAGCAAATGTCTCTAACACATGGCCAAGTTTGAGAACCAGTGTTAGGCTGTACACCAGTGCCGATTTGGCCCTCCAGGGGACACTGGGTGATGTCTGGAGACATTTTGTTATTACAAGTAGGGACAGAGGATGCCACTTGCATCCAGTGGGTAGAGGCCAGAGGTGCTGCCAAACATCCTACCTTACAAAGTACTGATCTAGTCCAAAATGTCAATGGCACGGACGGTGAGAAATGCAACGCTCTCTTTTGGTTCAACGGATCTAACTTGTGCACAATCTACTTGCAGGGACTGTGCAGCCAACTAGGTAGAGCTGCAAGCCCCTCCGTTAACCTCACGCTCGCAGAAACGAAAGACCAGCTGAAGGTGGCCAAGTCTGCCTCACAGCGTTTCCTGGGTGTGATGTACTCGATCTTGGCTGTGTTCTGAACCAGCCTCTCCAAGAGATTTGGGGTGGAAGCCTTCCACTATGCTTTCTTCTGAACACTTTAAATCAGGAAATGAGACTCCAATGAAGCCCAAGTTGATATACCATGCCTTCTCCAAAGCAGTGAATGGCATCTAGAGTGAATACTTGCAGTTCTCTGCCTGGATGGCATCTTCTGGGCAGGAGGTACTGGTGACCCTCCCCCTGGAGTAGGGAACGGCTATCCTCTCCAGCATTCTTGCCTGGAGAATCTGCTTAGAAAAGCGATTACCAAAAGTCCACGGGGTCGCAAGGAGTTGGACAGGACTGAAGCAGCTTAGCACACACGCGCTGGTGACGCTCACAGAGACACCAGCAAGAGTATCAGCAAGGTAACACCCCCAGCAGCCAACCTAAATGAAAAGGTGAGTTGGTAAAAGAAATTTTACTCCCTTCCTCACCTCTCATGGGACCGGATGCATTCCAGAGTGGCTAAGTGCTCACCGTGGGGTCTTTATGGGTTCATTTCCATCATCATCTTACATTCCCGCTCTGCTACCAGCGTTTTCTGGGGTTCTATCCCAAATAAAATTCTTATACTGAGATGCTCATCTGAGGTTCTGCTTCTAGGGAACACAAAAATGAAACAAATCTCGAAATATGTGACACTATCAGATACAAATGATACACTGGAAAATGAAGTGGACAGAAAGGTACATAGAGAGATCAGAGTCAATAATGGTGCAAAAATATATCTTCGAAAAACCATCATTCACAGATTCGTAGCGAACAGCCAAGTCACTGCAGCCATATAACAAGAGGGTGCTACATACATACATGAAAAAAGAATGAACAGTGAGACCACGAGAATGTTCTGGAACTTAACAGCAGAACAGAGAAGATTGCTAAAGATTCAGTACAAGAGTTATAGATACAAATCTAGTAACTGCCCCTGAAAATGAACAAACACAACAGAGAATGGCAGCCAGAGAGAAAAGTAACAACAAAGATTAGCTTCTCACTGGGTCAGTACAGAGGGTCCTGTATCCAGCACCCCAAGAGCAGTGACAAGGGGAGAGGAGCTGCCAAAGGAATAACACAGAAATGCGTTCTAGAACTGAAGCAAAGCGGCCTTCAGACCACAGGTCCCAATCTATTCAGTAAATGGCCCCCTAAATGTCTTAGTTATTTTTCTTCACGACATCCCCAGGCACAAAGAAATACCTAACAATTCGATTTATTAAGTAGCTGAGTCCTAACAATATAGTACATCTTTGAAAAAAAATGAAAGGGTGAGTTGCTCAGTCATGTCTGATTGTCTGTGACCCCATGGACTGCAGCCTGCCAGGACCCTCTGTCCATGGGATTCTCCAGGCAAGAATACTGGACTGGGTAGTCATCCCCTTCTCTGAGAGATCTTCCCCACCTAGGGATTGAATCCAGATCTCCTGCATTGCAGGTAGATTCTCTACCATCTGAACCATCAGGGAAGCCCCTAGTACATCTTTATGTCCTGAAAAATTAGCATTTGTTGGGCACTATACAACTTCTCAAGCCTTGAAATCATATTGGATACTGCTGCCTCCATTTTCTGTTCCACACTACTTTTCACTTAGCACTTATTTTAATATAAATTTAATTTCTTAAGTTTCTTTAATTTCTTAAATTAAGAAATTTCTTAATTTATCATAGCAATTGCAGAAAATCCATCTTTGCAAAGATATTGATATCACTGAAGGAATGTAGCAATTTAACACTGAAACTCCCTTTAGTGGTCTGCCTGGTGTACAACAGACGCTGCTGCTTTCCTTGAAACTTTAAGATGTTCCACATGGTGCCTGCTGAGTTCTCTGGTGCACCCTGTGGAAACTTGGTACATTTTGGGAACTACCGCTCTGGTCTACTGGTGTCCGTTAAGTGCTTAGAAAAATGATTACCAAAAGCCTCACACCTTGTCAAGTTACTCTACACAACTATCAGATATAAAAAAAAGTATTAAGACTTTCCAGAGAAAAGAAATAGTTCACACGTGAAAGAAGGAGAATGGCCTAAGACTGGTGAGAAAAGAGACCAAAGATATTATCACACGTCCGCTTCCCAGACGCTCTTTCTCAGAAATTTATATAATTTGTATAAATTTGTATAAATATGTAATTTATATAAATGCAGTTTATTATTCTACCCCTGTCTCCCCCTCCAGGCTGTTCCGTTTTAGAAAAGCAGGAATTTCATTTCATTCCCCTATAGATTTTTGCTTCGATCTACCAACAAGGTCCCATCTTACTAACCATCCTAAGACAGGCAATTTTCTTTCTTTGTTTTTGCTTTGGTGCATGGGGCTCCTGCCGCAGCGTGCAAGCTCTCTCTCACAGCAGCCCCGGGGCTCCTCCAGCTGCCAGGCTCCATGGGGCCTCTTTAGCCACAGCACGGGCTGCACGGAGCCCCCGACCAGGGGTCCAGTGGACCCACATCCGCTGCACTGGACGATGGGTTCTCAGCCACTGGACCACCAGGAAAGTACTGGAAAATGGTTTTAATAACAAGCTGTGTAACAATTTTACACCATAACTCATCAATTCAAACTGCCTGTTTTTTTTTTTTTTTCCTTCGTATTTGATCATCTCTGAATTAGGGAATGGCCTTAAAGTTTCTGAAGGCCTGGATGGAAAGCAAGTTCTTACACAGAGTATTTATAATTTTTCCTCTCATTCATCCAGGGCCCTCCCAATCTGAGGACACTTTAGATTATCTGCCTAAGTACTTGTTAACATTCACACTGACGTTCTAAATTCAGATCTAAATATTTATTAGAACCAACGTGCAATTCAGGGCTTCCCTAGTGGTTCCGCAGTAAACAATCTGCCTGCCAACGCCAGAGATGCAGGTTCAATCCCTGTGTTGGGAGGATCCCCGAGGAGGGCATGGCCACCCACTGCAGTGGGAAATCCCGTGGACAGAGGAGCCTGGTGGGCTACAGTCCCGCGGTCACAAAGAACTGGATATGACTTAGTGACGAAACAACAACAACAAAACTTGCAGGCACAATCATAGGGGATGCATTTTTCCTTCTTTCCAGCGGTACCAAGTTTGAGTTGAGTTCCTTTGTTGTCCCTACCTACGTGGTGGCTTAATCCTCACCTAGCCCTGCACTGAAGGCTCACACTCTGGTGCCCAGTTTCAGGCAGGCTCCCGTGAGACCCCCTTCTTTGTTTCTTCTTTCCTGAGGACATTAAGTTTATCTTTCACCTGATGGTCTCTTAGATTCCACAAAACTCAGTACTAAATAACAAAAAAAACCCACTAAAGTGTATTTTTATTTAGTGACAGTTATATATTTCACACATTTAAATAAAAACACTTGGGTTTCTTTGGGCTAATAAGATCTTGGCATTCCTATAATTACTAGAAAAATTTTAAAAGAGTTTTGAATTTTGCTTTGTTGGTTAAATCCTTATTTGCCCACTATCCTTTCACAAAACACTTTTCTGCATGTTCCTGCATATCAGCATTTTAAGACACAGTTCACATTTTTCCACTAAAAACCACAGCAGCCTACGCTGTGGTTTGGTCGAAGGAAAGTATCTGATTCGACTAAAAATCATCAATGAAATACACTCTTGTGGGATCGTAACTCACCCCCACATGGCAAACAAACTCTGCTAGGCCATCTCTTACATCAGCCAGTTTCCTCGCGTGGTAAATCCCAAACTGTCCCCCGTGCCTGCATCACAGGACCTATGATTGAACCCTCTATCCAAAAACAAGACGGAGCTAAGCATGAGATCCGACATACTGTAAGGTCAGTCCTCATTCAGGGCAGACTGCGTTCCAGGCAATGAGCTAACCACTTCACACACGCAAGCACTCTACTCCTCACGATGAACCTGAGGCGTAACCTGATTAAGAAACTGAGGCTTGTCATTAGATACCTTGCACAAGATCACAAGCTAGAAAGCAGTAGCATGCAAATTTAAGCCTAGACAGAATACATCTAAAGCCTACTCTCTAAACCACTGCTTTTTACCTCTTTGAGAAAAAAAAATTGCAACAGGAAGAAACAAGGGCAGTCTGAACAGCAATGCAAACAAACTGGACATGTCAATTGCAGCCATCCTCAGCAACTGTTAAATTTTAGTCACAGCCTCTTGCATTTATGCACATGCTGACACTTCAGTCCACAGGGAGGAGAAGCAGTTTTAAAAAGTACTGAGCTGAAGTATGGGTCATCCTTTTAATTTCCATGATAACCACTACTAATCATGAACTTTTCCATCTTGTCTATTTCATGTTGGGGATGGGGCTCGTTTGCCTGGGTCTGTTAGGACATTTATTTCATGGTGCACATTACATATTTTCTCATAAGTCTCACTCTGCATGCCAGACCTAAAGGCAAGTGCTATTATAGATCAAAGCCAGTGAAGTGGGTAATGAGGTTTGGTATATAAAACACGTTATAAATGTGGGGGGAAAGTCTGGCTTTTCTTTAACATTAACTGCTTTGAAATGCATCATCTGAAGTAGAATTCTCAGTAGGCCACAGGCTGCTAGAGAAGAACTTACCCTCCACACAGACCACTGGTAGCCTTGGTTAGATGTGTTTCACACACGTAGACCCTATGCAATGAGTTATTTTTCATACATACTCAATGGTATGTATTAAAATGCACCACTAAATGAGAAGAGCAACCCCCCGCCCGCAGAAAGAAGGAACTAAAAGATGGTCTGAATTCTCAGACTGATACATAAGCTTAAAAAAGAAACAATTAAAATATCTAAGCAGACAGTTTTCATCTCCTTTGGTAGAAAGCCTTCTTACTTATTTGGACATGGAGGTCGCTGAGCCACAGGGGGTCAAAGGCAAAGTGGTTCTAAATATAGCATGAAAAGGATAATTACCCTTTCCCATCACTTTTAAAATCATGTCTGGCTCCTCTTTTGTCAACTGTCTTTCAAGACTGGTCTATGTTAAGTAAGTGCTTCCTGGGTTTTAAAAGTCCCTTCTTCATTCATCTTCTCTACAGGGAAAGGTATGGTTTCCCTACCAGATGCCAAATGTTTATCTCCATAGTCTAACAGCATGAGTGCTGGAGGATGGGAGTCATAAAAAAGGGTCATTGATAAGTCCCCAAATTCTTTCTCTCTTTCCCTCCTTCCTTCTGCCTGTCCTGCCATTTTCCCCTCCCGAACACATTTTAACAGCTTGATGTACGCCAGGTGCATGCATGAATGCTGTCACTCAGTGTTCCAATTCTTTGTGACCCCATGGACTGCAGCCCGCCAGGCTCCTCTGTCCATGGGATTCTCCAGGCAGGAATACTGGAGGGGGTTGCTGTTTCCTCCTCCAGGGCATATTCCCGGCCCAGAGATTGAACCTGAGTCTCTTCTGTCTCCTGCACTGGCAGGCGAATTCTTTACTACTGGGCCACCCGGTAAGCCCAATGTATACCAGGTACTATTGCTTTATATGCTGGGGTAAAAATCACCCTATCTGTCTTACTAATCTCCACTACTTCACATGCATGCATGTTAAGTTGCTTCAGTTGTGTCTGACTCTGCAACCCTATGGACGGTAGCCCGCCAGACTCCTCTGTCCATGGGCTTCTCCAGGCAAGAATACTGGAGTGGGTTGTCATGCCCTCCTCCAGGGGGTCTTCCTGACTCAGAGATCAAACTCGAGTTTCTTCTATCTCCTGCATTGACAGGGGGATTCTTTACCATTAGCACCACCTGGGAAGCCCTCCAAGTACTGCACAATCTGCCTTAAATGCCCTACCTCCCTGCTTACTGCAAGGAGCAGCTACGTCTTATTCCTCTCAGGCTTCTCCCAGTCCCTGCATGATGTCTTGGGTTGGTGTCAGTGTGCAGCAGAAAAGTTGACAGAGTGTTGGATAACCTGATTTCCAGCTCCATCATTGACAAGGTAACCTGGGACCAGTCACCCAACCCTGGCATTTCCATTTCCTCCTGTACAAAAGGGGAATTATAACACCTGTCCACTCATCCACAAAGGGGTGACCTGGTGACAAAATCATAATGCATGTGAAGCCCCTCTATAAACCTAACTCCTGCTCAGGGAGGTGCCCCCAAGTAGAATTCAGGATCAGGTGCCTGCACCCTAGGGCGGCTGGGTGGGTGCAGGGGGCCACTCACCTCACAAGTCTCACCACCTTCACGCTAGAAGCATGCTTGAGGGAGTGAGCTTCTGGAAATGTGAAACCAAGTGTGACATTTCCCTGCCTCAAACACTTCACCCTCAGAATGAAATCCAACTCTAACAAGCCCTACAAGCCTTGACCCTGCTCGATCCTCTCGTCTTTTCTCACTCCTGCCCCTCAGCAAGGTCTAAAGGGTACATTCCTCCCACTCACACTCAGCTACAGCTGATGGCCAAACTCTTTTTTGGGCTGAGGCACTGGCCTTCCCCTAGCCCAAGAGGGGTTCAGCTTTCCTTCCCATGGGCAAACACCGCAGCCCATAATGCCCTTTTGAAGTTCAAATTCTCATCCAGTTCTGAGGTCATATGCCAACAAACTCACTACTCTTCCCCTGCAGCCCCCACTGCCCCCCCCCCCAGCACTGGAGAAAGTGGCTGTGAAAGTGACATTTCAGACTCTCCACACCAAGCATTCTTGGGTGGTACTAAGGAAGGAGCTTTGAGGGACAGGGTGAATGTCAACAACCGTTTCTGACCTCGCTTGAGTCTCCATTTTTCGAGTCCAGTTCCATGGGAGACTTTTGTACTCAAGGATAATTCTGTCCACCCCTCCACTCTCAGAACACTCTGCACTCCTTGATCTCAACAAATTCTGAAGAAACTGACTTTATTGTCACTTCAGGTACAAAAAGGTTGATATAGTTCCAATTATGATTTTGCTATTAATATAAGGGCAAAAACTCTCTCCCACTCCCCATCCCCTACCCAAAGCTTCCAACGGCAGTTGTGCAGGTGTCCCCTGCCCTATTCCAGAGGGCGCACCCCTGGCGTTATGGGGCACAATATCTGCACGGCTGAATGCAGGGTCCCTGTTCCCCACTCCCTAAAATGGGAAATGAGTCTCTAGTGTGAAGATTTCTGATCTTAACTTTGATGCAGGTTTGGTTTGACACTGACTTAACTGGCATAGCTTATTCACTATTTAAAGTCTGAATTGCAGTTTAGTCTCTTTGCTCACCATGTGTCCAACAATGGAGCCTCCATCGCATTGCAAATTTGGGCCATATCACAGCAGCTCCCCCTGGATAGCCAGACACTCGGTGATTAAGTTGGGGCTCAGTGTCCATTCCCGCCTGTCCCTCTGGGTGGCTGCACAATGACTGTTTCCGGTTCCAGGCTGCCGCCTGATGTAAGCACGCAAGGAGCGCAAAGAGCATCTTGAGTCCGGTAACTGATGACGCTTCCACTGACTCAAGCAGACAGCTGAAGCAGAAGTCGGTATCAGTCTCACCTCAAGCTTTTAAGTCTGACAGACTGGCATATCTTCTGTTAGTTGAAGCAAATAACCTATTGTTTATCAACTTCAGTTTCCATTCAGTAAAATTAGCAACAGTAGCACTAGCCTCAAAGAGTTACTCAAAGTGTAACAGCAACATAGGTAACAAATATAACAAATGCAGCCCTGCATATATTAAGTCCTCAAGAGATATGAGCTGTTGCTGTGATTCCTTTCGCCCAGAGCAATGGTCTCCTAACGCTACAGTTCTATAGTACAAGAAAAAAATAAAAACAAAAATTTAAAAATATAAACTCTAGTAGAGGAATAGGAAAAGTCTGTGCCTTAGAAAGGGACAGTTACATCTTCATTTGAATTATAAAAATAACTAAGCACAGCAGGCGTTTGATATATGCCCCCAGTTCCCTTTAAGAAAATTCTCAGAGTGCTCTTCCTTACAGCAGCCCAGTAAATAAGCATTTATTTATTCTCATTTTTCAGAAGACACTGAGGCTCGGGGAGGTTAAGATCCTTCTACGATAGAATCTAAGACTAGAATACAGGCACTGAAATTTGCTGGGCTTCATTTCAGAAGATGCACCATTAGCAGATGGACAGAGGAGCCTGGGGGGCTACAGTCCATGGGGTTGCAGAGTGGACCTGAATGGGCAAGGTATACACACACACCATTAGTTGAGGCAGTGAGTTTCCACTAGGGGGCACAGGTCATGAAATGAGCAGTCGCATTGGCACTGCTTGAAGAACTCAACAGGTCTCCATCTGCTCCCTCAAAAAACAGACCAGAAAAAGCAAACTAAGTTTAAAAAAAAAGTGTTTGCCATATAAATATATATTTAATGCAGCTCCCTTAGCCCTCTCATCCAACTAGATTACATAGGCACAGTCTTTCCTAGGTAGAAATTCTGGAATCAGATTGCATTTCCGGGCAGGAGCAGTGCACACTTTCGGTGGTTCTGGCAAGTCCCTTGAGCTGGGAACCCTGTCCTAGTGCTAGCCAAGCTACAAGAGAGAAGTTATGTGCTGGATTTGATGATACATGACCATGCCCACCTCATTCGGGATCAATACTCTCAGAAGAAGAGATACTGTTTTGGCGGTGAGGGGGTTTCTGGTTTATCTTAATAGCAGCTGATTTCTGAACACTCAGGCTTAGAATAAGACTGCTGCCCAAAGCCCAGGTGGGTCTTGTCTGTGCCCACAGTCTGAAGAGCACAGTCTTCCCCTAAAGCTCCTGCCTGGGACACACAATAATCTGTCATAAGACTGTTACATATAGAGGTTTTTATAAAACTCACTTTTCAGTGACAACTGCTTGAATTATTTTCTTGACTAAATTTATTTTTAACTCCTGGAGTCATATTCTCTTCCTCTGTTGGGGTGAGGTAGATTTTTTTATTTATTTCTTTGCTAAGTCACTATTCACTAAATTGAAACGGAGGGGGAATAAAACAAAAGACATAATCAAGGGCAGTACCTGAAATAGAAGCGACCCCCTGATATTCTGCAGTAACACTGCAAGCCAAGCAGGCGTCCAGCCGTTTATAGTCCAAACTACACTTGCTCCAGATTCCACCTGCCCCTTGTCACACAAGCCAACACACACTTGAATCAAGAAACTTTTTTCTGTTTACTTATGTTAATCATCAAGCCAAAGCAAATAGTCTTACACTTTCTGGATCCCGGGTAGCAATTAAATATGAAGACATCATAAATACTCTAGACAAATAAGGGGTGGGGGGAACCTTCTGTATTCTAGGCCAGGAGGCGGGCCACCATGGATCAGAGTTGCATCAGCTGTTACAGAGAAGAGCAGTTGGTTTCCAAACTTCAAACTTTCTCGGTTTCACAGGCCGCACCGCAACTGATGAGCAGGAAATTGACTCAAGTTCTTAATTTAAGACTTAAATCAACCACCAGTTTACAAGGTCTCAGTTGAAACATTCTGTATCAATGGCCATGGTTTCATTTATTCATTTACTCAGCAGGCATGACATGGAGCTCAAGGGAGAGGACCCATAATCAAATAAAAGACCCCAGACAACTCAGTCTACAGTGTGGGGGCAGCTGGCTAAACAGACACTTCATTTCACACAAAGAGGTGTGTGCTCCGCAGCTGAGCGGCAGACAGGGACACCGAGGGAGAGACAGTAGCGCAGCTGCGGCGGGAAAGACGTCCACCCCCTCGGCGCCCCCACCGCCTCTCTTCCGCACAGACGGACACACAGCCACACCAGGACACACGCCGCAGACCATTCTACTCACACTCTGTAACCGGGGGAACGGGGACTTCAGGTCTCAAGACAGGAGGTGCTAAGACACTTCACGAGCAGGGGAAACTGTTTACAAATCTAAAGCTGTTTCCACACCACTCCGAGGGGGTGCAGGGGAAACTTGGGGAAAACTCAGGCAGGAAAAAACACTCCAGCAGCCCTCCACCCAGAGCGACCTGGAATCCAGACCGACCGGCCAGGCACCTGGCAGCAGAAGCAAACTTTTGCGTAAAGCTGCAGCACACTTCCCAGCCCCTGGCATGACTACCAAAAGCCCCGTTTCCAATTTGGAAGGAGGGAAGCCGGGAAGGGTGGTGAAAGTGTTGGCATTCACACGTGGCCCCCTCTCTCCGGCCCCTGTGGGACTCAAACCCCCACCGCCTCTTTTACGCCGGGGTGCCCAGGCTTCTGAGAGAAAATCGTGCCCGAGCAGAAAACTGTCAGAGTCGCGATCACTCGGTGAGCCGGCTCCGTAACGTGGCCGTGAACCCCTCACCGCCAGCTTCACCTGCAGCCCCTACACGACACCGGGATTTCGCGCGGATAAAAACGCGGCAACGTGCAGGACACCCCCGGTCCTCTGCCGAGCACTGGGTAGGGGCTCAAGAAAGCTCGCTAGCCCGACCCTTCCCTCCAGCGCTGCCAGGTCAACGCCCCGGACGACCCTGGGGTGGAGACGAGCTGCCCCCAGGAGGGTAGAAGTTGTCACAACTCCGCGCGCTGCGGCCTCCGGAGAGCGGCTGCAGGCGGGTGGGGGAGGGGGAGGCGCACCCAGAGCCCCGCGCCCCGCGATGGCCCCCGGGGGGCGTGCGGACGGGGGGGTGTGGAGAGGGGTGGGGGGGTGTTGGGGGCGCACCCCGAGCCGCGCGCCCCGCGATGGCCCCTGGGGCGGGGTGGGCGGACGGGGCGGGGTGGTGGGGTGAGGTGTTGGGGCGCTCCCCGCCTGCCCCGCGCCGGCCGCTCACCTTCCAGCAGCACCTCGCGGCCCGCGCGCTTCAGCGCCTGCACTGCCTCGTCGTGGGTGGCGTCGCGCAGGTCGGCGCCGTTCACGGAGAGGATGGCGTCGCCCACGTAGAGCGCCTGGGTCTGGTCGGCCGCCAGCCCCTTGAAGATCTTGCTGATGAGGATGGGCATCTTGTTCTCCTTACCGCCCTTGATGCTGATGCCCAGCCCGCCCAGCTCCTGCTTCAGCACCTTCACGCCGCGCTTCTGGCTGCACACGGCCTCGGGCACCCGCTCCGGCGGGTCGGTGAAGGCGGTACGGACCCCGGCGGCCGCCTCCGCGGGCCCCGCGCCCCGGCAGGACGAGCCTCCGGCGGCCGCCCCGAGGCCGTTGGCCGCGCCGTCCTCGCAGCTCAGCAGCAGGGCGTCCTCGCCCAAGTTCACCAGAACTTTGTGCCAGCGGTCCCGCACCAGAACTTCCAGCAGTCCGCTGCGCGGCGCGCGGCCGCCCCCGCCGGCCGGCCCAGCAGCTACCGCCATCTTTCCGGCATTCTCCAACGCGCGCCCGCGGGGCAAAGTGCGGGGGGCCGCGCGGGGAACGACGAGCGCGCCGGGGGAACGCGGGGAGGGCCGCGCAGGGAGCGACGAGCGCGCCTGCGGCAAGGACGCGGTTCCGCTCCGGACTAGCCGAGCCGCTCCGCGCGAGCTGGCAGCCGCGCTCGGGCCGGCCCCCGGCCAGATCTGGGCGGGGTGGAGCGACCTAAAAGGAGAGACGGAACGGGAGGGGAGGAGAGGGGAAGAAAGAGCCAGCTGCAAAACCCCGACCGAGGGGGCGGGACGGCTGCGGGACGGGCGGGGACGGGCGGGGCCCGCGGCCGCTCACCTGTGCCTCCACGGCTCCCCCCCCACCCCCCGCGCGCTGCCCCTGAGACCCCACGCAGCCCCGGGAACCCCACGCAGCCCTGGCCCTCTCCTCTCCCTGCCCCGCCCCGAGGACCCCAACCCTGCCCCGGGGACCCCACCCCGCTCCGGGGACCCCGTGCCTCCTCCGGGACCCCGCCCCGAGGACCCCCACAGCGCCCCGGGGACCCCGCCCCGCCTCGGGGGGCCCCACGCCACCCCAGGGACTCCCACCCCGCCCCGGGTACCCCACGCCGCCCCGGACACTCCCCTACCTCGGGCGCGCGCCGCCTCGCGCGGTCTGGGTGTTCCGCGCAGGTCCCACCCTGATGCTCCCAAGCCTACTCCCCCCTCACACCCTCTGCCGGATCGCCCCTTGGTCCGAACCCCAGCCGAGTCTAGATTCAAGCCTCCTCGCTTCCTCCTCTTGCCCAGGTCTTACCTGTCTTTCCTCTCCGCCGGGACGCCCAGGTGGACTCAGAGACCCCGGGTTCCCCGAGAGTCACAAGGGAAAGGCTGGCCCGTGAATCCCAAGTGAAATGTCAGGATAACCCGAGTGCGGGACATCGCCTTTAAAGGCAAGACATCTTTGTGCCGGGTCTTGGGAGATGTGTCTCCCCTGCTCCAGGCCCCAGGAACAGATGTTCTTCCAGTCCTAGTGGAATAAATGCTCTCTGCTTCTGACCTATCTCCCCACCCTCCCCACGTCACCCCAAATGCTTCCTGTGGCTTTCTTTATTCCGAAGATCCAATAGAGAAAGTCCATCTTAAAGATCGCAGTTGCAATGGATTGTGTCTCCAAAGTTTCTTTATGGGTGACTTATGTGCAGCTGAAGTTGCATTTTTCCTGGGATGAGACATTATAATCCCTGGTTACCTTCCCAGTGGTAAGGTAAGCACTGGAAGTGCCAACATAACCCTTAGATGAATCTTCCAGAACCCTCCTAGTCCTTGAAACGCTTCAAGTTCTCCTCTACCCTACAGCAGGTCTCATGGAGCTCTGGAAGTGTTTCACATTAATCAGTTATTAATACCTCTCTTTCCAACTTCTCTGTGCCCTCTAATCAAAAACAAAGGAAAAATTCACCAATCCCAGAATTCCTAAATGGAAGCCTGACGCAGCAAAGCATCGGGAGGAAAGAAGTCTTAGGAACACGTTCCCACTGATGAGTATCACCACTGAAACTTCTAACCCTTCCAGCATGACTCACACTTTTAAATGAGAATGTTTGAATACCCAGACCAATCCCCAAAGATTGGGTGGTTGGTATTCCAGGCCGGGACCCAGGATAAAATGGTAACATTGGATTTCTTTCTTTTCTTTTTTTTTTTTGAAGTCACTGCAGGTAGGTCAAGGGGAAGGCTTAGATTTATACTTCTGTTTGCAGCGTCCTCATTTCCAATGTTGCTAACCCACCGGTGCTCTAAAAGCTGTGTATCCTCTCATTAGCAGTTCTCACGGCAGGGACAGCATGGGCAGCGCCTGGCTGGGTGGGAAGCTGGATGGTCCCGCCCTCTGTTTAGAGGCTGAGGACGCATGTCCAGAGTGTCTGCCAAGTGCACTGAGATGGAGTGGGCACCAGAAGGCCAGTGTGATGATTTAGAAATCAAACCAGCTCTGCCCTCGGACTGACATCTCCGTTCACGTCACACCTAGATCTCACCTCGGTGGTCAAGTGATGTCAGAGGCCCAGGCAGAACTAGAAGTAATATATCAATTTGTCACTAGAAATTGCGAGCTCTGGGATGGCAGTTTCTCAGAATCCCCGCAATAAGCACATTTTTTTCAGGGTAAGCAAACCTACGTGGGAAGGAGTAGGTTGCTTTGTTGAAAGTGGCGTCAGAAGCAGAGCAAATTTCAGTGGGCCTGCGTGTCACCCAGACACGGCTTTGCCAGTGGAATTGGAATCGTAACCCTATTCTAAACACTTTACATGTGTCAACTTAATCCTCCCGGGAATTCTTGGGACGATAACACTTCCTATTATCATCAACTCCTATGTCACAGGTGGAAAAGTGGAGACGCATATTTTTAAAACTAGCCCGGGTCCTGTAGCTAATAAATAGCAGAGTCAGGATACAAACCCAGGTGTGAAGAGTTTGGACTCTTCACCATCGTCCTCTGCCCTCCTAAAAAATGCTCAGAACCTGTCGCTCCAATGTTCAGCTTGCACTGGGGACAGCATGTCTACTGGGAGGGAGGCCCTGAGGGTTAAGACCCTTCCCCAGACAGGTGCAGACTTCCCAGAAGGCTCAGTGCTAAAGGGCCCACTTGCCAATACAGGAGACACGGGTTCAAGTCCTTGGTCGGAACGATCCCCCTGGAGAAGGAAGTGGCAGCCCACCCCAGTACCCTTGCTTCACGGATAGAGGAGCCTGGCGGGCTGTAGCCCAGAGGGTCGAATGGGTCAGACAGGACGTGGCAACTCAACAACGACTAGGGAGGTGCAGCCAGCTGTCTCTCTAGCCTCTCCTGCTCCCCGAGGTCAGAGGACACCCGCTGTCCTAGAGTTAGCACGTTCTTTTCTTCAGACGTGTTAATAGGTTGGAGCTCTTGATTGCTGTGGTCTTGCTGGCCTAGAAGCCCTGTCTTATCCTACAGACACCTCTGTACACCAGGCCTGATTAGGAAAGCTGCTGGCTCTCAAAGGTAAGCTTGATCTAATTTCTTGGTAATATATGGGACTACCCCGCAGTAGCCCTGTAATACATACAACCAGGACAGATCTCCCCTTCTCTTCGATCTCCCCTTGTGAAGAATGGCCGCTGAACAGTTCTGAAAAGACTCCCCGCGTCCTCACTTTACAAGTGTGGAGTGTGGCATGTGAAGCTGAGCAGAGCAGTGACGGCGTTCAGGCCCCGTGATCCGTCTGTGACAAAGCCACGGCTGGGCTGGCGCAACTGCCCGGCCACCTTGAGCCTTCCCGAAGCGACACCTTAAGTCCCCTCCTCCTTTTTTTAACCAGATTTCTTTTACTCAGCTCTGTCTCTGGTTCTGTTTCCTCCTTTGGTCCTCTGCTTTTGACTTCCGTCTCCACCCAGCCCGAAGTGCGATCTTCTGTGGGTGCGTCTTTGCTGTGGGAGGGGTGTTTTCCTGCAAGGGGATTGGGCCTCGGCCGGCAGAAGTGCTCGGCCGCCGGGCGAGGACGGCTGGAGGGGCAGGAGCAGCCCGTGGGGAAGGGGTGGTGTCCACTCTCTTTCCACAAAGGGGTTTGTCCCCTGCCCTGTCCCAGGAGCTGTTCCAGGGGCTGCGCTTGTGACTGGGGAGCAGACAGATGGTAGGATTTGCCCTCGGAGGCGTCCTTCGTAGCGGGCCACAGGGTGGAGGTGGAGAAAGGCTGCAGATGTAAGATGCTTTCACGGAGAAGTAAGTGCCAGGAAGAAACTAAAACAGAGCAAGAGGGTCTAGAGTGACTCGGGGCAAGGTTTTTCACAAGTAACAACAGGGCATCTTTCACAAGATTCATGTGCTGTCACTGTATGGAAGCAAAGCTGTTCGTCCTCACTGGTTGAGCCGGAACAAGGCCGAAGTTGACGGTAGGGGGCCCAGTCATGCCCTGATCTGACCTTCTGCTGCGAGGCCACTGAAGCCTCGCGGGGACCTACTGAGGCATCTTAACTGGTAACAGAGACATCTTTGAGAAACCAGAAGTTGCCCTGGTGCAGTTCTTGGCCCAAGAGGACCCACAAGGCTAGTTACTTTCTGTAAGAAGAGGAGACCCATGGAAGACTCCACACTGGCTCTCAAAGCTTCTTCAAAGCACATGAGGAGTGACTCTTACTTTCAAGATGAAGTACCGAGACTGGGGAATGAGACACGTGAAGAGCGCTGGCACGCCCCAGGAGGCCGACGGGCACATCACCCATTGTAGACTGGTTGGCCAACACCCTCTGTTGCAGAGATTGGTATTCAGCTGGGTGGATCCGTGGTAAACTAGATAGACCACCACCCAGACTCTCAACCAGCCAGTTGGTCAGGTGAATTATTTGATTGCTCATTGTGTTGAGAATGTTGTAGTGGTGACTTTTTTGGGAGCAGAGCTAGCCCAGGGCAGAATTGTAATGTAGTTAGGTGCTTATCCACTCTTTCCTCTTATTGAGTTCCATTCTCTCTGGTTCTCTTCCATAACTACTTCTGCTGAGACAAACCATATCCAATCTTTTAATATCTGTGCTCTAAATTTAAGTCACTTTTCCTAAAGGATCTTAAATTTGATTTTTTTTGAAAACTGTAGAAGCATAGGTGAGATGTCACACTAAAGACGTTGAATAAAATGACTCTAAAACTCTGGTGGACAAGATACATCCCACCAAATACTAGGAACCTTAGCAAGTTGGCCTGAGGAGGCATTGAAGATGTCCCAGTAAACAGGTGAAGAGGAATAAGAAATCAAAAGTTTCTTTCATACACGTCTTTAAATAGCAAGGAAGTGAAAAGTCAAAGGATGATACTTGGAAAATGTTGAAAGCAGAATTGATTTGGTCTGGCAATGTATTTGAATATGGGAGCAAAGAGAAAATGTTTATGGGGAGAGAAATTCATAATTATTATGCTAACTTTTGAATTGCTTCTCTTTATAACTAAACTAGAGCCACACAAAAATAGCCTCAATGGACTGGAAAACTTGGAAATCCAGAGACAGAAGACGTATTTAAAGGCAAAGGGCTACTGCCCTACTTCTTAAATGAAAATTCAAGCCTTCTGAGGCATCATAAGACACTGTATTTACTTGAAGTAGCCACTGGACTAAACTCCAAGTTGGCAGTTGATGTCTGAAATCTCTGGTCTGCTTGGTGAAGGGACCAAAAAAACAAAACTAGAGCAAGCAAGAGGCTGGGCCTGGAGGCAGTCCCAGGCAGCGGCCTGCGTTTCTGCGTGGGTGATATGCACTGCAGGAGAGGGGATTGTGGTGAAAGCAAGCAGCGAAGCTCTCAGGACCACGTGAGAATAGAAGGGCAGGTCTCAGGAGCAGCCAGGACAACGGCTCAGCTAAACAGAGTGGAAAAAATACTTTCAGAAGTATTTTACAGGAGAAAACAAATTGTCATAGATTGCCTAGAATTTATGTTTTCCATATGTTTCTTTTCCATGTTAGTTTCTCCAGCACTGGGGATTGCATGGCTATTATAAAACTGCAGTTTCAAGGAAACACCTGGCAACTGTTCTTAATGGTGGGAGGGAAATAGAACCACCCGGGGCCATGTTAGAAAGGCAGGTATAGGATTCAGTAATTCCTTCCACCCTTATTAGCAGACAGACCTCTGCAAGGAGGAACTTTCTTCTATACACAGTTTTGGGTTGTTTGTTTGTTTAGCATGCCTCACAGCATGTGGGATCTTGGTTTCCCAACCAGGGATCGAACCTGTGACCCCCGCAGGGGCAGCACAGAGTCCTAACCTCTGGACCTCCGGGGAACCCCTACACACAGCTGTTTTTGTTGGTGATTTCTAATTTCACTATGATCTAGGTTCTTATCTAATGTGCTCTAGTTCATTACTATCATTATCCTGTTTTCTGCTTAAATATATCAAATTTGGCCAGTATGAGCCTCTTTAAGCTGACTCTTATGTTCTTTTGATGGGTCTTCATTGTCTTTAAGCACTTTTTACAGGTTTCTGCTTTTTGCTTTCTGGCATAACAAGCTCTTCCAGGATTAATTTGTATTTTATATGCCCAGCCCTGGGATCAGTCATTCCTTAAGGAGCCCTGGTTCCTTTTAGTGGGAAAATTATTTAAAAACCAAGATATGGAGACTAGGTGTACTTATTTATACTATGATAATAGGCAGATATGAGTTCATATTCATATTCTCATTTCAAATCCTACGCCATAAGGTACTTTCTTACTTTTCCTTATTCCATATTTGTGTCTCCCGATACATGAGAAATCTGATTTTCACACATGTCAATAGAGTTATTCATTTTGGTGTGTCCTACAATACAGAAAGAAATTGTTCAGAAATAACTATTAGTATTTTGATAGCAGCACCAACAACAAACCTACTTAGTAAGTTCAAAGTGTCTCTGCAGTTCATTTATCCTTAGAATATGTATCAGGAAAGGTACACATATCACCATACAGATAATTGATCCAACCCACCATCTAAATATTTAAATATGGGCAAATAGGCAGACCCAGATGGCGCGGATTCTGTAACACAAGTGGCCTGGTTGTCTCAAAAGTGTTACATCTTGGAAGACAAAACACAGGGTGGAATTTTATAAAAGGAAGCTAAAGGGGCATGAAACCCAGATAAATTGTAGGATCTTAGATTCACTCATCAAAGAAAAACTGCAGGGACTTTTAATGTGTGTGGCAATTAAAGATATTTAAATACAGACTGTATATTTGATCATATAATTGCATCCATGTTAATTAAGTTCCTTGGGGGCAATAATCATAGAAAGTGTTTCTTCTTAGAAGGTATGTGCTGATGTGTTTATGGGTGAAATGGTGTCTGTAGTTCAGTTCAGTCGCTCAGTCGTGTCTGACTCTCTGTGACCCCATGGATTGCAGCATGCCAGGCCTCCCTGTCCATCACCAATTCCTGGAGTTTACTCTAACTCATGTCCATTGAGTCGGTGATACCATCCAACCATCTCATCCTCTGTCGTCTGCTTCTCCTCCTGCCTTTGATCTTTCCCAACATCAGGGTCTTTTCCAGTGAATCAGTTCTTTGCATCAGGTGGCCAAAGTATTGGTGTTTCAGCTTCAGCATTAGTCCTTCCAATGAATATTCAGGACTGATCTCCTTTAGGATGGACTGGTTGGATCTCCTTGCAGTCCAAGGGACTCTCAAGAGTCTTCTCCAACAGTTCAAAAGCATAAATTCTTCAGTGCTCAGCCTTCTTTATGGTCCAATTCTAACATCAATACATGACTACTGGAAAAAACCATAGCTTTGACTATATGGACCTTTGTCGGTAGAGTGATGTCTCTGCTTTTTAATATGCTGTCTAAGTTGGTCATAGCTTTTCTTCCAAGGAGCAGGCGTCTTTTAATTTCATGGCTGCAGTCACCATTTGCAGTGATTTTGGAGCTCCCAAAAGAATAAAAGTCTCTCACTGTAATGATGTCTGTAACTGAGTTTCAGATGAAGTAAGAGAGGAATTACCAGGAAAATGTGGCAGAGTATCAACCAACTTTCAAATATAGAGACAGACAGATAAGAGAAAGAGAAGGATATCTACAATGCAAATGTGGCAAAATTAATAATAAGTAAATCCAGTGAGAGATAAATGGGGATTCATTGTACGATTGTTTCAAATTATCGGTAGGCTTCATACTTTAAAAAAAAAAATAGAGTTGGGAGTAATAGTGCAGAAACTTAAAGCCCCACTCCAAAAGATTCTGATGGTTCTGATCTTGGGTAGAGTCTGGAAATATACATTTTATCAAGGAGATTCTGAAGCAGCAAACTATGGTCCCTGGTCTAGCTCTTGTTTTTGTAAATAGAGTTTTATTGGAACACAGACATTTGTTTGTAAATTATCTGTGACTGTTTTCATACTGCAATGGCAGGCAGGATTGAATAAATCTGACAGATTATAGAGCCCTCTGACCTTTGAACCCTTTGGCAGTAGAGATGGTCAGAAATATAAAAATATTCTAAGCCAGCCCTTTACAGAAAAAGGATGCACTCCCCCTGCCCCACCATCTTCACTCCTGACCGTCCAGTGGTCCAGGCGCCACCTCTGGTGCTGGACTGCGGGTCTGATCCCTGGTCAGGGAGCTGAGGCCCCACACGCCTTGCACCTGAAAAACCAAAACATAAAACAGAAGCAAAACTGTAACAAATTCAATAAAGACTTAAAAAAAAAAAAAAAAAGAATGACCCCTGTTCTAGTGTGTTCAAATATAAGAAAAGGATTAGAGCAACTTTAAAAGCAGGGGAAACCTGAAATTTAGATGAAGGGGCATTGGTCTGGCAAATAGTAAACATTCCAGTCCATGGTAGCCAATGTAATTATATATAAAGGGAACAAACCAGAAAGAATCAGAATCAACACTTGAGTGTGCCTACTCTGGGCCAATTTACCTTTTCTCATGCAATAGTCACATCAGTTCTGTGAAGTAGAAATCATCTAAGTTTCATAAAATAGTATGTGGAACACAAAGACAGAAGCCCACTCAAGGTTACATAAATTTTAGGGGAAGAGCTGAAATTCAGACTTAGGTTTGACAAACTCCACCAAATATCCCTGTACCACTGAGGCACTCTGCCACTTTCACCACACTTTAAGCTTCAGTTGATTGAAACTCAGATTTTACATCCGAAGGCGTCTGAGTGAGGGCTTTTACAGTCATTTTGAAAGGGAAACCCCCAAGAGGATCAACCTCTCTTCCAAAGACTGAGTCTTTGGCAGCCCTACCACTGCTTTGTTTTAAACTCTGTCTCACAGGCTTTCTGAAAGGGGAAAAAACCTGTGGCTCTCTCTCTCAGTGGCACCAGCACCGATGCCCCCAAGAAAAAACAGTCAGAGCAAGGGAGTCACATTTTTTATGGATGCAAAAATACTTTTTTGCCATTTGTTTTCTTTCCAGAAAGTCAGGCAACTGCAAATTTTGTTTGGGGCTGTTTGGAGACTTCTTTCTTTCTTCTTCTTCTTTTTTTTTTTTTTCCAGGAGAGAATTTTGCTTTCCCTAATAAAATCTGTTTAGAATGAACTTAGATGCTGTCACAAAACATCCATTATAATCAGTGAGTTCTGAAATTTTTTCATGACTAAGGTTATTGCAATTTTGCTTTGGGGAACAAAGAAGGTTATGATTTTGATGATTTTATATATACATATAAAATGAGAATGTTTATTTTTCACCCTCAAAAGGAAATATGTCCTTTTTCAGTTTTCTTAAAATACTCTGCCCTCCAGTTTTCTATTAATTTTTCAAAATTTTGATAGAGACATAAGTATAGATGAGCTCTTTCTCCACAAAGAACACGGTAAATGATTCCAGTTTGGGGTAATAATCAGAGGTGAGAGGTGTATGCACCTGGAGAACACGAGCTTCCTGAAAGGGCCAGCCCCGCGCAGCGGCAGGCGCGACTGCGGGCATAGAGCCCCGCGCGGCGGCAGGCAGCGACTGTGGTCATGCGGGAAAAGCATAGGGACCAAGTCCTCTGACTTTCTAAGACAATCAAGAAATATACTTTTAGATGATTTTAAAATGTGACTCAGCCTATTAAAAGGGCTATTATTAAAAAGTCAAGAGCTAACAAGTGCTGGTGAGGATGTGGATAAAAGGGAACGCTTGCACACTGTTGGTGGAAATAGAAGTTGGTGCAGCTGCTATGGAAAATGGGCTTCCCAGGTGGTGCTAGTGGTAAAAACTGTACCTGCCCATGTAGGAGACATAAGAGACTCGGGTTTGATTCCTGGGTGGGGAAGAGCCCCTGGAGGAGGGCATGGCAACCCACTCCAATAGAAAATCACTCGGACAGAGGAGCCTGGTGGGCTGTAGTCCTTGGGGTCACGAAGAGTCCAACAAGACTGAGCGCACTTGCACACATTGTCTGCTTGAAAGTTGCTAAGAGAGGTCTTTAAAGTCCTTATGATTAAAAAAGAGTTAACTGTGAAGTGATGGATATGCTAACTAACCTAATTGTGGTAGACATTTCACAATATGTTTATCCAATCATCATGTTGTACATCTTAAACTTGCCTCATGTTATATGTCAATGATATCACAATAAAAGTGGAAAAAAATTTTTGACTCAAATTTGTATAAAATATTATTTAGCCCCAGAAATAAAATAAATGACAAGCAAAACAAAAACTCATACAGGTGGAGTTTGGTCTTCGAGTCGACTTTGTATCTCCCACTGTAAGTAACTGAATTGGAGGTCTGGATTTTTATCTCAATCTCTGGAAAGTCTGCATATGGTTGGTCTGTCTTCAGTACATAATCTGATACAATCTCATGCTCTTAGAGCATAGAATGAAAGCTCTGAGCCCCAAGAAGTTCCCACCCCTGTTCATACAATGAATGTAATGCCACAAGTAGGTTTTATGGCATCAAGCCAGCTGGATTTCCTTCTGCTTCATGGCGCACCTTCCGTCTACATCACTGTCCAAACTCGCGACAGAAATAGGATGTTTTCTACTTCTTCTGTTTTCTACTATAATGCTTCAACTCCAGACTCGATGTTTTCATGTTAGGTTCTTGGAAAAAAAGGCACAGAGCAGCTCTCACATTGTAATTTTCCACCTCTTTCCCAACTCCTAATTGTCAAGTCAAACATTTCCACAAGCTTGCAGCAAAAACAAAACAAAACACAAAAAATCCAACTTGATCCAAAAAGTGCTAACAATGGAACTTGAACAGAAATAAATTTGGGGTTCATTTGAATCTATAGGCCATCCCAGGATTCTCTGCACTTTACCTTTTCTGGAAACATAGGCAATTCAGAGGACATTTCTGGGTTAGTGCCTGCACTTTACTCCCCATAAACACTCCTAATATTTTAGAAATTCACCCTAGCCACTGCAGGCTTAGCTGGGGCACAGAGGCTGAGTGGAAGGAGCTAGCAGATCTGGTTCTGAGCAGTCCTGGGAAGTACAGCCTGACGCTCGGTCATCCAGGAGAGGATCGCATTATGTACACATTTCAAGGCTGCGGATCCTGACGCTGCTCAGCCACGGGATGGTTTCCTGGAGAAAGTGTGCCACCTTTTTTCCTCCCTAGGTCGTCATAAGAAGTCTAATGGACCTGGCCATCCTCAGACCTTTCATTTTAGACTGCATTATGGTTTGAAAGTGTTTTCACACAGGTCGTGGCGATTGATCCTCAAAATGTCCCAGAAAGGCAGGCAGGTCAGATATTGCTAAGCATTATTTATTGACAAGAACACAAGGTTGTGTGAAACTTTATCAAGGTTTCCAAGGTTATTATGGGCTTTCCTGGTGGCTCAGAAGGTAAGAAATCCTCCTGCCATGCAGGAGACCCAGATTCGATCCCTTGGTCGGGAAGATCCCCTGGAGGAGAGCATGGCAGCCCACTCCAGTACTCTTGCCTGGAGAATCCACGGACAGAGGAGCCTGGCGGGCTACAGTCCATGGGGTGACAAAGAGTCAGACTCATCTTCACAACTTCACTTTCACTTTCAAGATTATTGTAACTCCGGTTTTCTGAGTCAAATTTCAGTGTTTTCCTTGAGTCTGGAGAATCATACTCTATACAATACTGTGTCAACGCTCTGTTGAGGCCATCAACTTTTAAACCTGATTCACATGACTCTCTCACCTTTCACCATAATATTATGTCAATTTTCCAATAATTTCAGAAACAACTATTGACTAATCTATAAATAACCTGTGTTAGACACTTTTATGGAATTGAAAAAATTTCATAGGACTTGATTTCCAATCAAGGGATGGGTGATTTGGATTTGAAAGAAAAGGATTATATGTGAAACAAGCTGAAAAGAGAGGTCAAGCTAAGAATAATAGATCTCATAGCACAGATTGAGCTCAGAGCTAAGCACTTTACATATATTATCTGATGTAATCATCGGAACAACTTTCCAAGGCAACTGTGATTATCCACCTGACAACAGAGGAAGCTATTACGTAACTTGCCCAAGGTCATGGCTGGCAAATGTCAGAGCTGGTGTTCTACTCTGCTCCTGCCAGATGTCAAAGCCCTGTGCCATTCTGACTCCTGAACACACAGGAGCCCGTCTTGATGAGGACTGAACACTTCATTGTGCAGGAAAATGTAAAAGATGAGCAACCAGAAGAGAAGGGCAAGGCCAGGGAAGTGAGTGTTGAGTTGGAACTTGAAAGTGGAGGGCGGGTTTGGTGCCGACCCAGCAGCAGTGGGGAGGGCACGGGTGGGTTGGGAAAGCCTGGGCAGTGGGGGGCGATTGGTTGGAGCCGTGATACACAGTCTCCCTCAGGGGTCAGATGGCTTACCCGGCTGGAGAGCTGTGGCTTAGCACGGCCTGTTCTCAGAGCCAGATTTACAACTGTGCCTCTTTGTTCTAAAGGAGAATTTGTGGCTTTTGCCAAGTGCTTTGGCTTCCTGAGTTCAGGTACTCCCTGAAGTGGATGAAAAGCCAATTTTGCAATATCTGTGAAATAAGAGTGAAGGGGCTTCCCTGAATAAGGCAGAGTGGGTTGAACCATGCTGTTGCTTAGGGTACAGTAAAGGAGCATGTAAGAGGCCTCTGGAAGGTCTTATGCATGCTTTGCATGCGTGCAAAACCAGGCTTTGCATAGGTTCTTACAAACAGGTTCTTCAGATTGTTTACCTACCTAAATTACAGCCCACAGATGTCCTTTGCAGAGCTAGAGCTTCATATGGTAGACTCCAATTTCTCTGTTATTCTTTGTATTCTGAAGCTTCAGTTATCGCTGGGAGGTGCTGTCAGGAGCCCTGGGAAAATTATTAGTCAGAGTCAGCCTTGTGAGCTATGGAGCCGTGGGACCTATTTGCCTGGAGGACCCTGTCCCCCTCAACTGTTCCCAAAGGATTCCCCTCTGACATAGGATGAATGTAGGGTGGTAGGGCTTGCTGGGCTCTTTGCAAAGTCTGCCCTTAAGAGTCGTCATGGCTTCTCACTAGGAAACAGGTGCTGCTGGAGATGCTGGACTCTACCTGAGGATTCACACCAGCTTGGAGAGGCTCAGGATTATACAGGATAATACAGGATAATACAGCCCATTCCTCTCACAGAGGAGACAGAACTTAGGGAAAGAAGGGCGATAGTTTTCATTCTGTCACTTAACTCTTTAGAATGAGTGTGTCCAAATCTGCCACCAGAGCCCCTTCCCATCTACTTACAAGGGCCCTTGGAACCAGGACACTCGGAACAAGATGCAGCTGAATGAACGGCCGGTGTCAGAAATCAGGTGGGTCGTGTTACAACAGGAGTCCCTGTGTGAGGTGGCCCAGGGCATGGGGAGCTAGGATCTCTGAGGAAACAGTGGTTTGGTTGCTAAGTCGTGTCCGACTCTTGCAGCCCCATGAACTACTGCTCACCCGGCTCCTCTGTTCATGGGCTTTTCCAGGCTAGAATACTGGAGTGGGTTGCCATTTCCTTCTCCAAGGGATCTTCCCAGCCCAGGGACTGAACCCAGCTCTCCTGCATTGCAGGCAGATTCTTTACCGACTGAGCCACCAGGGAAGCCCCTTGAGGTAATGGCAAGATTCAAATACTGGAAGGACATAAACAAAAGACTTCACATAAAAAAATAAACAAAACATATAAATTATAAACTCCCCAAATCTTCTCAGTTCCACTCACAATGAAAATTAAAACAATAGATCATTTTCTTTTTACCTTTCAGGTTGGCAAAGATTTAAGACCTTTGATAATAGCCCATCTTAAAGAAGGCGTAGGAAGATAGAACGCACTTTCTCTATCCATGGTTTATAATTTGAAGAAAACTTTTTGGAGAACTTGTCAGCACTTTCTATGATACACATGGACTTTGACCCAGCTCTTTTGTTTTTGGGATTTTTTTTGACAGATATACTCACACAAATGTACAAAGGTACTGTGTATTTTATAATAGTAAAAAGCTGGGGACAGTTTAGAAAGCCATGAATAGGGAATACCATGGAAACATTTTTAAGATTGTCAAAATAATATTAAGTCAAAAGATACACATTTCCAGTTATAAGATAAAGAAATCCTGGGGATATATAGTATAGTGTGTTGTATGTTTGAAAGTTGCCAAGAGAGTAGATCTTAAAAGTTATCATCATAAGAAAATAAATCTGTAACTATATATAGTGATAAATATTCACTAAATTTGTGATAATACACATTTCGCATATCAAATCATTATGTTGCATACCCTAAGTGAATACAATGTTATATGTAAATTATATCTCAATAAAAATAATAATATTAAATCAAAAATCAAATAATAGAATAATAGGTATAGTATGAGCTTTTTTTTATGAAACAACAGCAGAGTATATGTATCCATATGTCTGTCTATATCTCTACGTATATCTATGTATGTTTCTCCATGCGTGGAACATACCTGAAAAGATGCATGTGTGACGGCTAATGATGGCCACTGGTAATGACAGGGAGACCAACATGTGAAGGAACATTTTGAATTTTGATTTACTGACTTATATATGGTTTGAATGTTTTTAATGAATGCTTATTTCTTTCACAATTAAACAACATTTCTAAACAAATGTATAAAGGATAAAATAGACAGTAACTCTATACTAGGAAGATCAAGTGCTATCAACATAAAGTCCAAAGCATGGAAAATGCTAATGATAATAATATTATAATAGTATTAATAATAACAGCACACACTTAGGTAGCTCTTCTTTGTTCCAGACACTGTTTAGCACAGAGTAACTCATTTAAGCCCCAGAATAATGAAGTAGTTACCATTTAGATCACCAGTTTAGTGAGGAGCAAGTGCAGCATAAAGAGCTTAACCCACTCTAGGACAAACAGCGAGTAAGAGGGTGAGCAGAAATGGGTGATTCCTGAGTTTCTGCTTTGACCTCCATCCTAGCCTATATCTCGAGGTAAGACGGAAGGCCTCAGTGTTCAAGGCTGAGCTGAGAGATGATCTGGGCCTGACAAGAGGGAGCCAGGAAGTCACTGTGCAGTCTTGGAGGTGCCCCTGATCACCGTTACCAGCCTCTGGGTACTTGGCGGTACATGAGTTGAATTGCCTCAAAAAGTCAGAGATTCAATATTTCTGCCCATATGAGTTTGGTTAACTTGACAACAGTATCAGTTAGATTTGGGGAGCAGGGGCTGTGTATGATGGTAACAGAATAATGTGGTTGCTTAAGTAAGATAAATATTTACCCTTTTCCCATGTATGAAAAATCCAGAGGCACTCCAGAGATAATTTGTTGGCCAAATGAAATTAGGGACTGACACTCCTTCCAGCTCTCCGCCCACCATCCCTTCATAGACACGTTCATGGTGGCTACTGGAGTGCCAGCCACAGTATCTCTATTTCAAGGAGAAGGAGACAACAAGAGGGAGAGGAGGGGTAGACACTGGATACCTGAGTGTGCTTCTTGAAATCTGCTAAATAGCAGTTCTCCTTGTATATGATTGTCCAGAATGTAGTCTTTTATTCACAGCTGGCTGTAAGGAAGCTAGGAAAATTCATCTTTTTTTCTAGACAGTCGTTTGCTTGGGGGACAGTTTTGGGTTCTATTAGTAAGGCAGAGAGAGAGAATGGATTTTAGAATAAGTTACTAGCAGTTCTGCCCAAAAACAATCCATTTCTGAGTGTTAAGGATGGAGTCTCATCATTATAGTATCAAAATACCAAAGGTCATTTTGCCTATAACTTTGAGCCATTGAACAAGGGGCATTTTAAGGACACTGGGCTAAGAGGGCAGGTTGATAAGGGGTGCTGAGGAGGTGTAATAGACTTTAAGAGAGAACGGAAGTGCTCAAAGTAAGTTCTACCCCTTCGCCATTATTACAAGCGTCAGACTTGAACTCTGACAATTTCACTTTATCTGGGCCTTTCCTACAAGAAGGCATCCACACTGCCGTGTCTGCTAGCACCTTTAAATTCTCTTCTTTGGAAAATGGGGAGGAATGATTTAGGGGTCACCCAACACTTCCATGAAGACATCACTTCACTTATTATCAGTCTCCCCACCTGGACTTATAAAGGAATGAACTTATTAACTCAGAGGAATGTGCCTGGGACTAGTGAGGCAAAAACAAAATGGGCTGGAAGAGCAAGAAGGAAGACTCTGCTAAGTGTCCCAGAGTCGCACCAGGGCAGAGGCTGTGATGGGCTCTAACTGGCGCGAGCAGCAGCCACGGCATTCTTACTTTCAGCTGAGTGGCATGCAGGGAAGGTGAGAGATTATTTTCTACTTTAGAAAAAAACATCAAAGAAAATCCAGTAACTCACACTTTAATAGCAACAAACTAAAACCAACAAAGGTCCCTGCCAAAACCAAGGAGAAGAAAATGGCAAGAAATAATCGAGAGAAATTCGGGTAAGAAATCATTTAAAGAGGGGATAGCAGTGGATGGGCCATAGGTGAATTTTGACCCAACACTGGTTTGAATGTGACCTGTATTTATATGGCTAAGAATGGGCTTTACATTTTTAAATACTTGAAAAAATTCAGAAGAAGAAGAATGTTTAGTGACACAGAAAAGTTGTATACAGTTCAAATTTCCATATCCATAAATGCAGTTTAGTTGAAGCACAGTTGTGCCTGCCCACTGGTTTATGCAGGCTCCCTGGCTGTTTTCACTCTGTAACAGTGGAGTCAAGAGTAGTTGCAAAGTCTAAAACATTTCCTACTGTTCCCTTTACAGAAAAAGTTTGCTGAATCCTGATTTAAAGTACCAAAAAAAAAAAAAAAAAGACATGCCTCATCACTGACAAGTTGTATGAGCTGAATCTCAGTGCCCTCATTGTCCAGATGGGAATAATAATCTGCTTTATGGATCGTTATGAGGATTAAATGAGATAATTCACATAAAGCATGTGCCTGGAATATAGCACATTGTCAATAAATGGTAGGGGTTTTGTTGTTATTTATTGCTTTGAGAGCTAAATTGTAATTTTCATTGAAGCTCAGATTGCTTCTTTTTTTTTGTGAATATTTGTTTATTGATTTGGCTGTGCTGCGTCCCAGTTGCAGCATGTGGCATCTTTTTGGTTGTGGCATGCAAACTCTTAGTCACGGTGTGTGGGATTTAGTTCCCCAGCCAGGGACTGAACTCAGGCCCCCTTCATTGAGAGTGAGGAGTTCTAGCCACTGGACCTTGAGGGAAGTCCTTCAGTTTACTTCCTGAGCTTTCCTTGGACTTTTCAAGTCAGACCAGGTGTCTTTTTCCTGTGTCCCCCCCACTCAGAATCTAGTGCTTTTCTCCATCACTACTTACCACTTGCCAGCAAAGGTCCATCTAGTCAAGGCTATGGTTTTTCCAGTGGTCATGTATGGATATGAGAGCTGGACTATAAAGAAAGCTGAGCGCCGAAGAATTGATGCTTTTGAACTGTGATGTTGGAGAACACTCTTGAGAGTCCCTTGGACATCAGGGAGATCCAACCAGCATTTTAAAGGAAGTCAGTCCTGAATATTCATTGGTAGGACTGATGTTGAAGCTGAAACTCCAATGCTTTGGCCACCTGATGCGAAGAGCTGACTCATTTGAAAAGACCGTGATGCTGGGAAAGATTGAAGGCAGGAGGCGAAGAGGATGACAGAAGATGAAATGGTTGGATGGCATCATCTACTCAATGGACATGGGTCTGGGTGAACTCCAGGAGTTGGTGATGGACAGAAAGGCCTGGTGTGCTGTGGTTCATGGGGTCGCAAGGAATCAGACACGACTGAGTGACTGAACTGAACTGACCACTTTATGTTATAATTATCTACTTGTGCGCTTGATCTCTCCTATGACACACACGTCTCTTGAGTGAAGGGACCGTGGCCTGTTTGTGTCTCTCTTCCCAATCGCTGTCACTGTGATGGAACACAGTAGTGCTGGAGTTTTAAGGGTTCCTGCCACCAGGCTGGAGGATGTTGCTTCCTAATGCTGAACTCTAGGGTTAGATAGGTCTACTCACTCAACCATAGGGTCTCTGAGCCAAGAAAGCCTCCGTACCTATCACAGAAGTAGGGCTGACCCAATTGTGGTTTTTTTTTTAAACAAAATTTTTGACAGGAAATTTATTTATTTATTTAATTTTATTTTTTGGCCAAGCCAGGTGGCATGTGGGATCTTTGTTCCCTGACCAAGGATTGAACACATGTCCCGTGAATTAGAAGCAGGAAATCTTAACCACTGTAATGCCAGGGAAGTCCCTGACTCAATAGTTCTTAAGGGATGGAGTTGTCCTGTCTCTTCTCCCAAGTTTCTCACATAATCTCCTAAATAACCATTTCTTTGCTGAGAAGAGTGAGTAAAAGGGTAGAGAAGAAGGCCAAGAGTGTTCTTAGAGTGGGACTACCCTTCTGGAAGCATGAAGTAGTGGAGGAAAATGTTTCCCTTTAGCTTGTGGCTGCTCCTCATATGAAAACCAAATAAGTGATTCCCAAGGAATGGAACTCTATATTATCTCACTGTGCTCCAGAAATCTGTCATACCTGCCACGTCATCTGTGGTACCCAGTGGACTATGGGAGCTAATGCTCTTTTCCTTAGGAATGGTTCATCACGTCCAAGGCAATATTGTTTCTTCAGTCAAACACCTTGTTTCTGTGGGTGCAATTTATAATTAGGTGGCAAGGTTCAGAGGCTAAAACTGAACTATGATACCTCCTGCTCAAGGCCAGATAAGGACAGAACCAACTTCTTTAGTAGCCTCAAACAACAAAGCTTGCAGAGACAAATATTGACTCCTGTCCAAAGGGCAGAAGAGAATCCCAAACAAGAGAAGACAAAAGCAAAGTGGATGTGAAACGGAAGAGGTTGGGAAATAAATTGCAGAGGAATCTGGAAAACTGTTTTCCTGGGAAGCTGTCAGTATTTCCTGGATGGAGGCTATTTTTCAGTTTTTTCCACAGATTACACAGCTTCTTACTTACTTTATAGCACAAAAGCAACAACTGGCAACAAAGATTTCAAAATAATTTATGAACAAAAATACTAGTTAAGAAATACTTTTGACTTTCCCCATCTGAAAACTAAGAAGAGACAAGTGTGTGTGTGTGTGTGTGTGTGTGTGTGTGTGTGCGCGCGCGCGCGCACACATACATGCCCAGTCACTTGGTTGTATCTGACTCTCTGCGAGCCCATGGATTATAGCCCACCAGGCTCCTCTGTCCATGGACTTTTCGAGGCAGGAATACTGGAGTGGGTTGACCTTTCCTACTCCAGGGGATCTTCCTGACCCACGGATCAAACCTGGCCTCTTGAGTCTCCTGCACTGGCAGGAGGTTTTATTAGTGGTAGATCGCTACTGTCTAGCTCCAAGAACATCAGTGCTTAAAGAGAAATCTTGATAACACTCTCATTTACCTCGTTGCATAGTCCCAGGTGGCCCCTTCTGTCTGCCCTTACTGCTCCCTGACGAGTGTGGCATAAACTCTGCGACAGGCACCATGTTAGGCGCAAAAGACACAGAAGCGAGAAGCCCCTCGTCGAGAGCTCTGTCCAATAAAAGCTCAAGCAGGGGCTTCCGTGGTGGTCCAGTGGTTAGGAATCTGCCTTCCGATGCAGGGGCCATAGATTTGGTCTCTGGTCTGGACGCTGAGGCTGCGCACGCAGCAGGGCAGCTAAGCCCCTGCGCCTGAGCTCCTGAGCCCCGTCCTAACGCCGGGCAACAGGGGAGCCCGTGGCACTGGGAAGCCGGTGCACCGCAGCTGGAGGACAAGCTCCCTCACAGCAACAAAGAGCATCCAAAATTAAATAAAATTGCATCATTAAAAACAAATAAATATAAATACAATGCAAGCCACAAATATAAGCCACATGAAAAGAAACAGGTGAAACTAACTTTAATGATGTATTTTATTTATGTAAATATTTATTTAACTCAATGCACAAAATATTGTTTTAACTTGGAACTGAAAGAATTACTAAGAGAGCTTATATATACTTGCGAAATTTATATAAATTTGTGAAATTCAGTGCTCATCTTACCCTTATAGTAATACATGTGTGCCTGCGTGCTCAGTTGCTTCAGCCGTGTCTGACTGTTTGCGACCCCGTGGACTGTAACCCACCAGGCTCCTCTGTCCACAGGATTTCCCAGGCGGGAATGCTGGAGTGGGTTGCCATGCCCTCCTCCAGGGGATCTTCCCAACCTGGGGGTGGACCCCGTGTCTCCTGTGTTGCAGGTGGATTCCTTACCCTCTGAGCTACCCAGGACAGCCCATAGTAACATACAGTATGGATGATAACGATCTCAATCCTTGTAAGCATTCAGTGTGGCCCATGGGTGCCCTGTCAGGCAGGGCAAGACTGCAGGAGCCCCTTTATACCTGTACATCACAAGGTCACGAGAACTCCTTGAGGACGTGAACTGAGTCTGCCTTGATTGCCGCCATGTCTGCGGTGCCTGTTACAATGGCTGGCATGCAGGAGGTATCAATACTTGTTGAATAATAAGTGGAGTTTTCACGTTTCTTTTCTCTCTGGTTTTAGTATTAACAAATAAGCCGCTTCATGGAGTCACTCGCTGCATCTGGAATTGCCACTTCCCTTGTCTTAGTTCACACCTCACTCAGTCACGATCGTTCCCAGAGGCCAAGTAGTTTCCGCGAAGCTCTGGCTGGCTCTCAGCACCTGTTGTTCACTGTGGACTGTGGAAGGAGGGGTTGTGATGACTGAATCTAAGGGCCCATTTTTGGTTTCCTTTAGATATTTAGTTTGATATTCCATCAAACATGGAATAATATTATTTGTAGTGTCTGAATTTTTTAAGCTATTTTGAGCACTATTAGCTCATCAAGGCTTTATTTCCTATTATTTTATCTTGAGAGTGTTTGCTATGTTTCTATGTGTCATGCTGTTATATCTTAGAGCCGATCATTGTCCAAAGGAATGTACCTCTAATTTTCAAATGTGAGTTATAGAAAAGTTAGGAATTTTGATAACCAAAGCAGTTCAAATGTTCCATTTCTCTTTGATTCCACTTGAAGACTCCATCAAGCCTTCTGAGGTATACACACCCTGCGGTGACCCCTGAAAGAGCCACACACGTAATTCCCTCCTTGTGAGTGCAGGAAGCACAAGTGAATTCCTTACAATCAATCAAATGTGATAAAGGTGCTGGGGTACCATCCCGTTGATGAGGCTGTCAGCAGACTGGCGAGCTGGACTCTCTTCTGACTGAGAAGCAGCTGGTCATGTTGTGGGCCACGCCAGCCAGCTGCCAGCCTTCCTTCCACAACACAGGAGTCAATTCTGCCGGCAACCTGAATGCGCTTGGGAGCGAATTTTTTTCCAGATGAGACTCCGGGTGCACACGTAGCAACGGGGGTCTTACCCGTGTCCTTGTCAGACCTCGAGCAGCGGACCCAGTCAAGCTTGGGCCCGGCTCCTGACCCATGTAAACTGTGAGGTAATAAATGCGTGCTATTCTTAGCCATCAAGGTACATAACACATCCTTCTTATAATTTGATCCTTGGACACCTTTTTTAAAAGGTTGAAATATTAAAGTGTAAATATATGTATGTTTGTATTGCTGGAACCCCAATTCCTAGTGTTCCCCTGGGTCTGTTTAATGCTCCCATCATACTGAACTTACACAGTTCTCCAAGTCTGCAACCCTATTTCATAGCTCTGCTGGGATGTCCCTTCTTCCGCTGGTCCGCCTACACTACTCCTACTCAGCCTTCAATCTCACTGCAAATATCTCCTTTAGAAGTCTTCCCTGAGCTTCTCAAGTAGAATTGATCACTCCTTTTCCCCCCTCCATCACAACAGCAGTTCTATCTGTCTGTCTCCTGTCTGGAGTTGGGACCATTGTATTATATTCACCTCTTATGTACCCAACACTTAATATAATATGTAAAGGTAAACATCCACATTTTAAATTACAGACCCATCTGCTGCCCCCTAACATTCATTTAAATAACTCCCTTGATGATAGAGATTTCTTTGCCCGGTTATTTAAAATTTCTTATTTAGGCACCATGGAGCTTATTATAGTATGAAAACTCATAAGCCAAGCTGATCAGTTTTTAAAGCCTAGTCTCTATTTATTGCTGGCTGCTCTGGGTCTCCGTTGCTGCAGGGGAGCTTTCAGAGTTGCCGTGAGCAGGGGCTCCTCTTCCCGTGATCTCCTCACTGTGGCGGCTTCTCTAGCAGTGGAGCAGGGCTCCAGGCATACAGGCTCCAGATCACTTGGTGGCACGTGGACTCTTCCTGGACCCGCAATCAAATCTGCATCCCCTGCATGAGCAGGCAGATGCTTAAATACTGGACCACCAGGGAAGTCCTTTGAAATGAACAGCTAAGACTTCTGTTTAGAAATCAGATTCTTAATATTATATATCATGATTTTTTAAAATTTCATTTAGATTTATTTTATATATGAACCAGATGGATTACCCTGGGATAGAATCTCATTGCTGACAATTTAGGTATTTTTCATTGTTTTCTTAGCTTTTCTGACTCTGGGGCTCCATTTAATAAATGGGTACTCAGGCCTCTGGTTTCACAAAAGAGTTAACCCAACATCCTCAAAAGCCTATTTTACAACTAGCAAACTGCTTATATACTAGGCTGTTTTATTACAGAACAAAGACTTCAAAACTAACTTTTTTGAAAAGAGACATTTGGATTAAATTTATTTCTAGAATATTCTCTTAGAACAACTCTTTTTTTCAAACAAGTGTCATGAAAAGGTTTATTTTTAGATTTAAGGTTTATAGGAGCTGTAGTGTACTTGGCTCTCTATGCTAGATTTTTATAGCCCTCTCACATTTCTCAGAAGAGAAGGCTATTAATGTTGCTTTCCAAATAGTTTTGATTCTGTAGGGAAGATTTAGAAAAAAAATCATCTTAGCCCTTGGGAAAAAATTAACTCAGTTCAAATGCCATATCAAACATTTGATATCCAAAGAAATGCGATGTGGATAAAAGTATAATTTTGAAAAAAATGCCAAGGAATTTTTGGATACCATTTTAGTGAGCATAATATTCTCTTCGCAAGTTAGAAAAGAACCTGAGAGAAACCTTCTTGTTACTGCTTAGTTACTCATTACTGTTATTTTCACTTATATGCTGAAAAACTCATTTAACAATTCTTTCCTCTCTGTAGAAATAGAATAGAACTAGCATAAAACACTATTCATAGCGCAGGTGTTGGGAATGGACCACTTCAATAAGCTCTAGTCTGCTGAGAAATATGGAAATATTTTTCATGTAAATAGAAACAATGATATGGAAACAATGAGAATAATGGGTTTTCTCCTGTGGTTCCCACACAAGCAACTTTCTATTTTCAGGAGGTACATAGCATTGCCAAAGAGTTCACTTTCATTGCGATGACTTTTCCTTGCTATCTAAAAAGTATATATATATATATATATATATATTTGCCTATGAAGCCTTTATTTATGAGTTCATAAATAGGATACCTATGTATGTTTCCAATCATTAATGCAAAGGTGAAATTATTCTTTCATGGCAGGTGGGCCAATTAGCATCTTTAAAAGAAGCCATCATTATGTTAACAAAAACTTGGGTTTGCTGATGAATAATGATTTTATCTCAAAAAGCACTTTGAAAACATTGCCTAATTAATATGACTCAGAAGACTCAAATAAAAATATATTCTGTGCTCTTAGACTTTTAGTTCAACAGAAGAACTTTGGGAAGCAAAGAATGATCAGTAGGAAAATTATATTTCTCCTTTGCCAGATGTTATGCCAGTTGCAATACAACTTTTTTTTTTTTTTAAGTTTTTGCAGTTGTTTGTGTTAGAATGAGGACAACCTACATTTTACCATGGGAAACATATTTTAAAATAATTGTTGTGTGTTTATACCTTGGAACATGATGGAATAGATAGTCTGAAACTTTTCTAACAAAAACATTTCAAAATGCCAGTTAAAATACAGACAATACCTTTTGAGTTCATCCTTTGAGTTGTCAATGAGTAAGGTAGACATGAGGTGCCAATGAACTGTAAAAGGAGTTGATATGGAACTGTGGAAGTACTAAAGTTGGCGTTGTCACTGTTAATAACCTATGGTTTTAGGTGCACACACTGGGGCAGGACAAAATGGGCCGACATGAGACAGAAGTTTATACCTGAGACCACTGTATTGAGCCTGACCCTTCAAGGGCCAGCCCTTTAGTGAGAGGATAGATTAGACACAAATGAACCATTGTCACCGTAGGATGACCAGGAGCCTTATCTGCCGTCCTGGAGTCTGAGTGGGAACAAAGCTGCTTCTGGTAAATGTGACCACCGACATGTTTTCATTTGGATAAGAGATTATGCTTTTTATTATATGCATGTTTGGAAACTCCATGATGATTAGTTAACACAAAAGTGGTTCTAGCTTTTTTCAGAAGGTCAGATTTTTCTCCTGAAGGATGTACTCTCAACTATGATACATAGGATTTTTACTGAGAAATTCTCTTTTTGAAGAAAAACTCAACAGTGATAAATCATAAATCAGTTAAGAAAATAATTATCCTTTAGAATCAGCATACAAAACAAATAGCAGGGCTTCAAATGATGAAATAAGGGCATGTAAGATGATTAAAGAACTACAAAAAGAACTTCAGAAAAGCAAACAAAGAATAAGAAACTATAAAAAAAGACAAACTTGAAAATTAATCAAATAGAACTTCTAGAAATGTAAAATGGAGTCATTTATTTTTGAAACTCAATGGATAAGTTAGATTGTAGATTAGATATTGGAAGAGAGAATGGGGAAAAGTAGAAGGTACAGTTGAGGAAATTATCAGAACAGAGGGATAAATAGATAATATAGAGGTTAAAGAGATGCAAGTTAGAAAGAAGAGCCTAATGTGTGTTGAACAGGAGTACAGAAGGAAAAGAAAGGGAGAATAAGAAAAGAAGCAATGTTGGAAGACAAAATGGGTGAGGATATTCCAGAATTAATGGAAGACTTGGGTTCTCATATTTGGAAGTGCAAGAAGAGCATAAGAGTGTTACTGAACCAAACTTGGGTCCTCTTGCCCCAAATGCAGCAAAGCTGATCTACTGAAACTGGGTTGCGTTAAAGGAAAATATAGCATTTATTGCAGACTGCCAAGCTTGTGTCCACAAGACACAAACTCCTTAATGACTTTCAGGGAAATGGTGTTTTGTTTTTAATTTACTTATTTATTTCAATTGGGAGATAATTACTTTACAATATAGGGACGGTTTCTGCCATACATCAATATGAATCGGCCCAAGAGGTGCTTTTTAGGCAATGTGAGGGAGAGAGTCTCAGGGTGGATGATCAGCTCATGCCTGGTTCTCTGATTGGTTGATGGTGAGGTAACCGAGTGATGTTTCAAGAATCTCAACCATCAACTTTCTGGTTTCAATCAGTCTGGGGTCTGTGTGCTGGTGATCAGCAGGGAGTTAACGTCTTTCATTGGTGAGGGTTTCAGTATCTGCAACTGAAGGATATGACTCAGGATATTATCTATAGCCCTTGAGGAGGAACTAAAGGTCCTTGATTTGTTTGATGGCTAACTACTATTATCTTGTTTTGTTTGACTGTTTTCTTTTGTTTCTGCATTTTCTCACTTCTCTGCCTAAATTTGCTCTTTAGAACTCAGGGAAAGAGGCTACAAACAAGTTTTTCTACAAACAAGAAGTGGGAGACACAGGGATCTGTCTCCAGGAAGGTCCCACAGGGGCCTGCTTGGTTCAACGGAAGTGGGGAGGGGCTAAACACATCACTTTCAGCCTGCAGAAGAGCCCAGACAGGAGGTGATTTTAAAAGCAGCTGGAATGAAAATAGAAAGTGTCCTCTAAACTCTCCAGGGTGCAGAGGCCAGCTGCAGGCTTGCTTCAGGCAGTAGCCAAGCAAACAGGTCTGCGGGGTGGGCAGGAGGTCCCCATGCATTGTTTCTGTCTGGAGGGCTGTAGCATCAACAGGGCTGCAAGTGGCAAACTTCTCAGAGCGGAGACAAGCAGTCTGCACCGGGATGTCAGAGCACGCGGGAAGCCTGACGCACAGGCCACAGTGTCATCGGAGACAAACCTCCAGGGACAGGGAGGGCTGCAGAGGGAGCTGGGGCCAGTGTGGGCAGAACTTGCAGAGTCCCTGTTGGGACCATGAAAGGTGGTCACCAGAGCAGACCAAAGAACCATGTGTGTTCTGGGTGTGTGGCTGAGGCCAAGTGCCGTTGGATGTCGTAACACCTGTACCTCTCCTGACAGTGCGTCCAGGAATGGCGGGACAGTGCCTCCTTACTCAATGCCCCATCCATGCCCTCTATCCAGAAACCTCAACTCACTGTTCAGAAGAAAGGTTGAAAGGAATTTCTCCCACCATTGCAGAGCACATATTGAAGGGTGAATTTCAAAATGAGAAGTAATAAATTGATAGGGGACATAATAAACTTTAGATAAAAGGAAGTTGACTACAGAACAAAGGAGTGTGATCCAAGAAGGTAGGTGTGTTTAAAGAAAACAGCAGATAATATTGTGGGGAAATCCAAATGGCAATGGATGTATATAAAACAATAAAGATAACAGTGATTCATTTGGACGGTGTAAAGCAAGCTGGAAGTAAAATACTGGAAAACTAATATATATAAAAAGGAGAGGCATGATAAGAGTAAAAGTTTTTGAAAACTCTTTAGTGTTACAGAAAGAAGGAAGAGATTAACTTTTCTAAGAGTCATTTTTTACTGTTTTCTCTTTTTCAGTCTCCAAGTTTACTAATCTGTTAGCAAATCTTGCCAGCTCTATCTTCAAGTCGTATTTGAATACATTCATTTTACTACCTTCACTGACACCATCCTGGCCTGGGCTACAATAGTGTTTTACACATTCAGTCACCTTTTAACTCTTCTCCCTGGTTCTGTGCCTCCTAGTGTTGTTCACCCTCCCTCCTGCCCCCTTTCCCCAAAATATGTCTGAACAACCTGTTTATGATACTGTTGCTATCGATCACTTCACACGTCTCCAATAACTTTCCGCCTCACTTAACGTACAGATGAACCTAGATCTGCAGGGCAAGAACAGAGACACAGACACAGAAGGACACGAGGGCACTGTGGGGGAAGACCAGGGTGGTACAGCTGGGAGATTAGGGTCGGCGTGTATATACCACCGTGTAAAGGAGCTAGTGGGAAGCTAGTGAGTAGCACAGGGAGCTCACGTCTTTGTGATGACCTAGCGGGGTGGGCCCAGAGGGGGAGTGGGAGGGAGGCCCAAGACGGAGGGGACCTAAGCATCTGTCAGTTCAGGCGCTCGGTGTCCAGCTCTTTGCGACCCCATGGACTGCAGCACACCAGGCCTCCCTGTCCATCACCAACTCCCGGAGATTACTCAAACTCATGTCCATAGAGTTGGTGATGCCATCCAACCATCTCTTCCTCTGTCGTCCCCTTCTCCTCCCGCCTTCAATCTTTCCCAGCATCACTGTCTTTTCCAATGAGTCAGCTCTTCACATCAGGTGGCCAAAGTATTGGAGTTTCAGTTTCAGCATCAGTCCTTCCAATGAATATTCAGGACTGATTTCCTTCAGGATGGACTGGTTGGATCTCCTTGCAGGCCAAGGGGCTCTCAAAAGTCTTCTCCAACATCACAGTTCAAAAGCATCAATTCTTTGGCACTCAGCTTTCTTTATAGTCCCAATGTCACATCAATACATGACTACTGGAGAAACCATAGCCTTAACTAGATGGACCTTTGTTGACAAAGCAATGTCTCTGCTTTTTAATATGCTGTCTAGGTTGGTCATAACTTTCCTTCCAAGGAACAAGTGTCTTTTAATTTCATGCCTGCGGTCACCATCTACAGTGATTTTGGAGCCCAAAAAAATAAAGTCAGCCACTGTTTCCACTGTTTCCCCATCTATTTGCCATGAAGTGATGGAACCAGATGCCATGATCTTCATTTTTTGAATGCTGAGATTTAAACCAGGTTTTTCACTCCTCTCTTTCACTTTCATCAAGAGGCTCTTTAGTTCTTCTTCACTTTCTGCCATAAGGGTGGTATCATCTGAGTATCTGAGATTATTGATATTTCTCCTGACAATCTTGATTCCAGCTTGTGCTTCTTCCAGCCTGGCATTTCACATGATGTATTCTGCATACAAGTTAAATAAGCAGGGTGACAATATACAGCCTTGACGTACTCCTTTCCCAATTTGGAAACAGTCCATTATTCCATGTCCAGTTCTAACTGTTGCTTCTTGATCTGCATACAGATTTCTCAGGATGCAGGTAAAGTGGTCTGGTATTCCCATTTCTTGCAGAATTTTCCACAGTTTGTTGTGATCCACACAGTCATAGGCTTTGGTATAGTCAATAAAGCAGAAGTAGACAGTTTTCTGGAACTCTCTTACTTTTTCTACGATCCAACTGATGTGGGCAATTTGATCTCTGGTTCCTCTGCCTTTTCTAAATCCAACTCAAACATCTGGAAGTTCACGGTTCACGTACTGTTGAAGCCTGGCTTGGAAAATTTTGAGCATTACTTTTCTAGTGTGTGAGATGAATGCAACTGTGCGGTAGTTTGAACATTCTTTGGCATTGCCTTTCTTTGGGATTGGAATGAAAACTGACCTTTTCCAGTCCTGTGGCCACTGCTGAGTTTTACAAATTTGCTGGCATATTGAGTGCAGCACTTTCACAGCATCATCTTTAAGGACTTGAAATAACTCAGTGGAATTTCATCACCTCCACTAACTTTGTTTGTGGTGATGCTTCCTAAGCCCCACTTGACTTCGGACTCCAGGATGTCTGGTTCTAGGTGAATGATTACACCATCGTGGTTATCTGGGTCATGAAGAATTTTTTTTGTATAGTTCTTCTGTATAGTCTTGCCACCTCTTCTTACTATCTTCTGCTTCTGTTAGGTCTGTACTGTTTCTGTCTTTTATTGCGCCCATCTTTGCATGAAATGTTCTCTTGGTATCTCTAATTTTCTTGAAGAGATGTCTAGTCTTTCCCATTCTGTTGTCTTCCTCTGTTTCCTTGCATTGATCAGTGAGGAAGCCTTTCTTATCTCTCCTTACCTTTCTTTGGAATTCTGCATTCGGATGGGTATATATTTAATTGTCTTCTTTGCCTTTAGCTTCTCTTCTTTTCTCAGCTATTTGTAAGGCCTCCTGAGACAGCCATTTTGCCTTTTTGCATTTCTTTTTCTTGGGGATGGTCTTGATCCGTGCCTCTTGTACAATGTCACAAACCTCTGTCCATACTTCTTCAGGCACTCTGTCTATCAGATCTAATCCCTTGAATATGTTTGCCACTTCCACTGTATAATTGTAAGGGATTTGATTTAGGTCATACCTGAATGTCTAGTGGTTTTCCCCACTTCCTTCAATTTAAGTCTGAATTACCTAATTCACTTTGTTGTATGACAGAAACTAACACAACATTGTAAAGCAGTTATATTCCAATTAACAAGTTAAGTGAAAGCCCTGAAAATATTAACAGCTAAAAGACTCCACGTGGTCTTCCTCCTCGTTATAATCCAGCATTCTTCCTTCCTGAGCTCATCATGACCTCCTCTCTTCCTTACTTAGTCTGTGGTTGCCTCCTGGGTTCCTGTGCTCTTTGATTCTATCAAGAATGTTCTGACTGTAATGCCTTTCTGAAAATGGCTTCCCTGGTGGCTCAGATGGTAAAGAATCTGCCTGCAATGCAGGAGACCTGGGTTTGATCCCTGGGTTGGGAAGATCCTCTAGAGAGGGGAATGGCAACCCACTCCAGTATTCTGGCCTGGAGAATCCCATGGACAGAGGAGCCTGGCGGGCTGCAGTCCATGGGGTCGAAAGAGCCAGACATGGCTGAATGACAGCTAACACTGTCACGAACTTTGACTTTCCACACCCTCACTTTCTAGAGTTTTTACTCAAGTGTGGTTTTTTCAGTGAGCTCTTTCTTGTGACTCCTACACATAGTCCAACCTGCTTCCTTTTCCCACCCTTGCACTCTTTACCTTTTTTCTTTATATTTTCTGTTGTGCCTACTACCATTTGAAATTCTCTGCAGCCATCCTCAGCATCTGAGAGGGACTGGTTTGGGGGCATCCAGAACACCAAAATCTGCCAATGCTCAAAGAAGAGTGAAAGTGGAAGTGTTAGCTTTACTACTTTCTTATAAAGAGAATGAAAAGAAGTGAAAGTCACTCATTCATGTCTGACTCCTTGCAACCCCATGGACTGTAGCCCACCAGGCTGCTCTGTACATTGAATCGTCCGGGTAAGAACACTGGTGGGTAGCCTTTCCCTTCCCCAGGGGATCTTCCTGTCCCAGAGTTGGAACCCTTCACTGCAGGCGGACCTTTACCATCTGAGCCACAGGGAAGTATTCCAATGCTCAGGAGTCTTATAAAGATGACAGCACAGTCAGCTCTCTGAATCTGCCGATTCCGCGTCAGTGGGTGGGTGAATGGAAACTTCAGATCCTGTACCCCTCTCCTTCCTTCCTTTCTTTCTTTCCCACCTCTGTCCCTCCCTCTGAAATAATGAGATTCTCCCCCATAGGGAGCTTTCTGATGACAGGAACTCTTGTTTTCACTGTTGCTTTCACGTGACCTCAAGGGTGTGAAGAAGTGGCCTGACAGGCAGAAGTCATTCAAGCCTTTGTTGAGTAAGTGGATGAGTGAATGTATGAATCAAGCCCAAATAAAAACAAGGAGAAACCTAGAAAAATTTAAAAAGTCAACTAAGGAGCTTTATCTAATGGATTTATATCGAACTCTAGACTTAACGATTAGCAACTATACATTTGCTAATCACACTGCGGATACATATTGATCACTTGCCAGAATCAATTGTGCATCTAGCTCTAAAGCATGTCTCAGTGAAAACCAAAGTTGCAGTGGTAATACATCGACTCTCTTCTGTAACCACAATGCGATTAGAAGACTACAACAAAAATTAACTAAATAATCACCAGATGTGATTGGAAAGCAAAATGAGCCAAAAAAAACCCCCCAAACCTTCCTTCTCACTCATTGATTACATAGTAGTCATTATGTAGTTTAGTAAAGTACTTAGAACTGCAATACATGAGCTTTTTACACATCAAAAATCTAAAACAGTATTATGCGGAAATTTATATCCCTAGGAAAAATCTCAGCAGTTTAAACATAAAACAGATAGAGGAAAAAGGAATAATAAATTTAAAAACAGAAGTGAATAAAGTAAAAAACAAAAACTTCAGAGGAAAAAAAACCTCAAAATTGATTCATTGTGAAAAATAATAATTACATGCACAAAACTGTGTGTCAATTGATTAAAAAAAGAGAATACTGAAAGATACATGACTGGCAAAAAGGGGTACCTAAGTATACATGACAGAGATTTAAAAACATAAATTACAATAAATGTTTTTATGCCAATACATTTTTAAAATAAGAGAAAACAGACCATTCTAAAAATGACAGTCACATTATTTTTCCAAGTTAACAATTTTATTAAAATTTTTTAATGTCCTGCATATTAAGTTTCTAGAGAAGGCAAGCATTTGGGTTTTGAAATCTTTCTAATCAACTTTGACAAAATGAGCAAAAGCATATATTTTTCAGTTTCTTTATAGGAGTTAAAATTCGAAAGTACTTTAATCAAAATCCATTTAGTTCCAATCACAAATCAAACTGTTCTAGGCAAAAAAGGATTTATTGGCTCATAAAACTAGAACTTCAGAAGTGTTTGTAGCTTCAGAAGGGCTGGATTCAGTAGCTAAAATAATGTATCCAGGAAATTGCCTTGTTTTCTATCTTAGCCCTGCCTTCCCCAGTTTTGGATTGACTCTCATGAAGCTAATGCGGTCATTAACGTGGTCACCAAAATTTCTAGGCTTACGTCGTTCTCACAGCTAACGATCACAGAGAACAAAGAACTACTCTTTCCCGAGAGTTTCAGCCAAAGTCCCACGGGTCAACACTGATTGACCCCTGACGTCATGTGCCCATCCTTCAGTTGATTCCTGTGACCAACGGAGGGAGTTGTCTGGCCATGTATCAGTCCCTGAATCACGCTTATTCTTTCCACATCATGTAGACCAAGAGTTGAGAGAAGCCATGTTCAAAATAGCTTCCAACTGTCTCCTGTAGACACCATGTTAGCAAAAATGACACAGAGGTTACCAGCTACTTATTTTTACACATTTTATGCAGTCACCATCAATGTCTACAGTATAAAGTGACAGAAGATTTTTTTTTTTGTCTCCTTCTCTTGTTCAGAAGCAGCAGTGAAGCTGGAATGTTAATCTAATTGGAATTTACTTTATACATATACTGTCCTGATTGTTGCTGTTTTTCTCTAGCATTTCCAAGTGCCAGGATCATGGTGGAACTGAGGGTCCAAGGGAACGAAGTGGTTTTCTCTCAGCCTTGCATCCAGTCCTTAGAGAAAAAGGAGAGAACACAGGATGAAAAGAACAAGAGAAATTGGAGGGAGGTGGAGAAAGAATTCTCCTGTGTTTACAAGGGTCGAAAGCTGTTTTCATTGAGGGTATGTGGAATTAGGTAAAATTCAAGGGGGCAGGAGGCTTGCCTGGTGGCTCAGAGGGTGAACAATCCGTCTGTGGTGTGGGAGACCCAGGTTTGATCCCCAAGTCAGGAAGATCCACCGGAGAAGCAAATGGCTACCCACTCCAGTGTTCTTGCCTGGAGAATCCCATGGACAGAGGAGCCTGGTGGGCTACAGTCCATGGGGTTGCAGAGTTGGATATGACTGAATGACACACAGTGAGATTAAAAAAATCCTGTGTTGAGATTATGTCAGTTAAGTATTTGCCAAACTGGAAGTTCCTATGTGAATGTGAGAAATTCAGCTCTATCATATCTGGAGTTCTTATCTCTCTTCTGCTTTTTAATAGACATAACTGGGCTAGTGTGTTCCTCAGAATAGAACATTCTGTGACATAGACTGTGAGAAAATGTTTTCATAATCACATAAATCTGGTAAAACCAACATATTCTGTACTCACGGTCTTACCATTCACATATTAAAGTCTACAAATACAGAAAATTTCAAATTTTATTTTGTCTTACTGACTGCAAGGCCTGTCTTACCCTACCCTCCTTGTTTTGTGTGTGTGGTAAAGCCTTTACACATACTCTGGGAAAGACTAATTTTTCTTCCTTCAAGGAGGAACTAAATGTGGAAATCGGTAAGTGACTTATAAAGAGTTTTTGTAGTTTCCCATACAACTGCTTCTCCTTTCTCTTTTTTCTTTCCCTCTTCAGTTCCCATTTCCATAGCTCACTGGCTTCTGCTAATGATATTAATCATAAATTGCTGACTGCCTTCAGGGCATCTCACTCATGACTTTACAATGAAGCAGTTGGTGTGTTCCTTCACTTTACAAGTGAAGGGTGAGGGGCCCGGAGCTGAGGTCATGTGATTCAGGAGAACAGCGATGACCCTGCCTCACCGCTGGAAGCAGGAGATAGTAGCTGCACTGGGAGGCGTTTGAAGGAAATGGCAGCCTGCTGACGACAGGGGGGTGAAGCTTCTCTCTCTCCCTTCAGCTTCCGGCGAGTCGTTCTCATACATGGAAGTCTGCTCAGGTTTTCATTACCCCAAACTTTGTTGCCCTAAATCATTATTTCCAAGGATACTTGGTGACAAAAGAATGTTCATCACAATGGACACAGTTGTGCAAATTATGAGGACTGTTAAGCAATATGCATATTTATCCGAATTAGCCAACAAAAATATCTGAAAGGTCAGGTTTTGGAAGACATGATGGAGCTACAATTTCAAGTTTTGGGTCAGATTTGGTGTTACTACTTTTAGATGACTGGAATGGGAATATGGCCATGAATTTGCCAGTCAGGGACTGAATAAGATGTCTGCTGGCAGACTTCAGAGTCCAATAGCTACTGGCCTCTAGAATAAAGCAGGAAGGGACAGATGGAGGGAGAAAGGAAGGAAAGCAGGTGGTACGCACTAGTGATTGGTCTGTTCTGCTCCAGGATCCAGGTACTTTCAGCACAACATGGAGTCTTTCAGCCTTTCCAAGGCTACTCACCTCACCTCTTGGAGTCTTCATTTTTTTAATTTATAAAATGGGAGTGGTGATGCCTTTTTAAGTTACTTTGCAGGATGGTTTTAAGGCTTAGCAGAAAGACAGATGGCACATGGAAGGAGTTGGCTATGTGTGAAAAGCAGCAAGGGTGTTTTTATTCATTTCATAGCGTGGTAATGAACACATTTATATCCAACTTCAGGCATAAATATGGCACACATGCAACATACGTGTGGGCCAAATGAAAATTTGTGCTCAAGTGAGCACTCTCTCTGTGGTTGGCAGATGGACTACACAAAACATAGAAGAACAAAAAGCTTACGAATAAGAATTTTAAAATGGTGTAATTAAATTGTTTTAATGAATTAATTAAAAGCCACTTTTAGGGTTTAGAAAGAGCAACATTAATATTGGTTCTGGACAATTATTTGGAATTGAATTTAACTATTGCTCTGTGGCCTTCGCTTCAGCTTTAGTCTTTGCTTGCTTTTTTCTTTTCTTTGTATTTGGTGTGTTCCTTGGAGAAGGAAATGGCAGCCCACTCCAGTATCTTTCCCTGGAGAATCCCATGGACAGAGACACCTAGCGGGCTACAGTCCATGGGGTCCTAAAGACCGGGACATGACTGAATGACTTCCACTTCCACTTTCCACTTAACTCGATGGGTGTTTCAGTCTCCCGGAAGCCAGGTGCCAGAACTTCGGTTTCAGGCACTCAGAGGAAGCCAGTTGGCAGATGAGCACATCTGATGATGAGGTGGTTTTCCTCCCCTACCTCAGTCCACCTAAAACAGATGCAACTAACATTTCAAGTTTGCTACAGATTAGGATTTGGATTATTATGTGGGACAAGAATGAGGCTGCAAATTTGCCATGGGGTGATGGAACTGTTTCCTTAAGTCAAGGCTGCTTATGAAATTGATTTTTTTCAGGTGTGTGCATTTCTTTCTCTTGGTTTGTCTCATTGCAGCAAAGATTTGAAACAATGGACCAGTGTTATAGCTCGGTTACAGCTCAAGTTTCTATTAAGCAAACAGCAGAACATACATACACCCCTGAGAGGTGAGGGCAGGCAGACCCTGAAGAAGTGGCCTCAGCCTGTCTTAGCTCCTCCTATTTATGCTTTTTGTCTCCTTCCCCAGAGCCTGATTGGTGTTGCCCTATGCAAAGTGGAGCTTGTACAGGCCATCCATCAGGAAGGTGGTGTGTTCTTTTTCCCACTGGAGAACTCCAGTGGGAACTCCAGTCCTTGGATTTTTCCTTTGTTCTCTCTTTCTCAGGCTTTTTCTTTTCTTTGTTTGCCTTTTAGCTGCCAATTTTTAACCACCATTTTGGACTCCCTTTTTTCGACTCTGACTACCCAACAGTTACAATCTGCTTCTGTAGATAGAATCAATGGTAACACCACCTTTAGATGAGAGCAAACCCACAGAAAGTTTTGTTTCTAGATAATTTTTCCTAGATGTTTAAGTTTCTAAAGAACAGTTACTGAATTGGAAATTTTTGTTGTCAGTATTTCAGGCTTGTTTTTTCAGTTATATTTGTTTTGATTTTGCTGTTTTTTTTTTTTTTCCCCCACTTGTGGCTAAAAAAGAAAAAAATTGTTTAGGCCTGCAAAGGTCAATTCCTGAAATTTGTATGAGCTGCGGTTAAACTTTATCTGAATTTATTGTACTAAAATTGCCTGGGCCTAGATTAAAAAAAAAATTATTTTTTGACAGTGGTGACCACGTATCTCTTGATTAAGCTGTCAAATTTGTAGACTGATTGACCCAGAGATAGGATTTCAATTATTACTTTTGATGGTTCTGGACTTCGTATCTAGAGATAAGACATTCGGCTCTGGGAGACATTTTCTATTGCTGGGGGCAAGAGATGTAGGTCACTGTAAGTGCATGAAACTTTATAAACCAGTCTGGTTTGTTTACTCCAAGAGTTCTACAGCCATCTATGGCTTTTTCTTGGTCTGTTGTGCAGAAACTACATATGCATGGCCTTCACACTTCAGAGCTGAGTCACATAGTTTAAATCCCAGATCCTTTACCTCCTGTCCTTGGGAACTTAGGCAAACACTTCACTTTCCTGTGCCTCAGTTATTGCTGGTGTTAAGGAAATGATGCTGCCTGCCTGGCAGGATGTTGGAATGGATAAATGCTCCTAGGACTTGGCACATTATTGTTATTACTAGCATCCCCTGGAAGGACAGTATTTAAAATCTGTTTGCATTTGAAATTTGATTCACAGTTTATAAAGTATTTGTTATTTGTGAGAATAGTTCATGTGTGAACATATTAAGGCAAGTATAAAAACTTCCCATTTTTTTATTCTCATATTTCCACCTTTATTTATTTATTTGGCCTCTGGCTTCCCTGGTGGCAAAGGATCTGCTTGCAATGTGGGAGACCTGGGTTCGATCCCTGGGTGGGGAAGATCCCCTGGAGAAAGAATTGGCAACCCACTCCAGTCTTCTTGCCTGGAAAATTCCATGGACAGAGGAGCCTGGTGGGCTACAGTCCACAGGGTCGCAAAGAGTCAAACATGACTGAGCGACTTCACTTTCACTTTCATACAAGCTGAAGCATGCGGGATGTTAGTTCCCCAACCAGGCTTTGGACCCACACCCCCTGCATTGGAAGTGTGGAGTCTTAACTATTGGACAGCCAGGGAAGTCCCCGAACTTCCCATTTTAAAGATGAGAAAACTGAGGCCAAGATACATAAAATGGATTTCCCAAGGTTCACGACATTGCAAATCAAGGCAAATCAAGAAAACTGCCTTAGGTCAACATCATCCCTTATTACCTGTAACAAAGATTCTCTTCTTGCTTAAATTCCAAGCTCACTTGAACTATTTCTCAACTAGGCTTCAACTTTTGGATTTCCATATTTGTTTCTGCATTTTCCAGTTTTAGCTAGAATCCTACGATGTCAGTTTAGCTAGAATTTCCCAGCCTCAATATCTGATCCCTCTTGATATCTAATTGGGTTCCTCACCTTCCACCATCCTTCAAGTGATGTTTGATCACCCTGGACTACCTTCAATAAGACTCGTTTGGTGGGCTAAGCAAGAATCTTCCCTTACCCCAGATGTTTTCTTTTAGTAATTTTCTAGCTACTGACCCCCATCCTACTCCTTGGCTATAAATTCCATCTTGCCCAGGCTGTGTTCAAAGTTGAGATCACTCTCTCTTCTCCACTACAAGACCCTATTACCATGGTCCCCCAGCCAATCTCAATAATCTCGCTTTGAATGAAATCTGTCTTTCATCTTTAACAAATATCATGAATAATTTTTTCTTTTTAACAACATCTAGAATAGGCCTTGGCTTTTCATAGGTCTTAAGAACATTTTTGTTGAATAAATGATTGAATGAAGTACTTGAAGCAAAAATTCTCTGACCTCCAGGGTCACTGCTGTTTTTATTGTGCTCAAGTGGCATATCTAAACCAGGGTCGTGTTTTCTTCTAAAGACAGCAGAAGAATGGGTATGCAGATAGAGAATGAGCTTCCCTGGTGGCTCAGTGGTAAAGAACCTGCCGGCCAATGCAGGAGAGGTGGGTTTCATCTCTGGGTTGGGAAGATGCCCTGGAGAAGGATATGGCAACCCACTCCAGTATTCTCACCTGGGAAACCCCATGGAGCTTGGTGAGTCTCAGTACATAGGGTCAGAATGAGTCAGACATGACTTAATGACTGGTACACAGATAAAGTACAGCTTGTTTAATAAAAGTGTGAACTGAGTCACATGTGTATGTTCCAGAATGCTGGCGGGATCCCTCTTTTTCCCAGTGAGTCTCACTGAGTATCTAGTCTTCAGGGCAATGAATTGAGATGGTTGAAGTACCCTCAGCTTCTGGAAAGAGTGATCCAATGATTTACCAGCAACAAACCATTAACCAGGTCACCTAAGGAGAGAGACTCTTGGTAGCTAATGTCCACACAAGCCAGAGAACAGGCTGCGTCGGGAAACATGCCTGAATCTGAAAGAATGCACACTCTTTCAATTCCCCGAGCTTGTCCAGTGTGCAAGGGCTTTCTCCCCTTGAGTGAAAAAGAGGGCACTGATTCGATGAGAAGGCCTTGAGAAATGTGACTGGACTTGATATTTGAGTACTAAGAAAAAAATTGCTGGGAGAATATACTTATTTGGCAAGAAGATTTAATGGTGAATTGCAGATCCCTCTAATAAAAATATTTCTAATGGCAGAGGATGCTACCATGGAAAGTATGCTGGATGGAGAGGGAAGACTGGTTCCTAATTCCAAGTCTGTCATTAAGTAGCAGTGGGGCTGTAACCAAGCTACTCAGCTTTTCTGGGCTGCATTCTCTTCTATAAGTGAGTTGGTTACATAAATAATATTAAAGGTTCCTGAAATTCTAAATTTATATATTCATGAGAAATGTTTTGGATCCATTCAATTAAAAAAAAAAGCCCTCCTGTCTTTAAAAACAAAAGGAACTGAGTGGCAATCAGCATTGAAACAGAAATTAATTCATTAGTATTTAAAAATATCTCAATGGCAATATTTCCCTAACAATGACTTCATTGATGACATGAGTGGGCCATTGTGCCTTCTGCCAGTAGAACAGACACCACTTTATTCTTAGCAGCTGTGGTCCCTAATTGGAAAGGGGACCGGACCAAAAATGATAAAGGGAAATTGCATCCCAGCGCTGAAAAGGAGCATGGAGCTCAGGGGCTTCCGCCGCCTCGGTCACTGTTCATCTCTTGAGCTTCTTTGAGCTTCTTGTAAAGAAATTTGCCCTCTGGAGACTGAAGCCCCATGGTGGCTCAACTTTTGCTGTTGGGATATTTGCCTGAAAAAGTTCCTTTTGCTCTCTTTACTGCTAAAAATAGTATGCATGCCTGCTAGTTGCTTCAGTCATATCCAACTCTTTGTGATCCTATGGACTGTAGCCCTCCAGGAGGCTCCTCTGTCCATGGGGATTCTCCAGACAAGAATACTGCGGTGGGTTGCTGCTCTCCTCCAGGGGATCTTCCCAAATCAGGAATCGAACCCACATCTCTTTACATCTCTTGCATGGACAGATGGGTTCTTTACCACTAGCGCCACCTGGGAAGCCCAAACGTAGCATAAAAAGGTTTTATTCATAGAACCAGTTCTTCAATGCAGTGTCCCCTGTACTTGAGCTTTACTTAAACAGTTTCTCCTATTTTGTATTTTTTAGTTATTATTTTTTACCCTTCGGCCACACTGGGTCTTCATCACGGCTCTCGGCCTCCCTCAGTTGCCGCACTTGGGGCTTCTCTCTAGGCCTTGTGCATGGGCTTTCTCTAACTGCAGCTCTAGGGCTTCGTTGCCCCATGGCATGTTGGATTTAGTTCCCTGACCAGGAATCAAACCTGGGTCTTCTGCATTGGAAGGTGAATTCTTAACCACTGGACCACCAGGGAGGCCCCTCTATTTTCCATTTCCAAATAATTTTGAAATAGGGCAAAGCAGAAGAGACTAAATGTGATTCTTGAATCAAGTATTCAAGTTCTGAGGAGTGAAGATTCTCTACATTTATTCTAAGAACCATGAATTCTTGCTACTTCCTTTGTTGGGGAAGCTCTTTAAGTGAACACCCAAGGCTTTTACCTCACCCACTACAGAGCTTTGCTCAAATGTATCTTCTGTGAGCCTTTCCCTGTCCAAACATCTGCATTACTTCTGATCCCATTTCCTGTTCCCCATTCCTGATTTATTTTTCATAACATCCCCCCCACACACCATCTCATCAAGGATAGCATCTTTCTGATTATTCTCTGGATCTCAATATGTAGTGGTGCAGTGGTAAAGAATCCACCTGCCAATGTTGGAGATGCAAGAGACACAGGTTCAGTCCCTGGGTGGGCAAAAATCCCCTGGAGTAGAAAATAGCAATCCACTCCAGTATTCTTGCCTGAACAAGTCCATGGACAGAGGAGCCTGGAGGGCCAAAGTCCATGGGGTTGCAAAGAGTCGGACAAAACTGAGCATGCACGCACGCACACATGATACCTAGAATAGTGCTAGCATGCACCCTGTGTGTATTTCTTGAATGCTTGAGCCTTGGATGGCATCTGAGAAAGTACTGTAATAAATATTTCCTAAAGGGATAAATGTATCCTTCAGAAAGGGAGTCCTTTGAATTCCTGCTAGTCTTTTGATTTTCATTCTGGTGGAGCACGGAAGTAAACTGACTTGACATTTGATGTAGCTTTTCTGAAAGTCACCTACCTCTTCAGTGTTTCTTTGCTGCTAGGGGTGATTTCATCCTACCCAGGAAGGGAAGGCTGTCGAACACCAAAGGGACATGTTGAAATTCGCTGTGATATCCTTCTGGATCTCTTTTGTATGGCTCAGTTTTATCTTGGTTTCTCCTGGAGGCTTTCTTTCCTCCTGTTCTCTCTGGAGATTTCTTATCCCACATTCAAATAGTTCATGGTAGTAAAGTACAAAAACACAGAATGGGAGCATGTTAGATTCAGGAAGAACCGTTTAGTCTAGTGACTCCTAAGCTTCTTTGCATCCTGTAACACTTTGGAGAGCTTTTCTAAGCATGGATACTCACAGCCCACCTCAGACTATTCAACTAGAATCTCTGGAGCCAGATCCACATCAGGATAGCTTTAAAGCTCTCCTGCTGATGTTGTTGTGTAGCGAGAATTGAGAACTAACAATCTATCCTGCCTCTACTCCCAAATCAACAGGTGAAAACTATAACTCAGATATGTTAGATTCCCATGGCTGCTGTAACAAATCACTATGAACTTCATGACTTAAACCAGTAGACATATTCCCTTAGAGCTCTGGGGCCAGAAGTCCAAGGTCAGTATCACTGAGCCAAAATCAAACATGTTTGTAGAGGTGTGTTCTCTCTGGAAGCTCAGGGGGAGAATTGTTTTCCTTGTCTTTGGTTTCTGGTTTCTGGGAGACCTCTGGTTCATGCCAGCAGAGTAGCATCTTCAGATCTGTCTCTCTCTGCTTAACCTTTACACTACCTTCTACTCTGTGTATCTGAAACTTCCTACCCATCTCTTATAACCATTTCATTGATCACAGCCTTGTCGCGGCAAAGGGGCTTGTGTAACTCAGTGAAGCTATAAGCCATGTCTTGCAGGGCCACCCTAGATGGATGGGTCATAGTGCACAGTTCTGAGAAAATGTGGTCCACTACAGGAGGGAGTGGGGAACTTTTGACAAACCTAGACAGCATATTAAAAACAGAGACATTACTCGCTGACAAAGGTCCATATAGTCAAGGCTATAGTCTTCCCATTGGTCATGTACAGTTGTGAGAGCTGGACCATGAAGAAGGAGCAGTGCCAAAGAATTGATGCTTTTCAGCTGTGGTGTGGAGAAGACTCCTGAGTCCCTTGGACTGCAAGGAGATCCAACCAGTCAGTCTGAAAGGAAATCAGCCCTGAATATTCATTGGAAGGACTGATGCTGAAGCTGATGCTCCAGTATTTTGGTCATCTGATGCGGGCAGCCAACTCACTGGAAAAGTCCCTGATGCTGGGAAAGATTGAGGGCAGAAGAAGAGGACATCAGAGGATGGATGAGATGGCTGGATGGCATCCCTGATGTAATGGACGTGAACTTGGGCAAACTTTAGGAGATGGTGAGGGACAGGGGGACCTGGCATGCTGCAGTCCATGGGGTCACATGGAGTCGGACATAACTGGGTGACTGAACAACAAAAACAACTCTGTGTGCTATTGGCTTGTGAAATTCCTGAAGGGTATCTGCATTAAATAGACTATGCCTCTGCCTGCCTCTTGCATGCAGCACAAAGAAAGACATGCTTGTGTGTGTGCTCAGTCATGTCCGACTCTTTGCAACCCCATGTACTGTAGCTCGCCAGGCTCCTCTGTCCATAGGATTTTCCCAGCAAGGATACAGAGTTGGTTGCCATTTCCTCCTCTAGGGGATCTTCCCAACCTAGGGATCTCAAACCTGAGTCTCCTGTGTCTGCTGCATTGGCAAGAGGATTTTTTTTTTTTAACCACTGAGCCCCTTGGAAGCCCTTTCTAATTTATTGGGTCTTTTATACGTATTTTGACGAATCCCATTGTGCTACTAAGATTGTATTATGAAGTCTGAGATGTTACTTACAACTACTATGTGGCCATGGTGGGACTTTAGACAGATCTTGCCTCACTTCCAATCTTTTAGCTTTGTCTACTGTCTGTATGGTTTGCCCCTGGAGAATTACAGAGAATCCATCAGCTAGATGCTCAGGGATACTCCTATTACTCCAAGGAACCAAGGCTTGTGGTTCAATCATTTCATTTGCCGGCAGGAAGACTCAGAACCCGGCATCAGTCTCTGGAAATAATTTATCTTGTTCTTGAGACCAAACACAATAAAAAAGACTCAAGTTGGAATTTTTATAGGCACAGAAAACAGGCAAGATTAAGTGGCTTTTAAGCATTTAGTTTGGATAGGAATGAAAGCAATAGCAATAAAGGTAGTGTTAGAAAAATAAATCATGTATGGAAAAGAGGAAATATAATCTCATTTTGGAGTAATATCACTGGTCTAGAAATCAGGATACTTGGAAACGTGTGTTGACAACAATTGTGTGAATTTAGGAATGCCAGTTTTCTTCTTTATGCTCCTTGTACTCCATACCTATAAAATGGAGGTAATATATAACCTACCTGGAAAATATATAAAGTTTTTAGAAGACAGAAAAAAGTACTATATGAATGCAACAGAGAAATATATTTGAAAATAGATAAATCTGGAATTTGTGTGCTGTGGGTTAATTTATGTCCCTCCCAAGTTTGTATGTTGAAGTCCTAACATCTAGAACTTCACAATAGAACTTTATTTGGTAATAGAGTTGTTGCCGTTGTACTTAGTTAAGGTGAAGCTGTCTGGGGGTAGAATAGGCTCTGAGCTGATATGACTGGTGCCCTTATAAAAAGGGGAAATATGAACAGACACACTCACGCAGGGAGAACACCACGTGAAGACTGGAGTTAGGCTGCCACAACCCATGGAGCTACCAGAAGTTATGAAAGGCTGCAGCCAATTCTGCCTTAGTGCCTTCAGAGGGTGCATGGTCCTGCTGACAGCTTGCTCTTGGACTACCAGTCTCTAGAGACATGAGACGAAATCTTTCTGTTGTTTAAACCACTCAGGCTGTGGTACTTGGTTTAATGAAGCCTTAGCGAACAATTGCGGTACCCCTGAAATGGTGTTCCTGTGGTGAGGGCTGTCTGAATGTGCCACTTCTTAATGTGACCACATGTAACAGATCCAACAATGCCATTGAAAGTCCAGACAGTGAACATAATGCCATTGTGAAGATCAAGAAGATGGGGTCTGTTTTCCAATATGCAAAGTTCTTGATTTATAGATAAAAGTGAATCCCGGGGAGGTGGTATATTTTGCCAAGATGTTCTCAGGACTAGAACTTCATGTGTTCAATTATTGGACCCCAAAGAGTGGCTAAAAGTCTCTCCTCGTATCAACATACTGGGTGTCATAGATGGACGTGGGCTTTATTGATTCACTTAATCAATTATTACTTATTGAATGTTGATTATGCAAAGTTCTGTTCTCCTCCCTCAGAACGTTTTCATGGAAAGAAAGCTGTGCTAACTTTATTTAGCTAACTACCATGATGCCAACTACCGTGTTTCTCCACATTTGGGCATCCTGAGTAGAGAAACCAAACTATATGCCCTACTTTCTTTTCTCTTCTCCCCTCCTCTTTTTTCATCTCAAGATTTTCCTTTTTACCCACATTTGGACAAGAAGAACTTTTGACCTAAGCCTCTGTTTTAGAAGGTCTTATATAGTACACCCACATGAGTGAGTGTGAGTGATATTTGCTCAGTCATGCCTGACTCTTTGCAACCCCATGGACTGTAGCCTGCCAGGCTCCTCTGTCCATGGAATTCTCCAGGCAAGATTACTGGAGTGGGTTGCCATTTCCTTCTCCAGGGCGGCTTCCTGACCCAAGGATCCTGCATTGCAGGAGAGTCTTTACCAACTGAGCCACCAGGGAAGCCTACTATTAAGAGACATTGCTAAGTATAAAGACAGGTCAACTTAAAAAGTATCAGCAGATACATGCTTGACTTTATCTTATAATCTATAGATAATATTTTAGAATATTGGATTAGAATAAAGGTGTAATGAATCCATACACCTTTTCCGAAGGAATACCCAAGACAGAAGTAGCAATAAATTTATAAATGACAGTCATCAATCAGATGAAATAATTTAGATGAAGCTTTTCTCTCTCGAAGAGGTGGGGACTGACTGGGCAAGTGGTCAGGAAGGAAATACAATGTGCTTTTAACTTCGTATGAAAAATAATGTTCAGGTCCACGTTGCTGAACATAGTTCTGTTTTTGCCAAATAAATCCTCTACTTCAAATTACTGTCCAAATGTTTTATTAAAACTCCGCATCTGCTTTGTTTTGGAATCTGTTACTTTCGTTGCCCCCTCCTGATCACTGTCCTCTGAAGCTCCTACTTCTTTCCTGCTGTCCCCTGACACCTCGGTTGCCCTCGTGCTGTCCCCTTCTTCCTGCTGTCCTCGGCAGTTGTGACATCCTTCCCGTGGGTCTTCTAGCTCTGGTTGCTCTGTGGCTGCAGAAAGCTGCCAGTGCCGTGAATCATACCCCCTTTCCTGTACTTCTGTCACTGATGCAGTAGGGATGTCAAAGCAAACACCCTGCTTTCCTTTGAAAAAGACCATGCCCTTCACTAGCATCACTCATGTTTGGCATTTCAATCGAGCACTGCAAGCTCATGGTCACAAAGCCCGCTTCTGAGTTGCTCAGGCTGATGTGGCACCGGATAAGCGAGCCAGGGCTGCTGCTGGGGCTTCCAGGGCTCCCTTCTCCCCAGTCAGCTTCTCGGCTGACTGCTCGAAGTGACCGAGGGCAGTGGGAGGCACAGAGTCCCAGAGTCTGATGGCATCTTTGCTAGAAGCTTTTATTATCTTTGTTGCAGAAGGAACACCTATTCATTTAAATTTGATTCCTGCTTTTTGCTCCACTTGGGCTAACTGGTATTCTTTGTGCTGGGAAAAGCAGATGCAAACCCAAGTCCTCCCAGCTCTACCTGTTCATCCAGAATGATGAATGTAGGATTCCACATCCTTTGGCGGAGAACGTTGAACAACCAAATCAGCCTCAGGGATATCTAACCCACGTGTAACAACATTGGTTGCAACCAAAACCCCAACATCTCCATTTCTAAAACCTTTCAGGGTGATTTCCCTTTGCTTCTGTGAAATGTCTCCATGTAACGACTGGGCATCCTGCCTTACAGCCACATTCTGCGACAACTCCGGGCTTCTTTCTTTATTTCATAAAATATGATAGCGTGCCCTTGAAAACCACTGTATACTCGCATCACGTCTCCAATAACTGCTGCTCTCTGAGTCCAGTGGCACTTGATAGCCAGACGCTCTACAGTTACTGCCGTTTTCTGCGTCTTTTTACCAATCAGGTCCACTTGTTCATATGTAGGTTTCATGTATTTCTTAGCAACTGTATACACCCAATGGGGGCAAGTTGCCAGAAAATCTTTTTTTTTCCTGCAACACCCATGTAGCTAAGGCTTTAACAACAACAACAACAAGAAAAAACAACTTTTCTACTTCCCTGTCCTGGGTGGGACAAGATTATGGAGACAGATACTCTATCAGGGCATGGAAATAATTTGAGTGGCAGAACTCATAAATAAGAGAAAGACAAATTAATTAACAAGTTGTTTCTCTCAGACAGTATAAAGTCAATAGATTTAAGGAGGTAGAATTTCCAGGAAGGGACAAGAAGGCATTCATTAATTGGCTCAATGTGCCAACTGAGAAATATTTTGCAATGTGAAAAATTCATATTGTTTTTTAGTTTGTTTATACATTGGTCAAGATCTATGCTATACAATATGGTGGCTATTTAGATTTAAATAAATTGAAATTAAACAAAATGAAAAATCCAGGTTCTCTGTCCCATTCACCACAGTTCAAGTGTTTGACAGCCTTGTATGGAGCGTGGTTGCCATATTGGACAGTTCAAATACAGAACATTTTCATCATCACATAAAATCCTATTTGATAGCATCAGTCTAGATGTAACAAACATGGAGCATGACACTGATTTTTTACATTGGCAGTTAGGTTGATACAGAAGCTTGGATTGTGAAAGTTTTATTTTTACACAAATATTTAATATGATTTAATAAATTCTCAAAAAGTATTCAGCTTATTTAAGTAATTAAAAGATCAGTCAGGAAAGGCCTCAAATGAAGGCACCAAATGGTAGGTAAGGTAAAAAAGTGTGCCAAGGAGAATATTCGCTGAAATAGAGAAGTATTTTGTGTGTCATGTGAGGTGCAGCCTCTGAACCTGTTACTAGGAGAATGGTCTCAGTGATGCACATAGAAATGACGTTGGGAACAATTCAGAGACTATGTTCTCTGGATCTAGTGAGTGGAAGGACATCTTGATGAAACACATATCAAATCTGATGTCATAACTATTCTCAGATATATGCTAAGAAAAATGGCTAAATGCTCTTAAAGCAACAAAATTAAATTTAGTTTTAACATATGAGATTCACCAGAGGAGAGAAACGAGACATTGGTTTTATGAACTTGAATGTTTCATACAGAAATGCTAAATTTACAGTGCACTGTGGTTTATGTGATAAAATTAAGATATTTTATGACATCATAAAATGTGAAGTGAAAATTGCTCAGTTGTGTCTGACTCTTTGTGACCCCATGGACTATACAGTCCTTGGAATTCTCCAGGCCAGAATGCTGGAGTGGGTAGCCTTTCCCTTCTCCAGGGGATCTTTCCAGCCCCTGGGAAGATCGAACCCAGGTCTCCTGCATTGCAGACAGATTCTTTACCAGTTGAGCCACCAGGGAAGCCTGAGAATACTGGAGTGGGTAGCCTATCCTTTCTCCAGTGGATCTTCTTGGCCCAGGAATCAAACCGGGGTCTCCTGCATTACAGGTGGATTCTTTACCAACTGTGCTATCTTTTGTGTTAATAATTTATTATATGTGATCACATTAAAATGTTTTAAATGATATGTAAAATTATATTTAATTTCTGAAGCTAAGTTTTGCTTCAAGAATTCATTGACAATGTTAATTGCTATTTCCTCAGGTGAGGGAAGTTTCTCTACATTGAATTTAATTAAAAAAACTGAGAATTACAGTGACTCAAGAATGTTTTGTCTAATTTGGCTTTGCTGTCAATTTACCCAAATTATACAAAAAATCTTTAACAATGTAATTAGTGTGCTGAAATAAAGTCAAGCCATATTTTTATGAAAAATATAATAATTTATGAATGGCATGTCTTTAGAATTCATTTTAACATGGGCAGTGTGCCAACAGAATTGTGTCACTTGAATCAGATTCAGTTATCTTTGATGTTATACTTACTTTTGATCATTTAAAACTAATGGTATTAAAAATATTTTTCAGTTTTGTCATTATGAAGGTTTACTTTTCAAAAAGGAGGATAGAACACATATGTTTAAAATTTTTATTTCTTTATTGGCTGTGCCGCACAGCGTGTGGGACCTTAGTTCCTTGACCAGGAGCGGACCTGAACCCCTGCAATGGGAGTGCGGAGTCTCACCCACCGGATGGCCAGGGTAGGCCCACAGGACAGAGCTTAGCCAACGACGGCCAGCTTGATGTGCACCTTCAAAATACACTGTTAGATGGTGTGTGGCCCTCTCTTTGTCCCCTGGCCTTTGGTCTGGGCATAATAAGAGCGGCCTGGCTCTGTTCGTTAGTCCTTCTGGAGGAAGTAAAAAATACCTATTCACACAGGTTAGAGCTTCCTGTTTCAGAGCCTGAGAGGACTTACAGAGACAAGTACAGAGGATTCGAGTTCCGCTTCACAGTTCATCTGTAACAGTCACGTCATGTTAGATACTTGAGGGTTGAAAATGTTGAGAGAAGATTGTGCTTACATATTTGCAACGGGTTATATACTTCAGTGCGGGCTTCCCTGTTGGCTCAGTGGTAAAGAATCTGCCTGCAGTGCAGGAGCCGCAGGAAACACAGGTTTGATTCCTGGGTTGTAAAGGCCCCCTGGAGGAGGGCATGGCAAACCGCTCCAGTAACCTTGCCTGGAGAATCCCATGAACAGAGGGGCCTGGTGGACTACCGTCCATGGGGTCGCAAAGCGTCTGACATGACTGAAGCAACTGAGCACGCATACCTCAGTGGATACCAACCCGTCTTATGTCACCTCTACAGAAACAGAACAACAGGAAAAAGAAACAATTTGGTTCTGGTTTGAGGGGTTTCACTTGTGCCCTGGGAAAAATGTGTTTGGTAGCAGAGTTGCCTTAAACTGTGGACTGGTTGATTGAAGGGAAGGTAGGAAGCCCCCTTCCCTTGGGCTCTGACTGGATTTCTCTGACTTGAATGTTATGGATCTGGTGGAGTTACATCTAAAAGCAGACATAGGAATTATTTCCAGTGTTATTAAATTATAATTGACAACAATTGTAAATATTTAAGGTGGACAACTTGATGTTTTGTACAAGTACACACTGTGAAATGATCAATACAGTCAAGCTAACTAACATACCCATCACCTCAACAGCTACTGTTTTCTTTCTTCTTCTTTTTGGCAGCGTCTTTACAGGTCTAAAACTCAGATTAGGATTTTGTGGATCGCTGTTTCGGCTTTCCAAGAGGCTCAAGCGGTAAGGAATCCGTGTGCCAATGCAAGCACTGTAAGACCTCAGTTCGATCCCTGTGTTGGGAGGATCCCCTGGAGAGGGGGATGGCAACCCACCGCACTACTCTTGCCCGGGAAATCCCGCGGAGAGGGCAGCCTGGCGGCCTTATGGCCCATGGGGTTGCGAAGAGTCAAACACGACTAAGCAAGTGCAGACACAGACAAGTCTGCTATTTAAGCAATGCACAGTCACATGACTGTAGCCCAGAGGTGGGAAGTGAGTTTTACCCGTTTCCCTGGAAGTAAAGAACAGTCTCCATGAGTTGTAAAGCTACTGCTTTTTCTGTTTTGCATTCTTGCTAAAGCTTGTTGAAGCCCTTCAACACTGGGGACTTTTGGGCTCTGTTTTTACCGGTGACCTAATTGTTGTGGATAACCACCAGGAGAGTGGCTTGCATTATGCTCCCACTGGCCAGGCAGCTGTGACACTTTATAGTAAAGACCGGCTTCCTCAGATGCCTGCCCTCCGTGAAAGTGCCCTCCAGACTGGCCCAGAGGGGAGTGCCGTTCCTGGAGCCCTTGCTGGAAAGGGTTCTGGGCTCAGGTTTCAGAAGAGCAGCTGCTGGCGGTTCAGGCGTCTAAACCCTTTGCATAGAATGCGTAAAGTGTCTGACTTACAAGGAAAGCTGGCAGCTCTGACCTCAGGGAAAAGATGACCTGGAACAGGAAAGGGCAGAGGCGGCAGGATGAAAGGGGTGGTGTCTGTGAGCTGGGGTGGCAGAAAGAGGGGCGCACTTCCAGAAGGGATGACTGCCAGTTAATTTATACATGTGTATGCGTGCATGTGTGTGTGTGTGTGTGTGTGTGTGTGTGAGTGGGGGTGGGGGGATACTTGAGTGACAGCTGGCCAAAATGAAGGCCTGGGGCCCCTTAGAAAGTGAGCTGATGAGTGTGCTTCAGTCGTGACTGACTCTGTGTGACCCCATGGACTGCAGCCCACCAGGCTCCTCTGTCCTTGGGACTTTCCAGGCAAGAATACTGGAGCGGACTGCCATGCCCTCCTCTAAGGGGTCTTCCTGACTCAGGGGTCGTACCTATGTCTCTTAAGTCTCCTGTGTTGGCAAGCGGGTTCTTGACCCCTAGCGCCTCCTGGGAAGCCCCTGAGCCTGTTGGTTCTCTGCTTCAGGGTCAGGCCTGAGGTGCTGAGTGCGGAGATGATCAATAAATGACTAGGAATTAACCAGTGAATGAATGGCTCAGCACACTCGTGAATTTCTGGAGTGCCCTTGTGGCTCTGCTGGAAAGTGCTTGAAGATCCCACCAGGTGTGTGTGGGTTTAGAATGACGGCTCCTTCGGTGTGAGCTCAATGCTTCCAGCCTCAATTTTTCCTTCTCTTTTTTTATTTATTTCTTTAAAATTTTGGATTATAGTTCATTTCAATGTTGCATTAGTCTTAGGCATATAGCAAAGTGATCCAGTTAAACCTATACACATATTCCTAGAGAAGAAAATAGCAACCCACTCCAGTATTCTTGCCTGGAGAATTCCATGGACAGAGGAGCTTGGCAGGCTGCAGTCCACGGAGTTGCAAAGAGTCAGACACGACTGAGCGATTAACACATACATATATTCATGCTTTTTTCAGATTCTTTACCTATTTAGATTATCACAGAATATTGAGTAGAGTTTCTTGTGCTACATAGTTGGTCCTTGTTGGTTATCTGTTTTATTTTTTTGATTTAATTTTATTGAAGTGTACTTGCTTTACAATGCTGTGTTAGTTTCCACAGCACAGCAAAGTGAATCAGCTGTACATGCACATACGTCTCCTCTTTTTCGGATTTCCTTCCCGCTTAGGTCACCACGGAGCACTGAGTAGAGTCTGTGCACACAGGAAACCCTCGCTACCTGGTTTATGCGCAGTACCAGTGGCGTGCACACGTCAACCTCAGTCTCAGTTCATCCCCCTCCCCACCTTTCCCCCTGGGTATCCACACACTTGTTCTTTAAAATTTGCTCGATGATAACAGCTTTGCTCAGTTGTGTGAAAATTAAAGTGGCATATGTAAGTTCTAGGTGTGTATTTATTCTGAGGACGTAATCTCTTTAATCTTTTTCTTTTCCAGAAGCTGGGAAAGGATGGTTGTAATGGATCAGCCCATGTAATCTGCTTTTAGTAGTCAACGTTATCTGATACTTAGAAACACGGCAAAGAGGACCACGCGTCCTCTCAGTGTCATCCAGACACACGGAGTAATAACCTCCCCAGCGACTATTTAGTATTCCAAGGGAAAATGCCTGTATTTGATATTCTATTTTTTATGGATCAGGGCCTTAACTCTGTCATGGTACCTTTTAGCAGATTTTTGTTTAGTAGAAATGCAAATTTCTATCCAATAGAAAATTTAGCTGCAGAGGACAGTGTGTTTTCTACCTAACCTAGCAATTTTACTTCAGTGTTCTTTAATCCCTGTAAATTCTAGTTGTTATTTGATACCATTTTATGACTCTGCTGATTCCCTCTTAAGCTGGTCAGACAAACTGACCCTTCTGTATAAGTCAGTGACATAAACTGATCATGTGTGTCGTGTTTTCAACTTTGACAATCATGCTTTGACAGTGTTTAGAGATCTCCACCTTTTGCTACCAATGCCTAGAACAAACCTATGTTGGCCACTCAGCAGTTTTTTTGAATAAATGGGTGAAGAATAAACTAAAACGTGAACTACTAAAGGAGGACAGAAGGAACCTTGAGTTCTTCCAATGTTTGAGAAAACTAATATTTAATGAGTTTTTTAAAATATTAGGTTTATAGCAGAATCTTAGAATTCTGAGATAATTTCCTTTTTACCAGTGTTAAAACGATTTTTATATATGAAATTATAGTAATAGTACTTTGAGTTTACTTTTGAATGTTGTCCTTGGAAATAAAAAATTGGAAATGTGCATTTCTGTGCTGGTTCACTATTTTTAGAAATGTCTCTGGCCCTTGTAATTCACTTGATCTCTAAAATTTATTCCTCACTTGAAATGATCATTATGGTAAGATGAGATCTGGTTTACTTTTAAACAAGTCATGTAGCTTCCAGCAAGATTTCCAAGACTTACTATCATTAAGAGAAACGGCTGTTTTTGAAAGGCACTGTGCATGCAAACTGTTTTATTCCCACAATTTTCAGTTTTAAAGTAGCTTTTAGAATAAAGGAGAAAAAGTTTCCTTTTACCATAAAGAGAAGCAAGATGGTATGGTCTAAGTCAAAGGTTCATGTAATTATCATTAAGCTGGTATGATGCTGGAAATATATTAGGTGCTCACTTCATATTTGTGAAATACATTTAGTTTTTACTTTAAAAATTATTTTTGATGGAGTTTAGTTGCTTTACAATGTTGTGTTCATTTCTACTGCACCCCAAATAAACCAGCTGTATGCAGTCCTTTCGGACTTCCTCACCATTCAGGTCACCCCAGTGCCTTAAACAGAGCTCCCTGCGCTGTGCTCTTCTCAGCCGTCTGTTTACACTCAGGGGCTTCCCTGTGGCTCAGCCGGTGAAGAATCCACCCGCGGTGCTGGAGACCTGGTTCGATCCCTGGGTTGGGAAGATCCCTTGGAGAAGGGAAAGGCTGCCCACTCCATTATTCTGGCCTGGAGAATTCCATGGACTGTATAATCCATGTATATTTATATATATATAAATATATATACATGTATAGACCATGTATATTTATATATAGTATCAATTGGAATTCATTTAGACAAGGTTCCTTCTTGTTTCCCATCTTTCATTGGTCAAGCCTCACTCTCCAGGGTTTTAACTTATCACCATTTCACATGTTTGCAGAATGAAAGAAAAATATAGGCATCTATAATATCTTTATATCATAAAACATAACCAGTAATAATCCTATGGGTATTACATGAGAAAATTGTAAGATGCACTTTTAAAAGTCTTTTAATATTAATTGTCACTATTAGGAAATGACAGAAGTGGACTGTAGCAATAACAAGGAAAGCAAACCTTCTGAAAGAGGAGCCCACACACTGTACATTCCCTTAGGAGGCTGGAGCAAAGATAAAAGTGCCAACAAATTAGCCTTGATTCTCTTTGTTACAACAGATGACAGTGCTTTGTTCAAAACAGTTGTTAAGAAAATATTCTCAATCAGGAAGAAAACAAGGGTTAGAGGGAAAATAATAAACTAATTGTCAAACAGAAAAAATGACAAGTGATTATGAAGCTGCTTTATGTCTCATGATGCAATGATGACTCAACACTAAATTACCAGTGCGTCATCACTAACTTGCAGAAAGGTAAATTGTCTACAAATACAGCAGGCTCCCTGAAATATGTTCACAGTCACCTGTGACTACTTATCTTTTGACTTTATTTAGACTGCTATCTTTTGAGTTTATTTAGTTTATTTGAGTTTATTTATAAATGTTATGAGTAAATGTTAGTCCAGAACATTTGACAATTGGGTTTAAATCCAAACACTCTTTTTTTTTTTTCCCTAGAAAAATGACTTAAGCTAGAAACTAAACAAATATTTGAAGTTGGTGAAGGAGTGGTGAGTAGATGAACTTCAGATAGCCTTTGACAAGATGGGCATCAATTAATGTTGAGTATTAAAGCAACGGTGTGTGTGTGTCTGGTGGGGGTACACTTTGAACTTGGTCCCTATGATTGCATGGTGAATAATTCCTATATTCCAAGAAAATGAAAAATATCCATGGTGCTTTCAAACATGAGCTCTTCCAACTTGATGCTGCCCAGCTCAACAAACAGAAGAAAACCCAGGCTGAAGCAGATACTCAGATGTGTCCACTGAGTGGTTAATAGCTTGTGCTGATTGTTCTGTTCTGTGGTCACAGTTTTGGGTGTAACAGTTTGTGGTATTTTACAATGTTGAAGTATTCTGTGAAGAAGTCTCTGCTTTCACAACTAAGGATGGTGTCACTCCCACATTATATCGCTTGCAGATTTATAGTCATGGCTATAAAAATTACGGTTACATTTTTCAGGATAGTTTTCCCTCTCATTTTTCATTTATCTGTAAGTAGATAAAAAATGATCATATATTTAAGGATAAGAACTTTTTGAAATATTATTTTCTTGTTTGATTACATCATTGCTGTTTGCTTCAAGTTAACACGTTTGAATAAGTACTAAAAGGACTTAAAATGAGCAGGTATTATTTTTTCACTAAGAAAATAATATGTGCTCATTATGAAAAAACTGCTCTTGTGAAAAGAAAAAAGTTATCTGTATTCTCATCACTTAGTGATAGTCAGCATTAACATTTGCACGTGTTTCTCTTCCAGTTTTCTTAAAAAATGAATCTTTTAGTTTTTAACATACTGTGATCATACCAAACACACACATTTGTGCAGAATGTTGAACTAGATTTTATCAAGCCTTTTTAGTGAGTAATAGAAAAAAAAAAAAAAAGGCCAGGATAAAGGAAAGCTGAGAATAGATGAAAACTCACTGTAACTAATGGTCTAAAATTCCTCTTCCATCAAATCTTTTTCTTAATGTTAAAGAGCACCTTTTCTTTTATTCTTTTTCTAAAAGAAGCAGCTAATTATGTGGTTATGGTGATTTGCTCATCACCACCTCATGTGAGCTCCTTAACAAGCACAGTCAGTGGCAGTTTGTGGGACTGCCCTGGCAGTCCAGCTATTAAGGCGTCGCCTTCCAATGCAGGTGGGGTGGCTTGGGCCCTTGGTTGGGGAACTAAGACCCTATATGCCTTGTGGCCCAAAAGCTGAAATATAAAACAGAAGCATTATTGTAACAAACAAAAAATACTTTAAAAATGATCAATGTCAAAAAAAAAAACAAAAAACAAAACTGAAAAAATAGAAGCAGTAGTTGCACTGCCATTAACATGTTCTGATACAGTCAGGTCTAAGGACCAGGTGTCTGAACTCCGCAGTGTTCTTCCCACTGCATCAGGCTCCCATTTTTGGGATCTGATTGTATGCAAATACTTTTGTAAGCTCTTCCTAGGTCACAATTGTCTTAGTCATTTTTTTTGGCATTTGAACTTGAATAAGCTGAATAGATCTTAGAAGTCTGGTGTAAACACCAAGGGCCATGCCTGGCTCCCAATTCCAAAAGATAGTTTGTTCTGTTGTACCCATGATATGAACACTAGAATATATGAAAGGCAGATATTTTGATTGGAATTTTTGTTCCATTTTTTCTACTTGTGTGATTTGAAATTTTATTTCTAGTTATGTATCTGAACTTTAGTTTTCTGATCAGTAAAATGGGAATAATATCTCCTAGGGCATAATATTACCTCATGAATTTTGAATGTGATCATACAACTTAGAAGTGACTGATAAAAAGCACATATTAGAAGGATAAATCAGGTCAACAACAATCAGATATAATCCCTTAGGTGATGCTGATAAATAACTAAGCCTTCTAAAGACTAGGGATTGTGGAACTCTGCAAAGGGCTCCGCAGTTAGCCTTGTACCCAAGGCTTGCAGAGATGGGAAGATATTCAGGACTCTGGGTGGGAAAAAAGTTGGAAGTAATTCAAAGTCTTTCTCATTGCTTTCCAAGGAACTTTCAATAACAGTGACCCACCGTTCTTGTCTTTGAACCTCCAGTGCCCAAGTTCTTAATAAGTGAGTGTATGTGCCAGAAAACCTTCTAGATGCTAGGGACTTTCAATAATCGGTTTTCAAATGAATCAGTGTATGGTGGGGGTGACTTATGCATGTTGCAAAGGGACGCTTTATCTTATTTTTTTAATTAATTAACTTTTTTTGGCTGCGCCAGGTCTTCGCTGCTGTGTGCGGGCTTTCTCTAGTCCCGGTGAGCAGGGCCACTTGCGGTGGGGCACGGGCTGCAGGCACGCAGGCTCCAGGCGTCCAGGCTCATGGGCTCTGGAGCGCAGGCTCTGTGGCTGATGGCCTTCATCTGCTCCAGGCACGCGGGATTGTCCCAGACCAGGGACTGAGCCAGTGCCCCCTGCATTAGCAGGTGGGTCCTTCCCCTCCGTACCTCCGGACAGTCTCAAAGGGACATTTTAAAATAAATTTATCGTCTTTTCTTCCTCATCCTGCTCCTCAGTTTGGACCAGTCTTCGAAGGAAATGGCAACCCACTCCAGTACTCTTGCCTGGAGAATCCGCCACAGTCCGCAGCGTCGGAAAGAGTCAGACATGGCTGAGTGACTCACTTTCAGACAGTCATATTCTGATTTAATCGATATTATTTACTCCTGGGATTTGCATTCAAGATTGCTTGATTCTATACTTGTTTCTTCTTCTACCATGAACAACTACTATGTATCTCCTCCTATAGTAGCCTCAGAAAGGATCCATAAATGTAAATCTTTGAAATTCAATACTCAAAGAGCAGAGGGGACAGAACGAAATAAAGGAAATAGTAGTGATCCAGTACATTAACAGTGACTCTGTTTTAAGAAAGTATATTAACTTTTCAACTGTGTCCTCTCCTCGGAATAAGGCAGGCCACATGAGAGAATTTTCCAGGTAACTGAGGTAATGCTTCTGCAATGTTCAATACAGTTTTGACTTTCATCATTTTTACAGTGAGAAATCATATGCTAGGACTATATATTATTTTCTGCACTTTTAACCAGACAACATTGAATGTACTTTTATCTTTTATCAAGGATTGGGACATTCTCATTTTTTGCTCATGAATGTCCTCGGGATTTTGGGTTTGTTTCTTCTGTCTCTCTCTTTCCTCTCAGTCTGAATCTTGATAATCACTTCTGCCATGTTTATGTATCTTTTCTTTCTCTTTTCCTTTGGTTTATTCTTTGGTTTCTTTCCTTTTCCTTGGTTTCTTCTGTTTGCAGGTGCTAGTTTTTCTGGCCTAACAATCAGATGATTGAACAAGTTAAAACTAGCTGGTCTCGTGTCCACTGAGTAAAGTGCACATTTTAATAAGGATGTTATTTATTCTATTTTCTCATTTACTTCAACTGTGGGTGTTTTTAGGGTAGCCAGGAAAGGGGGGCTTAGTGAGAGGCACACTGCCTCCAGGTAAGTGAATATGAAGAACTGTAGTAACAATTCTTCAAGAAAGTCAAGTGTGGCGAGAACAGATGGAGATGAGCAAATGTTGGGCATGCAGGGCCGGAGCCAGTTCTCCAGGAAGAACTGGACTGGGAGTCAGGGAGACCCAGGAGAGGAGACAAATGATGAGAGATGAAGCTGGAGAGGAAGGAGAGTAAGTGCCAAAAAGGAAAAGGCAATGAGCCGTCACATGAATACCATGCATCCTCTACAGCCTGGCTATTTTATTTAACCCTCTGAGCACATTATGTAGGTGTTATTACATTTATATGAACCCCCCCCCTGCCTCCGCCGAAAAAGATTTACTCTTTACTCTTCCCCTGCCTTCTCCTTTATCCTTTAACTTCCTATTGGGTTTGGTCCATGGGAGACTTTGATAGGTAATGGAAGGCAAAAAGAGACAAGGTCGGGTTATTCATTTCTCTGGGTCACTGCAAGGCTGCATCCGTCAACACTGTGGTCCCAGCGCCTCCCTTGCCCTTTAGGCCTGGGGCCATAACTGCTCTAGGCTGCGGGCCCCTCTAGACCCTGCCCATGTCTTTCCAATAGTCCTTGTATTAAATTCTCATCAATTATCAGTTTTATGGTGTCATTGTTATCCTGCTGTTACCTTGATTGACCCAGGCACTGTGTTTTTATTCTTCTGTTATAAATGGGATGAGTGAATTTTAGAGATTTTTATGTAACATGCCCACATTCACACATCTAGAAATAGTTGGCTCTGGGGTTTGTAGCCAGGTCTGTCCAATGCCTATGTCCTTTGCATTATGCCAGGCTGGATGAGTATTTATGGGAGAAACTAGGGGACCAGTATCCTTAGCTGGGAAGGATCCCATTATGAGATGAAGAAAGAAAAAATTATGATCTATGTATGTTAACTGACTGTTTAATCTGGGCAAGATGCTGTAACTGGAGGACCGTAGGATATTAGACCTGAAATGACTTTTCTTGCTGTGTTCAGTGAAGCCCCAGGAGTTCCATACAGAAACATCTGGGACTCCATGAGGAGCAGATATATGGGCTGGGCCTAGACATTCTCATCTGTTTTCTTGAGGACAGATACACTTTAATCAGCTTTATTATTTTTTTCTCTGTGCTCACCAAATAAAATGATGAGAGAGAAGTCACTAAAGCTCTGGTTTCTTCTTTAAAGTGAGACTGTCCTATCCTTTAGGATGGTTGGTGCTATTATTGAGAGCTCACATATGAAATACCTGGCTCTCAATAAATGTATATTTTCTTCTTATTTTCATTCTTCTTGAGTATATCCAGAGAATAAAATCCAGTTTAGGCCATGAATTTTTTCAGTTACATCTCTCACCATCAGTAGTTCCCTAAGTGTGGCTGTGGTCTTGTAACTGAGCAGAACCCTATGGAGCCTTCCCAGGACAGACCTGCCGCCATGCCCTCTGCAGCAGCTCCTCTCTGGAGAACCTAGATAACAGTATATGATGCACACCCTCTGAGTTGTTTTACAGATGCTAAAAACCTCACCACATGGAAGAAATTAACTACTTGATGACCATAAGCATGTAGTCTCTGGACCTACTGGTAGCTAAAGATTGAGAATGTTAACTAACCCCTGTGACACAGTCCTGTTACCTCACCATCAACCAATCAGAAAATTGGGCATAAGCTGATTACATGCCCCGCAACCCTGCTTCCTCACTTGGCTTTTAAAAATGCTGTGCTGAGACACTTCAGGGAGCTCAGGTTTTGGGGGGAACATGAGCCACCCTATTCCTTGAATACCTCTACAAAAAACTTTTCCTGCTCCCAATTCTGATATTTTCTTTGTTTGCTTGTACCTGAACTGGACTTTGGGAACAGTCTGAAAAATTGCAACAACTAGAAAGCTGAGGAGAGGGACATGAGTGCTCTCTGAGCTCTGATGAGCCAAACATGCCTTCTCTGGTAGAACACAGCTGTGTGGTCCCTCTGACTCATGTTGATGAGCAGATGGTCAAAGGGCTGATCCATGAGACACTCAGCTTCAAACAAGCTGCCCCTGAGGCCTTCACCCACCTGAGCATCATCATCACTCTCACTCTGGGGCTCGCTAGGTAATCTGAGCTAGAAAAATACAATTTGCTAGGCATTTACCTTGAGCCATGTTTTTCCCACAGCAATATTTGGTAACTGCTGATCTAGAGAGTTAGATGGAAGGTATAGTCCATGTATATATGTATACTCCGTTGTGTGTACACACAAACATCCAAACACATACTATCCCACTGCATCCATTCCTTTGTAGTATAAAGTCAATATAACTACATGTATATAATGTAGTATAATTAAATAGTTCAGTACATCACATCAGTGGTTCTCAAGCTTGGCTGCATAGCAGTAGAATCACCAAGAGGGTTTAAAAAATTTTTTAATGCCCAAGTGGCATCCCAGAATATTTAAATCAGAAACTTTTGGAGTGATATTCCAGTTTATGCCAAAGTGCAACCAAGTTTGAATATCAGTGTACCAGATTAAAGGCTTCTTATGATGAAATGCCCTTGAAATGCATTTACTTTGATAAAATAAGACATTTAAATTTTTATAAATGGCCAAATTTCATACAGGTTTACTTCTGCTTCTGGCTGTGATAGAGTAACTGTGATAGGACAAGCCCCTTCACAGTAAACAGTGAGAAAACTGCATAAAATAAACGAGGCAACTGTTTCTGGACACTAGACAACAAGCAGTGCAGGACTGCGATTCATGAGAAAAGAAATAAACAGTGTGAACCTTATGTTCATCTGGTCTGTGCGTTTGGGGGCACGTCCCAGATTGCAGAGAAAGGAGGAGAAACTCAAGCGAAGCACAGGAGGAGAGAGAGAGTGGAATTTTGGAAGAGTGAGGTGTCTGGAATTTAAGGGTCAGAGTATCAGGGAGGAGAGAGCTGCCTGGGGAAAAAAACTCCAAAATCTACATAAGGTCCCTTTGAGTATTGTGTTGAAGACAGATGTGAAGGGTGAGCCTCCATGAGGCTAGGCAGAAAAACAACCAAGGAACTGTAAGCTGAAGGGGTCCTAGAACACACACAGGGCTGGGAGATGTCTGAGTTTTGGTCAACTGCAGTAGAGAGTTTGTGTTGAGGCCCTGAGGATGCTGGAGGATCATGCGTAGTGAGTCAGAGCAAGCTAGCTCTAGAGCAAAGGACACTCAAAACTTGCCCTAAAAAGCTTTTAAGAAAACTTTGCAAATCTCCGGCTTAATAATAAGTAATTTAAGTGAATGAAGTCCAATGTCTTTTAAAGGAATGTATATTAAAAGAAAATCCAGTATTCAACATTACAAAATGCACAGTGTCCAAGATTTAACAGAAGCGAAATACTAGATGTGTGAAGAAGCAGAAAAAGTACAATCTAGTACAAGAAGAAGCAACAGTTATTATAAACAAAATAAAGATGACAAAGGTAATCGAATTAGCAGATGAGAATCTTAAAATAGCTAATAACCTTCAAGGATTTAAAGGGAAAATATAAGCCAAATTAGAAGAGGAATGAAGGCCTTTAAAAAGTGGAATTTCTAGAAATGAAAGAATATCTGAAATGGAAAGATTCATTGGAATGGATTAGTAACTATTAGAAGCTAAGAAGGAAAAAAAAATCACTGAATTTGGAAGAGTAACAATGGAAACTATGTAACCTGAAGCAGAGGGAAAAAGTCAACAGGAACAGAGCCTTGCTGGCCAGGGTATATTATCAAATGTCAGCATATGTGTAATCAGAACTTTATATAATGTAGAGAAAAAAACCCCAGACAATTATTTGAAGAAACACCAACAAACATTTTGCAAACATGATGAAAACTATTGATACACATATTCAAGATACTCAACAGACTCCCAACAAGGATAAGGAAAGAAAATGTCATATTGAATAACATTTTTTAAAATCTATGGTAAAGACTAAGTCTTAAAACAAAAAAGCTATCAACTCAGAATCCATTATTCAGTTCAGATACCTTTAAAAATAAAAAAGGAAGAAAAACTTTTTCAGAGGCCAAATCTGAAAGAATTCAGACCTGAGTGCAGACCTGCACTATAAAAAATATTTTTTAGAAGTTTTTATTGTTTTTGTTTGTTTTTTAATATGGAAGGCAAATACCAGATGAAAACTCAAAACTTGAAAAAATAAGTAACACTGGAAATGGTAAATATGTTGATTTATACATGAAAGACTTCCTTACCAACATGTACTAAATAAAATTATTAATGAGATTTTTACACTCTTTTCTTTAGTACTAAGTGTTTGAAGTCCATCACATTTCTCCTTGGACCAACCACATGTTAAGTACTCAACTGCCACATGTGGTGAACGGTTACTGCAGTGGACAGCCCAGCGCTGGCCCATCAGCCTGGTTTGTTTCCTCACTTACAGTTGACCCTTGAACAACAGGGTTTAAACTGCTTGAGTCCACTTGTGAGTTTTTTCAACAAATCCATACAGCAAGATCTGCAGTTGGTTGATCTTAGGATTCAGAGCTAGATACAGAGGGCTGACTATAAAGTTAGATTTTGAAATGTACAGAGGCTCAGCACACCTAACTTCAGCATTATTCATGGGTCAACAGGATTTATTGTCATCTGAAGACAATATACTTCATACTTATTTTCTGTCTCTAAAATGTGAGCTGTAAACAGAAAGGGCATAATCTGGTTCACTGCTGTATGCCCTGTGGTTAGAACAGAACCTAATACATGGTAGGTTATACCTAATACAAGTAATACTATTATTTATGCCTTGAAAAAAGATGTTTCAAAGAAAAGACCTGGACACTGTGTGCATCAGATAGGGATCCTGCTGTATAAAATTCCTTTACGTTCCTTTAAAGCCAATTTTCTCTTCCTGACTCCTGGTTCTTGGCAACTGTTGGTCATCTTTCTTTTACTATAGTTTTGGCTTTTCTAGAATTTTACTTGAATTAAATCATACAATGTGTAGTCTTTTGAATCTGAATGCTTTTACTTCGCAAAAATGTTCTTGACATTTATTTATGTTATTGCTTTTATCAGTAGGTCATTTCTTTGTATTGCTGAATCATATTGATATTAAAATTTCATTGTTTCTGTGTATATATATATATATATATATATGTATGTATGTATGTATGTATGTATGTATATACCACAATCTGTGTAGGTTAATTAGATGTTAATAGAAATTCAAATTCTTCACAATTTGGGGTTATTGTGAATAAGTCTCCTTTTGAGTATAAGTGTAGACTAACATTTCCATATCTCTTGGAATTTCTGTGTATATATTAGATTATGTATAATTTTCAAACTGCTGCATGATATGTTCAAACTACTGCATGATTGCACTCATCTCACAGGCTAGCAAAGTAATGCTCAGAATTCTCCAGGCCAGGCTTCAACAGTATGTGAGCCATGAACTTCCAGATGTTCAAGCTGGATTCAAAAAAAGCAGAGGAACCAGAGATCAAATTTCCCACATCCGCTCTATCATTGAAAAAGCAACAGAGTTCCAGAGTTCCAGAAGTTCTATTTCTACTTAATTGATTATGCCAAAGCCTTTGTGTGGATCATAACAAACTGTGGAAATTTCTTAAAGAGATGGAAATACCAGACCACTTTACCTGCCTCCTGAGAAATCTGTGTGCAGGTCAAGAAGCAACAGTTAGAATTGGACATGGAACAACAGACTGGTTCAAAATTGGGAAAGG
>JADEYB020000023.1:76613253-76650041 GCA_015832495.2 Alces alces
TATAATAATTCTTTATGTATTCTGGATGAAAATACTTTGTCAGATATACATGTGTTGTAAGGATGCTGTTTTAATCTGTGATTACATTTTAAAATTCTTAACAGAGTCTTTTGAAGAACAAAAGTTCAAATTTCAGTGCAGCAAAATTTGCCAAGGTTTTTTTTTTTTTTTTGCATGTGGGATATTTATTTATTTTGGAAGTGTTTATTTATTGGCATTGAATTATAGTTGATTCAAATGATTTCGGTGTATAGCAAAGTGATTCAGTCATGAACATATAACTGAATTTTTTTCAGATTCTTTTCCACAAGACACTGAATATTGTTCCCTATACTATATGGTAGGTCCTTGTTGTGAATAATTTTTCTTTTATATTCCATAGTTTTGGTGTCATATAATTAAATCTATTTAGTGTTTGCTGAATTCAGAAGTGCTAAGATTTTTTTTTTACTTTTTCTTTTTTGCTAAGCTTTTTATGTAGATTTTTCAGTAGACATGTCTTTATTAGTTGAGGAAAGTTTCCCTTTACTCTTAGTTAGCTGAGCATTTATTTTCATTTTTTAAAATTATTAATGGGCACTGAAATTTTTCAAATGCTTTCTCTGCATACGTTGTGCATTCTTTGATATAGTCAATATGTTCAAATATCACAAGGGTTCAGGCTTTATCATGCTAACATTATTATCTAAACCTCTTCCTTTAAAAAAAAATTCATTCAAAACTCATCTGGTCTTCAGGGATGGCTGGATACTTCTAAATACCACTTTATAACTCTGTCTTTACACCCAAGCATAGATTTTCTCAGGTGAAACCTGAAATTTGATTCCTCTTCTCCAACTTGCCTACCATGGGAGCAATGAGAAAGTTCAAGGAGTTGAACTAATTTAACCTTTTTGTCTCTGAATTTCTCTATAATGAAATAGAAAGGGTTGTTTGTGAGAACTGAGTGAGATAACATTTGTAATAGACAGTACAGAACCTAGAATATAGCTGTTATTTAAAGAATCCTTTTTAGTTCAAAAGCTTGATTTTGTTCTTATCTATCTTGACCTTCAGTTAGTTTAGGATATGACTTCAACTTTTTTCCTTCCAAATAGTTTCTATACTCAGATTTCTTGTCTGCATTCACAATCTTTAGATATGCCTTCATGAACTGAAGACTTCTCTGCTTTGGGTAATAACTTGAAGAGTTCAATATTGCATGTTTCCTAATTTTCTCTTCCCTCTACCTGTCCCTGTCATTACATAATGCAGTATTAAAGCATGCTTCCACTGTGTTTTAGAAAGTGTTGTTTGAGCACTTTTGATTTTAAAAAAGGGAGTAATTATAACAGATTCAGTTCAGTTCAGTCGCTCAGCCGTGTCCGACTCTTTGTGACCCCATAGACTGCAACACACCAGGCCTCCCTGTCCATCACCAACACCCAGAGCTTGCTCAAACTCATGTCCATCGAGTTGGTGATGCCATCCAACCATCTCATCCCCTGTGTTCCCCTTCTCCTTCTGCCCCCGATCTTTCCCAGCACCAGGGTCTTTTCAAATGAGTCACTTCTTTGCATCAGGTGGCCAAAGTATTGGAGCTTCAGCATCAGTCCTTCCAATGAATATTCAGGACTGATTTCCTTTAGGACTGACTGGTTGGATCTCCTTGCAGTCCAAGGGACTCTCAAGAATCTTGTCCAACACCACAGACCAAAAGCATCAGTTCTTCAGTGCTCAGCTTTCTTTATGGTCCACCTCTCACGTCCATACATGACTACTGGAAACACTGTGGCTTTGACTAGACAGACCTTTGTTGGCAAAGTGATGTCTCTTCTTTTAAATATGCTGTCTAGGTTGGTCATAGCTTTTCTTCCGAGGAGCAAGCATGTTTTAATTTCATAGCTGCAGTCACCATCTGCAGTGGTTTTGGAGCCCAAGAAAATAAAATCTGTCACTGTTTCCATTGTTTCCCCGTCTATTTGCCATGAAGCGATGGGACTGGATGCCATGATCTTAGGTTTCTGAATGTTGAGTTTTAAGCCAGTTTTTTCACTCTTCTCTTTCACTTTCATCAAGAGGCTCTTCAGTTCTTCTTCACTTTCTGCCATAGGGTGGTGTCATCTGTGTTTCTGAGGTTATTGGTATTTCTCCTGGCAATCTTGATTTCAACCTGTGCCTGTGCTTCATGCAGCCCAGCATTTTGCATGATGTACTCTGCATATAAGTAAAATAAGCAGGGTGACAATATACAGCCTTGACATACTCCTTTCCCAATTTTGAACCAGTCTGTTGTTCCATGTCCAATTCTAACTGTTGCTTCTTGACCTGCACACAGATTTCTCAGGAGGCAGGTAAAGTGGTCTGGTATTTCCATCTCTTTAAGAAATTTCCACAGTTTGTTATGATCCACACAAAGGCTTTGGCATAATCAATTAAGTAGAAATAGAACTTCTGGAACTCTGGAACTCTGTTGCTTTTTCAATGATCCAGCGGATGTGGGAAATTTGATCTCTGGTTCCTCTGCTTTTTTTGAATCCAGCTTGAACATCTGGAAGTTCACGGCTCACATACTGTTGAAGCCTGGCTTGGAGAATTTTGAACATTGCTAGTGTGTGAGGTCACTGGAGAAGGAAATGGCAACCCACTCTAGTGTTCTTACCTGGAGAATCCCAGGGATGGGGGAGCCTGGTGGGCTGCCATCTATGGGATCACACAGAGTTGGACACGACTGAAGTGACTTAGCAGCAGCAGCAGTGTGTGAGGTATGTGCAATTGTGCGGATTATAACACATTGGTTTCTCTTATTTAATTACATAAATTAGCTTTGGGGGATATCTACCACTGACTCTGAGTTTACACTGCTTAAATACAAAGCGCTTCTTTATTTGTTAATTTTCTTGGCTACTGTTTTGAATAATATCATGCTTCTTAGGTCTTCCCTCATAGCTCAATTGGTAAAGAATCTGCCTGCAATGTAGGAGACTTTGGTTCGATTCCTAGGTTGGGAAGAGCCCCTGGAGAAGGAAATGGCAACCCACTCCTGTATTCTTGCTGGAGAATCCCGTGTGCAGAGGAGACTGGTGGGCTACAGTCCACGGGGTCTCATGAGTTGGACATGACTTAGAGACTAAACCGCCATCACGATACCTCTTTCATTATGGTTGGACACATTTGAGGTTCTTTTTGAATTTCAGCTCTTGAATGTTTAAAGCAGAAATAAGGGCCAGATTATGGGAGCAGTTTAGTGCCCTCAAATCAAAGGCAATCACCTGCAACAACAAGATGGAATCAGTGGCTAGAATAGGTTTTAAGAGAATAAAATTTCAGAATCACTGAATACTAAATGGATACTTCAGGGCTCTTTATATTTGCGGAGGTGAAATATGTAGTTTCAAATTATTTTTTATTTTAGGCAACATTTTCATTGCAGAAAATATTTTAAAATATGCACATATAAAGAAGATAAACTTAAAAATAAGACATTTTTATTGAAAATATGCCTTAAAAATATATAGATATAGTTTTACAATTCATAAATGTCATCGTACCTATTGTTTTTCTGGTGTAGCTTTTGACTTCTTGGTTACCTTTTTCTCTTTCCTTTCTTATCCACAAAATAATTCTTTTTAAAAATCTCATCTACATCCTTAATGTATTTTTTGCCCATGTTTGTGAGATAATAATATATAGCAGTTATATGCATATTTTAAAGCTCACCTATACTGGTATTTAATGAATAGTAAAGGTTATGCTAAATGTTTTATGTGAATTTTCACCTTTCATTCTCATGAAAATGCCCTGTGTGGTTACTATATTTTTCCCACTGTTTTAAGGATGCAGATATTTAGCTACAGAGAAATAAAGTGATTTGATCCAAGTTACTCTGGAAGCAAAAGAATTAGAACTTATACTTTAGTTAATATGTATTTATTTTAGAATATTATATACACATACTGCAGAAGAGCTTTATTTTTGTTTAATAACACATTGTAAATGTTTATCTGGATAGATATTCATTGTAAGATAATGTATGTCAGATGTTGTTCCATTTGGCTTTCATTTCCATTAAACCAGATTGCATGATGGGGTCTGAGAGCAGGTTTTCCCTTTATTTTCAGTAGCCTAAAGAGATACCATCTACCCTTTCTTTGAACAAAAGGGAAAGCAGACTAAAGGTGGTCAGGGAACAGCTTGCCAGGGGGCCCTTTGGAGGAGCTAAAAATTATGTCACACTTCTGTGAAGTGTTCATGGCTCTGGCCTTAAAAATCCCATATCACATCAAGCCCTTTCATTCCTCTGTTATGGCTAAATATATGCCCATCATTAGACCCAATCAGCTCCCAAAGGGGACAGATTTTGTCTCTCACCCATTCATATAGCTCCCCAACCTCAAGATGAATAGAGTTGACCTCCAGACATTTGTTCCCATGGAAACTCAACAGGCATTTAGAAGGAGAGTTCAAAATTATGCCTCTTTATGGGGCAGAATCCATTAGGCCTGGACATGTGGCTATAAGTTCCTTTATGTGGTTATTTTAAAGTAATGAACCGGAGCCCTTCCAGGGTCTGATTCATGCTTTTAAAAGGCACTAAGAGACCCCTTTCTGAAAAAGTGGTTATCCTCAGTCTATGTTCATCAGTAAGGTAGCCCTTAATATAAGTGGGTGATGAAGACCTGTCATCCTGCTATCATTTGAAAACTGGAATAAGCTTCAGGCTTTGGCTTTACAGGACATATGCAGACCTTGTAAAGAGTTCTAGAAGTGTATTCGTTTTCTGCCTGATTTATTTCCCTTCCCAAGGTACTTTTCTATCTCTGATTGAGTTCTTGGAGCCAAATCATGTTAGACATGGAATGATGTGGGCTGGTGCTTCATATGGAAAACATTATAAAGGCAAGAAGGTAACTGGCATTCTTCGAATTCTACTATTTCCCAGGCCCTCTGATAGGGAGATTGTGTGTATATATTTTACACATGTATGTATATGCATATGTATAGGTAGTACAAAAATATAGATATCCATATATACAATATATAGATATATACTAAATGTAAAACTAAACAAAATACATCTTTTATTTTGCATATGTCAATTATATATATATATATATGTTTGTAATTCAGCCTTGAGGGCAACATTTTTTCCAACTCCTTAAGACCCTATGGACTGTAGCCTGTCAGCTCTGTCCATGGGCTTTCCTAGACAAGAATACTGGAGTGGGTTGCCATTTTCTTCTCCATGGGCTGTTCCCAACCCAAGAATCGAACCCACGTGTCCTGAATTGGCAGGCAGACTCTTTACCGCTAAGCCACCAGGGAAGCCCTATAATATATAATAAAATATAAAAATAAATTAAATATACCTTTTATATATGTCAATTATATATATCTGTATAAAATATATATATATATGAAAGTGAAAGTTGCTCAGTCATGTCTGACTCTTTGCCACCCCATGGACTGTAGCCTACAGGCTCCTCTGGTAAGAACACTACAGTGGGTGGCCTTTCCCTCCTCCAGGGGATCTTCCCAACCCAGGGATCGAACCCAGGTCTCCTGCACTGCAGGTGGATTCTTTCCCAGCTGAGCCACCAGGGAAGCCCATGGCTCTAGATACATATGGCCAAATTGGCCTGAAAGATTATAGTGCCTATACTTGCCCTAAAGTGTTGCTCAGCTATTAAAAAGAACACATTTAAATCAGTTCTAATGAGGTGGATGAAACTGGAGCCTATTATACAGAGCGAAGTAAGTCAAAAAGAAAACACTGATATGGTATATTAATGCATATGTATGGAATTTAGAAAGATGGTAATGATGACCCTATATGCGAGACAGCAAAAGAGACACAGATATAAAGAACGGACTTTTGGACTCTGTGGGAGAAGGCATGGGGTGGGATGATTTGAGAGAATAGCATTGAAACATGTATATTACCATATGTGAAATAGATCACCAGTCCAAGTTCCATTCATGAAACAGGGCACTCAAAGCTGGTGTACTGGGATGACCTTGAGGGATGGGATGGGGAGGGAGGAGGGAGGAGTTTCAGGATGTTCACCCATGGCCGATTCCTGTCAATGTATGGCAAAAACCACTACAGTATTATAAGGTAATTAGACTCCAATTAAAATAAATTAATTTTTTTAAAAAGTGAATGACGCAGATGTGCAAACTCAAGATAGACTCAAGTGCCATCAGTTTGCAAAGCTGTTGTAAACTTTCTGTGAGAAAGATATGAAATACAAATTCTACACCAAAAAAAAAAAAAGTGTAGTGATTAGACTTCCTCTGGAAAAATATAAGATTTCTGCCTTCCCCACATGTTTGCTAAACTAGATACTTTCATTCTTAGTCATTACGAACCTGATAGGCAAAAGGTAATATCTCACTTTAATTTGTATTTTCTGATTTGGATTTTAAGGATCTTAATATTGTATCTTGAGCAGAAACGTATTGGTCAAGAAAAATAAAATTTAATTTCTGCTAAAATAAGAAAAGTCAAGCATGGTTGTTTTAGTACCCAGGAAATATTTTGAAACAATTTAAAATCAGTGAGTTGATTAGAATTTCATTCTAGTTGCACATGGTATTTAGGGAATCTTTTTTTCCATCTAATCATGCTGTGTGTAATTACATAAAGACATAGCAGGAAATAGACTTTTTTTTGAAGAAATATCTGAAGCCAAGTTGGAAAGACATCCCTCACGATGCATGTCACTCACGTGGTAATTATTTTTGCAAGCATTTAGTGCACAGTTTGAACCTTAGTGTTCATAGAAGCCACCATTTTCTCTGCATATGACAGAATTATGCATTCAAAAATATGAATAAAGGAGAATTTCTATTAAGACTTGTTGCATAAAAATTTGACTCAGTTCTAATAAGGTGAATGAACCTAGAGCCTGTTATGGAGTGAAGTCAGAAAGAGAAAATCAGATACCGTGTATTAACGCAGTTAGTGGAATATAGAAAGATGGTTCTGATGAGCCTGGTCTACAGGGCAGCAGTGAGATGCAGACGCAGAGAACAGACTTGTGAACACAGTGCGGGGAGGAGTGGGTGGATGGACTGAGAGGGCAGCGCTGAAACATGTGCACTACCACATGTAACGTCAGAAAGCCAGTAGAAGTCTACTGTATCTCAGGGAGCTCAGACCTGGTGCTCTAGACAACCCAGAGGGATGGGATGGGGTGGGATGCGGGACGGAGGTTCAAGAGGAAGGGGACATGTGTATACTTAAGACGGATTCATGTTGATATGTGGCAGAAATCACCACAATAATGTAAAGCAATCTCCTCCAATTAAAAATAAATAAATTTAAAAATTAAAAAAGAAACCCACAATGACACAGGAAACTCAGTTCAGTATTTTGTGCCAACCTAAATGGGAAAGGAATTTGAAAAAGAGTGGATACATGTATATGTATAATCAAATCCCTTTGCTGCTTGAAATTGTCACAGTATTGTTAATCAACTTGCTCCAATATAAAATAAAAAGTTAAAAACATTTTCTGAATGAATGGCAAGTCTGATAAATTCTCTTTTCAGTTGAAGATTGTCTATTTGCTCCTACATTTCTTTCTTTTTTAAAAAAATCTTACAGTGAGAGGAATGTGTACAAAATTTGAGCAATTGTGTGTAATGGAAAAAGCACTGTACTACCCGAAGTGGAAGTCGCTGTCATGTCCGACTCCCCGTGGACTGTACAGTCCATGGAGTTCTCCAGGCAAGAATACTGGAATGGGTAGCCTATGCCTTCTCCAGGGGATCTTCCCAGGGATCTAACCCAGATCTCCCGCATTTTGGGCAGATTCTTTACCAACCAGGGAAAGCCCAGGAACACTGGAATGGGTAGCCTATCCCTTCTCCAGTGGATCTTCCTGACCCAGGAATCGAACCCGGGTCTCCTGCATTGCAGGCAGGTTCTTTGCCAGCTGAGCTACTAGGGAAGCCCCAAACTACCTGAAAGAAAACGTCAATTTCAACCTAGAATTCATTCAATAAAAAGCTGCATCACATTAGCCAGGTAACTTCACATTTCTGATCTTTAACTCCATCATCTGCAAAATGATGCTCTTCTTTATAAACATTTTTTCCTAATTTCTTTCTTTTCTGTTCATAGTATGATTGAAGCACGACTGGACACTTTTTCTACTTTAGCCTTATATCAATAGCTTACTAGTCCTAGAGTCCCAGTTTCAACTCGCTGAAGCATTCCCCTACATCCTTTTCAACTTTGACGTGCAGGAAACTATATTTTTCAAAATACCTTGTCAGTTGCCTTCTGTCTAGGCTCCACCAAAGAGAGCACTAGTGAGCGCCTGAAGGAAGGACGGCCCTGACTCTGCGTTCTCTATCGGCCGCAGCGTTCTCTATCCAGGGCTAGGGCTGCTGCACCAGGTTCTGACAGACAGCCTCTATGTCCTGGCAGGCTGTCTTTGTCTCCAGTCTAAGAGGCCCCCAGACCTTGACTCCAGTAAGACCCTTCTTACCACTTTTGCATCAGCCTTGGAGGCGGTGACAGCTCCCTGATGTTCTTCATTCCTGGTTGCCTCACTCTCCCCTCCTTTACGTCTCAGCTCTTACATCACCATGTAGCCAGTTCTCTGTATTGAATTCCTCCTATTTAAAATACTTGCAGTTTTTCTGAATGGACCCTAACTGATAAAGTTAAACATTTTTGTTTCACTTCTGCCAAAAACCTAGATACGAACATTACTGGGCTTCCCTGGCGGCTCAGCAGCAAAGCGTTTGCCTGCGGTGCAGGAGACAGCTGGGAAATCCCACGACAGAGGAGCCTTGGAGGGCTACAGTCCATGGGGTTGCAAACGCTGGACACGACTGAGGTTTTAAAGAAGTCTCCCCTTTTCCAGCTTCTCTTTCTTCTGGGTAGGAAGACTTAGTATTTTTATCCATTTTATTGAGATATAATTGGCATACAGATCTAAGTGTAAGGTGTACCTCATGATGCATACACTGCAAACTGATACTCACATAAACTTTAGTTAATGTCCATTTCTCATACAGTTACAAAAAAAAGCAAAACAAAACTTATCCTTGTGATAAGAAATTTAAGGGTTTATTTTCTCAACAACTTTCAAATATACCATACCACAATTATAATCACCACATTGTATATTGCATTCCTGATACTTATTTATGTCCCAACTTTTTCCAGCTTCTCTTTTTTGAAATAATGCAAACAGATTTATTTGCATTCACAACAGCGAGGACTAGGACCTGAGATGAAAAGGAAAGAAAACTTCTGTCAAATGGAGAAGAAGGTCAAGATTTTTAAGTAGCTAACTGTGGGACGTGCTGAGTGGGAAGACTTGCTGTGTTTTCAGTTCACCTGTTCACAAACAAATTACATGTTTTTATTGCATGTTTTTCATCATAACCAAACTTCTTGTGGTTTGTTCTTGTGTGGAGCATAAAATCTGGTCTCCTCAGCCCTGAATTGAAGAATTCCAGAATGCAGACAAAATTCATCTTTCTAGCTTCTCCCTGTCGTGATCCACCAGTCATTTTGATTTCTCCAGTTGGTCTTTTCTCAGTGCTTTGTACAGACTCCTGTGAGTGCTGCGTGCTAAGTCGCTTCAGTTGTGTTCGCCTCTGTGCGACCCTGTGGACTGCAGGCCGCCAGGCCCCTCCGTTCCTGGGAGTCTCCAGGCAAGAACACTGGAGTGGGTTGCTGTGCCCTCCTCCAGGGCTATACTTGTTCCAGATCTGCTGTCTTCATGGACCGAGCACCCATTTCTTCTTTACCTTCTGAGTGTTCCTCACTCTTCAAGACTCGGTGTGAGCCCCATGGCTTCTGTGAAGCTACTTCTGACCATTGTAATCTGTGTCAGTCCTGGTTTCCCTGAAGGATGAGATCTGCACGTGCTACTCCATATTGTTACTTTCAGGTCTCATATCTGCACGTGAGGAAAGACAATAAAGTGCTATGACTTGTTTTCCTAATTATATCTTTCACCGAGTTATTGGAAGAACTGCAAGAATTGACATAGATCCTCTAATGTGGCTAAGTCACTTCAGGCGTGTCCGACTCTGTGTGACCCCATAGACAGCAGCCCACCCAGCTCCCCCGTCCCTGGGATTCTCCAGGCAAGAACACTGGAGTGGGTTGCCATTTCCTTCTCCAGTGCATGAAAGTGAAAAGTCCTGTGATAGGGAGAGATAAATAAATGCTAGTTCCCTTTCAAGATACTTTTTATTGAGTGAGCTAGTTCCATTTAGTGTTCGGTTACAAATGTGAAAGAAGTAATACTTAGGTTGAATATTTCCTGCCCACAAGGTGTATGCTGAAAATTTTTGTTTTGAATGTATCTTTTAATATGAACTTGTTGTCTTTGGTTTTCTCATTTTCCTAAACTTGTAATGAGAGGAATGGGGAATATATTCTTTTGTTTATTCAACATTTATCTCATACCACATGATAACCACTCTGCTAGCCCTAAGGATAAGAAATAAGGAGTTAGGTAGACCTGACATCAGTCTTCATAGTGCTTGAATTATAGTGAGAAAAAAGAAAATGAAATAGCATGTACAAATAAGGATGCCGTAAAGGAGAAAAAAATTTCCTTCTCTGCTTCTAGGTTCTGTAGCTGGTCTGAGAATTAAATTGGCATAAAACAGATTAACAGGAGAAAAAATTAATTTTAATTCCATATATACACAGGAGAGTTTCATAATAATATGAGAGTCAAGAGGGGTCTAGCTGAGACTTGTATACTATCTGGAATTATGGAAAGGAATAGGGTTTTGATGCTTGGTTGGGGAAGTGAATTAGGCGAGCAAAGGAAACATCTGGTAAGTTAAAGGCTGCCTTGTTTTGCAGTTAAGAGTCTCTGGGGTAAAAACAAAAAAAGTTGTCTCTGGCTGTAGCTTTTCTCCTAATATAGATGCCTTTACTAACGGAAAATTTGTTTATAAAAACAAATTTCCTTTACAAAAGAGGAAATTTATGCTTTGTTTTAGGCACCTAAGGGGGAGATAAAGAGCTCTCTGGCATCTGTTGAATCTGACTACCTTCACCTCAAAATACTTCATGTGCAGAAGCAGCCTGTGTTAGGGTGCCATGTCCCGAGTCCTTCAGTACGAGTGATCAGAAGCGCCATGCAGACGGAGGGCCGGGCTGAGGGCAGGCCTACTGCCGATGGAGTGGCCATAGGAGCTTTGCCTGTGGTGGTGACACCTGGCTGGATGGTCTTCTCACCGGTGAGGGGCTGCGGCTCAGCCAAGGCAGACAGGCAGGCGCGCGCTCTGCTCAGTGGACGGAAGGAAGTCCAACGTGTCAGAGCGTAAGAAGCGTGGGAAGGGAGGAGGCATTCAACAAGAGGTGCTGAGAGGATTGGTACAGATCATCAAACTGACGGTTGCAACAAGCCGGACTCCTTTTAGACATGGTTTTGTGAAAGAACACTCTATAGTACTTATCAGTCTCATGAGATTTACTGTCAAAACTGAATAGTTGTGTTTGAAGATCATTAGACCACTGGCTGTCGACTTCTTTTGGAAGATTTTAAAATGAACTCTCTGAAAGCTTCTTGGAGATGAGTGGCAGGAAAAGAAGTTCAAAGAAGCTGGCAGTTAGTTAAGGCTTGTATTAAATTTATTTATCCTCCATTTAATATTTATTTATCTTTCCATTTGGAAAGATTGAGAGCAAGAGGAGAAGGGGGAGACAGAGGATGAGATGATTGGATGCCATCACTGACTCAATGGACATGAGTTTGAGCAAGCTCCCGGAGATAGAGAAGGACAGGGAAGCCTGGCATGCTGCAGTCCATGGGGTTGAAAAGTGTCAGACATGAATTAGCAAATGAACAACAACAATCCTTAATTCATTCACTTACCTGTTAATTCACATAACATGAGCCCTTCACCAAAATACCTTTCAACAGTCTTCCAGGGGTAGAATTCTTGGTAGAATGGACTGTGACTCTGAATTCATGCTTTAGTTTTTATTTTACTTTTTGTCTAATTAAAAATACATAACGCAAAGCAGTAGACTGTAGCTTTGGGGAACAGTAACTGAATTTTTCATTTTGTACCTGGACATTTGACATATATGTGCATAGGACAGTCATCTTCAGTCCCAGCAGCTCAGAGCCCCCTCTCTAATCTTTTATCTGTCACTGCAGTGCTGGGGCTGATGTGCCTTTGTTTGTCTTCCTAAAGAGAGTTCCCAGTGTCTGTGAAACTTCAGTGTCTCCTTTGTCTTCCCTCTGCATCAATGGGCTAAATGTTCTTTTGAGTGGCAGGCATTATTTATGACAAAGGTTCCCTCAATGTCAATTTGTCCACAGAGGGAAGAACAGCTCCAAGGGCATGTTCGTCTCCGGATGCCAGACCCAACTCCCATCAGCAGTAACGAGCTTTACGTGTGTGACTGTAGCCTTTTCTGGGCTGTTGTGGCATGGAGCAATGCCTTCTGTCATCCATCACATCTCCAGAAACCCTTGCTCCCTCTCTTCTCCCTTCTCTAAATAGCTTTCCAAACAGGAAGGTGAAAACATTATTTATCTCTGACCAAAATGTTCTTTCCAATAACAGTAATGAGGTCTTCTGAAACTAAAAGGCAGAGTTTGCTCTCCCTGGACACAGGACAGTGCTAAATGGACTGACCTCGTGGGGAGACCTTGTGGGAAGGTCCCAAATCTGGGACCACTTTAGGGGTGTATTGTCACTTCTCGGAGCTCAGGAACCCTGACTTCCTTGGATCCAACACAGTCCTTAGCCTTCTGAGAGGCAAACAGCAGGTGTTCTATAATTATAGCCAGCTACTTGCTAAGCCCTTCAGATGTATTATCACAGATCGATTGACTTGGTATGTCTGTTTGGATATTGTCATCCTTTTGGTCTGCCCAACTTGAGAAGTCTATCCTATGTGTGAAGAATTTTTCATTCAGGAGACTCAAAAAGGTGCTGGATGATGGTTTCCCTGGCCTCTAATGCAGCTACGACGGGGGTGGGCACAAATTCAGTCTTCTCACATCATATGGATCCTCTGCAGACTTGGAGTTACTGGAAGGAACGGGGACCACAAGGAAGATTTTGGGGGGCAGCAGTGGTAAAAGCAAGACTAACCCCAAACCGCAGAGGGAGTGGAACTGCAGGATGTTCTGATGTCAAGGTCAGTGGTGTCTGCCCATGGCAGTGGGCAGGGCTTACTAGTAGCGGCGATTTCCTCTCTAGGAGAGCTCCGTGGCACACATTTGGGCTTTGTTCTTTGCTTCCTAGACGCAAAGCTGGTTATCTACTGTTTAATCAAGTCTGTGAGCTATTCAACATCTTCTTAACGGTTGGCCAAAAAATTTGTTCGAGTTTTTCTGTACCATCTTATTTTAAGTACTCAATACAGTATCGTTAGTTATAGGCAGTACATATGTAAATTATTGTATTCATGCATAGGATAAGGATACTTTGATTAAATAATTATGCAGCTCAAAGTAATGCAATTTTATTTAAATTGCATTTGAATTGCTTCTCTCCATAGAAAATAATGGTATAAAATTATTGTCATGTGCAGGGATAATGATACAAAAAGTATACAGAGAAAAATATAGGAAAAGAGTGTAAAAGAGGTATAGTGGTTTTTTTTTGAGATTTTTGTCACATTTGTGGTATTTGTCAGCTTTTAAAAAAAATAATGGAGTTAAAATTCACATAACATAAAATTTACCACTTTTACCATCCAGTGGCTTTTAGTACTTTCACAATGTTGTACAACCATCACCACTATCAATTTCAGAATGTTTTTCATCAACTGCACAGAGACCCTGTATCCACTCAGCAATAACTCTCCATTCCCTCTGACCCCTAGCTCCTGGCAACCACTAACCTGCTTTCAGTCTCCATGGATTTGCCTATTCTGGACATTTCAAATAAATGGAATCATTTAGTAGGTAGACTTTTATTTCTGGTTTCCTTCACATGGCATAATATTTTCAAGGTTTTTTGTTGTAGCATATATTAGGACTTCATTCTTTATATGGATGAATAATATTCCATTAATTGGATATACCACATTTTGCTTATGTATCAGTTGATTAACATTTGGGCTGATTCACTTTTTTGGCTGTTATGAAAGATGATGCTATGAAAATTCATACGCAAGTTTTTGTTTGAATGTATGCTTTCAATTCTCTTGAGTATACCTAGGAATGGAATTGCTGTATTATATAGTAATCCTGTTTTACTTTCTGAGGAACTGCCAAACTGTTTTTCACAGTGACTTCAATATTTTACAACCCTTTGAAAATGTATGAGAGTTACAATTTCTCATCAATACTTTCTGTTTCCTATTTTTGTTTTTAATTTCTAGTGAGTGTGAAGTGCATATTATTACTGTTTGTATTTGTATTTCCCTAATGATAATGATATTCAGCTTCTTTTCATGTGCTTCTTGGTCAATTGCAGAACTACTTTGAAGAAATGTCCGTTCGATTTCTTTGTCCAAGTTTTAACCAGGTTGTTTGTCTTTTTATTGTTGAGTTGTAAGAGTTCTTTTCAAAAATTTTATTTATTTATAGCTGTGCTGAGTCTTCATTGCTGTATGGGGCTTTCTCTAGCTGCAGTGAGCAGGGGCTGCTCTTTGTTGCAGCCTAGGGGCTTCTCACTGCAGTGGCTTCTCTTGTTGCAGGGCACAGGCTTTAGGTGTGTGGGCTTCAGTAGCTGCCAGGTGTGGGCTCAGTAGTTGTGGCACACAGCCCTAGAGGACAAGGGCTTAGTAGTTGTGATGCTTGGGCTCAGTTGCTCCGTGGCATGAGGGATCTTCCCAGACAAGGATTGAACCCATGTCCCCTGCATTAGCAGACAGATTCTTAACTACTGGACCATCAGGAAAGTCCCTATAGTTGTCTTCTTAAATTCAGCTTTGAGTTTTTCACTTTCAACTGTGTAGAAATAAAATTGATTTTTTTCATTTATTTTTATTAGTTGGAGGCTAATTACTTTACAATATTGTAGTGGGTTTTGTCATACATTGACATGAATCAGCCATGGATTTACATGTATTCCTCATCCCAATCCCCCCTCCCACCTCCCTCTCTACCTGATCCCTCTGGGTCTTCCCAGTGCACCAGGCCTGAGCACTTGTCTCATGCATCCAGCCTGGGCTGGTGAAAGAATGAAACTAGAACACTTTCTAACACCATACACAAAAATTGATTTTTGTATGTTGATACTGTGTTTTGAAACTTTTCTGAACCAGTTTACTAGTCCTAGTAGTTTTTTTTTTTTGTGAATCCCTTAGGTTTTTCTCTATATGATATTGTGTCCTCTAGGGATAGTTTTACTACTTCTTCTTCTATTTGTATATCCTTTTATTTCCTTCTTCCCTCTCTCCTTCCTTGCTTTCTTCCTTCTTCTCCCCATCCCTGAACAACTGTCCTGGCTCAAACTTACAGTAGAATATTGATTACTTATTTTGTTACTGATTTGAGGCATAAAGTTTTAACATTAAGTATGGTTGGTGAAGATTTTTCATAGATGCACTTTATTAGGTTGATAAAGTTCCCTTCCCTTTCTAGCTACTTGAATGTTTTCAATTCTCTTGACTATATAACCTCAAGTGCAGCATCCTAGTGTCCAGTCAGAGGCTGAGGGTCAGGGAGGGTAAAGTATCCCTAAAATAAATCAGAATTATGGTGTCTCTAGTTTCTACTACATATAACTTGAGAGGCTTAATTAGTTTTGCTCCTGCCAAAACAGAGAGCATCCTCAAGTCAGAAAGAGAAAGGTCTGCCTTGTTATCACCCACCTATCTCTGTTGAGTGTTGTGACTCACATGTCAAGGCATAGCTGAAAGTCTGCTGAAATTCTAAAAATGAATAATGCATGGTATAGTGCTGTGTTCCAGAACTTGTTTTATTATCTAAATTTTGCACACATTAATATGCCTCCCAAGAAGGTGACTTGTTTCTGAAATATCACAAGAAAATGCAAGAGAAACAAGAACTGCAGAGGGAAAAAAAGGTTATGCCAAATTGTTTCACTACTTTGGTAAGTAAATTTGAATTAGTAAGTGAATCTATTTCAGTATAAATTTTATTTAGAGAAAAATCTCTTTCTTCCTACCCAGATAAGTAGCTATTGAACGTTTGTTTGAAATTCCAAATTATTAGCTACTGAGATTGCCTGCATGGCTTGCTGTGAACCTGCAGAAAAAATCTAAGTAAGCAGTGAAATGATGGAACAAGGTTCTGTGGATTTGTTCCTATGCATTGTGTGAGTTGCAAATTATGCCTGGTGTTCTTGGGAACAAAGACATCACTTAAAACGTCACCTTAGAAAGCTTTGTTATGAACTGAATGTTTGTGTCCACAAAATTCACATGTTGAAATGTTAATCCCCAAAGTGATGATATTAGGAAATGGGAACTTTGGAAGGTAATTAGGTCATGAGGATGGAGTCCTCATGAGTGGGATTAGTGCCCTCATAAGAAGAGACATGAGAGAACTTGCATCTACTGTCAGTTTTCTGCCATGTGAGGATAAAATGAGAAGATAACTGTCTGCAAACCAAGAAGAGTGTCTGACACTGTATCTGCTAGTACCTTGAACTTGGTCTTTCCAGCTTCCTGAACTATGAGAAGCAAACATTCGCTATTTAAGCCAGTCAAGTAATGGTACTCTGCTTTGGCAGCATGGGCTGAGAATAAGCCACTCAGTTAACGGTGCTCTGTAGTAATGGCACTCTATAGTAACAGCGCTCTGTAATAATGGTACTCTGTAGTAACGGCGCTCTGCAGTAACAGTACTCTGTAGTAACGGCGCTCTGCAGTAATGGTACTCTGTAGTAACGGCGCCCTGTAGTAATGGTACTCTGTAGTGATGGTGCTCTGTAGTAACGGCGCTCTGCAGTAACAGCACTCTGTAGTAACGGCGCTCTGCAGTAACGGCGCTCTGCAGTAACGGTGTTCTGTAAAAACGGCGCTCTGCAGTAATGTTACTCTGTAGTGACGGTGCTCTGTAGTAATGGTGCTCTGCAGTAATGCTACTCTGTAGTAACAGCGCTCTGTAATAATGGTACTCTGTAGTAACGGTGCTCTGTAGTAACGGCGCTCTGCAGTAACAGTACTCTGTAGTAATGGTGCTCTGCAGTAATGCTGCTCTGTAGTAACGGCGCTCTGTAATAATGGTACTCTGCAGTAATGGCGCTCTGTAATAACGGCNGCTACTCTGTAGTAACAGCGCTCTGTAATAATGGTACTCTGTAGTAACGGTGCTCTGTAGTAACGGCGCTCTGCAGTAACAGTACTCTGTAGTAACGGTGCTCTGTAGTAATGGCCGTCTGTAGTAATGGTACTCTGTAGTAATGGTACTCTGTAGTAACGGCGCCCTGCAGCAACGGCACTCTGTAGTAATGGCCGTCTGTAGTAATGGTACTCTGTAGTGACGGTGCTCTGTAGTAATGGTACTCTGTAGTGACGGTGCTTTGTAGTAACGGTGCTCTGCAGTAACAGCACCCTGTAGTAATGGTGCTCTGCAGTAATGGCGCTCTGTAGTAACGGCGATCTGTAGGAATGGTACTCTGTAGTAACGGCGGTCTGCAGTAATGGTACTCTGTAGTAACGGCGCTCTGTAGTAATGGTACTCTGTAGTGACGGTGCTCTGTAGTAACGGCGCTCTGCAGCAACGGTGCTCTGCAGCAACGGTGCTCTGCAGTAACGGCGCTCTGCAGTAATGTTACTCTGTAGTGACGATGCTCTGTAGTAATGGTGCTCTGCAGTAATGCTGCTCTGTAGTAACGGCGCTCTGTAATAATGGTACTCTGCAGTAATGGCGCTCTGTAATAACGGCGCTCTGTAGTAATGGTGGTCTGTAGTAACGGCACTCTGTAGTAACGGCGCTCTGTAGCAACGGCGCTCTGCAGCAACGGCGCTCTGCAGTAACGGTGCTCTGCAGTAATGTTACTCTGTAGTGACAGTGCTCTCTAGTAATGGTGCTCTGCAGTAATGCTACTCTGTAGTAACAGTGCTCTGTAGTAACGGCGCTCTGTAATAATGGTACTCTGCAGTAATGGCGCTCTGTAGTAATGGCGCTCTGTAGTAATGGTGGTCTGTAGTAACGGCACTGTGTAGTAACAGCGCTCTGTAGTAACGGCGCTCTGCAGTAACGGCGCTCTGCAGTAACGGCGCTCTGCAGTAACGGCGCTCTGCAGTAACGGTGCTCTGTAGTAATGGCGCTCTGTAGTAACGGCGCTCTGTAGTAATGGTACTCTGTCGTAACGGTGCTCTGTAGTAACGGTGCTCTGTAGTAATGGTATTCTGTTTTGGCAGCATGAACTGAGAATGAGACATGGCTTCTCCTTTTCATGTAAGTACGTGGAGAGATTTTGTTGCTGTTTTTGCTCAAATAAGAATGTAACTAACAGTTTCGAATAAAATTATTCATCCACCTGTTTTATTTTAATTAAAGTGATTTAAGTCTAGTTATTTTTATACTTCTGACAAAAGTCATTCCCCAACCAATTGTGAATTTTACTTCTGAGAGAAAAAATGAGTTTATATATTCATATATTAAATAATGAATTGAGAATCCCTATATGCCAAGATTTGTGTTAGCTGCTGAGTGTACAGAGATGAATAAGGAACATTCCCAGCCTTTAGAGAACGTTATAGTGCAGGAGATTAAATATAACAGAAAATTTGCTATTTTGATGAGGGCTGGGGTACATGAAGTCATGAATTTGGTGCTTCTTTCAACAACTCAATTCAGGAAAGAGCTAAGTGGAGTTGGTCAGCAGCTCATGCCCCACGACCATGAATATCTCCAAGAATTCAATTTGTATGTGTTTGGTTACTTTAAGGACCATATTGAATAAACAATTGACTTACCCAGCAGGTGACTAATAGCTTTTTGCTTACTTTGGGATAAGCCTTGTGTGGTTCTTGGAAATCTCTTAATTGTTTGATTATTTAACAAAAAATTCTTGCCTGTTAAGACTTCAAAACCTTCCAAAGCCCTAGTAAGAATTAGTTTTTCATGCTCTTAGTCATTGTGGGCTCATTTCCCCCTTGCTCTTGAAAAGGGTGATGAGACAGGTTTGTTTACAAAGTAGCTGTTAATAAGTGAGATGGTGCCTGGTTTAACTGGACACACGCTAAGGCAGCCACTGTCTCCCTTTCCCTGTGATCAGATTATTCCAAATAGGGCCACAGCAATTAGCTCAGTAGGTTATCAGCGAAGGTTTGTGGAATGAGTGAGTGAGTCATTTACTATGGACCAATTTCCAAAGCTGATTCTCTGATTCTGTCACTTATGTAATGAGCATTACAGAGGTACACCTTATTCTGTGGACCATAGTTTAGTTTCTGCTTTCAAGGATGTGAGTACTATGCTTGTGTTCATGGCTTACCTTTGTATGGTGATGCAGAGCCTTCTGAAGGTAAATGTTATCTTGAAATGATACCTCTCTCTATTTTAAGAAGCCCAGTCCTCACCATTAGGCAACACACAGTGAAGATAAACCTTCCATCTAAATAACCAGGCCTTGGAGTAAGCAGAAGGCCTTGTACCCTGAACAACATGAGAACTCTTGCCCTTGTGGTTTGCTCATTGCATTTAATTTTTGGCTGCGCTGGATCTTACTTGCTGCATGCAGCCTTTCTCTTGTGAGGTGCAGGCTCTGGGCGTGGGCTCCAGTAGCGGTGGCCCGCGGGCTTAGCTGCCCCATGGCACGTGCGATCTCACTGCCCGATCAGGGACTGAGCCTGTGTCCCCTGTGTGGGCAGGCGGGTTCTGAACCTCCGGATCACTACAGAGTCTCACTTGTGGTTTATTTTTAATCTAAAATTCTGTTCCACATACTCTTTGGGTCCCAGTTTATTCACAGTTTACAGTATCAAGAAGCCCACTCAAATCCTTCTAACTCTGCCTATCACTAATCTCTTAGCAATCATAGTTCATATGCCTTGTCAATCAGCTTTTGGCAGAAGCCTCAAGAACACCACCTTTTTGCTTTTTACTTTTTGAGGAAATGGTTTAAACATCCTTCTGCCTACAGCTTAAAAGAAAATGACTGTAGATGGTATTTTAGATCATTTATTTAAACCATTACAAGAGCTGGATTCCAGACCCAGGGATTGAATCCAGGTCTTCTGCGTTGGCAGGCAGACACTTAACCACTGAGCCACCAGGTAAGCACAATGAAGAAAATCACTGGTACTTAAATCAAGTTGGCAACCTAATCTTTGACCACAAAATAGATATATTTCTGCCTAGTCTACTAAGAGATCAGGAGCTGTGATGCCTAGTAGGGTTTGCAAACGTCTACCTTGAGTAATCAACTAATTATTGGTCAATGATAGTCAATGGTCAATCCCATTGTGTCCTAGAGCCATGAAAGAGGCATCTTGCCAACCGCAGATGCAATTGCTACTTCTTCACATTGTAACGGAGGATGTCGCCCTGGCCTAAGGTGCCTAACAGGAAACTCTGGATTTTTATCTAAAGCAAGGAGAGCCCTTTAAGACCAAAACACGGGGGTTGGAATGACTGGGGCTTGACTCCTTACCACTACATGTTGGGTAATTGTTGCAACTTCTCTGAACCTTAGTTTCTCATCCTATTGTGGAAATAAAAAGAACATAAGCGAATAACTCATTGAATAACTCATGTCTTCTGTTTTCTATCCTTGCCTTAATCAACAGTTGGTTCACTTAACACTGATTCTCCTTTGCTTCGCTCTAACACAGAGACAAAAAAGCTAAGCATTCAGTTTTCCTAGCTGCAATCTAGCTAGCGACTAGAACTGTGATGCACACAGTTCTGACCAATGAAATGCCAGCTTAATCTGATGGGAAGGGCTTCCATTAGGCAGAAGACCAGTGGCCCTTCTACTTTCTTCCTGACTGGGAAGCAGGTATGACGGCTGAAGGTGCCGGATCTCCTTCCCTCCTGAGAACGAGAGTCACATCACAAGGACAGTGGGGCCAGTGGGTAGAAAACCCTAGTTCCCAACAATATCACAGGGTAGATATTCAGATTAATGGGCAAGTGAAAAAGCTTCATTCACCAAAACAACTTTTATCATCCTTCTTGAGAGATTAGTTTTCTTCTTATTGTTGCTGTTTTAGTCGTAAGTTGTATTCAACTCTTGCAACCCCAGGGACTATAGCCCACCAGGCTCCCCTGTCCATGGAATTTTCCAGGCAAGAATACTGGAGTGGGTTGCCATTTCCTTCTCCAGAGTACCTTCCCAACCCAGGGATTGAACCCGTGTCTCCTGCATTGACAGGATTCTTTACCGTTAAGCCACCTGGGAAGTCCTTTCTTCCTATTAGAATAAAATAGACCCATTTTGTCTGATTTTGCTATGCTGAGAGAGGATGTGCCTACTCCTTGCCCTGAGGTACATTTTGGAATGATGGACTGCGTGGAGGAAGAGGCAGAATCCAGCATCTTCTCCACCAGTAATGAGTGGCTAAAGGTTACTCAAGAAGTGAGAGCAAAGAAAGGATGATGTAATCAAGTGTGGAACCAAAAAATAACAACCAGAGCCTGAAACAGAGGCAGTAAACTCCAGCAGGAAAGCTCCACAATGCCTCAATCAGTCAAAAATGCCCATATCAACTTAGACCAAGAAACTAAGTGCCTATTTACCAAGAACACTGCCTTGGAGCATCCTGAATTATCAGTGACGGAGCATGTCAAAACATGTGTCACAAGAAATACACCAATATTTTCAGTGACTTTAAAGACTGAATGAAGTCAGATCATGAGTGAGAAACTGAAAGAGTTGTATTAGAAGCTCTAGAAAAACTGCGTTCTGAAATGGAAGGAGAAAAGACATAAGCTGTAAATAAAGCTATAGCCAATAGACAGGGTAAAATGGACAGAAAATGTAAGCAAGTAAAGGAAAAATGTGAAAAAGAATTTGTATACATATCATGTGGTTCAACCTTAAATATCTGACAGTACTCAGACCCAAATCTTTCTGACTCTGGGACCTGTTATTCATCGCTGCACTCATGTATTGCCCCAGTGCCAGATACTCAGCAAACGCTTAAAGAAAATAAAAGTTACTGATTGATGAATTAAAGTTTCTCTCTATTCATACATTAAAAAGTCTCCTATTTCAGCACAATCTCATACTGACATTGAAACCAGAGGTGTCCGTTAGTAGGATCTTCTATCTGTAGAGGTGAGAACTGAGCTGGGAGACAGCTGAAATAAACTTTGTGCGGCGTTGGCCTTGGCTGTACCGCTGAGAGGTATGTCCGGAGGTTCTCTGGCTGGACCCCCAGGATGACACCGTGGGACCGCAGAGGAGGGGACTGGGAGCCACGTGGAGAGGGCTGCCAGCTGCACACACAGCGAGAGCTAGCCTCCACCTCAGGTGGCCTTGCTTGACTCTGCCACCGTGGCCCTTTTAAGGGATCATAGCAGAGACAGCAAATTCCACGTTAATCCACTTTACAAGAACAGAAGAGATGTTGTTCGGCATCAGCCAATAAGCTGTAGTGACTCAAAAATGGGTCACAGATATTGCCTTTTGCCCAGGTTGAAGGCCCAAAACACACCAGGCAATGGTCTGAAACGGGATCAGAGTGGGCTAAACCCAGGCAGCTCACAGCCTCAAGTCTGTGGCTCAGCAAGGTGCTGTGCTCACTGAACATAGACTCTAGACTTCCGCCTGCTTCTCTAACCCTGTAGTGTTCGTTTCAGACTCAAAGTGCTCGGGACAGCTATACACGTACCTTTACACGCTCTGCTGCTTGTTTCTAATACCTTAGTGAAGAAAACCTCAGACACTAATGGTAGAATCTCCTTTGTTTTGCCAGGCTGTGCAGCATGTGTGATCTTAGTTCCCCAACCAGGGATTGAACCCGCATCCCTTGCATTGAAAGCACAGAGTCTTCGCCACTGGACCACCAGGGAAGTCTCATTGATGGTAATTTTTTAAAACAGGAAAATAATATATATGCATGCTAAAATTTCAAATAGCATCAAAAGGTGAAGAGGAGCATTCACCCTGTGTCTGGTCCCCTTTACTCATTTGTGTGGCATTCCCATGGATGAAACAAGCTCATTCAATAGAAGGAGACAGGCTTGAGAGGTGAGAGAGAGGGTTTTCCCTACCTCCAGGGACCTGGGGGACTGAGGAACCAGAGAGAATGGTTCTGTCACAGACCACTGCGGGGTTGGAAGCACTTTCCGACTAGGCCATGCTTAATGGGAGGTCTGCTTTGGGAACATGGCTGAGAGTGTGTGTCACTCAGCTTACCCATCACTGGTCAGAACTGAGCTGCATTCCCATCGCTAGCTAGAATGCAGCCAGGAAAGTGCAATACTTAGTTTTCTCTTATCTATGTTGCAGGAAAACAAAGGAGAATCAGTGTTGAGTGAATCAACTCTTGATGGAAGCAAGGATGGGAGAGACAAAACATTAGTTACAACCTAAATATGGGCTTCCCTGGTGGCTCAGATGGTAAAGAATCAGCCTCCAATCAGCAGAAGATCTAAGAGACCCAGGTTCAATTTCTGGATCAGGAAGATTCGCTAGAGAAGGGAACGGCAACCCAGTCTAGGATTCTTGCCTGGAGAATCCCATGGGCAGAGGAGCCTGGTGAGCTACAGTCCATGGGCTGCAAAGAGTCAGACACGACGGAGTGACTAAGCACGCACACACAATCTAAACATCAACCAGGTAAGCCAGACGTCAGTAATATGAAAACTGACCTGAGAGGTGGGGCCGGCAGGCGGAGCTCCCACAGCAACATATACCCCAGGGAGAGAGGCCCCTCCTGGGTTCACAGAGGTTCTTTCTGCTCCCAGGCTGCACGCCTGCAGACCACAGCAGCTGCAGTCAGCCCAGCCCCTTCTTGGCCTCGTAGGGTTAGTGGTCAGGGCCATGTGGCAGCACAGTGGGATGCTTCGGTGGTGAATTAGCCAAGGAGGCCAGATGGCTTTACTCTGCAACAGTGGCAACTGCAGTCACATTGAAAGCATGCAGCCACCTGTGGGACTGAGCGGCTTTTCTCTCTGCAAAACCAGAACGAGGGCAAACCCTGAGAGAAGTGGTGACGTGAAAGAGGTAAAAAGAAACTTCTTAAGGTGATAAAGTGGGCTTCCTTGGTGGCTCAGTGGTAAAGAATTTGCTTGCCAATGCAGGAGACATAGGTTCAATCTCCAGATTGGGAAGCCCCTGAGCTGTAACCTCTGAACCTGTGCTCTGGAACCTGTGAGTCATGACCACTAATGCCTGTGAGCCCTAAATAAATAAATAAATCTTTAAAAAATGTTGGTTCAGCATTAAATGAAAACAATACTGTGTGAGCCAAAATTATGCAAATCAAACCAAACCTGTCTGTGGCGGGCTCCAACCTCCTTGTTGCAGGCAGCGCCCTTAACGGGCACTGGGCAAGGGTAGGTCTCATCAGCCTTCCCCCCAGGAGTGACCCGTGGAAAGCCTACCCCTCAGCGGGGAAGCCTGTGGAAGTGGACCCGAAGATAGAGTTACATCACAACAATAGGAGAAGCAGCAGAGCCCAAGACTTGCCAAGAAACCTTAATGGCAGAGTGTTCAAGCTGGAGGCTTGCTGCTGAGAGTCTGATCATGTGATGGAATGACTGGTGCTTTCCCTGTGTTTGGTGGATTGCTAGAGCTAACGGGTGTTTTCTGAATGAGCATCAGGTTTTTCTTAATGTCCCTTTTTATCTTTTCAGTAAAACCGACTGCCCAAGGTAAACCTGAGTTTGTCTGGGGATCTTGTAACTTCAGAGATGCTGGTCAGTGCAGCTCTCTGTGGCCTGTTGCATAGATTTATTTGTATCAGAACACTCGTTCCTCCTCATGATGATTGGTTCTGATGACCGTGTGGTCTTCACGACCATCCACTCCTACCGACTGGGTAAGTGGGGACTACTTCAGCCAAGTTGAAACAATCAGACTTTATACCTTGTGAGTTGAACTCTGTTTAGTTCACTCATGATTAATGCTTGAGATAATATAAATGCAGGACTCGAGGTTCTTCTGATGGGATGGCCATTGCTAGTAAAATTTATTCATGTAGTTTAAAAGGCCCAGCCAGCAGTGACTTCTGCTTCCCTTTCTAACATCACTCACCAGTGCCCCTGATACTCTTTTTGCTCCAGGCCTCCTGGCCTCTTGGCCTTCTTTCAGGTCTGCACAAAGTTGTGATTATACTGCCTCAGGGCCTTTGCACATGTTAGTCTTTCTTCCAGGTGACTAGTTAGCTCTTATGCAACCTTACAGATCTCAGCCCGAAGGAACTGTTCCAGAGATCTATTCTTAAGCTTTGACCACCCCCCCATTAGATTAGACCTCCTCCCATTCTCTCTTCACCCCTCACAACATGCTTTTGTGGCAGTATACATTTTCTGTTTCTTCATAACAATAGTTTACTATCGTCTTCCATTATGGTTTTCCTGCCTGCATCTTTTGCTTGTCACAAAAGTAGTTATGAGCATATGTATACTTAGAGCTGATTCACCTTGTTTTACAGCAGAAACAACATAATATTGTAAAGCAACTATACACCAATTTAAAAAATAATTAAAATGAATGGGGATGACATATTCCAAACATGAAGGGATCAATGATTGAAGACAGGGAAGAGGACCTCAAAAGGGAGTCAGCCTAACTGACACCTGTGAGGTTAAATAACAAACCAAATAAGATGCCCTCACCCCAATAAGGCAGGAGGCAGTAGGGCCCATAAAGTCCTCTCAAATTAGAGGTGGCCCCCTCTGAAGGAGACTCCTCAGTTCCTTAAGATACAGTTCAGTTCAGTTTAGCCACTCAGTTGTATCCGACTCTTTGCGACCCCATGAATCATAGCACGCCAGGCCTCCCTGTCCATCACCAACTCCTGGAGTTTACCCAAACTCATGTCCATTGAGTCAATGATGCCATCCAGCCACCTCATCCTCTGTTGTCCCCTTCTCCTCCTGCCCCCAATCCTTCCCAGCATCAGGGTCTTTTCCAATGAGTCAACTCTTTGCATGAGGTGGCCAAAGTATTGGAGTTTCAGCTTCAGCATCAGTCCTTCCAATGAACACCCAGGACTGACCTCCTTTAGGATGGATCGGCTAGTTTTCCTTAAGATTAAACCTCTAATAATCTGGAGTAAATCTAGTAATTACAAGTAAGTAAACTTGCAACACAAATAAAGTTCAGAAATTAAAACATACATATTTCTCATACATTTCAGCTTGGAGAATACATTTCTGACATGTTTTCTAAGGAGAGCACATAGTGAGGCTGTTTTGGCACCATTTGATAATCTCACGTTTTCCTCCTTAGTTCATGATAGTTGCTGAGGGAAGCCAGACCTTGTACAGCCCCTTGAGTTCAAGCATCACTCCCTGGATAGTCTCATCAGCAATGTCAAGGGTGATGAGTGACTATATCTTGTTAACATTAACGACAACTCTGGCAAGGAAAGTCACTTGGGACCAGTTTGCTGGAAGGGTAACTGGGTTTGTGGCAGACATTTAAGAATTTATGAACTCCTTGGATATAGGGTATCCTTGGGCTATGGGGCTTTGAGAAGACAGACAGGACATTTAAGTGGACTAGGAGTCAAGTTGAGAAAGGAGTATGTCAAGGCTGTATATTGTCACCCTGCTTATTTAACTTACATGTAGAGTACATCATGTGAAATGCTGGATGAAGTACAAGCTGAAATCAAGATTGCCAGGAGAGATATCAATAACCTCAGATATGCATATGACACCACACTTATGGCAGAAAGTGAAGAACTAAAGAACCTCTTGATGAAAGTGAAAGAGAAGAGTGAAAAAGTTGGCTTAAAACTCAACATTCAGAAAACTAAGATCATGGCATCCAGTCCCATTGCTTCATGGCAAATAGGTGGGGGAACAATGGAAACAGTGACAAACTTTATTTCAGACTTTTTTTCTTGGGCTCAAAAATCACTACAGACGGTGACTGCAGCCATGAAATTAAAAGACACTTGTTCCTTAGAAGAAAAGCTATGACCATCCTAGACAGCATATTGAAAAGCAGAGATATTACTTTGCTGACAAAGGTCCGTCTAGCCAAAGCTATGGTTTTTCCAGTCGTCATGTATGGATGTGAGAGTTGGACTATAAAGAAAGTTGGTTTCCAAAGAACTGATGCTTTTGAACTGTGGTGTTGAAGACTCTTGAGAGTCCCTTGGACGGCAAGGAGATCGAAGTCCTGAATATTTATTGGAAGGACTGATGTTGAAACTCCAATACTTTGGCTACATGATGTGAAGAACTGACTCATTGGAAAAGACCCTGATGCTGGGAAAGACTGAAGGCAGGAGGAGAAGAGGACAACAGAGGATGAGATGGTTGGATGGCATCACTGACTCAATGGATATGAGTTTGAGCAAGCTCCAGGAGTTGGTGACGGATAGGGAGGCCTGGCGTGCTGCAGTCCATGGGGTTGCAGAGTCGGACATGACTGAGTGACTGAACTGAACTGAGTCATAATACGGAGTCCCATTGGGTACTCTGATAACTTCATATCAGTTTTTCTTTGTATTTTTAGGAGAGCATTCTTAGAGATTTGGCACTCTGTGTGAGGGTTGGGTGACTTTGAGGCAAAGATGTGTGCCCATAAAGTGGAGGTTTCAAAACACAGGATTGGTGCAGGATGGAGAAATCTTAATGTTATTTTTGCTGCATTAATAAATTGAGGATGGTGAGATATCTGCTTTTCTTGGTGACAGTTAAAGAGGAACATGTCTAAAATAGAAAGCAATTAAGAGAGAGAACCATGTTATATGAAGGATGGCTGAAGGATCTGGGAATATTTACCCACAAGAAAGAGAGCTCCAGGAGACACAATTGCCAGCTTCAAATATTCAAAAGCCTGTCACTTGGAAGAGAGATTACGCTTATTCTGTACGGCCCCAGGCCACATCTGGGTTCAGTAGTTAGGAGGTATAGAAAGGCAACTTTTGACACAGAGCAGGCAACTCAAATAGCGGTGTCTGAGGATTGGATGTACTGAGTTCATGACCAAAAAAGGATGTCGAGCATAGGCTGGCAGCAATATCATAGGAACAAAGCAGCGCAGTGTATTAGTTGGATCCTAGAGATGGGATTGGGTTCCAGTTTTGGCACTTACCAAATGCAGGACATACAGCAAGTTACTTCATTTTTCTGCTTCAGTTTCATAATACTTCAAATGAGAAAAGGCATAATTGTTCGTGAGGCTTTAAATAATTAACTTTGTTGTCTAGAAAGGGGATGAGTGTGTGTGAGTGTGTGTGAGACTGTGTGTGAGACTTTCTTTTGTGTGTGAGACTGTGTCTGTGTTTGGCTCTTCTGTTTCCTCTTAATCTGAAGTTCTATGATTCCAAAGTCTTTGGTAGAGAAAAGCTGAAAGAATAAGCTATTTTACGCATTCCTTAGGTACTGCTCAGTATTTTGAAATGAGCTTAAAAGCCTTTGGAAGAGCTCTAGTTTCTTATGAAATTGTTTTGATGTGGTTTTTCTCCAATCACAAATTCAGTTTAGAACAGGTGGAAAATATTTAACACTTATTCTAATGCCACCTAAGACTGAAAAATATCCCTCCCTTTGCCTGTGCAGAATGAGGTATGAGGATATTTACTGAGAAGTTGAAAAAGACAGAGAAGGATGAGCAATCACAACTCAGTTCCCTGGTTAATAGTGCAATTTGATTATGTTTACATATCAGACTTGTGTTTGGGGACCTCTGAGCCTCTGTGCACATTTATCAAATTGCAAACAGCACCACTTAGGCGCAGCTGGTGATAAAGTACTACCACACAGCTGAATAGCTCTCCCAGTAGAAGATGATTATTTCCCAAGATAAAAGCCAGCTACCTGATGCCAAAGCAATTCATCAATTCAATGACACAGAAAAACCCCAAAATCAGACAAATCACTCTTGGTGTAGTGTAGGATGAACAGTTGGTTGATTGACAGGGTTTTGGCTGCAAATACAGCCAAAGCAAACCTAAGGCGGCAGTAGGAGTTCATGGGAATTTTCATTTCATTTCATTTCATTATAATGAAATTGTTTGTGCTAAGCCTTCTTTCTGGTTTCCAATTTGCCCCCAAGTTAACTATGAGGGTGGAAGTGAGGGGGCCCCTCACCATTAAAGATGTTTTGGGTTTGCAGATAGGAATTGTGGTTTTCACTTCTGATCTGAAGACACTGTGCAGTTTTCAGTGCTGATTTATACGGGTGGAGACGTTGGGTTTGTAAAGAAAGAAACTCAGTCCTGTTATCCTGACACCACAGAGGAGACATCTCAGAATCTAACAGCAACTGCCATTTGAGTTTTGCTTGTCTAGCCACAAGTAAGGTAGAGTAGAATAACCCTGGCCTTTGAAGTCAAAAAGAACTCATTCATTTGTTCATTTACCCAGCATATTTTCATTGAGCTCCTTTTTAAGTTCCCAGTACTCCGAGGCTTTGGGGATTCAGCAACAGACTGACAAGCTTCTTGTTCCGTAGACATGACAGCTTCCTAGGGCAGTAGAGGTGGAAGGACTGGATGATAAACATACCAGTATTCCTCAACTCTGAGTCTCTGTATTTTCTTTTTTGTGGTATGACCTTGGGTAAGTTATTGGGCTTCCCAGGTGATGGTAGTGGTAAAGAACCCACCTCCCAGCTGTAAGAGACCCAGATTCAGTCCCTGGGTTGGGAAGATCTCTTGGAGGAGGGCACAGCAACCCACTCCAGTGTTCTTGCCTGGAGAATCCCATGAACAGAGGAGCCTGGAGGGCTACAGTCCATGGGGTGTCAGCAAGTCAGACATGACTGAAGCGACTGAGCATAGGACAGGGTAAGATATTAGGGGCTTCTCAGGTGGCTCAGTAGTAAAGAATCCGCCTGCCAATGCAGGAGATGTGCGTTCTATCCCTGGGTGGGGAAGATCCCTGGGGAAGGAAATGGCAACCCACATCATTATTTTTGCCTGGAGAATACCGTGGACAGAGGAGCCTGGTGGGCTACAATCCATGGGGTTGCAAAGAGTCGGACAGGACTTAACGACTAAACAACAACAACAAAGGGTAAGCTATTAACTTATTTAAGAGGCTCAGGGCTCAGCAAGTGATAATTCTCTCACTTTCTCTACTCCCTGCACTACAGGACCCTAGAAAAAGAACAAATAGTCTACTTCTCAGCTTTGGTTGATGCTTTTCTTGGGCCCAGAAAAATGAAGATCCTTTGTCATCCTGTGAACTGAGGGTGGATTCAGGATAAATTGGTTTATTGTTCAGTGTTCCTGTGAGGGTCTGTCTTTTATGTCCCAGAGCTAATCAACTTTTTTTTTTTTTCATTTTGCCTTGCCAAAGAAAATACTTCCAGATTAACTACTTTCAACCCATTAGTGCTATTTAAAAAACAAAACAAGCAATAAAATGCCTACTGCAAATAGATCATCTTGACTTACTTTATCTTTTCCTGAATTTTCATAGGTGATTAAGGAGAACTGAAAAGTGGCGGATTTTATAATCACTCTGCAGGAGGCAGAGGTTGTTTTAGGGGTGCTGTTAGGATGACTATGTTGTTACCTGGTTAGAGATGAGACTTAGATGAACAGATGGTAATTGACTGATCAGGAAATAAATATCATTATTAAAAAATAAACACCATTATAATTTTAAGTGCAAACACAACTGATGATGGATAAAAAAAAGTAGTCACAGTGCTGTTTCTCAAATAAAATGTGTCTGGAGTTTCACACAATTGAATTGAGACAAATATTTGGACTCTGTGTAGCCCACTGGGAAATTGAGGGAATGAATAAGATGTGAATTAAATATTCCCTTTACCCTCTTTCATTTCTCTTCTCCTGCTCCAGGTACTTATAGTTTATACTTCATCCTTAGTGTAGATTTTATATGTGATACCAATCTTTTTGCCTTGTAAACTGAGTAAATCTATAATTTGTAGAGAAAAGTTATTACTATAGAGAAAAAAAATTATTATTGAAATATTTACATAACTCTCACTCTCCTCAGATGTTTGTGCCACTCTGGTAAATCGATCTGGTCCTTTAGTCGTGTTAACTGGACTAGCAGCCAAAGGGAAATCTGGAAAAGCCTGGAAGAGACAAGAGGGATTTTTATTGGAAAAGGCAGAGTTATTGGCAGAAAGGGGAAAATACAGAAAGGATAAATGAATACAGAAAGGATGGAGGCAGAGAGCCTGTTGGGAGAGATCTTGGGAGCTTGGGGGTGGGTTGGAAAAAGATTTTGTGAGTAGATGTATCTGAAATATAGAAAGAATCATGCAGGAAAGAAAGAGACTTTTACGAAGTTTGGCTCTACATTGTAAATGTGATTTACTCCTGGCCTTCTTTTAGGAGAACACAGTAAAATGTAAATTACACTCCAATTATTGTGATGGCTAAGTAGGTTTTTTTTTTCCTCCTTACGCAATACTAAAAAGAGATGGGGGCTCAGAATGACTTTATAAAGTTTAACTTTGAATGAAGCATTGAAGCTATTCTGGCACTTTTGTGTCCTAAAACTCCTTGTTTCTCCAGGCACCCTTTTAAGACATTTCTTCCAGCTATAAAATAAATAAGTCATGGGATGTATTGTATAGTATAGAGAATACACTCAATAATATTCTCATAACCCTTTATGGTGACAGATGGCAACCATGGCGATCATTTTGTAATGTGTAGAAATATAAAAGCATGATGTTGTATATCTGAAACTAATATAATATCATGTGTCAATTATAATTCAATAATAAAAAAGACATTTCTTCAGTGTTGAGGAGACATAGCTAAAAATCCACGGGCTTTGCAGTTAGACAAAGCTGGGTTTGAATCCTTACTTGCTAGCTTGTCTCCAAGGACAAGTTATGTTGTCTCAACAAGCTTCAGTTTCCTCATCAATAACACGGGATTAAGAGTACCTACCTTGCAGGACTGCTGTAATCACTGAAATAAAGGGATGTCGGGATGAAAGCCTTGAAAGGGTTGGGTTTCCTCAGCCTGAGTTCCTTTAGGAAACAGATGGCCCATTCACAGTAGGAAAACTCGAGGAAAGCTTAGCAGCAGGACTATTAAAAAAATGTATAGATAAGGTGTATGAAAACCAGAAAAGATGGTATAATACTCTATTTACAATAGCCAAGACATGAAAGCAAGCTAGATGTCCATCAGCCCATGAATGGATAAAGAAGACGTGGTGTGTCTATATGTGTATGTGTCTGTGTTTATATATACACACACACACACACACACACACAAAGGACTATTACTCAGCTTTATAAAGAATATAATAATGCCATTTGCAGCAACATGGATGAACCTAGAGATGATGATACTAAGAAAAACAAATATTGTATGATATCACTCATATGTGGAATCTAAAAAAATGATACAAACCAACTTATTTGCAAAACAGAAAAAGAGACACATTTAGAAAACAAACTACAAACTTATGGTTGCCAAAGGGGAAAAGGTGGGATGTGAATTAGGGGTTTGGCATTAATCGATACACACCACTATATATAAAGCAGATAAATAACATGGACTACTATATAGCATGGGGGACTATATTCAATATCTTGTAGTAATCTATAATGGAAAAGAATCTGAAAAACAACAAATATATATATATATTCAGTTTTATATATATATATACAGCTGAATCACATAGTTGCACACCTGAAACTAATACAACATCATAAATCAAGTATGCTTCCAAAAAAAAAAAAAAAAAAGAAATCCCCTGGGGACACCAGCTTCAGGCCTGAAGGTTTGGTTAAAAGCAAGTTTCCTGGGACCTGGAGACAGGATGTTGTGTCAAGGGAGCTACCAGAGAGGCATGGAGACCTCCATAGAGACAGGGCCAGTTCTTGGCGATCGCTGGGGGACTGGGCGATGACGCCACTGATAAGAGAGTCTGTTAAGGTCACAGGAAGTGATCCAGGAGCAGAGTGGAGAAAGATGGAGGGGGATCTGGGGGTGAACTGAACATACCCACCAGGCTCCGTAAGTGTTGTTTCACTTTTTTTCCTCTTTCTGAGAGTGCGGACAAGAAGGTATCTTTCCCATGGAAGAATAAGGACACAGAGAGCTATTACTAGTCTCTGAAAGACTGTGCCTTATATGTGAGTTCTGTAGTTTATGACACTTCACAGATACAGCTCTGCCATTGGAAACAAACACGTCAATCTTTATTAAAGGGCGATGGGAGGGCCACAGACGGCTAGTGGCTGATTTTCCAAGAGAGTGAACAATACAGAGAGCTTGTTATGCTGGTCAGATATAAACAGGAGCTCTTGTTTCAACAGTGGCTTTTCAAGTTTGCCTCTTGGCATGAAGCTAACTCTGGCAGAGGGTATCACATAAACAAGCCACATGCTCAAGCATGTAGGCCAGTCGCTACTTGTTGGACACATCTTTACTCTCTAGCCCCTGGCCCACAGTGAGCCAACTAAAGCTGCTGGCAGAGCATTATTTCAGAGACTGTGTTATGGCCTACTTGGGCTACTTCAAAATGAGTTGAAGGCCACTTTTGGAAAAGAGCGTTTTGTCATAACTGGTGGTACAAGCAAATATTTAATTCATTCCACTTGAAAAGTGTCTGGCCTTTGGATAAATAACTCTTCTCCTAAAATAAATAAAAATCCTTTTCCTTTGCCGACCATAGTGGGCTGAATAGTAGCCCCCATAGTATGCCCCCGCCCCCATACATCCATGTCTTAATCCTCAGAACCTGGGCATGTTACCTTATTTAGAAAAAGGGTCTTTGTAGATGTACTAAGATGAGAAGATCATTCTGGATTGTCTGAGTGGACCCTAAATCTAATGCCAAGTATCCTTATAAGAGACATGCAGAGGAGAGACGCAATGAAGAGAAGTCTCTATGAAGATGAGGGAAGAGACTGGTGGGGTGTGGCCATAGCCAAGAGTGCCAGCAGCCACTGGATGCTGGAAGAGGCATGGACTGGACTCTCCCCTAGTGTCCTTGTAGGGAGTACTGTCCTAACTGTGGACTTCAGGCCTCCAGCATTGTGACAGAATGAATTTCCATTTCTGCAAGCCAACAAGTTTGCTTATATGTTACATATTTGTTATGTAATATTTGTTACATATTTGTTACAGTGGCCCTGGAAACTGATACATTTCCTTTGAAACCATCTGCGCTGATGCCTTGATCACTGAGCAGACTGAGTCCTAGCAGCCTGGAGAATAATAGAGTTAGTGCAGGCTGAACATCACAAATGTATTTTTATGACGATTATGAGAAGCCATCCCAAATCCAAGGAAGTTGTGTTATCTAATTTACACCTTAACCAGTTGCATTGGAATGTCCTTAAGTTGAGTGAGAGGCAGAAGGAAGGGCATTGGAGGAAGGAATCAAGTGTCCTGGATTCTATTAATATCACTGGCTTTAGTATTCACTGGCTATTTGACCTTGGAAAAGTCATTCAAGTAGTCCAAGCTGAGATTTTCTTATCTTTAATTGTCCTACCTACTTTACAGTGTTGGCAAGAAGGTTAAATTATTTAAGTGCTTTGAAATAGTAACGTGCTATCCACTAAACTGAAAAATGGTATATGATACATTTCATGATTCATAATATAAACACAACATATACTTGCTGAACTAAGTTAGATCCTGCTAATTCAGAATTTGCCATGATTTGGAAAAGGGCTACATCTGAGATAGGAAATCAGGGCTTTAGCTTTGGCTCTAAAGACTAAAGAGCCAAGTAACCGTGGACCAAGTATTGAACATTTTATGGGCACAGTTTTTGTAGTTGTTAAGTGAAAGAGTTTGACTGGATAATCTCTGAAGTCACTCCCATATTTCTTATTCCATAGAATTTGAAGAAGATTATGATTATCTAGATGGTTCTTTCCCTTGGTAAATTTGTTCCTTCTCATGGGTTAAACTCATTAAATTCTATTGATCCTGAGCTTGTCTACTGAGATTCAGATTTTTATAATCAAGGTTCTGGATGTCAACAGTACATCAGCTGAGAAACTCTCAATGTAAAAGAAAGGCAAAGCAAAACTTGCTTATAGAAGAAAAAAAGAAAGAAAAGAAGAGAATAAGAAATAGAATTTCTTGGCTCACTTAGTTGGAAAGTCTATGAATAGAATTAGTCTTAGCTATAGCTGGATCTATGACTTAAATAATGTCATCTGGATTCACTTTCTTTCCATCTCTGACTCTGTTTTGCACAGAGCTGTCTCCATTCTGCAACTTCACATGGTGCAACAGTGCAGCTGCATTATCTCTTAGTTATGAGTATCAAGGGAAAATAGAAGGGTTTTCTCAGGGTGCATAGCAAAAATCTCTTAGTATCTCATTGACTCCAATTGGCTGAAATGTCCAGTTCTGAACTAATCACCTGATGAGAAGGCATTCAGTGTGATAACTCGTTTAGATCTGGGTCATGTGATTCACTGCTAAGCCAGAAACATAGTCCCAGTATGCTAGAGCCAGTTGACTATAACAATCTAGTAGTTTTCTGAATTGGTTGTTAAACTGTTGTGACCATGAAATTGGAAAAGATGGGAGTAGTCACAGCACAGATTAGGGCTGTGTTTGTTTATTTTTGAGAGCTTCTTTACCAGCATCACTAGGGATAGCTCAGTCCAAGCAGAGGAGGTTAAGTGTAGGGTCACCTTTTTTTCCCTTGCCCCTGCAGTGTTTCCTAAATTTCTTTCCATTCCATGATAGATAAGGTCTGTGTTGGTTTTAAGCATGTTCACAATTTCTTCCTCCTTGAAGAGGTGGAGCTTAATTCTCTAGCCTTGAGTATGGGCTCAAAGAAGAGAATATAACAGAAGTGATGGTGTGTGGCCTCTATGACTAGGTCATAGCAGGAGTTGTGGTTTCCTCCTTGCCCTCTGTCTTGGTTGCCCCACTCTAAGAGAAGCCAGCTCGCATCTTTTGAGACCACTCATGCAGCACTACAGTGGGGTCCACACAGCAAAAAGCCGAGGCCTCCTGCCTACAACAGTCTTGGAAGCAGATTCTCCAGCCTCAGTGGAGAGTTTCAGCGACTAGTCTAGGCCGATGTCATGACTGAAACCTCAAGTGAGATTCTGAACCAGAACCACCCGAGTCACTCCTGAGTTCTTAACCTGTTGAAACTCTGAGAAAGCAACTGATTATCATTTTAATTTGTTAAATTTTTTTTGTTGTTGTTGTTTAAATTGGAGGATATTGCTTGGCAGTGCTGTGTTGGTCTCTTCCAATAATAACACAGACCAGCTGTGAGTGTGCATGTGTCTCCTCCCTCTTGTTTTTCCCTCCCCACACCTGTCCCACCCTTCTGGGTCATCACAGAACCATGGGTGGGCTGGATTCCCTGTGTTTCATAGCAGCTTCCCAGTAGCTATCTATTTTACTCTTGGCAGGGTATATATGGGCTTCTCAGGTGGCACTAGTGGAAAAGAACCTTCTTGCCAGTGTAGGAGACATAAGACATATGGGTTTGATCCCTGGGTTGGGAAGAGCCCCTGGAGGAGGACATGGCAACCCACTCCAGTACTCTCTCCTGGGGACCTCCATGGACAGAGAATCCTGGCAGGCTACAGTCCATGGGGTCACAAATAATTAGATATGGCTGAAGTGACTTAGAACTAACACCCCAAAAAGATGTCCTTTTCATTATAGGGTACTGGAATGCAAAAGTAGGAAGTCAAGAAATACCTGGAGTAACAGGCAAATTTGGCCTTGGAGTATGGATTGAAGCACAGCAAAGGCTAATAGAGTTTTGCCAAGAGAACACCCTGGTCATAGCAAACACCCTCTCCCAACAACACAAGAGAAGACTCTACACATGGACATCACCAGATGGT
>JADEYB020000024.1:17862-28017 GCA_015832495.2 Alces alces
CGGCAACTCTGAGAACACCTCCCATACCATGCAGCAGGGCTGCAAAGGTGCCCCATCACCTGCCTTGGTACGGCCCACCCAAGGGCTAAGAATGGTTCTATGTGCTTTGAAGCAGGTTTACTGAGATATCATTTACAGAGCTGTGCAACCATCATGGAAGTCAACTTCAGCATCTCCAAGAGAAATCTGTGCCCTTTAACTGCCACCTCCTACGCTCCACAACCACAGCCCTGAACAGTGCTAACCTACTTCCCATCTTTACTCCATCATACTACACTGAGTGTTTAATATCCATGCAGTCACATAATGTGGGTTTCACATATTTCAATGGCTGATCACAAATCTAAAGAAAAGCATTTTCTGACCCCTGAAAATCATACACAGTTCAAAATTTAGAGTAAAATTTTATGGATGCACATTAATGTATGCTTTATGACTGTGGTTTTTTTTTTTGGCCAACAAAGGTCTGTCTAGTCAAAATTATAGTTTTCCCAGTAGTCATGTATGGATATGAGAGTTGGATCATGAAGAAGGCTGAGTGCTAAAGAATTGATGCTTTTGGACTGTGGTGCTGTTGAGAGTCCCTTGGACTGCAAGGAGATCAATCAATCAATCCTGAAGGAAATCAACCCTGAATATTCACTGGGAGGACTGATGTTGAAGATGAAGTTCCAATACATTGGCCACCTGATTCGAAGAGTTGACTTATTGGAAAAGAGCTTGATGCTGGGAAAGACTGAGGATAGGAGAAGAGGGTGACAGAGGATGAGATGGTTGGATGGCATCACCGACTCAATGGAGATGAGTTTGAACAAGCTCTGGGAGTTGGTGATGGACAGGGAGGCCTGGCGTGCTGCAGCCCATGGGGTCGCAGAGAGTCAGACACGACTGAGCGACTGAACACCAACATGACTGCTTCTGTGCTACAATGACAGAGTGCGGCTGTGGGCTTTCGCCCTGGGGGTGGAAAGCCATGTGGAAAGACCACACTTTGCAAAAGGAAAAGACTCCTTTGGCCGGGCACGACAGTGACCACTTGGATAGGGGCTCCTGTGTACCCCTCAGTAAGAGTGCCTTGTGTCTGCATCAACCGAGTACTGCAAACTTGGTTACTGAAGTATGCAAATCCATGCTCCCGAAGTCCTGGGGACCAGACGTCTGAGGTCAGAGCCTCCCAGGGCTGAGCTCCCTGCAGAGGTTCCAGGGGAGGGTCCTCCCCGCCTCTTCCAGCTTCCGGGGGCTCCAGGCGTCCATCCCTGGGCTGGTGGCCGCCTCCCTCCCGTCTCTGCCTCCGTCTCCACGTGGCTTCTCTGCGTCCCTGTCTCTCCTCTTCTGTGTCTTATAAGGACCTGTCCTTGGGTTTAGGGCCGCCCCCGTCCAGGGGGGCTTCATCTCAGACCCTTCATTTCGTGGCACCTGCAACGATCTCGTTTCCAGACAAGGTCTTACCCAGAGGTTCTGGCGATCAGGATGTGTGTGGAGAGGATACCATTTACCCAGCACACGGTGCCTCTCAGAAAGTCAGTTTCTCCCTAAATCTGGGGAGACGGGCACGGTGGGTGCCCCGACTGCTCCCAGCCATCTGGGCTCCCTGCCGAGCCCAGACACAGCGCGGCTCTGACGGACCATGCTCACTTGTGGCCGCAGCAGAAAGAGCAGAAACCCCGCGAACGTGGCAGCAAGGGCAGCAGCGGAGACGACCACCTCTGTCGGCAGCGGGACGGCGATGAGAACCAGCGCCGCCAGGACCACAGCGAAAGCAGCAGCCGCGGCGACGTGCAGGCACGCGTGTCAGCACCCTTCTGTGTCGTCCTCTGCACACGGACCCGGGGCCCGCATCCCAGGCTGTGCATCCCAAGTCGTGGGCGCAGCGAGCCTGCCTCCCCCTGCCCCACGCCACCACCCTGTTTAATAAAGTGCAGCTGTCTGCAAACCACCAGCGTTACGAGATGTGACGGGTGTGACCCCATGGAGCCAGTCTCTTTACTCATCTCAGGGGTCCTGTCGTCACCCCCGTGAACCACCCTGTAGGAACCAGGGGTGGGACAGGATCCCGCCGCTCATTGCTTTCACCCCTGTCCACGTTAATTCGGACAGCCAGACTCCCTGGGGAAGGTCTCTGGGCTGGTTGCATGTGTGCGTGCAAAGTCGCTCCACTCGTGTCCAACTCTTTCGCAGCCCCATGGACTGTAGCCCCTCCAGGCTCCTCTGTCCATGGGATTCTCCAGGCAAGAACACCGGACTTGGTTGCCATTCCCTTCTCCAGGGGACCATCCTGACCGAGGGATCGCACCCACCTCTAAACCGCAACCCCTGCCTTGGCAGTCAGATTCTTTACCACTGAGACACCGGGGAAGCCCCTCCCAGCTGGTTAGGACTGCCTGAAATGGGAAATTTTCCCTAGCGATTGGGGAAAAATCCGTAAAACGTTGCCTCTCCTCTGGACTCGGTTTTTAGAACCTCCCACATCCCAAACAAAGGTCCTAGAAAGACGGGGCCAAGGTCTGCTTGAAAGATGAGTGTGTTTCCGTACTCTGATGCCGAGCTCTCCCCAAGGACTTCCCTGGGATGCTTTGAGACAATAGCTTTGGAACAGAGACAGGACCACAGGTAAAACAGATGACCAGTGCGACTTGGATGCATGAAGCAGGGCACCCAGAGCCATTGCTCTGGGACCACCTAGAGGGATGGGGTGGGTAGGGAGTGGCCGGGGGGTTCCAGACTGGGGAGGGGGGACACGTACCCCTCTGGCTGATTCATGTTGACGTATGGCAGAAAGCATCACCATATTGTAATGCAACTATCCTCCAATTAAAATAAATATATTCAATAAAAAACAGCAAAAAGGAAATGAAGTCTTTACTGAATTTGTTACAGTATCCCTTCTGCTTTATGCTTTGGTGCTTTTGGTCAGGAGGCATGTGGGATACCAAGGATCGAAGCCACAACCCCTCGCGTTGGAAAGCAAAGTCCTGACCACTGGACCGCCAGGGAAGTCCCTCACCCAGGAGTTCTAAACCCACCTCTCAAAGCAATAAGGCGTTTCCGGGGCCACCCAGACCTGTGGCCAGTGGGAGGCGGCTTCTGTCAGGCGGTCGGAGGATCAGAGAAGAAACGTCGTCGTGGAATTCTCAGAACTGCCTTCATCTTTCTAGCAGAGCTTCCGGGAAAATAAAATAAAAAACGCTTCTTTTCCCAGTAGGCGCTGTAGGTGAGTCTCATCATGAGAAAGCGTTGGCGATCAAGTCCCAGATTTTTTTTTAAAAGCAAATTAATCAGGGAGCGCTTATTCCCACCGCAGGAAGATGAAACACGAGATCCTTTGAGGTACCAACAGTCCCGGCAAACTGTTTCTCCTTTAAAATGTACATCCCCATTATTTTAAAAACAATTTACGCTGACCTATATGCAGGAGATATGATGGAACAGATCGGTAAAAGTCATAATTAAAAATATAGGTGAACAAATTGGGGCAGAGGGAAAAGGAGGGCAGGGAAGATGCGACAGACAGAAAGCTGATGGTTGTACGTGTCGGAGGCTGGGGTTTTCCAGGAAAAGATGCTGAGGTTAGGGAGCTCAGGATGTGAGGTGTTAATTAGGGATCATTGGGAAAGACCCTGATGCTGGGAAAGATTGAAGGCAGGAGGAAAAGGGGATGACAGAGGAGGAGATGGTTGGTTGGCATCACTGACTCGATGGACGGCGATGGACGATGAGCCAGCTCCAGGAGTTGGTGATGGACAGGGAGGCCTGGCGTGCCGCAGCCCACGGGGTCACACAGAGTCGGACACGACTGAGCGATGCCAGTAACGGAGGCGCGCAGCGGACCCTGAAGAGGGGAATGCTCTCCTAGCGTGCTCTGAACACAGAGCCGTGAGGTTGCCTGAACCTCCTGGTCCCCGATTCCTGCGTCCTGATCCTCCAGGCATTTCCTGTCCATTCGGACGCTCGCCCTGCCCGGAGCTACCTGGGAACCAGGAGGCTGTAAAAAGACTGAGAGGCTGAGGCGAGTGACTAGAATCTTTACGTTTCAGTCACCGCCCTCCCCCGTGGGTGGGAAGCACGCCGCCCCTCGTCCACCTGGCCTGCCTGTTTAGCAGCCCCCGCGCGGAACCTCGGCGCCCGCCAGAGACGTCAGCGATGGGTGAGGGCGGCCTGGAAAGTGGTGTTCCTTACGTGCTGGATCTCCAGCTGCGTTCAGTGTGGAGCGCTACAGTTCAGTCATTAACAACCGTAAATGCGTTCTCTTCTAGGAGCAGATGAGAAGAATCATCTGCTCTGGGCATGTCAATGTAGACACACAGATGCTTGAGAAATGGAGATACAGACCTAGAAACACACACAGAGAGCATCAGGGCTACCCTGTTCTCACAGGCTCTCACGGCAACGCAGGGGGACTCTGTCCTTAAAAGGCAGCGGTCCCCAACCTTTTGGGCACCGGGGGCTGGTTTCATGGAAGATAATGCCTCCACGGGGCGGGCGTGGGGGGTGGTGTCAGGACGACTGAAGCACATCACATTTGTCGCGCACTAGGTCACTCTTATTATGACAGCAGCTGCACCTCGGATCCCAGACGCTGGAGACCCCTGTCCCAAGGAGAGGAGCATCCCCTGAGGGGTCTGGACTCTGCCTGTGGTCTGGGGTGACTTGCAGGTGACCGAGGCACTCAGCATCTCCCCACAGTGGCTTCCTCACCCGGGGAAGAAAACCTGTCTCTCTATTTCCTGCTGTTCCCTGCACTGGGACCCCGAGGGCGCCGTGCACACAGCAGGCGCTCAGCTCTGTCTGCAGGAAGCCGAGCTCGCGCGCCAACCAGAAGACCCGAACTGGCCGCCTGAGGCTGAGCCAACTCCAGGCGACACCAGCGCAGGCCAGTAAAACACTGACCCACCGTGAAATGATTCTTTTCGAACGGTGGTGGTAGAAACGGCTCTCAAGAGTCCCTCGGACAGCAAGGAGTTCAAACCAGTCGTTCCTAAAGTGAAAGTGAAGTCGCTCAGTCGTGTCCGACTCTTTGCGACCCTGTGGACTGTAGCCCACCGGGCTCCTTCATCCATGGGATTCTCCAGGCAACAATACTGGAGTGGGTTGCCAGTTCCTAAAGTAAGTCAACCCTAAATATTCACTGGAAGGACTGATGCTGATGCCGATGCTGAAGTCCCAATAGGGAGTAACCACAGGGCCCCCATGACCCGCTCCTCATAGAACTTAGGGAACACTTGACTCACTGTTTATCCTCAAGGGGCAAACAGCCACAGGAAGAGAGGACGCGCGAGATCCGGGAGGGTCCCCAGGGCGGGAGCTTCTGTCTCCATGGAGTCTGGGGGCAACACGCTCCCAGCTTGTGGGCGGGCTTCCTGACCCTCGAAGCTCTCTGGACCCCTTCATTGACAGTTTCCGAGGAGCTTCCGTTAGGTCAGACGGAGTAAATCCCTGGCTGTCGGTAGCAACTCAATCCACGGCCCCTCTGCCCTCCGTGGAGGCTGGGGGTGGATGAAAAGGGCCAACCCTCTAACCACGTGGTTGGCTCTGCGGGCAACCAGCCCCCACCTCCCAGAGCCGCCGCATTAGCATAAGCCCAGGTGTGGCTGGGCTTGTTCTGAGCAACCAAAGATGCTCTTCTCTCCTGTGTAACCCAGGAAGCTCCTGGGGCTTCCCTGGTGGTCCAGCGGTTAGCACTCCATGCTTCCACTACCTTGGGCATGGGTTTGATCCCTTGTCAGGGAACTATGATTCCCTCATGCCACTTTGTGAGGCCAAAAAAAGAAAAAGATGGACTGATGGACACATCATTCACTCAAACGAACTGCAGCGGAGGGGCGAAAAAACTTTCCTGCACCCTCTTATGTTCCGACCTGGGGCCTGTGAATTAAAGCGACAAAAAAGATTAACTAGAGAAAAGGTTTGTTTTAGATGCACATAAGGACTTCTTGAAAAGGTCTCTAACCCCAAGGAAGCCTGGACTTGTGGTTTGCATGCCATTTAAACAAATGGTGATACATTTGTGGAGAAGTGACAAGATAGAGGAAATGGGGTTTGGGGGCTTTTAGGGAGGTACATTATGGGAAGTTATATATTTAGGAGAATCTAATGACAGATAAGGGTCAATCATAAAGGAAATCAGTCCTGAATATTCATTGGAAGCACTGATGCTGAAGTTTAAGCTCCAATACTCTGGCCACCTGATGCAAAGTACTGACTCATTGGAAAAGAGTCTGATTCTGGGAAAGATTGAGGGTGGGAGGAGAACGGGGCAACAGAGGATGAGATGGTTGGATGGCATCACCGACTCAATGGACCTGAGTTTGACCAAACTCCAGGAGGTGGCAGAGGACAGGGAAGCCTGGTGAGCCGCAGTCCATGGCATCACAAACAGCCAGACATGACTGAAGCAACTTAGCACAGACACATGCCTTCTCAAAGACAGAGAGCTTTCAGAAGCAGAGCATTGCTAATGTCTAGGGCGCTTGGAAGTAAAATGTTTGTGGATCCATGTTTTGAGTGTGAATCGGGATTTCTAAAGAGTTTGAAAGTCTTTAGAAACGTTACCATGCTCAGGCATATGTATTAGTCAGCTAGAGATGCTATAATGAGTAACATAGACAGGGGTGGTTTAAGCATCAGGCATTGCTTATCTCCTGGTCCTGGAGGTTGAAATCTGAGGCCCAGGTGTGGGCAGGGCTGTTTGCTCCCGAGGCCTCTCTCCTGGGCGTGTAGATGCCCATCGTCCCTCTGGATGTGTCTGTGTCTGACCTCTTTTCATGAAGACCCCAGCCCTGTGGGCTGAGGACCCACCCCGGTGACCTCATTTCACCTTCATCCTCTGTTGAAAGACCCTCATCTCCAAACATAGCCACATTCTGGGCTCCTGAGAGTTAGGGATTCAACATGTAAATTTGTCACTATTGCTAAGAGGGATTCCTGATTGGCCTGGCCAGATATCACAGACAGGATAGCTTAAACAGCACACATTTCTTCCTCTTAGTCCTGGAGGCTGGAGTCTGAGACCTCCAGGTGTGGGCAGGGCTGGTTCCTCCCCGAGGCCTCGCTCCTAGGCATGTAGACGGCCGTCTCCTCCCTGAGTCCTCATCCCTGAGTGTGTGTCTGTGTCCTGATATCTTCTTATAAGGACCCCAGTCCTAAGGGATCAGGACCCAGCCTAGTGACCTCATTTTGAAAAAGTGAAAGTGTTAGCTGCTCACTTGTGTCCGACCCTTTTGCAACCCCATGAGCTGTAGCCCACCAGGCTCCTCTGTCCATGGGATTCTCCAGGTAAGAGCACTGGAGTGGCTTGCCATTTCCTCCTCCAGGGGATCTTCCTGACCCAGGGATCGGTCTCCCATGTCGCCCGCATCACAGGCAGAGTCTTTACCACTGAGCCTCCGGGGGAAGCCCCTCAGCTGACCTGACCTCCTCTTTAAAGAACCTCGTCTCCAAACACAGCCACGTTTTGAGGTCCTGGGAGTCAGGACTCGACCTGTGGTACAGCTGAGCCTGTAACTGGACATGCAACTTTCTCTTGCCCCTCTTCAGCTGCAGTTCTCTCTGCAATGGTGCACGCAGGTGCCCCGGGGTTGAGACACGCAGAAGGCTGGTGTGTTGTGAGTCCACGGCGTGAGGAGGTCCCCTCTTCTCTCATGGGTCCCGGGTGCAGGAGCCGCCTGTGAGGGCTGCCGGCCGGGAGGGGCAGGGTGGTGTCTGTCCTCGGTATCCTTCTTCCTGCATCTCGGAAGTCATAATGAACTTTAATTGCACGCCCTCTCCTGTGCTATGGCTTCAATTTAGTCTCCATCAAAATTAGCTAAAATCCACGGGGTTGATTTATTGCATTTGCAACGGCCGCGCTCAAGGAACGTAATTCCTCCTGAAAATGCCACATGCCGTCGGAACAGGAAGCCAATTAGGGGCCCGAGGGTGATATATGAGCATTTTAACCAGCAGTTTACTTAATATCCCCATTAAACAAGACTCTTTGCATTAATCATTCCGTTCTCCTGCAGTCTATAAGGCCCTTTAATTGCTGCTTCAATGAGCCCTGTGTTTCAGCCCAAATTCAATCTCGGATCGGGGGAGAGAGAGATGCTTTGCAGGCCTCCGCTGCCCAGCTGCCAGGAGCTGTCAGATGTGATCACGTAGGTTTTCACGTTTCTCACAGTCTCATTGGAGCTCCGTGAGATTGACAGAAATACCGAGGACTGTGTGTGTGTGTGTGTGTGTGTGTGCGTGTGTGGTGTGGGGGAGAGAGAGATTGTGTGTGTTTGCCGGGCAGGGAAGGGGTGTGTGTGTGTGTGNTGTGTGTGTTTGCCGGGCAGGGAAGGGGTGTGTGTGTGTGTGTGTGTGTGTGTGTGTGGCAGGGAAATGTGTGTGTGGCAGAGAAATGATGTACATCTGTAGAATGTGTGTGTGTGTGTGTGCTGAGAGAGAAAATGTGTGTGTGTGTACAGAGGGGAAACATGTGTGTGCATGTGTAGATGGTGTGTGGTTGTGTGCATATGGTGGGGGAATATGTAGGTATGTGTGGGGAGAGAGAGAGACTGCGTCTACATACGGCAATGGAAGTGTGTGGGTGTGTGGGGAGATAGTGTGTGCAGGTGTGTTTGGACGGGAAGTGTACGTGTGTGGACAGCAGGGAAATGTGTGGGTGTGTGTGGAGAGACAGATCGCATGTGTGTACGGTGAGGAAATGTGTGGGTGTGTAGAAGGGGTGTGTGTGAATGTGTGTACACGGCGGGGAAGCGATGTATGTCTGTAAAATATTTGTGTGCGTGTGTGTGTAGAGAGCTAGAATGTGTGTGTGTGTGCCAGGGAAATGTGTGTGTGGAATGTGTGTGTATGTATGTGTGTACGGCAGGGAAATGTGTGTGTGTACAAAGTGTGTGCATGTACATGGCGGGGAAACAAAGAGGGGGTCCGCTCAAAATTCTACAGCCAATGACCCCATCCTCCATCGCATTATTGATTAATAATATTGCTTCTTATCACAAACAATACTTCCTCATTTTCATTATTATCACAAACAGTACTTACTCACGTTAATTAATGATACTCATGTCGTTATCTGAACCCGGGACTAAAACGCGGAGGCACGTCCAACTGTTGCACCGGACGTCCTGGTTCTGATGAGTGAAGGACAGATGGAAACGCCCCAGGGTCGGCCCAGAAACAGTGGCCGGGGGGCCGCGCGGGGCCTGGGAGCCGTGGGTGGGCCCGCGGCCGGAGCCCCCGGTGCTGGGCGGGCTCGGCCCGGCGCGCTCGGTGTCCGCCCCGCGTCCTGGGGAGTCTCACGGTGGCTTTCCTTCCCCACGTCTGCGATGAGACGACTGGGGTCCTGGGGTCTCGATGCCCCCACTCTGGGGCGGGTTGGGGGGCACGCTGGGCCTGCAGGGACAGCCCGGCCGGGAGACAGGAAATCGGGGAGAAGCTCACGGGAATGCTGGGGTGGGGGCGATCGGACCCGGGCAGCCTCCTCTGTGGGTGGCCTGGGCTCCCTTTCCTCGGCCAAAAGCTCAAGACTGAATGCGGAGCCCTGGCCCTCATATTTCTTGCTCACTGTGAAAACCAGGCAGAAAGAACCGCTCCGCCCCCATCCCCGGGCCTCGGGGAGTTAACTCCAGGGTGGACTTCTGTGCAATCAGGGCGTGCATGTTGGCAGGAGTCGGAAAGATCTGCTGGACTTTTTCGTTGGCTGAAAAGCTCGTTAGGAGCCTCGGGCCTCGCCTGCCACCCCCTCACTCTGTCTGTGTGTGTGTGTGTCCCGGGGACCTGTTTCTCACGCCTCTTCTCTGCCCTGGCCATGTGCCAGCCTCCACGGGTGGCCGTAGACTCTGGCCCAGGCCGTCCAATGGAGCACAGGGGTTTGTCAGAGAGCAAAGCAAAGATTTTCAGTCAGGTCCAGTAACATCACTCTGGGTGTGAACATACGTGTATCAAAAAGAATCGAAAAGAAGAATGTGCACAAAAATTTGGACATGTGAGTTCATGGCAGCGCTATGCTCAACAGTCAAAAAGACAAAGCAAGCCGAGTGGCCATGGACGGATGGCTGGGTGAAAGCAAGGATGATGGATGGATGGATGACGGATGGGTAGGTGGATAGATGGATGGGTAGATGATGGATGGATGGATGGTGGATGGGTAGGTGGACGGGTGGATGGATG
>JADEYB020000024.1:29502-92992 GCA_015832495.2 Alces alces
TGGATGGATGGATGGGTGGGTGGATGATGGATGCATGGACAGATGGACGGATGGATAGATGGTGGATGGAATGAGAGTCTCATTTTTTGTTGTTGGTTTCTGTTTCATCTATTAGAAACCTTCGAGCCGGGCTCACCTGTCCACACCGCCTGCTCACCAAAAGGAGTAGAAAACACTGCCCTCTTATAAGATGCTTTAAAGGGTCCTGAGGACCCAGCCACCTGTGGCCCTTGGGACACCTCCCCCGGGGTCCTGGCAGTGAGTCAGCAGAAACCCAGATGTCGCGTGTGTCTGCCCGCCTGGTTGAGGACGCCTAAACCCACAGCTGGACCTGATGTCCATGTCACAGACCTGGAGGGGTCCAGTTCTCTGCGTGGGGTTGGAACACCAGGACACTGTCAAGCAGGGAGTTTAGCCAGAGAGCGCCCTGGGACCGTGACAAACTTTGGATGTTTACTTGGTACACAGGCAGGCAGGCAAGGGAAGTAAGAGGGCTTTTCCCAAGTTGACAGAGCGGAGCGTCGGGTAGAATGAAAAGCTTTAATTTCAGCTGACATGACTCAGAAGATCGGATGCTAACTTTCCAGTCGGGGTGAGGAATGCCAAAAAATGGTGCAAATGAGCTTTTCACAAGACAGAAATAGCGTTTCAGACGTAGTTGTTGAATTGCTCAGTCATGTCTGACTCTTTGTGACCCCACTGGGCTCCTCTGTCCGTGGGATTCTGCAGGCAAGAAGATTAGAGTGGGTTGCCAGTTCCTTCTCCAGGGAAAGCAATTATAATTGTATAAAAATTTAAAAAAAAAAGAAGAAATGGGCTCTGGGGAAGTTGAATGTCCCAGATGGGCATGGAGAGACTTAATACTTTGCACGTGTGTCCGCCGTCAAACCACCATCCTCTGGAGGGTGGGGGACATGGGCACTCATGTTCAGCCTGGAGGAGGGTCTGTAAACCTTTACTGTCCAAGGAACAGGGAACCTCAATAAACTGGCATCTACCTTTTCCTCGGCTTTTTGTTTTTCTTGATGCATGAGGTGAACTGTATAGAAAAGTTAGATTTTTTGGGGGGGGGGTCATGTTTTGAGGCTTACAGGATCTTAGCTTCCCGATCAGAGATGGAACCCCTGCTCCATGCATTGGAAGCGCTAGCTCCTGGACTGCCAGGGAAGCCTCTAGAAATGTTAGACGTATTTTTTAAAATTAATTTTTCTGGATGTAGAGTTGTTTTAGGCAGCATGTCTGTGTCCACTCTGCAGCAAAGTGAGTCAGCTCTACACGTTTAAATAGACGGCCTCTCTTTTCTGGATTTCCTTCCCGTTCAGGTCACAGAGCCCCAGGTGCAGTTCCTTGTCCCGTACCGCATGTTCGCCTTAGTTTTCTATTTTATGTGCGTGCCTGCGCAGACACTTCAGTCGTGTCCACCTCCTGGCGACCCCACGGACTGCAGCCTGCCAGGCTCCTCTGTCCATGGGATTCTCCGGGCGAGGATACTGGAGTGGGTCGCCGTGCCCTCCTCCAGGGGATCTTCCCCACCCAGGGATCGAACCCGGGTCTCCTGCATTGCAGGTAGACTCTTCCCACTGAGCAGCCTGGGAAGCCCCTCTATTTTACACACAGTATCAACAGCATGCATGTGTCGACCCTAATCTCCCAATTCACCCTGTGTATCCTTCCCCCCTGTGTCCATACATTTGTTGTTTACAGCTCTGCCTCTTTCTCTGCTTTGCAAATAAATTCACCTCTTAAGGCTAGGTTTTTAAGAGAAATGAAAAGATGGCAAATATATATATATGTATATAGTAGCCACAATGTCATTCCACTCTCAGAACCCAGCAATTACACAGTGCTCAGAGAGTCTGTGCGATTTTAAGGAAAAGAAAGAAGCTGGGGGAAAAAAAAAAAAAGGCAAAAACCAGGCATTAACACGAAGAGAGACACCTCTGAAAGGCTGAACAAATATTTTTTGGTGCCGCTGAGTGGACTAAGGAGGTGAGCACGGTGGCATGTGGATCTCAGACCCCATCTTCTTCCAAACAAGGCAGCTTCCCACATGCGGAGGCGGGGAATCGGGTCCGAAATTCTCGTCCTCAAAACGGGCTTGACTTTGGGAAAGGCGAGTGTCAGTAATTTGCAGGGCATCTTGAAGGGAGGTGTAACGGACTGCTCAAGAAATATAATGAGAGACCTATTGCTTGCCCTTCTTTCTTGAAACCAATGCCTGAGGAAAAAAAAAAAAAACACCCAGCCTTACCCCTGAGCTGTAAACGTCTGGTTTGTATTCATGCCGCATAGATTTGCAATTTTTAAACGGCTGGACCTGCTTTCCTAAGCGACGCACATACCTAGTGGACACCTGTTGTGTTTTGGGTTAATCAGCGAATGGATAATTGGCCGACAGGCACCCCGACCTCCTGAACCAAGGCTGCGTCAACGGATGTCCGAGGCGAATCGCAGACACACGCAGAGAAACCCACGAGCGCGTTTGCAATGGTGGAGCGCATCCTTTTCTAGGATTTTTATTATTTTAAACGTCGCGTCGCGCGCAGACAAAAGACGCGTCTTTCTTGGCCTGAATATATATAAGCGGCATTCCCCTCGGTCTGTATTCTGCGGCCCTTCCCGAGAAGCATTTGACAGTTTTGTTGTAAATTGTCTTAAACACGCTTTTCCCAGTGGCATGTTGAAATGCATCCATTAGCGATTATTATAAACAGGAGGTTTTGAGAGTTTTTTTTCCTTTGGTCCCCAAGCACTGAGAACTAAACTGCTGGAAGGACCGTGTCGTATTTTCTGACCCAGATTGCGATACTCTAGAGGGGAAAGCGGGGGAACATCAGGACCTGGGTGTGAGCTCTGGGCCCGGAGGCGGTCGGCTGACCCGTTTCTCTGACCTCTGCTGGGGGGGGGCCCAGCCCCGTGACATTGAAGGCTTAGAGGGCGTGTGTCTCGGGGCTCAGGGATCTCACCGGTGCATTGGAGACCCCCGTGCGAGCTGTTTTGGAGCTTTGCTTCTAATGGGCAGAAAAGCAGAGACAGACACAAAGATGGCATTCCCTGTGTGGCAGCCAGGATTCCAGCAAGCTTCCCTTGCTTACGGATCATCCCACCGATCTCATCTCCGCCTCCCCCGGAGGCGCTGCGATGCACCTAGGAAGGTTCGTCCAGAGCATTTACACGAGGAAAATCAGATTTGTCTGAAGCCTAACTCGAATGCTAACCTTCCGCACGAGTTCTTTCCAGCATCGCTCAGAAAGGGGTGCCCCCTCGTCCGAACCTCAGGACTTTGGGAAAGCACGGACGTGCCCCTGGAGGAGGTCCCGCAAGCATTCGGGCAGACTCATCTACACAGCCCGGTCGACAGGAGCGTCTTATGAACAGGGCCGAGTGCGTGCTAAGTTGCGCAGCTGTGCCCGACTCTGCGACCCCATGGGCTGCAGCCCGCCAGGCTCCTCTGTCCACGGGATTCTCCAGGCAAGAACGCGGGAGCGGGTTGCCATGCCCGCCTCCAGGGTGTCCATTTCCTGCACCCTGAATGTACGAGGGTCAGTCCCCACCACATCCCACATTCACGTACAACCAGCTACACAAATGTAAATATCAGTTGCACGTTTCAGACCTAATGACCCCTTTAAAACACACGTGTAACTGTGTCCAAAACCAAAAACAAAATAGAACTTAAAAATATATTCAATTATCCTTTTGTAAAATGCAGCCACGCCATGCCTTTGACAGCTAAACAAATGGACTTTATTAAGCCGCCCATTACGGGCTGTGATGATTTTGTATTCCTATTGTATCCTGCCTTCGTCATCGGGGTCTGCGGGGAGTCTGGAGTCCCTTCTCTTCATTTCCCACATTGATTCTTGCGTGAGAGGGCCCCATTGAATAATTAATACACTTCCCGTGATGGATGGCTCGCGTGGCCGGGATATTAGGTTATCAATCACGACCCACTTGTTCTAATGTAATCATATTGAAAACGTGTCAGGAGCTGTTTATCCAGGGATGACGAGGGGCAGGCGTCCCGGGACGCCGTCTCCAGCTGCGAGCCGTGAGCCGCGAGCGGCGGGATTTGGAGGAGCCCCTTTGTGCTTAGAAAATCCTACGGATTCCTTCAGCTTCCAGCCACCGCCCTGTGGCTACATTCCTGTGCGTGCGTGCCGAGTTGCTTCAGCCGTGCCTGACTCTGCCAGCCCGTGGTCTGTAGCCCGCCAGGCTCCTCTGTCCATGGGGATTCTCCAGGCAAGAACACTGGAGTGGGTTGCCATGCCCTCCTCCAAGGGAATCTTCCCAACCCAGGGATTGAACCTGGGTCCCCGGCATTGGCAGGCGGATTCTTAACCGCTGGACTTCCCGGGAAGCCCTCTCCATCTTATAACGGCACAAATGCACCATAAGAAAACGAAACGCCACCCTCATTTAACCCTAATCATCCCCTAGAGGCCCCACCTCCTGTACCATCCCGCTGCGGGGGACAGAGCTTCCACATCCGAATTTGGGGAGGGGTGTGTGCTAAGTCACCTCATTCATGACCGACTCTCTGCAACCCCATGGACTGTAGCCCGCCAGGCCCCTCTGTCACGGGATTCTCCAGGCAAGAAGACTGGAGTGGGTTACCATGCCCTCCTCCAAGCTTTGTCCAAATTGCATGGCATTGCTATGTCTACAAGCGCATTTTGTTCTCCTGATTCGTGGTGATTTTCACAGTTTGACAGACGATGGAGCCGAGACGCCTTGGCCGGTTTTCGGCGTTTGATTCTGGCAGCTGTGGGCACAGGGGCGGCCCCCATCGTGGGGACGCCTGAGGTGACTGCGCGTCCCTCAGTTGCGCCTGGACTCTGAGGGCAGAGCTGTGGGGTCTGTCTTTGCAGCAGGGTGATCAGGACCCTCGGGGACCCTGAAGCTGGGCGGGCGTGAGGGGAGATGTCAGGTACCACCCCAGGAATGCCAGGGAGGAGAAGAGAAGCAAAACCCAGGCCGGGCTGGACCCTGGGGCACCTGGGAGGAGATGTCCATGTTTCCTGAAGCGGGGCAGACAGGGGGTGCCGCTCACAGAAATGGAACCAGCTCAGCTGTGCGGACCAGGGATGGATCTGTCCTGGGGTTCAGTTCACCCCCAGGACAGGGAGCGAACGCTAGGGCACCCAACCCAGAAAGCAAGTCCCTCACACACCCTGCCCAGCGCCTGCCCAGCACCTGAACTTGAAACAATGTGAGCTCCGTTATCTGACCTCCAGACAATTCTCACCCCAACTCCTGATGTCCAGACGACTGTTCATCACCTCACCTCCAGACGACTCTCCATCACCTGACCTCCAGACGACTCTCTCCATCACTTGACCTCCAGATGACTCTCCATCACCTGACCTCCAGACGACTCTCCATCACCTCACCTCCAGACGACTCTCCATCACCTCATCTCCAGACGACTCTCCATGACCCGATCTCCACACGACTCTCCGTCACCCGACCTCCAGACGACTCTCTCCATCACCTCACCTCCAAACGACTCCCTCCATCACCTGACCTCCAGACGACTCCCCATCACCTCACCTCACACGACTCTCCATCACGTCACTTCCAGATGACTCTCCATGACCTGACCTCCACACGACTCTCCATCACCTGACCTCCTGATGACTCTCTCCATCACCTGACCTCCAGACAGCTCTCCTCACCACCTGACCTCCAGCCAATTATGTCTTCCATCCATGGGCTCTTCCTTCTGTAAATCTTCAGAGACACTGGCTCAGTGACCCAATGTTTGCTACAGGGCATCTGAAAACTGCCGAGAGTCTTGGGAAGTAAATTGAAAAATCGCCAATAATTTTCACCTGGTGCTCACAATTGCTATTGACCCTGGGTCAGAGGTCTTGCCGCTCTGTGTTCAGATGTTCACATTGTCATAGAGACAGGAGTCAGGCGCTACACAAATTTGTGTAAAATTTGCTGGGAGAAATATCAATAACCTCAGACACGCAGATGATACCTCTCTAACATCAGAAAGCAAAGAGGAACTAGAGAGCCTCTTGATCAGGGTGAAAGGGGAGAGTGAAAAAGCTGTCTTAAAACTCAGCATTCAAAAACTACAATCGTGGCCTCTGACCCCATCACTTCATGGCAAATAGAAGGTGAAAAACTGGAAGCAGTGACAGATTTTCTTCTCTTTGGTCCCAAAATCACTGGGGATGGTGACTGCAGCCATGAAATTAAAAGACGCTTGCTCCTTGGAAGGAAAGCTATGACAAACCTATACAGCATACTAAAAAGCAGAGACATCACTTTAGCAACAAAGGTCCATATAGTCAAAGCTATGATTTTTCCAGTAGTCCTATATGGATGTGAGAGTTGGACCGTAAAGAAGACTGATTGACCAAGAATTGATCCTTTTGAACTGTGGTGTTGGAGAAGACTCTTGAGAGTCCCTTGGACAGTAAGGAGATCAAACCAGTCAACCCTATATGAAATCAACCCTGAATATTCATTGGAAGGACTGATGCTGAGGCTGAAACTCCAATACTTTGGCCACCTGATGGGAAGAACTGACTCATTGGAAAAGACCCTGAGGCTGGGGAAGACTGAAGGCAGGAAAAGAAGGGGATGACAGAGGATAAGATAGTTGGATGGCATCACGGATTCAAAGGACATGAGCCTGGGTAAACTCTGGGAGATAGTGAAGGACAGGGAGGCCCGGCATGCTGCAGTCCATGGGGTCGCACGTGACTTAGCAACTGACCACATGTAATATAAGTTTACATGACTGCATATTCATACAATTATCTATTATGCATTTATATATCTATATAACTCCCTACTCCAGTATTCTTGCCTGGAGAGCCCCCATGGACAGAGGAGCCTGGTGGGCTGCCATCTGTGGGGGCCGCACAGAGTCAGACGTGACTGGAGTGACTTAGCAGTAACCTAAGATGTGTGAGGGTGTTGGCGGCCCAGTGGTGTCCGACTCTTTGTTGCCACATGGAATATGGCCCACCCGTCTCCTCTGTCCAGGGCTGATCTCCTTTAGCATGGACTGGTTGGATCTCCTTGCAGTCCAAGGAGCTCTCAAGAGTCTTTTCCAACACCACAGTTCAAAAGCATCAATTCTTTGGCGCTCAGCCTTCTTTATGGTCCAACTCTCACATCCGTACATGACCGCTGGAAAAACCATAGCTTTGACTGGACGGATCTTTGTCAGCACAGTGATGTCTCTGTTTTTTTAATACGCTGTTAAGGTTGGTCATAGCTTTTCTTCCAAGGAGCAAGCGTCTTTTAATTTGTTTCTCTGAAAGTTCCCTAATGAGGGCTACACCTCAGGCATCCGGTCCCGTTAGGATGTCTGCTTGAACGCGCGGTGTAAAGACCAATGGGCAAATACCAGGAAGATAAAGCACAGGTACTTGCCTGCACACACGTGTGCACACTGGTGCCCACAGCAACACTGGGCGTGTCAGAGATTCTGGCTCCGTTGAAACCTCCTTCCGCCCACAAGGTCACTTGTGGCAATAATCAGCTGATTAGAAGTGTAATCTATCATGCACGTAATAGCAATTCAGTGCGGGAGTTTAATGCAGCTTGGTTTAATCATTAGCTCCGGCCTGTCAGCCGCGCAACCCACAAGGGACGGCGGGTCTGCATGATTTAGCAGGCGACCCCTGACCCCCAGAGCAGAGAGCATGCCTTCGAGGCAGAATCGGGACACACCATCGGCCAGACCCACTCACCAACAGCTATTAGCCTTTACAGCCGGACTGTCATTTTAGCAAGGAGAGAGGGCACGAAGCGTAAAAAACAAACAGAAAGAAAGAAGGAAAACCCAGTGCATCTTATATGATGCAGAATTAACATTCACTCCAGACCCAGCTTCAGGAGGAAACGCGGGAGATCGTAGCCGTGTGACAGGGCGCCCCAGCAGCAAACTGTGTGTTTACTGGCCGCTGGCTGCAGCTTTTCCGGTCATTTCCAGGCGTGGGACTGAGACAAAGGGGGAAGGAAGGGGTGGGCAGGGCTTGGGGTGGCGCTCGTGGTAAAGAACCCAGCTACTAATGCAGGAGATGAGACGTAAGAGACGCGGGTGGGATCCCTGGGTCGGGAAGAGCCCCTGGAGGAGGGCGTGGCAGCCCACTCCAGTATTCCTGCCTGGAGCGTCCCACCAAGAGCGGAGCCTCGGGGGCTGCAGTCCGTGAGGGTCGGACACGACCGAAGCGAGTAAGCACACACGGCAGAAATGTGCTGAGGTTTCATAGTTTATGTCAAGCTCCTTGGAAAGCCCGCGAGTCTCCTGGGGAGCTGGTGGCCACCACCGTGCTCCTCGGTAATTAAAGTCTCCTCTGCCTTGTGATAACTGAAAGTTAACCTTGACTCCCAACAAAAAATAACCAGAAATCCCGTGGACAGAGGAGCCTGGTGGGCCACAGTCCATGGGGACGCAGAGTCAGACACGACTGAGCAACTAAACCCCCAAAGAAGAAACGCTGTGTGCGGTGATTCATCCACCAGCTGCCCTGAGTTGTTCTGGGTTTTGCAAAGTGATGGCAAAGGGTTGAGTTGCTTCATCGAGAAGCACAGGGAAGGAACAGTCCACCTTTGGCAGGGCTTCAAGAGTCTTGGCGGGGATAAGCCAGGGACCCCGCAGCGGGTGGCCTGGGGACCACAGGGCAAGAAGGACATGGCACGCATCCCCTGACTTACGGGGTCCTCGTGCAGCCGCCTGTGGGGATCAGCCCCATGCAGGTGGGGGCTCTGGGTGTTAATTCTTCACTTTGATTTCTTTTTTGTTTTCAAGACGCAGCAGTTTCCCTGGTGGCTCAGAGGGTCAAGAACCTGCCAGCAATGCAGGAGACCTGGGCTCGATCCCTGGGTCAGGAAGACCCCCTGGAGAGGAAATGGCACCCAGTCCAATACTGTTGCCTGGAGAATCCCATGGACAGAGGAGCCTGGCGGGCTACAGTCCATGGGGTCACAAAGAGTCAGGCATGACAGAGCAACTAAGACATACTAACGCTGGGAAGATGACAGACAGCCGTTGTTAGAAGAATTGAGTTTCCGCTGAAATCTGTTGGCTCCATCTTCTCCGAGCAGAGTCGGAGCTGTGATGCTAAAACCCAGGGCGCCACTGCCTTACAAAGCTGAACAGAAGCCCCTTTAAGAGACTGATGGTGTCCAGACCCTGCTCAACAAGGGCGTCCACTCGCAACCCCAGGACATTTGCACACGCTCCTCCTGCATCTGGAATCCTTGCTCCTGGTAACAGCTCTTTCTAAAGGTCGGTTCTGCAGAGGAACTGTCCCTGACCACCACTCCCCACGCCACCCCCACTCCAACCCCTCAGCCTGTCTCCACCCCAGGAATTTTCAGTGCGGGAATTGAAGCCCACGCGCACGACATCCCATTACGTGTGCCGTCTTCCACGTTCTCCTCCTGAGAACACGCGCTCGGAGCACACGCTGCTGAGTTTCTCATTCTGGGGAGGTACCAACCCGGGGCAGGCGCTGGTGTTTGGGTTGGCGGGCGTGCAGGTGAGTGTGGCCGCCTTGGGGGCCCGTGTCCGAGCCGACGTGGTTTCCAGGCCTGGCAAAGAATCCTAGGAACTGGTGTCTGGGTCCTCTGAGGGCTCGAGCGCCGTTGAGCGGGGCTCCTTGCAAAAGCAAACCGGAATTGGCAAGTGATAGTGTTGGCTCTGTTAGTCGCTGAGTCGTGTCTGACTCTTTGCGGCTCCAGGGACTGCAGCCCGCCAGGCTCCTCTGTCCATGGGCTTCTCCAGGCAAGAATGCTGCGGTGGGTTGCCATTTCCTTCTCCAGGGGATCTTCCTGATCCAGGGACTGAACCCAGGTCTCCCACATTGCAGACAGATTCTTTACCTTTCAAGCCACCAGGGATTCCCTAACTGGCCTGGATAGTGAGTGTTTCCAAACTCTTCTACGTAGCTGCCTGGTCACAAGCGAGTATCTTGCTGCATTTTGACCCCCATTTGTGGGCCCCCCGGGGGCTGATGGAGGGAACAATGGGGTGGCTGTGGCCTCCAGGGTCTCAGAGCTCACGTAGTCTTGGCTGGAGGTTTCCCTCAAAATAGCGTGAGGACGCTGGAAAGGGAGAGGTCGGCGTGAAGATGCTGGCGTGGTCCCCCGTCCGTCTCCACCTCTGATCATCCCCACTGCTCCCTTCTGCCAACAGATTTTGACTGTAACTGATGCGTGTGTGTTTTGTTTGTGGTCAGACCTCCTTACCTTACCCTGTTTCTAATTATTTTCAGGCTGATTTTTCTCTTCTGTGTTCCCCTGTCCCTGCTGAAATTTCATCTCTTCCCCAAATGGAAGTTTCCGAGGGCAGAAGGCACCTCCCTTCCTAGCGTCCCCAGGCCCATTGTCCGGTTAGACAAGAATCGCACTGTGCCCTCTGATTATAAAAGTGCGTTAATGCCCGGTCATGATCCATTAATTATGACAAATGGTTGGTTTCCTGGGTATTACTGGTGGGGGACTGATATTCATTACCTTTCTCTGGGTCTGTTCATCTTTTCTTTCTACCCTGGACCATAGATTTCTGCCTTTAGGGATACTGATCGTGAAATTTCTTAGAAAAGCAAGGTCTTCAACAAAGTGTAGAATATAGGGGTAGTGTAAAAAAGACGCTGTGGCTTTCCAGGTGGCTCAGCGGTGAGGCCCTCGCCTGGGAATGCAGCAGACACAGCAGATGTGAGCTCGATCCCTGGGCGGGGAAGGTCCCCCGGAGGAGGGCATGGCAACCCACCCCAGTGTTCTCGCCCGGAGAATCCCACGGACAGAGGAGCAAGGCGGGCTATAGTTCACGGGGTCGCAAAGAGTTGGACACGACTAAGCGATTAAACAACAACATAAAATAAGCTTCAAGGTGTAAAATACGCTATAAGGTGAAGATAAGCTACAAAGATACATGTATACAACTAAGCTGCCAGGATGTATGTATATAAGACATATAATAAGCTACAAACACATACTGTACAACACGGGGAATACAGCCAGTATTTTATAATAACTGTAAATGCAGTATAACCTTTAAAAGTCATCAATCTTTATTCTTAACAGACACTAGCTCCTAAAAAGCAGAGGCATCACTTTGCCAACAAAGATCCATCTAGTCAAACTATGGTTTTTCCAGTAGTCATGTACAGATGTGAGAGTTGGACCAAAAAGAAGGTTGAATGCCGAAGAATTGATGCTTTCAGACTGTGGTGCTGGAGAAGGCTCTTCAGAGTCCCTTGGACTGCAAGGAGAGCAAACTGGTCAATCCTAAGGGAAATAAACGCTGACTGTTCATTGCGAGGACTGATGCTGAAGCTGAAGCTCCAATCCTTTGGTCACCTGACTCACTGCAAAAGACCCTGATGCTGGGAAAGACTGAAGGCGGGAGGAGAAGAGGACGACAGAGGATGAGATGGTTGGATGGCCTCACCGACTCAGCGGACAAGAGTTGGAACGAACTCCAGGAGCTGGTGAAGGACAGGGAGGCCTGGCTTGCTGCAGTCCTTGGGGGTCACAAAAAGTAAGACGCCACTTAGTAACTGAGTAACAACAGTTCTTAACATATGAGATGACCTAAGTATCGTGTTTGTAGACTTTTCGAATGAGGTTTGACAGACATCCACAGTGAGAAATAGACTGAACGTCATGATATAGTACACACAAGATTTGATGAAACTGGAGCGAAAGTATTAATAAAATATGTCCTAGCCTAAAAAAATAATCACCATATAGCTTTGCGTGCCGGTATGATGTCCCCACTTCCCTGCCGAGCCGGGGTTTGTGACCATTTACCTAGGCATTCTATCTTTGGCAAAATTTGAGGAAATATAAAGAACTAAACTGAGATGGATACTTTTTTTTTTTTTTTTGCTCCGTTTCACCTGGTTTTTATTATTATTCCTGGACCCCAGATGTGCAGATCAGGAAATAGGTCACTTGTCATGGGTTTTGAGGTTTGGGAACAAAAAAAAAGTAGATGGCTACAAAGTATTCTCCGCAGTCAAGTAATGAGGAAGCTGTTTCCTATTCTGAGGGAGATTTCATGTATGTTTTTCCTCCCAGAAGGGAGGCAGGTGACTGCTGCGTGCATCGCCGCTGTTTATTCTTACCGCTGCTTTCCCAGATCCGCAGACGCTGGCAAATCGGGGGCCAGTGGTCCTCACCGGCCGACTTTGTGTCAATAGCCAGGACCTCCTGGGGAAACTGCAGGGCAGAGAGATGACAGTGTGCCGATTTTAAAAGTCTTTATTGAATTTGTTACAACATTGCTTCTGTTCTCTGTTTTGGTTTATCCCACAGCAAGGCTTGTGGGATCTTAGGTCCCCGACCGGGGATCGAAGCTGCACTGTCTGCTTTGGAATACAGAGTCTCAACCGCTGGATCACCAGGGAGGTCCCTTGAGGCTCTTGAAGTAGAGGGGACATCTAAGCTGTGAAGGTCAGGGGTCCTTCAGAGTGGTCTTTCTTCAGGTGTTCTCAAGGAGAAGCAGACAGTCTGCAGTAGGCGGGGTCGGGGGGTTGACTACGGTTGGGGTTCTCTTGTTGTTGGTGAAGTTTATTAAACCTTACTAAAATCAGCAAATTTCAAATGGCAACATATGATTTTAAATTTTATGTTTAAATCCTTATGTGCTGTGCAGTCACTTCCCATGAGTCTCCTGTCTCAGAGCCTGGCAACCCCCAGCTGAGGACGGTCCGTGGATTTGCCTGTTGAGGACGCTTCCTGTGAACAGAATCACACGCGGTGGCCTGCTGCATCTTGCTTCTCTCAGTGAGCGTCGTGTGTTCGGGGTCCACCCACGTGGCAGCCTCTGTAGAGCTTCACTCCTTTTCACGGCTCTGTCGTATTCCACCGGGGGGATGTGTTGCAGGAATAAGCCAGTTCTCACTTGTGTTGGAACCGTTTCTCAGACTTGCTCTCTGCTGCATTTGTTATTATAATCACACATGAAGGCCCACCTCAGAGAAGCTTGCCCCTCTGCCTGACTGTTAAAGGCCCCATCAGTTCCGTTTAGTCGCTCAGTCGTGTCCGACTCTTTGCGACCCCATTGACTGCCGCACACCAGACTTCCCTGTCCATCACCATCTCCCGGAGCTTGCTCAAACTCACTTCCATCAAGTCGGTGATACCATCCAACCATCTCATCCTCTGTCATCCCCTTCTCCTGCCTTCCATCCCTTCCCAGCATAAGGGTCTTTTCCAATGCGTCTTTTCCAGGCCCCACACAGGATGGTTATTTTGAGACATTAATTTGCCAACGTCTTGGCGATCTGGCTCCCTGAACAAAGTCTTATTCCTTGCCTTGATACCTTCTCTGATTTATTGGCCTGTCGTGGGGCAAGCAGAGTGAGGTTGGACTCGATAACAGATAGACCCTATGCTGTGTATCAATCCATCCATCCATCCCTCCCTCCCTCCATCCATCTGTCCACCTACTCACTTATCCATCCACCCATCCACCCACTTATTCACCCATCCACCCACCCACTTATCCATCCATCCATCTACTCACTTATCCATCTATCCCTCCATCCATCCATTCATCCATCCACCTACTCACTTATCCATCCATTATCCATCCATCCATCCCTCCATCCATCCATCCCTCCACCCATCCATCCATCCATCCACCTACTCACTTACCCATCCATCCATCCACCCACCCACTTATCCATCTATATCCATCCACCCATGAACTCTTCCCTGTTTCCACCTTGTGGCTATTGTAAATGGCTCTGTTATGAAAGTACAGACAAGTTCACACTCTATTTTAAAAATCCCTTTCTCACCTTAACCCATAGTCATAACAATAGCAAGAAATCTAAATTGGCCCAAGAGAGCCTCCCTCAAACTCAGGGTTAAGTTTGGGTAGTTCTGAGTTCCTTAAGGGAACCTCTCCTTTAGGGGCAGAATATACGGCAAGACAATGCCATTTGGCATAAGAATTGTTTGGAGCTGGAGGCAATGGAGAAGCAACTTCAGAAAGACCCCTGAAGGGGTTCCCCTCTCAGAGTAAACTCAGAAGCTTCTGCAGAGCGAAGAGCGCCAAGAACTGCCTCTCCAGGGAAGTTTTATGGCAGTGAAGAGGGTGACTGGTGGACGTGCACAAATACACCGGTTTAAAAGGAACCACAGCCCCCAGTGGAGTGTTTGGCTCAGGGTGGGGGCTTCCCTGGTGGCTCAGATGGTCAAGAATCCGCCTACCAACGCAGGAGACCCAGGTTCAGTCCCTGCATCAGGAAGATCCCCTGGAGGTAGGCATGGCAACTCACTCCAGTGTTCTTGCCTGGAAAATGCCTCGGACAGAGGAGCCTGGTGGGCTACAGCAAACCGAGACTGGATTGCAGTTTCAACCTGTCTCAGAAACCTGATCTCAGCAACGGCGGATCTGAGATTTCCTGACTCACAAAGGGAGGCAATTTGCATGATAAAGAACCCTGCCGTTCTCTCCCTCCCAGAAGAAGGTGTCCCGGCTTAAAAAATAAGCCTCTCTTTTCTCTTGCTATCAGCTCCCCCAGCCCGAGTCTCCTTCTGACACTCTGTACCGCCGTTCAGAGAGCCTGGCTCCTTACTGCGTGGGATGCCAGAGAATTAAAACAACAGAATGGAACACTCCTCACTCTGTCAGTTTCCCCTACTTGTTTACCTGCCCAAAGTTTCCCACTCTTGGAAGCCTGAAATTCTTTTCTTCTTGTTTTCACAAAACTGATCTCTGTAAAGATGCTAAATGTGCCCGTGTTCCAACCCTTGCTTTAAGACACTCATCACTTGAGGGACAGAGAGAGAGAGAGAGAGAGAGAGAGTGTGTGTGTGTGTGTGTGTGTGTGTGTGAATTCTGTTTTTCTCTTGCTAATCAATCTTTTGTCAGTCTAAGGTCCCAGCCCCCTCCCCCTCATAAATATAAAATGTGTGAAGGAGAAAGATTTCCTCTGTGTTTGTAACTTTAGTGAATAGCAAGTCCTTTTTATTATTTTTTTTTATTTTGGACTATAGGTGATTAACAATGTTGTGATATTTTCAGCGGGACAGTAAAGGAACTTGGCCGAACATATCCACGTATTGGAGCTTCCCTGCTGGCGGAGACGGTAATGAATCTGCTGGAAATGCAGGAGAACTGGGTTCAATCCCTGGGTCGGGAAGATCCCCTGGAGGAGGGCATGGCAACCCTCTCCAGTATTCTTGCCTGGAGAGAATCCCACGGACAGGTGAGCCTGGGGGGCTGCCTTCCACCAGGTCGCCAAGAGCTGGATGCGGCTGGTACGTTGAGTTTTCCAGGAAGTATGGGTTCTTAGCACACCCAGCAGGATGTGGGTGTCTTCCCCCATGGTTTCACTGTGTGGGAGGCACGTCTCCTGCTTCTGGGGCAAGGGTCTGTTGCTCAGCCAGCCGGCTTGGTTCTGGGGGTGGGCGAACCTGCTTTCTCCAAGGATCCCTAACTGCCAGGAGGCTCCGGTATTTCTCCACGTATAATCCCCTAGTGGGACGGAGTGTCGAATCACCCCTTCTCTCCGCATCCGTTTTGCTGGATCTCTGCACTCCGGTTAACATCCTCAGCTGCCCGCCCCCCAGCCGGCAAGGATGCCGAGGCCGTGCAGAGCTAACTGCAAAGAAAAAAAAAAAAAAATGCAAGTGCAGAGAAGGAATTCTAATTGAAACCAGTTGCATCGGAGGCCAATTTGCCGACCGGGAAGAGGTCCTCGGGTGGCGCTGGGGGCGGGGGCAGGGGCCTCCGGGTTGAAGCCGGCAGCTGGGGGCTGTCCGTCCGCTGGACGGAGATCAGACCTCGCCCGGGGGGCCGGGCTCGCTCGGGAGGACGGGGCGGCGATAGCTGTGGCCTTCGAGAGAGACACAGCTTGGGTGCCTATGGTATAAAGTGCGGGGAGAGACTGGACTGGGTGGGCCCAGAGAAGCCTTCTTAATGATAGCCCCTGAAAACCAGGAATTTTTTTTTTCCCTCCACTCCAGAACCATACATCATTGTCAAGCGAGAAGATTAAACTTATTGTTTCTTTCTTGAACTGGCAACTCAAGGTGAGTGTAAATGTCTTGAAATGCAAAACAATCCAGCAGACAAACTGCGGAGGAGATGGGGACTGACAGCACAGGTTTTCTCCCTGGGTGTTTTTTAAGGGAAATCGGGGAGGGGGAGGCGGCGAAACGCCCCTGAAACGGAGACGCTCCAATGATACCGGGCTCAGACGCGTCTGTCGACGTTGGGTGTTTTATTTCAAGGCTGGGAAGGAACGTTATTTTTGCTCCATCACTCAGACCATTAGTTGTGCGGGGCCGGCAGGCGGGGGTGGAATGGGGCTGCAGGATAAACGCTGTCATTTATTTAGAATGAAAGAGAATAAGGAGGGGCCTCCCCCTCCGTCCTGACAGGCTCCGGGAAGAGAGCCTACGACTGCAGGGACAGGAAGAGAACCATCTGGTGGAAAAGTGTTCAGGAAATTCAGCCTCTTGTCTGGCCGAGTTTTCAGTATGCAGATGGGGGCCAGGCACTTGGCGTTTCCACGTGGACCCGACGTGTGGGGCGTGCGTGCGGCTTAACCTGCTCACTCGGCTGCCTCTTGCGGGCAGTTTGTTCTGGTCAAGCTGCATTTCAATCATTGTGTGTCCGTGTATGAGTGTATATGTACACTTACGTGTGTGTGTGTTCGTCGCTCAGTCGTGTCCGACTCTCTGCCACCCCCTGGACTGCAGCCCCCTGAGGCTTCTCCGCCCACACGACTCTCCAGGCAGGAATCCTGGAGCTGTTTGTCATTTCCTCCTCCGGGGGAATCTCCCTGACCCAGGGGTCAAACCCGGGTCTCCTGCATTGCAGCCAGACTCTTCAGATGTATGTAAATATTATATATAGACAGTATATGTAAGTATTATACATAGATACCTATAGAGACAAATGTAAATACTGTATATAGACATTATATGTAAGCACTATACATAGACATCATATACACACATATTTAAATATTGTATGTAGATACTGTATGTAGTGGAGAAGGAAATGGCAACCCACTCCAGTATGCTTGCCTGGAGAATCCCGTGGACAGAGGTGCCTGCTGGGCTGCAGTCCATGGGGTCGCAAAGAGTCAGACACAACTGAACTGACTTAGCATGCATTGTATGTCGACATACGTAAGTGTTTGTATAGACGTTGTATATTGACACTGTAGGCATTTTTTATCAAAATTGTACAAAGACTATATATATAGACGCGGTATATAGAAGCATATAAACGCTGTAGTAGACATTGTATATATTATATATAGGCTACATAATATAGGCATTATATATATATTTAGTACTAGCTCCAGTGCTAAGTCGCTTCAGTCGTGTCCGGCTCTTTGTGACCTTATGGACTGCAGCCTGCCAGGCTCCTCTGTCCATGGGATTCTCCAGGCAAGAATACTGGAGTGGGTTGCCATTTCCATCTCCAGGGGATCTTCCCGACCCAGGGACTGAACTCAGGTTTCCTGTATTGCAATCAGACTCTAACCATCAGAGCTACCAAGGATGCACTACTCTAAATATTATATATAGACATTGCATGCAGACATTACACATAGGTATTACATATAGATTTTGTATATATAGAAACACTGTATATAGACATTGTATGTAGACATTTTATATAAAATTTTATACAGACTATATGTAGACATTGCATAGAAACATACATAAACACTTCTGTAGACATTATATACATTACGTATAAACAGTATATAGTAGAGGCATTACATAGAGACATAATTATATAGAGACATGTAAGACATATATAAACATTGCTTACAGACATATATAGAGAGAGATAGATTATGGAGATGGGTTGGGAAGATCTCCTGGAAAAGAGAATGGCAACCCACTCCAGTATTCTTGCCTAGAGAATCCCAGAGACAGAGGAGCCTGGCAGGCTACAGTCCATGGGGTTGCAGAGTCAGACACGAGTGAGTGATGAACACTTACTTATTTTATTATATGTAGACATCATATATACTTAGATAAACATTGCATATAGACCTTGTAGATAGACATTGATTACAAAAATTGCATACAGACTATATATAGACATTGTATACCGATGTGTCTAAACATTGTATGTAGACGTTATACATAATTATGTGCATACACATTGTATATACATGTATATAGATTTTACATAGAAACGCTCTGTGTACATGTTGCATGTGGACACTGTACATAATAAGCATTGCTCTGACACTGTATAGATGCTATGTATAGCGTTGTATGTAGATGTCACACACAGGCGTTTTACATAAGTGTCTCGTGTGTGTACACATGCGTGTATGTGTGTGGTAGCAGCTCATTCCCGCCCGCCTCTTTGCACCGCCCTGGACTGCAGCTCTCCAGGCTCCTCTGTCCGTGGAAGCCTCCAGGCAAGAGCAGTGGAGTGGGTTGCTGTTTCCTCCTCCAGGGAATCTTGCCGACCCAGAGCCTGACCCAGTGCGTCCTGCGTGGGCAGGCAGGTTCTTTACCGCTGAGCCAGCGGGGAAGCCCACCGCAGTCCGCAGCGCTCCCTAACGCCTCACTCACATCAAACCAGTCTCCCATCCTTAAACGACCTGCCTAATTGCGGACGGCGTTTGAGTTTGGAAGCCTTGATTTAGAGAAACACACCTTTTCCACCCCCAGCGCCCAGGCCCTCAGTGACATTGGTTCAACACTTGCTAAGACATCTCAGAAGGAAGTGCCATCTCCTTGTATCGGGGTGCGTCCATGGGGCTGCCCCTCAAGTGTACGTGAGCCTCCAGTCTGATGCTTTTCAGGCATCTGAGTGGCAGGCCCCGTGTCCAGCCTGAGCCGGCCGGGGAGCTAGGGCAGTGGCCCGGATCGGTGTAGACGGCCACGCGGAACGCAGGCGCTGAGTGACCCATGAGACCGGAGCCCCGGGCGCTCATCAGTTGCTCTTCAGAAATTTCTTTAAATGTAAAATGCGATTTGGGAGATGTTTGGAGGAAAAAAACAAAAAAGAGGCAGGCAAGTCCGAGGACATCAGCAGATGGAGCTGGGGGGAGGGAAGCGGATGTGCTGGCCGCGATGAGACCCGGAGCTCCCCGGAGAGCGTCCCCACGCCGCCTGCGCGTTCCACGCCTGACAGATGGATGCGCCGTCTTTGTGGGGCTGTTTCTGACAGCACAGCCTGGAGACCGCGTGTAATGAGGCCGGGCGGGGGGACCGCGGGTGGCTGACCTGCGCGGAGCAGGGGAGGTCACCTGCAGGGACAAGCCCGCCAGGCCCGGGCTCAGCCCTGACCTGCAGAGACTGGATGCCGGGCAGGTGCCCGCTGGTTCGTCCTCACCGGAGGAAGGGATCCGGGGCATGCGGTCCAGAGAGAGGCCTTCCGGGGCTTCGGGACGGAGGACGGCAGCTGGGCGTTCCACACCGGCAGTGTGGCGGGGACGCTGCCGGGGAGCCCCAGGCAGGCGGACAGTGTGGGGGCCGGGGGGCATTTCAGCAGGGCACACGGGGGCAGTCTGCCCGCACGGCAGACGGACAGGAGATGCTGGTGGGAGAGAGGGACCGGGACCGCTGACACGTGTAGCTCGTGTTCACACACCCACGGTCACACACATTCACACACAGGCAAATACAGGTCCAAGCATGCATTCAGACAGGAACACACACACCCACAGTCACACACACATTCTCACATGCAGGCAAATACAGGTCCAAGCACACATTCGGACAGGCACACATACACCCACAGTCACACACACATTCTTAACTCACATGCACATACAGGTCCAAGCACACATTTATGTAGGCACACATACACCCAGTCACACACATCCCCGCTCACACACATGCAAACACAGGTCCAAGCACATATTCAGCTAAACCCACAGACGGGCAGACACACTCCACAATGACACACACATAGTCACATGCAAGTGCACATACATTCTCACACACATGCAGTTATGTGTGCCTGCTTGCCTGCTAACTCGCTTCAATTGTGTCCGACTCTTTGCAACCCCGTGGACTGTAGCCCGCCAGGCTCCCCTTTCCATAGGATTCTTTCTCCAGGCAAGAACACTGGAGTGGGTTGCCATTTCCTCCTCCAGGGCATCTTTCCTGATCCAGGGATCGAACCTGGGTATCCTGGGTCTCCTGCATGGCAGGCTGATTCTTTGCTCACGGAGTCGCCTGTAAAGTCCAAATACGTGTACACACATGTGCAAATATTCATAGCCGCACACAATTAAAATGTACAACACCAGCTGTGTGCATGCACACAGGCTCATGTGTTACACACACACACAGGCATAGACATGTCTGCAAGTTTGCTCGTAGCTACGTATAACAAATATGCATACACTTGTCCATAGGCGTATGCCCGTGCACACACACAGACCCCAGTACACACCAGCTCAGCCTGGGGGAGAATGGATACATGTATATGTATGGTTGAATCCCTTCAATGTTCATCTGAAACCATCACAACCTTGTTAATTGGCTATACCCCAATGCACAATAGGACTTCCCTGGTGACTCAGATAGGAAAGAATCCGTCTGCAATGCAAGAGACCCTGCATTGCAGGTTTGATTCCTGGGTGGGGAAGATCCCCTGAGGGAGGAAATAGCAGCCCACTCCAGTATTTTTGCCTGGAGAATCCCATGGACAGAGGAGCCTAGCGTGCTGCAGTCCATAGGGTTCCAAAGAGTCGGACACAACTCAGCGAATAACGCTTGCAACACTTTCAATACAAAATAGAAACTTAAAAAATAAAAAAACCCTTTAGTGATTATTTCAATGATGACCAAAGCAATCTTCTTCCCTTAGGAAGAACTTTATGGTCATGTGGTCTGTTGCATAAACTCTGGAAATGCCGGGTTGAAGCGGCCAAATGGCAAAAACCTTAAAAATCTGGGCAGAAACGTTAAAAACGGAGTGGCGTTGAGCCCAGCCACCCCGAGGTTTCACATAAGGCTGTGACGACTCTGCTGAGCAGAGTCTGCATTTTTGAAACAAGCCTCCTGCCTGCGAACCTTCAATGCCATTTTAGTGATCTGTCTAATCTACCTATTTATTTACCGGGAGCGGTGATTAAGCGGAAGGTACTGGCCACGCAGGACACGAGTTAAAATCCAGGCTGTTCTGTGTCACACGAGGCCACCACCTGCTTGTACCCCTCCCCTCAATTTTTTTTTTTTTCTTTTCCCATCATAACAAATCCTCAGATAGAAAGTTTGGGGTTTTTTTTCTTTCTTTTTCTTCGAGACAGAGCTTGTAATAATAATAAACCATCTGGCTTACTCAGACATGAAAGATTAAAATGATATACAGTAAGAAGCCTGCCCATTCAGTTGCTAATGTCTTAAACCACTACTCCAGCGGCGAGCCAGTCTTTGGAGGCAAAAGGTAATTAAAAGACCTCCTTGCAGAGATGGGCCGCTGGGAGCTGAGGCCGGGGAGTCCCGGAAAGCTGAACTGATTTTTTGAGACGGGCAGGGCAGCTGATCTGTGTCCACGGCAGGCAGGGGACGGGCGAGGCCAGCAAGCTGTCCGTGTTCCGCGTCGCCGTCCGGAGGTGAGACGTGTGTGCATGTTCAGTTATCTCAGTCGTGTCCGACTCTCTGCGGCCCCGTGGGCTGGGGCCCACCAGACTCCTCTGTCCGTGGGATTCTCCGGACAAGAATACTGGAGTGGGCAGCCATTCCCTTCTCCAGGGGATCTTCCCCACCCGGGGATCGAACCCATGTCTCCTGCATTGCAGGCAGATTCTTTACCATCAGGGAAACCCTAAAAAGTGATGGTCCCTAAGTTGTGTCCGACTCTTTGCGACCCTGTGCACTGTAGCCCACCAGACTCCTCTGTGCTTGGGATTGTCCAGGCAAGAACACTGGAGTGGGTTGCGATGCCCTCCTCTAGCGGATCTTCCCCACGCGGGGATCGAACCCATGCCTCCTGCATTGCAGGCAGATTCTTTACCAGCTGGGCCACAACTTGGGTGACGTATATGCGTACGACCTCACCTAAGTCAACCCAGACGTGTTTCTCCTCTCTCCCCACGATGGTGCCGGCTCCCCGTCCGCTTCCTACGGAGTCATTTTCCTGCTCTCGGTCGTCGACATCCATCAGCGTCCTCTGGATGAAGACTGAGTCACTCCCAGGACCGAGTTCTCAGATACCGGAGATGCCGGGATACTGGACTTTCCTGGGTTTGTAGCAGCAGAGGGGCTTCCCCGGTGGCCCTCGTGGGAACGAGCCCAGCTGCCAATACAGGAGACATGACACACGTGGGTTCGAATCCTGGGTGGGGAAGATCCCCTGGAGGAAGGCATGACAACCCACTCCGCTATTCTTGCCTGGAGCATCCCGTGGACAGAGGAGCCTGGTGGGCTGCAGTCCGTGGGGTCGCACAGAGACACGACTGAGCGACTTTGCACGCAGGCACACAGATGGACAGAGGTCAGCACTCAGAGGAGGGTGGTCTGGACCCTCTTGGGAGCTCTCGAAGCATTTGAGGCTTCGGGTCAAAATGTCGACACCCCACTCTGTTCTTTGTCCCGGGGGTGTCCAAACCTGCACGCTCCCTCCCCCGCCGCCTCTCGTGGTTCAGAAACTGCTCCAGGCTTTAAATGCACTCAATCCTTTTGTTTACATCTTGAATCTCTGTGGACTTCTGGCTTCTGGGGAAACAGGGGTGGAGAAAAGACAGGTTGGGTTTGCATGTGTCCAAAAGCACTGTCTCTACAGACCTCCTCATGGACCTTCCCTGCGTCCGTCCGGAGGGTCTCCGAGGGACCCCAGAAACCCGACCCTTCTCCAGGTGTGCTGCTAATGACAATGGGCGTTTTGCAGGCAGAGCTACTGAAGGGCCTTCCTGACTCTTAAGACTGCTTGCATTTTTTTTTTTTTTTGCTCTCCTCTTGTTTGTGAAAATGCCAGGATGATTTAATTTGGGGATCTGGTTCCTGGGGCTCCGGCATGTTTTGAGCGAATGCACCCAGGAAGTCACTGTCTCTTCTTCCGGTCTTCTTGGTGGTGGGGTGGGTACTGGTCCCGAACCCTGGTCAGGGTTTCCTGTCCCCTGAGGACTGACCACGTGGTTCCGACGATCCCTGCCAGCCTTGGTGAGCAGCGATGAGTCTGGCTATCTTTCGGATCAGAAAACAAAGCAACTGCATTTTTTCTCTCTCTGGGACATGCGACGCAGGCTGAATGCGCCCCATTTGGGGGTCTGAGCTAGGACTCTCCAGGTGACCATTTTCTGGGAGCACAAGTTCTGGGTTTTTTGTGGGGGTGGTGTGTGGCTCGTGGTTCAAGAACAGCACCGCAACAACTGCGCTCGTGCCGCTTCTGAGCCGAGCTCCGGAGACAAGGTGCGTATGTGTTGACGGATGAATGGATAAGAAAATGTATTTATATAACGTTCCCTCATGTGTCTAAACACACAGGGGAATATTATTCAGCCTTAAAAAAAAAAAAAAAAAGAAGGCAATCTTGCCATTTTCGACAACACGGATGGACCTGGAGGGCATTATGCTGAGTGAGATGAAGTCAGACAGAGAGAGACAAATTCTGCATGATTTCTCTGCGCTGCGGAATCTGAAGTAGTCAGCCTCACGGAGGCAGAGGAGGATGGTTGCCCAGGGCTGAGGGAGGTGGAACTGGGGAGGCGATGATCTAAGGCCAAGGGTCCCCGGCCTCCAGCACCTGCTGCCTGATGATCTGAGATGGAGCCGATGTAATCACAGTAGAAATCAACCGCATGGTGGATGCGATGTGTGTGAATCATCCCGAAACTGTTCCCCGCACCCACCCAGGCCTGTGGGAAAAACTGTTCCACCAAACGGGTCCCTGGATGGGTGGATGACTGCCGTCTAGAGCACAGCCTTCCAGCTCTGAGAGGAAGACGTCCTTCATGGGGGATGCGCACCATGGGAAATGATGCTGCGCTACACATTTGGAATTGGATAAAGGGGGTGCTTCCTGGGGCTCCCCTGGTGGCTCGGAAGGGAAAGAATCTGCCAGCCAATGCGGGAGACCTGGGTTCAGTCCCTGGGTGGGGAAGATCCCCTGGAGGAGATGGCAACCCACTCCAGTATCCTTGCCTGGCGAATCCTGTGGATGGAGGAGCCTGGCAGTCTACAGTCCACGGGGTCTTAAAGAGTCAGACACGACCTAGCCGACTAAACAGCAACAACAACACGGATCTTTGGCAGACAGGAAGCATCGGAGCCGGCCGAGACCCAAAGTCCTGTCTTTCCATCTCAGCTGTACAATCCCGCTCGTCAGATCACACATATTCACAGTTTTGTGCATTACGGGGCCTGGGTCACAACGACACGAGTCTGCCAGTGTCACAAAAGCCACTGGAGGCAGTTATGGAAATGGAGAGACGTGGCGGACTGCCGATAAAACTTTATTTATAAAAACAGGCAAGGGGCCGGACTGGCTGCAGGGAAAGTCCTGGTCTAAATCTTTGCCTGTCAAAGTGGGGTTCCGGGGACTTCAGCATCCCCACTGCCTGGGAACAGCCTCACGGGGTTCACACACCATGTCCCCACTCCCAACCAGCTGGACAAAGCTCGGGCCGTGAGATGTGGGCACATGGGCACAGTGTGATGTGGAGTTTGGCTCCTGAAAGGGGTTTGGAGGTGGCACCAGACATTGGAAGAGACCCTGATGGTGGGCAAGATTGAAGACGACAGAAGGGGACGACAGAGGATGAGATGGTTGGATGGCATCACCGACTCGGTGGACATGACTTTGAGTAAACTCCGGGAGTTGGTGATGGACAGGGAGGCCTGGCATGCTGCAGTCCACGGGGTTGCAAAGAGTCGGACACGACTGAGCGACTGAACAACAAAAATAAATAACAACACCTACAGCATTCGTTCCTTTGTTTTTCCGAGGCACGCTCTGCACTGACTGCAATTTCAGCGTGTGTGTATCAGTCGCTCAGTCATGTCTGAGTCTGTGCGACCCCATGGACTGTAGCCCACCAGGCTCCTCTGTCCTTGGGGCTCTCCAGGCGAGAACACTGGAGCGGGTGGCCTCGCCCTCCTCCAGAGGATCTTACCAACCCAGGGATCGAACCCGAGTCTCCCACACTGGCAGGTGGGTTCTTTACCATCTGAGCCACCAGGAAAGCCCTAGGATAACGGCCGCTGCTAAGCAGTTCTTGGCCATCACAGCGGCAGCCTGGTTAAGCGTGCAGCCTCCAGATATTAAGGCGACAGTGAGACGGTCTCGGAATGCAGGCGTCAGGCAAGGGTGCCTGCACCCCAGGCGTCTGAGGGGGGCCCTGGGGAGAAAGGGATGAATATGTCGTGATCTGACCCTCTGGGAGAAATCCAGCCAGGAAAGCAGGAGCAAGTGCTTGACAGAGAGACCGAGAATCTCGTTATCTTAACAGCTGTAAATCCCAATTATTTCTCAGACAGTAAAATCCACTCTAAAATATGCATACTTAGAAAAAAGAAAAGTGTGGCACTTTGGGTATTACATACGCCCCCAAACCCAGATCTCTCAGCGCCTCTCTCTAATCGCTGGCATTTTTTTCTTTTTCTGCAGTGGCTCTGATTTCAGGAAATTTCCACCTCCCCTTTCCTGCAGGTATGTGAGTCCGAGATAGATGACTCAGAACCGAGACTTCTGCGGGCAGTGAGGATTGCTGTCGGGGGAGGCGCAGGGCCGCTAATCAAGGCTGTCTGCGTGGAGCGGCGAAGCGGCTGCTGCAGACTCAAGCGTGCACAGATGCCGCGCCTGGCTCTCGGAGTTCGGATCCCGGTGTCCCTTTGATCCCTACGTCCTCAAGACTAACAGCCAGCAAGCTGCGTCCTTGCACCAAACTTGGGTGGACTTCATTTTTCCTCGAGCACTCAGCTAACTTTCTGGTTCTTTTTTTTTTTTTTTGTCCCCAACGTCCATGCCATTCTGTGCCTTGGCAGCCAGGAAAATGTAAATGAGCTGAGATTTTTTTTTTTTTTTTAACAAGGCAGGCCCTCGGAGGTGACCCCTCACGGATCTAAGCGGCAGAGTTTCAGGCGTGGCCGGGGACAAACGCTCCGAGAACACGGGCCCTTGTGTTTCATCAGAACCCGCTGCCGTTCGGCTGGGGGGAGTCAGACAAGCTGCTTAATGAGCGGAGATCAGCCTGCACGGGGAGACCTCTGATGTGTGACACCAGGCGCCCACAAACCAGGCCTCCGCCCCGCCCGCTCCCCTGAACGTAGACAAATAAACCCGGCGGGCACCCGGCTCTAAGGCAGCTCGGTGGCCACCCCGCCTGGCAGTGAGCCATCATCGCCGCCCCCGGGCTCTTTGAAGCTGTTTAAATTCTTTGCAACACGGCTGTCTCCTGTCCCCCCTCAGCCCCAACCCCAAATGAGGACAATCAAAGTCCAGCGGGCTGGAAAAACTGCACAGGGCAGAAGCTAGATGCGGGCTAAACGGCGGCACAGGAAGCTTTTCCTCCTTGCATGTTGCTGTTCCTGGAGATCAGAGTTCTGGGTTCGGCGCTAATTAAGAAAAGCCAGTGGGGACTCCCTCCCCGGCCTTCTGGCCTGGAACGCAGCCTCGGAGGAGGACGGCCCCGAAATCGCCCCAAGATTTAAATAATTAATATGACACCTTGCGCTCCAAATGGGGGAAAAGTAAAGAAAAAACAGGGAGGCCAGTGTTGGCGGTTTCAACAATGCCCGGGCCAGTTCGATGCCATTTGTTCTGGGGCTGGGGGGTTGAGGGGATGAAGGCTCGGCTCTTTGTCATGCTAAGGGATCCCTTTGTGGGCACCGGGTCCCCGGCCCCCCTCCGAAGGAGGCTTGGAGGAGAGGGAGTGTGCGTCCCCAAGCTGGAGGATGGTCATTTAATGGTCTTTAATCCTCTTAATCCGGGCGATTGGCCGGCTGCAAAGATGGTCCCAGAAGCCCCACAGAGCCAGCGCCTGGCGGGGCAGAGCGGGCTGGGAGGGGGACCCAGAGACGCTCCGGGCACGTCCTGTTTGCCACATGGCGTTGTGCTCAGGTCCTCTGCCGTGTACCCGGAGCCATCTGACCGCAGGCGAGTAGCATGCAGTTGAAATCAGCTGCAAATCCCATGTCCTGTGCAGTGTCTGGGGAGCAGTGCCAGCCAGATGGATGGGTGGATGGATGGATGGTAGATGGATGGATGGATGGATGAATGGATGGATGATGGATGGGCAGATGGATGGATGGGGGATGGGTGCATGGATGGATGGGTGGGTGGATGATGGATGGATGGGTGGATTGATAGGTGATGGATGAAGGATGGATGGAGGATGGATGGATAGGTGGACGGACAGATGATGGATTGATGGATGGATGGGTGAATTGATGGATGCGTGGGTGTGTGGATGGATGGATGGATGGATGATGGATGGGCGGATGGATGGATGGGGGATGGGTGGATGGATGGGTGGGTGGGTGGATGATGGATGGATGGGTGGATTGATAGGTGATGGATGAAGGATGGATGGAGGATGGATGGATAGGTGGATGGACAGATGATGGATTGATGGGTGATGGATGGATGGATGGATGGGTGGGTGGATGATGGGTGGGTGAATGGATGATGGATAGATGGGGATAGATGGATCAGTGATGGATGATGGATAGATGGATGATGGATGAATGCATGGGTGGGTGGATGGATTTATTATGGATGGATGCATGAATGGATGGGTGGGTGGATGATGGATGAATGCATGGGTGGATGGATGGATGGATGCATGGTTGGATGGATGGATGGGTGGATGAATGTTGGATAGGTGGATGGGTGGATGGATGACAGATAGATGGATATGTGGATGGGTGGATGACGCACCTAGGTAACCAGGGTGGAGACTAGGGTCTTGGCTTAGGGTACATGTGTGGGCACAGGCACACAGACCCACATAGTACACGTACAGAGATACACACACAGGCACACGCACACAGTGTACACAGACTGTACGTTCTAAAGACACTCAGACACACGCAAGACACACACAAGCACAGAGCACACACAGACATGCAGAGGCACAAGCCCACATGCAAATGCAACTCAGACACGCAGTCACAGAGCATCTATGCCCGTCCACCCTGACCCCCGTGAGGTGGATAGGATAATGTCCCCAAAGACGTCCACGGCCTGGTTCCTGAAACCTGGGATCTGTTTTTTTTTTTTTTTTAACATGGGAAAAGGACCTCTGCAGATGTGATTAAATGAAGGATTTTGATGGAGAGAGTCTTCTGTGTTATGCAGGTGGCCCCTAATTGCAATCACGAGGGACCTTATAAAGAGGAAGCAGAGAGGGTTGTCTCTCCCTTCTGCCCTCTGCCCTTGCAAAATCAGCTGCAGCAGGAAGTGGTCCCCCCTCCCTCTCCGGCCATCCTCGGGGAGCTGGGCTCCTGAGGTCACTGAATAGTTTGCAACGTGATGCAAAGTGCGGACAAGATTAGTTTTGTGCTGACTATCAGAAAAGCATGTCGTGAAATGATCCTTTCACGGCACTCCTTTGCTCCTCGAAATTACTTTTTATTCCAGTTATGGATTTTTATGGAGACATTGTTTGATAATGTAATAATATTTGCCACTTCCCTTCCTCTGAGGGCGACGATGAATGTTTAATAAGACACCAAAGTTGCAGAGGTGTTATGAGCTTCTCCAAAGAGAGGTACTTGATAAATTAATAATAGGGAGAAATTATGCACCACATTGTGTAAAAAGGAGGAAAAAAATCAATTGCTGCATCTGAAGGGCCGCCAATCCACTTTATATTCTGAATGTTAGAGTTAATTAATTGAGTTACACCCTCCATTAAAGAAACAAACATGTCAGCTTTTTAAGTTCTTGTTTTTCAGGCACAAAAGTCATGGGGTTCCCTGAGTGGGTGGGTTCTCCATCATTTCAGTTGTCACTGAAAAGAGGGGAAAGTCATTGTTTAGTCACTTAATCCTGTCCGACTCTTTGCGACCCCGTGGACCGCAGCACGCCAGGCCTCCCTGTCCATCACCAACTCCCTGAGCTTGCTCAAACTCACGTCCATCGAGTCAGTGATGCCGTCCAACTATCTCGTCCTCTGTCGTCCCCTTCTCCTCCTGCCCTCAATCTTTCCCAGCATCAGGGTCTTTTCCAGTGAGTCAGTTCTTTGCATCAGGTGGCCAGAGTATTGGAGCTTCAGCTTCAGCGTCTGTCCTTCCAATGGATATTCAGGGTTGATTTCCGTGGGTGTTTACAGCCGCTTGCTTTACTGTGTCCAAACCCCTGTGCACACAATGCCAACTGCCCGATCGCTGGCTGCAGGCAGAGGCTGCAATCAGACCCCCTGAACTTACTTATCTTATAACCAAAGGTTTGCATCCTTGAAGCTTCCATGGCGGCTCAGCTGGGAAAGAATGTCCCTGCCATGCAGGAGACGTGGGTTTGATCCCTGGGCCGGGAAGATCCCCTGGAGGAGGGCATGGCCACCCACTCCAGTATTCTTGCCTGGAGAATCCCATGGGCAGAGGAGCCTGGCGGGCTACAGTCCGTGGCATCACAGAGAGTCGGACGCCACTGAAAGGACTTGGCACACACTAAGACACCTTGTCTTTCCAAGACCCACGGCGACTCCCACGGCCCCCGCTGTGGGTTTTGTCCCGTGTCTCCTCCCCGCTGTAATCTGTAACTCTGACTTCCTCTGCAAGAGCAGAGACCTTCAATTAGCGTCTTCGCCGGGGGTTCTGGACTGTAGGTTTCTGTTGGGCTGCAGGAATCTCGAGTGTGGAAGGGGCGGAAAGTGGCAACGTTGCCCGTGGTCTGCGGCTTCCTGGCTGCCCACTCAGATTCCGGGGGTGGCTTGGGTAGCAGATTTCCCTGTGACACTTAAACTGTGGTTCGGTTTACAAGAATTCCAGGAGGCCTGGGGCAAATGGAATATCCAGTTGTGTCTAATTCTGCCCCCTTGGCTTTCCAATGAAAGGAAAATTCTGTACGCTCTTGAAATTCCTGTGTGTGTGTCCCTATCTCTGTTCAATCTATTTACCTATCATCTATCTATGATCTAGATAAACTATAATTCAACCTGTCTATTTCTAAAGTGAAAGTGTTAGTCACTCAGTCATGTCCGATACTTGGCAACCCCGTGGACTGTAGCCCACCAGGCTCCTCTGTCCATGGGATGCTCCAGACAAGGATACTGGAGTGGGTTGTCATTTCCTCCTCCAGGGGATCTTCTCAACCCAGGGATCAAATCCGAGTCACCTGCATTTTAGGCAGATTCTTCACTGTCTGAGCCACCAGGAAAGCCCGTCTATTTCTGTCTCTATTATCTATTTAGATGTACAAACCTAGGTCTCTTGTATTGCAGGCGATTCTTTACCAGCTGAGCCACAAGGGAAGCCCAAGAATACTGGAGTGGGTAGCCTATCCCCTCTGCAAGGGATCTTCCTGTCCCAGGAATCGAACCAGGATCTCCTGCATTGCGGGCAGATTCTTTACCAACTGGGCTCTCAGGGACGCCCATCTACTGTCTGTCTATTCATCTATTAACTATCTATTGATATATCTCTATTTATTCATCCATCATGGGATCTTTTTCATCTATTATCTATGTATCTATCTCTATCATATAATATCTAATCTATCTTATTCAACATTCAACAAAACATGATTGACGTCTTCTCAACTTTTGCATTTAGTTCTGTGACATAATTTTAAAGGAGGCATAGTTTTCTAGCAGGGAGAAAGGCGAGCTGGATACATACTTGTTCAACGGATGCACAGAGAATTCAGCGTGCGCGGGTGTCAGGGTGTAGCTGTCTCGCTGTCCTTGGACCCTTGGAGTCACCCTGGGCCGTGTCCCCGTGGGAGACCGTGGGCAGTCAGCCATCCCCAGGGGCCGAGGCGCGGACTCACCACTCAGCCACCCAGGTGCCCTCAAAGTGTCTCCTCCGGGGACTCGGATGGATGATTTTCTGACACATCTTGTCACCCAGTTAGAACATTTTCCTTTTCACAAAAATCTGCCCCCTTCCCTCACTTATCCTTGCAAGAGGAAAGTATTCCTTTAATAGCACTGGTCATCACTCATCTGCTGAATTCCTTCACCCTCCTCCCTGTCTGAACTCTTCCCAGGTGACACCGCTGGTGAAGAACCCGCTTGCCAGTTCAGGAGATGCAAGAGACATGGGCTTGAGCCCTGGGTGGGGAAGATCTCCTAGAGGAGGGCGTGGCAACCCCCCACCCGCCCGCGTCCCGCCAGTCTTCCTGTCTGAAGAAGCCCACGGACAGAGGAGCCGGGCGGCCTGCCATCCATGGGGTCACAGAGAGTCAGAAACACCTGAGGGCCTGACCTTGCACGGAACTCAACATCTATCACTCTGTTCGGTTCTAAAAAATTAATTTTGTTCCCAACACGGCAGTCGGGTGCTTTTTTCCTCTCCCGAGTTTGTTTCTGACTTCCCATTTCCCGTCCCCATGGCTGATTCCCGGGGGGCCCGCGGTGGTCGGGGTGTCGCCGTATCCCTAACGAAGTGCTCGTCTGCCTTCCTTTCCGTGGCGGCTCCTCATCCCCACACGCGTCACAGACGGTCCAGCACGCAAGCAGTGCCCGTCAGACAGACGGGATGCCGTTTGATAATCAGCTGTTGTTGTTCAGTCGTGTCCGACTCTTCGCGACCCCATGAACCGCAGCACGCCGGGCCTCCCTGTCCATCACCATCTCCCAGAGCTTGCTCAAACTCACGTCCATCGAGTCGGTGATGCCATCCAACCATCTCATCCTCTGTCGTCCCCTTCTCCCACCTTCAACCTTTCCCAGCATCGGGGTCTTTTCAAATGAGTCAGCTCTTCCCATCAGGTGGCCAAAGGATTGGAGTTTCAGCTTCAGCATCAGTCCTTCTAATGAACACCCAGGACTGATTTCCTTTAGGATGGACTGGTTGGATCTCCTTGCAGTCCAAGGGGCTCTCAAGAGTCTTCTCCAGCACCACAGTTCAAAAGCATCAGTTCTTCAGCACTCAGCTTTCTTCACAGTCCAACTCTCACATCCACACATGACCACTGGAAAAACCATAGCCTTGACCAGATGGACTTTGTCAGCAAGTAATGTCTCTGCTTTTTAATACTCTCTACGTTTTTCATAGGTTTTCTTCCAAGGAGCAAGCATCTTTTAATTTCATGGATGCAGTCACCGTCTACAGTGATTTTGGAGCCCAAGAAAATAAAGTCTCTCACTGTTTCCATTGTTTCCCCATCTATTTTCCATGAAGTGCTGAGACCAGATGCCATGATCTTAGTTTTTTGACTGCTGAGTTTTAAGCCAGCTTTTTCACTCTCCTTTTTCACCTTCATCAAAAGGCTCTTTAATTCCTCTTCACTTTCTCTTTTTACAACCCTGTAAGTATGGGAAGCAGCTTTTCGGACATTATGAGGAGAGGAGCTGACGTGCCTTTATCAGGTTTTTCGCTGGTGTGTTGCTGTTTTCTTTAAGGCAGCGCGGTGAGCGTGGGTGACGTTGGGCAGTTGTGGGCACATCTACATCCTGCGGGGGAAACCCCAGTTTCCACCTGCCTGTATCTGCCTGTCTCTGGGCTGCTGGGACCCGAGGTGGGCAGTAGGAGGAGGCGGCCCCGGGATGGGGCTGACCCAGCTCCCAGCAGAGTGGCACAGTGCTTTCCCCCTTCTGGGTGGTGACTCAGCCTGGCCTCCTCTTGCAGGGCCAGCGGGCAGTGGGCACCCTCCTGAGTGGACCGGTTGATGCAGAAGCTTGTGCGGGACCGTCACTTTTCTCGGATTAAACCCCCGGCCAGGGACGGCTCTTTAAGGTCTGCTTCCCACGCTGAAAACAGTGAAATCGCTGTGGTCCTGCCTACAATTCCTCTCGACACTAGAGAAAAATTTACTCCGAGAGCGTTTGTTGAGCTCCCAGGTAAAAACAGGCCCCACTGCCCATCCCAAGCGGCTCACTGCCAAAGAATCTGCCTGCAAGGCGGCAGACACAGGAGACCCAGGTTCCATCCCTGGTTCGGGAAGATGCCTGGAGAAGAACCCCATCTCCGGTGTCTCCTGCACGGGCACACAGATTCTTTAGCCCCTGAGCCATCAGAGGAGACCTTGATTAAATGAGGTGTGTTTAATATTCTTATGCCTTTCTCGGCTTCTGAACAAGCATCCCAAGAACCTCAAACCATTAAGATAACAACAGCTCAGGGCTACAAAAGATCCAAGCTGCTGGAAATCCAAGCTGAAGAAGCCCAAGAATTTCTTCTTCTTCTTTCTTCCTTTTAAGCCGACAGCCTGAACCATCTCCCGTGTGTGTCAGAGGACATTTCTGCTTCTTCCGAGATGCCTTTTCAGCCAGTCTGTTATTAGAAACAAACGTTAGGAGGCTAAGAAGTGGGAGCTCCCACACGCCCCGCCTCCAGCTTTTTTTTTTTAAAGCCTGCCTGCCCGTGACCTCCGGCAACCTCACATTCCTTGCACAAAGCATCTAATATTAGAGCAGATTGCGTTCCTGCCGACCTAAGTGGTATCACATGTTGTCTTGCCGCCCGCGCTGGGGGGAGCCGGTTCACGTGTTATCGCTGCTGTGGACCAACCTCGGAGCGCACGACCACCGCCACCTCCCAGCGGCTGATGCTGTGGGTGAGCACCCCCTCCCAGCATCGCCGGACCTGCCTTTCCGGCCCGTGACCTTCTCTCCACGCGGCTGTGACTCCTGACAAGTCTCCGGAGGGCTGCAGAGTGGCCCGAGCGTCCGTCACACGTGTTTTCTCTAACCCGAGGTGAAAGAATGCTATTGGGATTCTATTTTCAGTCTCTCTCTCTCTTTTCTGCATGTGTTATTCAGAAAGCAGTGTCGGCTGTTGGACACCCTCCAGCCTGCTATGGTGTCCACGCTTCCAGGGCATTTTCCATCCTGTTGTCGTGGTTCTGACTCAATGGTAGCCGCCTTTCCCATGGGACCCTTGTCAACCAGCCTTGCAGGGGATGTTGTTCAGGGGCTCAGTCATGTCTGATTCTTTTGTGACCCCATGAACCGCAGCACGCCAGGCCTCGCTGTCCACCACCAACTCCTGGAGTTTGCTCAAACTCACGTCCATCGAGTCGGTGATGCCATCCAGCCATCCCATCCTCTGTGGCCCCTTCTCCTCCTGCCTTCAGCCTTTCCCAGCATCAGGGTCTTTTCCAGTGAGTCTGCTCTTCACATCAGGTGGACAAAGGGTTGGAGTTTCAGCATCAGTCCTTCCAATATTCAGGACCAGTCTCCTTTAGGATGAACTGGTTGGATCTCCTTGCAGTCCAAGGGACTCTCAAGAGTCTTCTCCGACACCACAGTTCAAAAGCCTCAATTCTTCGGTGCTCAGCCTTCTTTATAGTCCAACTCTCACATCCATACATGAGCACTGGCAAGACCATAGCTTTGACTTTATGGACCTTTGTTGGCAAAGTGATGTCTCTGCTTTTTAATACGCCATCTAGATTTGTCATAGCTTTTCTTCAACTAGACTACAATAAAAATTAAAAAAGAAAAGACCAGCAAAAAGGAAATTGAGGCCACCTCTTACTGTTGGTGCCCTCCAAGGTCTGGCTTTTCCTCCCCCTCAGCGTAACTCTCCAGAAGTCGGTTCAAGCTGCATGGCTGGTTGCAGGTCCTTCACTGTGAGTGAGATTCCCAGTACTGTGCGTTTCTGCCTGTAGTTTTACTGCGATGGGGACACACGGCACTTTACGAGTGTAAGGCGTACAGCCTAGCGCGTTTACGAGTATGCATCATTAAATGCGTTTAGGGGTGGTCCCTCATCTTGTACAAATACATTAAAGAAATAAAATTCTCTTCCTTGTGGTGAGAACTCAGGATTGCTCTCTTAACAGTTTTTATATCAAGTACTGTGCATTTTACAACAAAAACGGGAAGACCCGTCTCCCTCAAACGTGTCTGTTTGTGGGACTATTTGCCTCTGTGTTTCTAAGTGATGTGTGTGCACAGCTATGGCTAATAAACACATTTGTGTGGAAAGCTGAGGACCCCGCGGTAATGTATCCATCTAAAGTCAGGAAATTGGTACTTGAACTGATCAGAAAGTAAAGATGAATGAAGACAAAAAAGAGTAAAGCGAGAAAAAAAAAGAGTAAAGCGTATGGGAGCCTCAAAAGTCTGAACACAGAGGGGCTGTGTGCCTGAGAATTCCACTCCTCAGTGGATACCCCAAAAGAATGGAAAACAGGAGCTCGAACAAATATTGTAGGTGAATGGTTGTAATAATGTGACTGACAACAAGCAGAAGGTAGAAACAGCCCAAGTGTCCATGGATGGATGGATGGATGGATGGGTCAGTGTGGGGGTGGATGGATGGGCGTGTGAGTGGATGGATGGATGAGTAGGTAGGTAGATGGGTGAATGGATGAGTGGATAGACAAGTGGGTGGATAAGTGCATAAATGTTCATTCATGGGTGGGTAGATGGATGAATGGATGGATGATGAATGGATGGATGTGTGGGTGGATGGATGAATAGATGGATGTGTGGGTGCATGGATGGATGGATGGATGGGTGGATGATGGATGGATAGATGATGGGTGGATGATGGATGATGGATGGATGGGTGGGTGGGAGGATGGATGAGGGATGCATGCATGAATGATGGATGGATGGATGGGTGGGTGGATGGATGAGTGGATAGACGAGTGGGTGGATAAGTGCAAAGATGAATGAATGATGGATGGATGGGTGGGTAGATGGATGAATGGATGGATGTGTGCGTGGATGGATGGATGGATGGATGGGTGGATGATGGATGGATAGATGATGGATGGATGATGGATGATGGATAGATGATGGATGGATGATGGATGATGGGTGGATGATGGATGGTTGGGTGGATGGGAAGATGGATGATGGATGCATGCATGAATGATGGATGGATGGATGGGTGGGTGGATAAATGCATAGATGAGTGGGTAATGGATAGATGGCTGGATAGTTGGATGGATGATGAATGGATGGATGGATGATGGTTGGATGGATGTGTGGGAAATGGATGGATGAAAAATACACAGTGGGGTCCATGCTCACAGTGGAACATTATGCAGCCATGAAAAGCAGTGGAGTCTGACACAGGCTACAGTGTGGATGGACCTTGAACACAGGATGCTCAGTGAGAGAGGCAGACACAGAGGGTGTGATTCCACCTGTAGGAAATGTCCTGAACAGGCAAATCCACAGAGACAGGAAGTGGGTTAGTGCTTGCCGGGGGCTGGGGGAGGGGCTGGGCAGTGACTGTTGGGGATGGGGTCTCCTTGGGGGGATGAGAACGTCCTGAAGCTTGACAGAGGTGGTGGTTATACGTGCGGCGAGCCTGCTAAGAAGCTTTTAAACGTCCGCTCCACGCGCAGGTGTGAATTATGTCTCGGTAACGCAGCTGATCCAACGAAATAAGAACACTTCCTGTTGGAGTCCCATCCCAGCGCCCAGGCCCGCCTGCTCGGGTCCTCGCTCAGTGCTGGGGTCTCGGGGGGTAACCTGTGGGCTCTCGGCCTCGCCTGGGGTGAGGACTGTGTGGTGTAGATAAGGTGTGAGGACCCCCAAGAAGCCAAGTATGAATCTCTGCCCAGAGTTAATTCCAATGAGAGGTCAGTGCCTGCCAGGAAGTCCCCTTCCCTTGTGGGAGATTGCCCCCCATCCCCACCACCAGAGGCCAGACTTCTCTTTGCTCTGAAGTTGGCATTTCTTCAGATGGTAAAGAATCCGCCTGCAATGCGGGAGACCCGGGTTCAATCCCTGGGCCGGGAAGATCCCCTGGAGGAGGGCATGGCTACCCACTCCAGGATTCTTGCCTGGGGAATCCCATGGACGCAGGAGCCTGGCGGGCTACAGTCCACGGGGTCACAAAGAGTCAGGCACGACTGAGCAACTTTCACTTTCCCTTGGCGTTTCTACCGAAGGGGATGAATGCACTAAGGAAGACCCAAACCCACTGACGGCAAACATCGCCCGCGTGTTTCCTGGGGAAGCGTCTGGGTCTGTGATCAGGGGTCATTTGGCCCCCCGTGGCCTGCACGGAGGTTCAGCCCCATGTGCCCATGTGGGGAGGGGAGCAAGGTGTGTGCAGGGGTGCGGAGCGGGGGACCTTTGTTTTCTAACCCATCTCTTGGCCCGAGCTGTCCTGGGCACCTCCTTGTCTGACGGCTTCCTGCCTCAAAAAGCAGCAAATGGAATGAGACCCAAGTGCAGGGGCGGGGCCGGGGGGCAGGCCAGCCTGCTGCGTCTTCACTGGGGCGGTGACGGCTTCTCTGACCCGCTCGGGGCTGGGGGGCTGGGCGCGCAGAGGGCGCACAGGGTGAGGGTCACCGTGGTGCCCAGGACTGGCTCCTGTCGGCTTCTGTCCCCAGCACCCCTGGGTCCTCTCGTCCGGCGGGGCACACACGCATGACCCGCGTTTCCACACCGAGGCCAGGCTCTGGCCCCGTGGGGTACACGTGGGCTGTGACAATCCCGACTTCTGTCTGATATCTTCACAGGAGCTGGAGAAAGCCCCCTTGGAACAAGGGGATATTGTCCGTCTGGGGCGCACCAGATCCAAGGCATTACCGTGATGGATAACAGGCTTACCTAGAGCCGACCCCGGCTCCTAGGGCGACGCGCGGTCCTCTTATTAAAGAACGTGAGAGGCGGACGGGAAGACGCAAAACAGTGCGGAAAAGGAAATTAACGTGTAGGAAGGGGGGCGGGGAGGGGAGCCCAGAGTTCCCTGTCGGTCGTCGCGTGGAGGACCGGCTGGCGGATGGAGAGGTTGCTACGTGCATGCGAACACCTCCTGCAAACCTCTCCCAGACTCGAATCTCATGAAGATGGCTCATCAGTATTTTCAAGAGGAAGGACATTAATAAATAGAGAGGGGAAGGATCGTAAATCAAGTAGACGGGGAGGGGGTGAAGCCATGAAAATGCAGCGTACCCAGAAAGGAAGAAGAAGCCCATCGCTTTCAGGTACTCTGTAGTTTCCCCGTCTTGGGGGCGGAGAAGGAAAAGGGTGGTGTCTGAGGTCTGCGCTCCACAAATGTTCGCTTCTCAGCATTGTACTCGGCAGCGTTGTGTGGCAGTCAGGGTCTCAGCTCCCTGACCAGGGATGGAGCCCGTGCCATCAGCGTCGGGCATGCAGCGTCTTAATCACCGGACACCAGTTGTTCAGGCGCTCAGTTGGGTCCGACTCTTTGCGACCCCATGGACTGCAGCACGCCAGGCCTCCCTGTCCATCACCAACTCCCGGAGCTTGCTCAAACTCATGTCCATCGAGTCGGCGATGCCATCCAGCCGTCTCATCCTTTGTCACCCCCTTCTCCTGCCCTCAGTCTTTCCCAGCATCAGGGTCTTTTCCAATGAGTCAGCTCTTCGCATCAGGTGGCCAAAGGATTGCGGCTTCAGCTTCAGCATCAGTCCTTCCAATGAACACCCAGGACTGACCTCTTTTAGAATGGACTGGTTGGGTCTCCTTGCAGTCCAAGGGACTCTCAAGAGTCTTCTCCAACACCACAGTCCAAAAGCATCCATTCTTCGGCACTCAGCTTTCTTTATAGTCCAACTCTCACATCCATACATGACCACTGGGAAAACCACATCACCCAGCTTGTTGCCGGAGAAAGAAGGGGCGGGCTGAGCGGGAAAGGTTTGTTTGTCCAGTCCGTTCATTCCAGATGGATGGTGGCAGAACAGGAAAGATTTAGGAAAGAGAGACACCTGGTTGACCGTGTCTCAGCACCTCAGCGGTACAGGTAGGATGCCCCTTCGTTGGAAGGAAGAACAAATATCATAAAGGCGTTTTCACTGAGGAAGCTCAACCAGAAAATTGTCAGGGTTTTCCAAGCTCTTGAATGATCCTGTCTAGTGGCTGAGGTGCACAGAGGTGGATTTTTCTAGGGAACCATCCGGGGCTGGCACGCCACACCCCGGTCTGTGTCTGACATCGTGGGCTTTAGCTGCCTTCCTGCACCCACATCTGATGTCTGCTCTCTGATCCCCACCACGTCCAATGCTATTACTGCCTCTTCTGGTAAACACAACAAAAGACAGTCAGGCTTCCCTGGCGGCTCAGAGGTAAAGACACTGCCCTCTGTGCAGGGGACCCGGGTTCAATCCCTGCGTCAGAAAGATCCCCTGGAGAAGGGAATGGCAACCCACTCCAGTATCCTTGCCTGGACAATCCCACAGACAGAGGAGCCTGGCGAGCTACCGTCCATGGGGTCCACATGGTCGGACGCGACTGAGCGCCTGACACTTTCACTTTCCTATCTGCCCCTCCAACCCAGTGCTAGCGTGCACAGGCGAACCTCTCACATTCACCACCACTTTGCTTTTTAAGACGACTCCCTTTCTCTTAACTCATTCTTTTTTGTGTGTTTGCTTCCTGGGTCAGGTTGAACCTGCGAGGCGGCCAGGAGCCTCTCACCTCAAGCGTCTTAAGCAGCAAAGTTCCGAGTGTCCCCGTGCAAGGGGAGATCTGCGACAAGCCACCACGGCCACCGTGATTCCGTGGCTGCTTTTTGATTTTGTTTTTTTTTCCCCTCTGAGGCAGCGTTTTTGATCTTCCCATCTGCAAGGGCGACGGGCTGTCTTGCAGCCTGCCCTCAGCTTAGCCTTGCCATCCCCGATGGAGACTCGGAGCGGAGAGGGGGCCGTGAGCCAGTTTGCTCTTCGCTCTTCGTAGACTCGGAGGAGGGGAGCCCCCAACACCCCGCCCAGGCGTCTCAGACTGGCAGGGCGGGCTGGTGGCGGCAGGGCCGGAGGGTAGGAGCTGGCGCATACCAATCAGCTTGATTTGTCGCCGTGGACTGAAAGATGCCCAGCGCCAGCTGAAGGGAAATTTAATAACAGTGCCCCGGGGGGCCTGAGGCCAGAGAACTCAATGGGACCAGCTGTTTCCGGCTCCTCTGAGGATGGGAAGGAAAATTAAATTAAATTTCAAAAACAGTTGTGATACTCACTGGAACGAGGGGTATGGAGGTGAGCGTCAAGTCAGGGAGTGAGATGAGAGTGGACCCAGGTGGGAGGCGGAGCTGGACGCAGGTGAGGCCTCGGGCCCCCGGCACGGCCCCTCCCGGGGGGCGTACCTCCGGCTTTGGGGCCCCCCACCTGGATCCTGTGGGAGTCTGTTGGCTGTCGGCCGACATGGACATCATCACTGCCTGCGATTCTCGTAACTTTCAGTTTCTATTGTGGGAAAAAAAAATACAGCCAAGTGTACAAAACATGTGGGAGAATTCTGAAAAAGAAGTCTGAGAAGATTCACAGAGTTAAGAGAAGAAAGTTATGGTTCCCAGGGGGGAGTCTGGGATGGGCGTGGACACACGGCTGTGTTTACCATGGAGAACCAGCAAGGACCCGCTGGACAGCCCAGGGAAGTCTGCTCAATGTCACGTGGCAGCCGGGATGGGAGGGGAGTTTGGAGGAGAATGGATGCGTGTATACGGGTGGCTGAGTCCCTTTGCTGTCCGCCCGAAACTATCACAACATTGTTAATTGGCTATACCCCAATACAAAATAGGTTTTAAAATAACTAGAAAAAGAAGTTTGAAGTTGTCGGGCTTCCCTGGCTGCTAAGATGGTAAAGAACCTGCCTGCAATGCAGGAGACCTGGGTTCGATCCCTGGGTCGGGAAGATCCCCCTGGAGAAGGAAATGGCAACCCACTCCAATCTCCTGGCCTGGAGAACCCCATGGACAGAGGAGCCTGGCGGGCTACAGTCCAGGGGGTCACAAAGAGTCTGACACACCCGAAGCAACCGAGCACACACTCGCAGACCTCAATGAGCGAGGCAGGACTCTCCCAGGAAGTCCGTCCTGAGGTCGTATCCCACAGGGGGTGTGGGTGCTGAGGGTCCACGTGGCATGATCCACCGAACCTCCCTCCCGGTGGGCTGGGTGGACTTGCCTCGGAGGGAAGAGATTTAAAGCCCTGAGATGGAGCCAGACCTGGGTGGTGCGGACCACGGGCTTGTTTGCTTTCTCAGCGGTGCAGCTAAATTATAATTATAATTCATCCCATGTTGCCCAAAAAGAAGGCTTTTGTAGCTGGCCCCCACCTTGGCCTGCCACTGGCATAAATCTTCCCCGGGGAGGCGGGTGCACCCCGAGATGGGAGGGGGAGGCCTGCGGATCTTGGGCAGGTACGGGGAGGCGAGTGAGACCGGCCGGGCCCAGCGTAGGGCCGGCTCCACATGCGCAACGGTGTGGACGCCGGACGGAGCCGAGAGCCTGTGCCCGGCAGCGACCGCCAGGCCGCTAACGAGCGGCGTCCGGGCGCCACGCGTGTGTTCCCGTCTTTGTTTTTCTTTCATTTGTCTCCGCTGTGAGCGAGAGCGAAAAGAACCCCTTAAAACCGACAGGATCGGTGCCAAGGAAGCAAACGGGGGCCACCCTGAGTCCGCGCGGGGAAGCAGGGGCTCCGAATGGTTTCGTACAGGAAAAGCGTGAAGAAGGGGCACGCGCCGACGGGTCACAGGAAGGGACGGACAGGGCTCCTGGCCGCGTGGCCAGCCCTGGTGGCGCGTCCCCGGGCGGGCAGGCGCCTCAGCGCCCTCCTGTCTGGGCCGGGAAACCACCGGAAGGGCCGGGCTCCCTGCGGGTGCATAGCTGTGTGTTCTGTGTTCTGCAAAAGCCACCCCCCTGCATAAGACGGGCCGCAGTCTCACGGGCTGCTCCCAGGAACTGTGTTCTCGGACAACCAGCTAGGAACATTCCAGCCCTGACTTTGTGGTGGCTCATTCTTTCCAGCGTAAGCGGTCAGCTCAACGGTTTCCACCCTGATTCCCGCCTCCTACCAGAGGCTGCCCAGGGGGTCTGTGGAGACATGGGAGACTCCGGGAGTTGCATTTCAGGATGGGCTGGGGAAAGACGATGGGGTGGACAAGGAGGGCCCAACTCCTCTAAGCAGTTATTTAAAGAATGATTAAAAAAAAACAAAACAGAACAAAAATGCTGGCTTGGTTAAACAAGGTGAAGGATGGCGTTGAAACACACATCGCGATATTAACACCCACACAGGCAGCCCATCTGACCCCCCTTCCCCTTTAAACTCCCGTGATGGAAAAGAACACCCAGGTTTGTGATGTCAGATCGCAGGAAGCCGTGGATCGAACATAAAAGTCCAGTCCGAAGTCCGGCAAGTTCACTTTTGGAATGTCCTAGGCTGGTTCCTCTCTCAGAGTCAGGTGCCCTCCCCAAATCTGGGCTTCAGGACCGCCGGGCGCTTGATGGATCACGTCCGTCATGTGGAAATGAAAACCAGAGATGGTCAATGGTGTAGAATGAGGTGCAGAGAAATCTCCCCGGCGGATGCCGTGATGCTTGCGGATCTGTGTTGGAGACCCGCGGAACATGGCCCCCAGGCACAGGCAAACAGTGTATTCCAAGGAGAGGGGGTATTGTGTGGGTCACCAAGGGGGAACGTTAAAATGTCCTTTATAGCTCTCTGCGTGTTTTTTAATTAATTTTTATTGGAGTACAGCTGCTTTACAATGTTGTGTTAGCACTCTGGGCTTCCCAGGTGGTGCTAGTGGTTAATAACCTCCCTGCCAATGCAGGAGACTTAAGAGACGCGGGTTCGATCCCTGGGTCGGGAAGATCCCCTGCAGGGGGAGATGGTAACCCCCTCCAGCCTTCTTGCCTGGAGAATCCCAAGGACAGGGGAGCCTGGCGGGCTACAGTCCATGGGGTTGCAGAGAGTCAGACAAGACGGAAGCGACTTACCACAGTAGTTCTCTGCATATTTTGCTTGGTTCAAATATCATTCAAAAATACAACAATGGAAGAGGGGGAGGAATATCCCACAAAGTTCTCTGAGTAGCAGAAAGATGTTTTCTGAGCGATAAGAGATGTTTTACCTCCATTTTTCTGAAACAGGATACTGAATTCTGCAGTAGCTTCTTTTCGTTGGGAGAATGTGAAAACGTAACATGTGGACAAGATCTGAAGGTTACTGTTGACAATTTAAGATTGTTGCCAAGATGATTATTTTGAGCCAAGCGGGGAATGAGGAAAATAAAGATGAATGTGAGGTCAAAGAAGGTATGTTGAATTTCTTATGAATCCTCGTATTGTTGGATGCTAGGCGGTTAACGTTTAGCTTCGTACCCACCCCGCCTTTCTACAGAATAGAGGCTCGGCCCTGGGATTCACATGGATTTTGGTCACCCAGGGGACAGATGTGAGCAGTTCCTCAGTTTGAGGACCAGGCTTCTCTCCATCCCCACTGGATACTTTTTGCCTCACCAGGTACCTGTGGAGGCAGTTTTGCAGCCAACAGATTCCCACCAAGTGTAAAAACATCTCTTTATTTTTAATGATTTTTTTTTTTAATTTGGATCATTTGCAAAGTCTTTATTGCATTTGTTACAACATTACTTCTGTTCTACGTTGTTTTTTTTTTTTGGCTGACAGGCTTGTGGGATCTTAGCTCTTTGATCAGGGACCGAACCCTCACTCCCTGCATTGAAAGGCGAAGTGGTAACCACTGGACCACCAAGGAGGTTCCTCAAAGTGTCTCTTTAAACATGAGCTTTCAGCTCTTTGAGTCTGTGCTGTTTATCTCTGCCCTGTCCTCAGGACTTTGGTCAGGATGGAAACCACTTCCCCTTTACATCCTCAGGGGTCTTGTTGTAAATTGCCACGTGCAATTTCAGATGGAGTGAAATGGAAGTTTAAATGCCACTGCTAAATCGCTTCAGCCCTGTCCAACTCTTTGCGACGTTGTGAACCGTTGCCCACCAGGCTCCTGTGTCCGTGGGATTCTCCAGGCAAGAATACTGGAGCCGGTTGCCATTGCCTCCTTCAGGGGATCTTCCCGACCCAGGGATCGAACCTGGGTGTCTTATGTCTCCTGCATTGGCAGGCAGGTTCTTTACCCCTAGCACCACCTGGGAAGTCAGAGAATATGTAAAACGTCAGTGAAGAGCCTGTGGCCGTACCGGCCAAATACCGCTTCCCTGAAGCTGGTCCCCACGTCCCCCTGGTCCTGTAGAATTGCTGTTTGTACTTTCAGCACCCACCTGGGACATAACAGCTCTCTCCTCGCTGATGGTGACGTTCAGCTTAGAACAAGCAGCCTTGGGGTGGAGGTGAGGTCAGGGCACAGGCATCGGGGGCCCAGGACCGAACACAAGGTGGGTGGGGGGATCCGAGAGCCTCAGGGTTCGTCACACTGAGAGCCAGCCCCACCTCTGAGATCTACGCCCTCTTCCACACCCACACCCAAGAGGGGTATTTCTAACATTTTCTTTTCTTTTTAATATTTATTGAATGAAAGAGTCTTTAAATTCTATAGTGCTTCGTGGTTTTCAAAATTTCACGCAGAGGATTTCATATCATCCCACGCTCAGTCGCTCAGTCATGTCCGACTCTTTGCGACCCCGTGGACTGAAGCACACCAGGTCTCCCTGTCCATCACCAGCTCGCAGAGCTTGCTCAAACCCATGTCCTTCGAGTTGGTGATGCCATCCAACCATCTCATCCTCTGTCATCCCCTTCTCCTCCTGCCTTCAGCATCAGGGTCTTTTCCAATGAGTCAGCTCTTTGCATCAGGTGGCCAAAGTATTGGAGCTTCAGCATCAGTCCTTCCAATGAATATTCAGGACTGATTTCCTTTAGTATGGACGGGTTTGATTTGTCCATCCCAAACTCCTTAATGATCCCTCCACCTCCCCCATCCTNTTAGTATGGACGGGTTTGATTTGTCCATCCCAAACTCCTTAATGATCCCTCCACCTCCCCCATCCTACCCCATACCCGAAGCAAACATTAAGTTCATTCGGTAAGCCTGTGAGTCTGCTTCTGTGTTGTAAATAAGTTCGTTCCTATTATTTTTTAGATTCCACATGTTAGTGATATCATGTGATATTTGTCTTTTTCTGGCTGACATACTTCACTTAGTATGAAAATCCCTAGGTCCATCCAAGTTGTTGCAAAAGGCAAATTTCATTCTTTTTCATGGCTGTGTAATATTCCATTGTATATATGTACCACATCTTCTTTACCCATCATCTGTCAGTGGACACGTAGGTTGCTTCCATGGGGGTGGTGGGGTTTGAGGGTTAGTTTTTGGAAACCTGGATGGTGAAACAGGAACCAACATCCAGATGACAGGCACTGGTTCTTAGGCCAACACCATATGGTGGTGGTAATTTTAGAATCGGCCCTGGGGAGCCCTGGTCTGCTGCCTTGTCAACTCACTCCAAGCCCCGCCAGGAACTTGGGATGTTGAAGACACTGTCAGCCCTGTCTGCTTCGAAACTAAAGGGTGCAGGTATGACTTGTCTACGGAGAGAGACTTTTTGAGGTCAGATCCACACCCCCCAACGAGGTGTGAAGTATCCTCTGAGAGGGTTCGTTTTTGGCTTGCTGTAACAGAGGGTTAAGCAGAAACATTCCTTGTTAGCCCCATTAACGTCGGGAAATTTATTTATTTTTTTCCCTTGTACCAGAGAACTCAGGCTCCTCTGTGGGTTAGCACGAAAAATTTGCTAACAAACTGCTTCTCCCTCGTTCAGAGGCCCCGAGAATTCCGAACACGCTCTGGAAAATCAAACCGCTGTGACCCGACCAGCGTTTCGACGGGTTAAGACTAAATGAAACAGACAACATGTGGGTCCAATTTACTCCGCGACGCACGTGTTTAAAGGCTTTTGGCAAAAGCTCTCCTGCTCTTTCCTCGTCTTCCCTCCCTTCACCCCAAACATTAGAGAGATGGTGGGAGACTGTTTCGATAAAATAGCAGAGGCTGAGGTCTGCTCCAGGCATGAAAACGAAAGAATCGGGGCGGGCGGCCTCCTCCTCAGCCACAGGGGAGAAGATGCCACCGCCTCCCTCGATCCTTACACGTTTTGATGTGGTTTTCAGGATTTGTCTCTGGGTGCGGGGCAGACACCAAGTGGGGAGAGCTACCAAGGCTGGCTGGGGCTTGCTGAGAAAGGCTTGCACATGGCCCCGGGGTGCTGTCTGGGGCGGGGGGCGGGGGGTAGACTTGGGCAAGTACCTCAGCTGAGGCTGCAGCTCTGAACTTTTGTAGCTGTTTGGATATATGGCCCCCGACCCCCGACTGGTCAGCAGGGCTGGGCACCCACCTGATACCTCCGTCCTCTGATTGAAGACTCTGGGGAGCTTGAGATATGCGGGCAGCACTTGCCTTATCTGCAGGAGACAGCTCGGGGTTGGCAGGGCGGGGAGCAGGTGACCTCCGCCTTGTCAATGAAAATGAAAGTGTTAGTCGCTCAGTCGTGTCTGACTCTTTGCAACCCTGCAGACTGCAGCCCGCAGGCTCCTCCGTCCCTGGGATTCTCCTGGCAAGAATACTGGAGTGGGTTGCTGTGCCCTCCTCCAGGGGATCTTCCTGGCCCAGGGATTGAACCCGAGTCTCGTGCATTGGCAGGTGGATTCTTTGTGGTCTGAGACACCAGGGAAGCCCATTAAAACGTCTCGTGAAATGCTCACCCGGCAACCGAGGTCCCAGCGAGGCAGGCGTGATTTCAGGTCTTGCGTGAGTTTAGGGAACATCGATTCTGTAGCTCCATGTTTGTAGTTTTATGCCTTTTTGTTTCTGGGAAGACTGGCTGGGGCGGGGGGTTGGTGGTGGAGGTGAGGACAGTGTCACGGCAGCCTAATGAACAGAAGGTGAGAACTAAGAAGCGAGCATTGTCACCAGTTACGTAAACATGTCATCTTTGTTTTGTCGATAAGCATTCTGGGCTGGCGTCTTTTCCTTGCAGAGAGCGTCCCCGGTTCCTGCAGGAAGCGAGCAGGGAGACGGGGCTGTCTGTCGAGAAGACACGCCATCAGATGCTCAGCACGCAGAGGGCGGGCAAGCAGGGGTCTCTCTCTGGAGGGGCGCAGGGCGGGGCGGGGGACAACCCCCACCTTGGCCGGCAACGTCAGCGAGGCGGCCTTGGAGCCGCACTGTTGCCCGTTAGGCATGAAGCGGCAAATGATGGAGACAAATAGGGTCTTCATCTCCTCCCCTGGAAGGGGGCCAGCCTGCATCCCAGCAGAGCTCAGCGATGGTCCTCAGGGGCCAGGTGTGCGGCTGGGCTGCGGGTGCCCTGGGTTCTAGGACCGTTCTGGGAAGGCAGATGGCCCACAGCGTCCTGAGGGGGTGGTGGTGGCTGTGATTGAAGGCACTTGCTCTTGGTTCCTGGGGCTAGACAGTTTTAGCTGGGCTTTTTGTGCTGGGGGAAAAAAATGCTTGCATGTATGTGTGTGTGTGTGTATGTGTGTCTGTGTGTGAATGACTAGTAAACACTTGAACGGATATGACAGTTGGACCATAAAGGAGGCTGAACACCAAAGAATTGATGCTTTCCTACTATGACACTGGAGAAGACTCTTGAGAGTCCCTCGGACTGCAAAGAGATCAAACCAGTCAATTCTAAAGGAAATCAAGACTGAATATTCATTGAAAGGACGGATGCTGAAGCTGAAACTCCAATCCTTTGGCCACCTGATTTGAAGAGCCAAGTCATTGGAGAAGACCCTGATGCTGGGAAAGATGAAAAACAGGAGAAGGGGACGACAGAGGATGAGATGGTTGGATGGCATCATTGACCCAATGGACATGAATGTTAGCAAAGTTCGGGAGACAGTTGAATACAGAGGAGTCTGCTGGGCTACAGTCCTTGGGTCGCAGAGAGCTGGGCATGACTCACTGACTGAACAGCAACAATGAAACCCCATTTGAAAGATCTCCACAGTAAGGATATTGATGGATAATCACAGAGGAAAAGGACTTTGCCCTAAAAATTGCGAAATAGACAAGCGTTAGTTGCTCAGTCGTGTCCGACTCTTTGCAACCCCATGGACTCTTTCCATGGGATTCTCCAGGCAGGAATCCTGGAGAAGGCTGCCATGCCCTCCTCCAGGGGAATCTTGCCCATCCAGAGATGGACCCCAGGTCTCCTGTATTGCAGACAATGAGGGATGTAAAAAACCCACCTCCACGATGATTTTAAAAACAGCACTGTAGAGGTATAAATTACATACCATGAAATGCACTGTTTCTTTTGAAGAGACAGTTTGATTCCTTTTAGGCTTCCCATGGGGTCACAAGGAGTCGGACATGACTGAGCGACTGAACTGCCTGCCTGACTTGCAGGCTTCCCAGGCGGGACTAGTGGTAAAAACCCGCCTGCCGACGCAGGAGACATAAGAGACATGGGTTTGATCCCTGGGTCCGGAAGATTCCCCCGGAGGAGGAAATGAAAACCCACTCCCGAATTCTTGCCTGGAGAATCCCATGGACAGAGGAGCCTGGCGGGCTACAGCCCGTGAGGTCGCCAAGAGTCAGACAGGACTTGAGCGAATTAGACATACTACACCAGCAGCCATTACGGCAATCGGATTCTGGAACCTTTCCGTGACCCCCTCTAAAGCAGAACGGCATGTCTGTTTGTGGTCATTTCTCTGACCTCCACCCCAGCCCCCCACCCACTAGGCAACCTCTAGTCTGCTTTCCGTGGCTATAGATTTCCCTGTTCTGGGCCATTTGTTTAAACGGAGTCCTGGAGTAATGTGTGGCTTTTTCTGGCTGGCTGCTTTCACTGAGCATCCTGATTTTGAGGTTTATTCAACTTGTACGCTGCGTCAATATTTCACTGCATTCTAGCTGGTTTTCATTCCATCGTACGGATGGGCTCTGTTTGGTTCATCCATTCCCCTGTAGATGGTAACGCTCAAAATCCTTCAAGTTAGGCTCCAGTGGTTCGTAAGCTGAGAACTTCCAGATGTTCAAGCTGGCTTTAGAAAAGGCAGAGGAACCAGAGATCAAATTGCCAACATCCGCTGGATCATCGAAAAAGCAAGAGAGTTCCAGAAAAAACATCTACTTCTGCTTCCTTGACTACAGGAGAGCCTTAGACTGTGTGGATCACAGCAAACTGTGGAAGATTCTGAAAGAGATGGGAATACCAGACTAGCTGACCTGCCTCCTGAGAAATCTGTATGCAGAGTTAGAACTGGACATGGAACAGCAGACTGGCTCCAAATAGGAAAAGGAGTACATCAAGGCTGTATATTTCACCCTGCTTATTTGACTTATATGCAGAGTACATCATGAGAAATGACAGGCTGGATGAAGCACAAGCTGGAATCAAGACTGCGGGGAGAAATAGCAATCACCTCAGATATGCAGATGACACCACCCTCATGGCAGAAAGTGAAGAGGAACTAAAGAGCCTCTTGATGAAGGTGAAAGAGGAGAGTGAGAAAGCCAGCCTAAAACTCAACATTCAGAAAACAAAGATCATGGCATCCGGTTCCAGGACTGAGGCAAATAGACGGGGAAACAGTGGAAACAGTGATGCCTGGAGTGTCAGAGCCCTCAGGGTCAAGAAGAGTCAGACACGACTGAAGCGGCGAACACTTTCACTTTCACCCCCACCAAAGAGTAACAGACAAGATAAACGCCAGACACCTCTGAGGAGGCCAGGGCGGCTTTGTTATTTTAATCTTCTTCATGGCAAAAGCCATTGGCTCCACTTGGTGGCAAGCTGTTTCACCACCAACGCTGAAATCATTTTGTGGATTTTTAAAAAAAATTTTTTGGGGGGTTGGTGCTCTTAATTCAATTGCCACGGTTTAGAGGACTGAAGTGCCTGTCTGAATGAAGGCTCTGTACCTCCAATCTGTGCTAACCAGCCGTTCATAACTCCTGCCCGTGTCCGAGGAACCTGGGAGTCCCTGGATTAAATGCCGCACCTTTATTGCCTAAGAGACAAGAGCATTTGTCTCTTGTTGCTGGAGCCGGGGCAGATCAGTAAATTAATGATGCTTCTCTGACTGGTGTCCAGTTTTATTTTCTGCGTACACAGAGGTTTCTCCGGGTGGATCAGCTGATTCATTGCCCAGACGCATTTCAACCACCCCGTATGTATTTCCTCAGGCAAAGAAAATAGACGGTTCTGAAGAGGAAATACCTAACCTGCTGATAATGACAGATGAGGGAAGGAGGATTTTCTCTGGTTTAAAAATTCCCTATATGACAAAACACATTTAAACTTTACATGATTTAAAAATAGATTGTCCTATGCATTGTCACAAATGAGGACACACAGAATTTCCAGATGATGATAAAGAAATTTTGGGAGAAACCCCAGCTTTCAAAAAAAATTTTTAAAAAGAGTCTAATAATCTATCATAATCTATACATACAAACACAATTTTTCATACAGGTCTATCCATCCATCCATCCATCCGTCACTCATCCAGCCATCCATCATCCATCCATCCATCATCCATCTATCCACTCGTCCATCCACCAGTCAATCCATCAATCCACTTATCTATCCATCCATCCACCCATCCATCCAGGTGGTCACGAGGCTAGCACACCACCTAGAGGTGGTGGTTACAAGGTGGTTCCCTTCAGAAGGGAACATGCAGATGACCAGGAAGTGAGGAACTCTGCATGGAATCATCGCTGCCTCAAGATGGAACCATTAAGAACCCAGAGACTCCAAACTCTGAGTCTTTGTGATTCTCATTTTTCAATATTTATGTTTTCTTAAACTTTTGTTGCCGTATCGTTGATAGATGGGCTTCCCTGGTGGTTCGGATGGTAAAGAATCAACCTGTGATGCAAGACACCCGAGTTCGATCCCTGGGTCGGGAAGATCCCCTGGAGGAGGGCATGGAAACCCACTCCAGTATTGTTGCCTGGAGAATCCCATGGACAGAGGAGCCTGGTGGACTGTAGCCCATCGGGTTGCAGAGAGTCGGACAAGACTGAGTGACTAACACGCAGTAACACACACCGTTGGTAGATAAGGAAATGGGTTCTCAGGGACGTCACAGGTCCTAAAGCCATCCCTGTGGGTTGCTGAACACTGCACCTTGACCAGTGCGTCACTTAACTTCCCTAGATAACAAGGAAGTCATAGTGTTTGGGGGACGTCCCAAGTGGCACAGTTATCAAGGATCCACGCCAGTTCACGTGGGTCAGGAGGAGCCCCTGGAGAAAGAAATGATAACCCACTCCAGTATTCTTGCCTGGGGAACTCCCATGGACAGAGGAGCCAGTCCGTGGGGGTCACAAAGAGTCAGATATGACAGCATACAGTGTCCATTCCAATAGCATTTCTGGAGTTGTTTTCCTCCCCTAAGTACACAGAACTGAGGTCCCACTCCTGACCCCTTGTGCTGCTGAATTTTATGTCTCAGCATGTCTGAGCCACGGTACCCACATGTTAGGTCAGCCCTCATCCTAGATGCTTCTGCGAGGCTATTCCTTAGATGGGACGAGCATTGAAATCAGTCGACTTTGAATGAAGCAGGTTGCTCTCCATGCCGTGGGTGGGCCTCACCCAATCAGCTGAGGGTTATAAGAGGAGCAAAAAAGCGCAACCTCCCTCGTGGAAGACAGATGTTTGCCTCCATATGACCCTTGAACTTGAACTGCAACATCAGCTCCTCCTGGGTCTCCAGGCTACTGGTTGACCTTATAGATTTTTTGATTGGCCAACCTCGTGGTGTTGGAGAAGACTCATGAGAGTCCCTTGGACTGCAAGGAGATCCAACCAGTCTGTCCTAAAGGAAATCAGGCCTGAATATTCATTGGAAGGACTGAAACTGAAGGTGAAGCTCCAATCCTTTGGCCACCTGACGGGAAGAGCTGAGTCACTGGAAAGGACCTTGATGCTGGGAAAGATTGAAGGCGGGAAGAGAAGGGGACGACAGGGGATGAGATGGTTGGATGGCATCACCCACTCAATGGACATGAGTTTGAGCAAGCTCCGGGATATGGTGATGGGCAGGGAGGCCTGGCGTGCTGCAGTCCATGTGGTCGCAGAGAGCCAGACGCGACTGAGCGGCTGAACAACAATCTTCAACCTCTCTGTCCATGTCTGCACACACACGCATCCTATCGCTTTTGTTTTTCCGGAAAACCGTGATGAATACAACCCCTTGCTACCCTCATCAACGAAGCTGCCTTCTACTTGGGAAATTTCAAAAAAGCATCCGTCTAATATCGAGAGAGTGGAAATGCCCCACTTGAACTGTCAGGAGGCTGGTCTCAAGCTCGGACCCCCTAACGTGCCCTGCTAGCCTCCAGAGCTACAGTCCAGAAATCCTGCCCCGAAGTCACCGGGTGCCCTGGTCTGATGAGCGAAGCAGAGTCTGCGCTCACACAGCCCGTCTTCAAATCGACTGCCTTCCGGGGACTCTGTCACTGCAGACGGGGCGGACCCACGCCGGGAGCTGTCTCAGGACCTCCTGGAGTCCGTGAAATGTGCCAGAGATGCCACTGGTGACACTCACACACACCCGGGATCGTCTGTATCCTGTGACTCAACTCTGAAGGGCAACTTCGGCCGCCGCCTCCGAGCCCAGGCAGGGTCCGGTTCGCCGACCCACCTGTTCTCTGCTCGCCCCAGGACTGCCTTTTGCCGAGTGGCTTTCATGCCTCCAGCCTGCAGAGTCGCTCAGACTGCGAACTCGGGGCAGCCCCGAGACTTCGCGCCTTCATCCTTCCACCTGGAGCTCCCGGGACAGTCTGGAGTCCCCGGAATCGCGTGTGTGGCACCCGGGTGTCAGGACATGAAAGAGATGTTTGGGCCGCAATGAGGATGCTTCGGCAGAAGGGCTTCCTCTCTGGAGCCCCGGTCGATGCGGTGCTGAGGCACACAATAGTGTGCTTTGTTGGAAAAAGGCAGAAGGGGTTGAAGGGCAGGGATGTCTTCGCCTCTCCCACCTGCGATGCCTCCGGAGAAGCAGGGCAGGAGACCCCGGCTCGGGAAGAGAATCGGCCGGATTCCTGGCCAACTCCCCGATAACCTTGTTAGCGGCCACGGGGACTGGCTGTCGCCTGGGGCCAGGACTTACGCGTCTCATTCATAAACATGAGGCTTCCCCCCACCCGCCGGCCCTGCTCTTCACTGCGCCTGTTTTGGCACCGCTCCGCACCGCACCCCGCTCGCCTTTCCCACCTCTATTGTTCCCGCCGCCCCCCACCCCGCCCGCCCCGTCCTCATGAATCTGACGTCCCGTTGTCAGTTCTCGTTACGGGAACTAAACGTATGAGGATTGATGGCGCTTTCTACCTAATGCTGTTATCCCAACTGGGTTTGTTGATTTAATGAACAAAACGTCACATCGCATCTCCCTTGTCTTGACGTCTGAACGCCGTGGCAGGCGCTGGTGGCAGATTTGCTGAAACGGGCTGTGTGTGTGTGTGTGTGTGTGTGTGTGTGTGTGTGCGCTGGATCTTCTAATTTAATTTGCATGCTATCCAAAAATAAAAACAGAAGCACACACCTCCTGCGGTCGAACACATTATAGAAATTTGTTTTTTTTTCCTTCTGAAATCAGACTATCCCAGGAGCCACGCTGGGACCAGGGCCCCCCTGTTTCTGACTCAGGGCCCGGGAGTTCATCGAGACACCCGCTAAAAACTCCTGTTGGACGAGCGCTCTCAGATCCAGTGACCTGATTGCCCTGGGAAGGTACGGATGGGGCTTGAAGGCGGGCCAGGCGTCCTTACCTCTCACGCCCTGCCAAAAAAGCTGAGGGGCAAGGCCCCCGGTCGGCGGTCTCCGCGACGCGCTCTGCACAAGGGGCACATTGTCGCCAGCCGACGCGTCCGCTCCAAAGCCACTCTGTCGTTCAGAGGGTGCGCAGGGTGGACCGGCGTGCGTCTGAGCCCTGGCTCCCCAGGAGGAAGGACGGGGTCAGCGGTCCCCCCTGAATGGACAGACCTCCTTGCGGCCAGGGTCCTGGGAGGCAGAGATGGATGCAAGCTGAGCCCCCGCCCGGGGCTTCCCCCCCACCAGGGACATTCCGGCTGGGGCGCCTGGTTTGAGTGGTGTGGCCGCGTCCCGCCCCCCCCCCCGACCCCCGCCCGGCTAGGAGCCGAGTCCAGAGCGGCAAGCGGCGTCGGAGGGCGAGCTCCGTGACAGCGCGGGCTTGCGGGCGCGCGGGCTTGGAAGACCCAGTTGTGAGAGTGTCTGGCAATTAAAAATAATTGGGAAGCAGGTTTCTCTCAGCCCTTCCAAGAATGCCAGCTAGCATATAATGATGTTTCATTAGGTATGCTGAAAGCTGTGAGCGCCGTATGGCAGGGGCAATTAAAGAGGATCATAAGAGGGATGAGGGGAAAAAAAGAGAGAGAGAAACATTAAAAATGCCCGGGCTCAGACGAGCCATGCATTTAATGGCCACTTCATTAACTAATTGATTTCTTATTAGTTACGGGGAGAAGCCCCGGTTAGCGCCTTCCGCACACGTAATTAGCGGCATTTACACAATTAAGCCACTTGTTCATTCCGTGGCTAAACATTCTTGGAACCGACCACGGCAGCCTTGCTCTGGGCCATCCGGCTGGCTCTGTTTTATTTTGCTTGCTAATATTGGCTTAACCTTCAAATCAAAAATTCTCTGCCCACCCCCACCCCCCACCCCGCACCCGACCCTGGGGCTTTGCCGTATTTAATCACGATGCTAAATGCACAGAAATCTGTTTCATCAGAGAGGGTGACGGGGGCTGGGTCCCTCTCGCCACCCCGGATCCTCAGATTCTTGCACGGATCTCGTGAGGTCGATAGCCTTCCCTGACGGAATCATTGTCGGGTGGTTTCGTTTGCCTCTTATTCCCACCCGCCCCACAGCCATGCGAAGTCACTTGAGTCCTGTCCGACTTTTTGTGACCCCCGTGGACTGCAGCCCGCCAGGTTCCTCTGTCCATGGGGATTCTCCAGCAAGAATATTGGAGTGGGTCGCCATACCCTCCTCCAGGGGATCTTCCCGACCCAGGGATGGAACCCCAGTTTCCTGCATCGCACGTGGATTCTTCATTGTCTGAGCCCCCAGGGAGGCCTCAGCAGACCACACAGACCCATTCCCCGACCGTCGTGGAGACCAGACGTCAGATCAAGGTGTGGGCAGGGCCATGCTCCGGCCACAGGCTCCAGGAGACGGTCCTTCCAGACTCACCGTGGCTTTAACATGTTCACCAGCCCCTCCCTCCTCCAGCACTGCTGTCCTGGGTGCAAGTCACATTCCTGCCTGACGTGGATTTGTGTCCCAGGGGCGTCCTCTTGAAGCACCAGCATCGCTGTGAGAAGAACCTTCCGTGGAAAGCTGACACTCTCAGCGTGGACGCGGAGTGAACACACGTGGAACTGCGCTGAGATCCCGGGGTTCCGAGCCTAGGCACAGCCAGCTGAGCTCAGAGAACTAAAGGTGAGCGAAGCAGAGTAGCTGGGCTTCCCTGGGGGCTCGGGCAGTGAAGGATCTGCGCGCAATGTGGGAGACCCAGGTTCCATCCCTGGGTCGGGAAGATCCCCTGGAGAAGGGAACAGCAACCCACTCCAGTATTCCTGCCTGGAGGATCCCATGGACGGAGGAGCCTGGCGGGCTACAGTCCACGGGGGTTGCAAAGAGTTGAACACGACTGAGTGAGTAACACTTCCACTTTGTTTCAGACAAGAGTAAATGATCATCGTTTTATGTCTCTGAGTGTGCGAACGGTAGGTTGCTAGTCTAGACGTTGCTGTGGGACACACTTGCCTGGCCACAAAGCCATGAAAATCCAACCCCACTCGCACGGAAACTAAAATCACCGGGAGCAGTAAGATATGCACGTCAATTCGTAAGACGGAACTGCTAGCATTCAACCGCTTCTGACCTATGAAATATGAGAGCTGGACTACAAAGCACGCTGAGCGCCAAAGAATTGATGCTTTTCAACTGTGGTGCTGGAGAAGACTCTTGAGAGTCCCTTGGACTGCAAGGAGATCCAACCAGTCCATCCTAAAGGAAGTCAGTCCTGAATATTCATCAGAAGGACTGATGTTGAAGCTGAAGCTCCAATACTTTGGCCACCTGATGGGAAGAGCTGACTCATTGGAAAAGACCCTGATGCTGGGAAAGATTGAAGGCAGGAGGAGAAGGGGACGACAGAGGATGAGATGGGTGGATGGCATCACCGACTCGATGGGCATGGGTTTGGGTGGACTCCGGGACTTGGTGATGGACAGGGAGGCCTGGCGTGCTGCGGTTCATGGGGTCGCAGAGATTTGGACACGACTGAGCGACTGAACTGAACTGGACACCCTTGAATGTTTTAAGAGATTTGTAGCCATGTCACGGGGCAGGCAGGAGCTCAGCTCTCCAACCAAGAATTGAGGCTGCAGTCCCCACACAGCAAGCATGGAGTCTTCACCACTGGAGTGCCAAGGGGGTCCCAGGATTGTGGGATTTAAAGTTCGAAGCAACTTTCAAATTACCCAGCCCTCCTGGTTTTTACCCTAAACAAATAGCCACAGGGAGAATGGGGCTTCCCTGGTGGACCAGTGGTTTAAGAACCCACCTGTCAATATGGGAGACCCAAGAGATGAGGGTTCGATCCCTGGGTGGGGAAGATCCCTTGGAGAGGAAATGGCAACCCACTCCGGTATTCTTGCCTGGAGCATCCCATGGACAGAGGAACCTGGAGGGCCACAGTCCATGGGGTCACAAAGGGTCAGACACAACGGAAGCGATTAGCATGAACACATGCATGGCATCAGAAAAACAGACATCAGCAAAGCGAGGACAGAAATCCAGACCCACAATACAAACGCTACCATAAATCTCAGCCAAAACCCTGAAGAGACTTAGGGCTACGCAAAAGCTATAAAACAGAACTTTATAAAGTGATTCATTGCACTTTGCAGAGATTCACTATCATAAAAATTTCACTTATTTTATTAAAAAAGAATAATGCCAGTCTTAATCATCGAACAGCGGGTGTTTCAGAATATTGTAAAAATAGGCTCACTTTCAACGTGTAGAATATTAAACACTTCCAAAGTTTTAATGAATAGTGTTTGGGTAGTGAATCTGATCATTTGATAGACAACTGCAATCAATCCCATATTTTTAGAGGTTAAAAAAAATTGCTTCTAAAGTACAGAAAGTCTGTGTTTCTTAACTAATTTCCACTTTGCCCCTGAAGTCTTCACACTGTTAATTTATTCTGACGCGTTTCTTAATCGCCACCACCAAGATAAATTCCAGCCCAAATTCTGAATTTATGAGATCCTAATGGATGAGGTTTTATTGAAGAGACATCTTGTTCCTGATGTAATTTTAATGTCACCGTCATCAATTATCTTGGTCGTCTCACAGTCCAAACATAGCAAAGTGTAATTTATTTCTACCAAACAATACAAAGCGAACCACACACAGAGACAGAGGTTAGATTCATGAATGGGGCAGAAATAAAAACATTCTAGGACTGATGCTGAAGCTCCAGTCCTTTGGCCACCTGATGTGAAGAGCTGACTCTCAAATTGGAAAAGACCCTGATGCCGGCAAAGACTGAAGGCGGGAGGAGAAGGGGGCGACAGAGGGGGAGATGGTTGGATGGCATCACCGACTCGATGGACATGAGTCTGAGCAAGCTCCGGGGGTTGGTGATGGACGGGGAGGCCTGGTGTGCCGCGGTCCACGGGGCTGCAGAGTCGGACACGGCTGAGCGAGTCAACAGCAAAGCATCCGGGTGGAGGCGTGAACCACCGTTTCAAGGACCACATCTATTTATAAAGAGGATTAGAGACGGCCGGTGTGCCTCCTGCTCCCGCCTCCTGGGACTAAACCCCCAGAGGGTTCCCTGGTCTGTGTCCTCAGCCCTGAGGATGAGAGTGGGTTTTAGGACGGTGGCCTCAGGCTGTCCGGCACCAGCCGTTCTAACCGTAGAAGCTGACACCTACCCGGTTAAGGGTCTCCTTCCTCTCTTGGCTGTATCAGGTCTTCCTCGAACATGAATCACTTTCGGCTACCTGTTTCAGAAGCAGCTTCCTCCAGGGGTTGCAGCAGGGGCGTGCCGGGGAGTGTAAAGCAATGTATGGGTGTTGTTAACTGGCTCAGTCGTGTCCAACTCTTTGTGACCCCGTGGACTGTAGCCGCCCAGGCTCCTCCGTCCATGGGGTTCTCCAGGCTAGAATACTGGAGTGGAAACATATACATTACCCTACATAAAAATAGGTTGTGGTCGTTTAGTCACTAAATCATGCCCGACTCTTTGGGACTCCAAGGACTGGAGCCCACCAGGCTCCCGCACCCACGGAATTTTCCAGGCAAGAATACTGGAGTGGGTTGCCATTTCCTCCTCCAAGGGATCGTCCGCACCCAGGGATTGAAGCCACGTCTCCCGCATTGCAGGCAGATTCTTTACCACTGAGTCAACAGGGAAGCCTCACTCTGCCTTACTCAGAGGACAATGTCTACAGAATACTCATGTAAACGTTTTTTTTTTTTACCTTCAGTGCTTTTCCCCAGTCTGAAAGGGAAGGTGCAGAATTTAACTTTCTGACTCAACCTTTCTGAACGCCTCCAGCCCTTCTTTCTCTTCTCCATGGAACTGGATCAAAAGCACCCTTTAACGATTTGGCCGCGTGGCAGAGTTCTCTTGAAGAGAACACGCTTCAGATCGAATAAATAAACCATTGTGGGCCATGCCTTTCATTTTCTTGCTTTAGCTTGAGAAAGCTTCTCTAAACAGGTGCCTTCAAGCATTTCTCCGGGCGTTTCCTCTCTACAACAGGTTGTGTGTGTACAGATGAGGTTGAAAGGAGACAAGGATCGCGCGCGTGTGTGTGTGTGTGTGCATGTACTCAGTCATGCCTGACTCTGCAACCCCCTGGACTGCAGCCCGCCAGGCTCCTCTGTCCATGGGATGCTCCAGGCAAGAATCCTGGAGTGGGTTGCCATTTCCTTCTCCAGGGGATCTTCCTGACCCAGGGATCGAACCTGCATCTCCTCCCTTGGCAGGCAGATTCTTTACCACTGAGGCACCAGAGCAAGGACGGTTTAGTCACTAAGTCGTGTCCGACTCTTGCAAGCTGATGGACCGTAGCCCACCAGGCTCCTCTGTCCATGGGATGCTCCAGGCAAGAATACTGCAGTGGGTGGCCATTTCCTTCTTCAGGGGAGCTTCCTGACCTAGGGATCAGTATGCAAAACAAGGATACTCCAATAAAAATAAATTTAGAAAACAAAGTATCCTTCCTTCTCCTTCATAAAGCTCCATGGTCCCCCAACCCCAAACCCAAGGAACATAGGGTATGAGAACATACAGTCAGAAATGGCAAAGACCCCAAGCAGGAGAATGACAAGGACTGAAATCACGCTTTAAGACAAACAGCAGCAGAGACACAGCCCGAGAAATGGCAGAAGGAAAAAGGACTCGAGCTGGAGCAGACAGGACGCCTTTCGACGGACGAGTCAGAGGGCGGTGGGGTCAGGGACGTCGAGAGGGTGGAGGTTCTGCCTCTGCACACGGGCGCTTAGATGCTCCTCTGCACACGGGGCTGTTAAATGTTCCTTTAAGTCGCCATGAGCTTCATCTCCCGGGGACGCTGGTCCGCCTTGATGTCAAAGCATCGGCAGAGCTCTCACGCTCCTCACTGGGCAGACAGTTCTACGATGAGATGGCGCTTCCAGCCAGAACGACCAGGGGCTCCCCCGCCCAGCTCACCACTTCGACACATTCATTCGTCCTGTTTGCTTAAGCAGAGGGGTGCAAAATTATTTATTCCAGTGCAAACAGCTGACAGCTGACAGATTTTTCAAAGCTCCTATTTGACTTGTGTGTGTATGTGTGTTTTTTTTTCCCTCTACAAGTGCTCAAAGTTAGTATGAAAAAAAAATATTTTAATAGAACATAAAAACGAGTGTCAGAGATTTCACACTCTAGGAGCTGGGAAGAGCTCTCTCTCTTTTTTTTTATTTTTCTCCCACTTAGCGCATGAGATTTTTATTAATAGATTTGTTCTCTTGAGACCCTGTAGATGTCTCTCCATGGATCTCTGTGCTTGGGGAATTCTTCTGACTTTCTCACGGGTGTTTGGAATAACAGAAGGAGTGATCTGGGTGGTCACGGCCGTGCCGGGTTGTCACAGATGTGGATGTTCGGAACGGGGATGCCCGCGGTACCCGAGCACACCTGTGGGTCCTGGGGACGTGAAGGAGAATTATGCACGTTCCCCAACGGGAGCAGGGATCTCGCTGTCTTTCAGGGTCCGCTGCTAACATGCTGTCTTCATTGATGACCTGTCATGTCCCGGCTGGGATGACTGACACCCCGGTGGGTACCACCATGGATCGAGACATGTCTGTCACCTCCCTGACAGCCCCGGAGCGTCTCTGATATCCTGGCACATCGCGCTCCCCTTGGGGACGCAGGGGGCTGCCTTTGGTGTCAAGAGGAAGCAAATCTCGAGAGGGACCTCTTGCCCCAAGTGCAGCCGCGATGCTCCGGGCCCCACGGCGTCAGCTCGGTGGGGGCATCAGAAGGATGACTCGTTTGTTGGTGCTCAGGCGCTCAGCTGCGTCCAACTCTGTGCAACCCCATGGACTGCAGCCCGCCAGGCCTCCCTGTCCATCACCATCTCCCGGAGCTTTCGCAAACTCAGTCCATCACGTCAGTGACGCCATCTAACCATCTCATCCTCGGTCGTCCCCTTCTCCTCCTGCCTTCAATCTTTCCCAACATCAGGGGCTTTTCCAATGAGTCAGCTCTTCACAACAGGTGGCCAAAGGATTGGAGTTTCAGCTTCAGCATCCGTACTTCCAATGAATATTCAGGACTGATTTCCTTTAGGATGTACTGGTTGGCTCTGCTTGCAGTCCCAGGGACTCTCAAGAGTTTTCTCCAGGACCACAGTTCGAAGGCATCAATTCTACAGTGCTCAGCCTTCTTTATGGTCCAACTCTTACATCGGTACATGACCACTGGGAAAAAACCACGGTTGTGCCTGCTGCCTAGGCAGAGAAAAGCGAAAGTGTGAGTCGCTCAGTCATGTCTGACTCTTTGTGACCCCGTGGACTGTAGCCTGCCAGGCTCCTCTGTCTCTGGGACTCTCCAGGCAAGAGTAACAGACTAGGTGGCCATACCCTCCTCCAGGGGATCTTCCCGACCCAGGGATCGAACCCAGGTCTCCTGCATTGCAGGCGGATTCTTTACTGTCTGAGCCACCTGGGAAGCCTGCTCAGAATACTCAACAATAATGTTCCATAATCCTCAACAGCCTGGCGTAGAAACCAAAGCCGATGTGTGGGCTTGGGGAGAGCCCCCTGGAGGCGGGTGGGTGGCCGGGAAGGGTGTGCGGGCATCCAGACGGATGGAAGAGGTTTCCCATCCTCGATGCCGGTTGCCGTGGAAACCAGGGATAACAGCACCCAAGAGCGTGGTGAGCCGGGTCCAACCAGATCCCATTCGAAGCGGCTGGTAAACCCCGTCCGTCTCCCTCCCAGCGCCCTTCAGATTTCTGGCCCACTGCTCTGTGTTCAGAGCCCTCCGCCTCCGCGTCAGCCGTGGGACCTTGGACACTCTGTCAATCTGTTACAGCCGCCGTGACAAAGTGCCGGAGCCTGGGTGGCCTGAACAACATGCGTTTATTTCTCACAGTCCTTTGAGTTTGGATGTCTAAGGCCAAGGGGTGGGTGAGAAACACGGATATTACTCAAGGCTTGGCAATAATCCTTCCTTTTTTTTTTTGGTATGTGGATCATTTTTAAAGTCTTTATTGAATGTGCTATAACATTGCCTCTGTTTTATGTTTTGGTTTTCTGGGGCACGAGGCAAGTTGGATCTTAGCTCCCTGACCAAGGGTCGAACACTCAGTCCCTGCATGGGAAGGTGAAGTCTTAACCACTGGGCTGCCTTGGAAGTCCCTCGGTGGTAATCCCAGACGTAACGGGCCCTGATTGCCTTCTCTTCCCTGTGAGGAGGGGATGGGAGGGGTCTGGAAGGGGGAGGGTTGCCCTGACGACCTCTGAGCAGCCAGCCCCCTGATGCCCACGATGGTCCCTTGAGATGTGTCTCATCTCCAACGCATGCCTGGGAAAACTGAGTCTCCCAATGGGAGATGTCACGCCAAGCTGGGGTACCAGGCTGGGTGGAGCTGGCTTTGGTCCAAGCCCATGCCCCCAGCGTCAGCACCAAGGGGGTGCGGGAAGGGCTGTGAGGTTGAGCGGAGGTCTCCAGGATGGGGAGGGGGGCCGGGTGCAGGCGATCCTAGACTTCTTCCTGGGCTCCAAAACCACTGCGGACGGTGACTGCAGCCACGAGGTGAAAAGATGCTTCCTCCTTGGAAGGAAAGCTACGATCAACCTAGGCAACACTAAAAGGCAGAGACATTACTTTGCAGACAAAGGTCCATCTAGTCAAAGCTATGGTTTTTCCAGTAGTCACGTATGGATGTGAGAGTTGGACTGTAAAGAAGGCTGAGTGCTGCAGAATGGATGCTTTAAACTGAGGCATTGGAGAAGATTCTTGAGAGTCCCTTGGACTGCAGGAGATCCAATCAGTCCATCCTAAAGGAAATCAGTCCTGAATATTCATTGGAAATATGGATGCTGAAGCTGAAACTCCAGTCCTCTGGCCATGGGATATGAAGAACTGGCTCACTGAAAAGACCCTGATGCTAGGAAAGATTGAAGGTGGGAGGAGAAGGGGATGACAGAGGACGAGATGGTTGGATGGCATCACTGACTCAATGGACATGAGTTTGAGTAAACTCTAGGAGTTGGTGATGGACCGGGAGGCCTGGGGGGCTGCAGTCCATGGGGTCACAAAGTTGGACACAATTGAGCAACTGAGCAAAAACAACAAATGGCTTTATGTTCACATGTACCCCCCCACTCCAACCCCTGGAGGAATCTGAGATTCCCGTCTTTCCTGGTGGCATCTGGATGCCGTGTTTCTGAGAGTATTGTCACACATTCACCCAGCTTTCCCAGGACCTGATGCGAAACATGCTTGGAGACAGACGTGGGTTGGGTCGAGCTTTTCAGTCCCCTGGAGAAGGTGCAGAGGTTCCCACAGACAGAGGGGGCATATGAGGCCCTGTTCAGTACTGACAGCGGCTGGAAGGAGCTGGAGACGAATGCTTACGGCCAGTGAGGGGGGCCCAGCCTGGGGTCAATATCGACCAAGGGCCCCTCAGGGAGAGAGTGGGGGTCTGGGGACCGGGGGGACGGGGGGCTGAGGTTCAAGGCCAAGACAAGGGTGTGGAGAAGCATATGAGAGCAGGTACCCCGACCCGGAGAGGTTCCGCACTTGAGGGAGGTGTCAGGGGTCAGCGTTCAGCCGTGCAGTCAGATAGAAGACTTTGCTTTGTCCTTGGCGAGGCTCAAATGAGGCAGCGTGTTCCAGCAGCTTTTGTGAACGGAGGCGGCAGGAGGTGTGAGCAACGGTCAGGTTCTACAGCCCTGGGGGTGGGGGGAGAGACAGACAGGGAAGTCACAGATACAGAAATGTACAGACAGAAAGACACACAGGTAGATGTACCGAGAAACAGACAGGTGAGAGAGACAGCAGATACAGAAAATAGATGATGGGTGCAGAGCTGACAAACAGTACAGATGGACACAGAGAGAGAGAGAGAGAGAGAGACCAGGGATACAGATACTGGAGAGATGAAGGGTACAGAGATGACAGATAGGATAGACAGAGAGATACACAGATGGGAGGCCGAGGCCACAGATATACGTAATAGATCGATGATGGGTACAGAGCTGA
>JADEYB020000024.1:93257-107953 GCA_015832495.2 Alces alces
ACAGAGAGATACACAGATGGGAGGCCGAGGCCACAGATATACGTAATAGATCGATGATGGGTACAGAGCTGACAAATAGTACAGATGGACACAGAGAGAGAGAGAGAGATGAGAGACCAAGACCACAGATTTGGATACTAGGTAGATGATGGATGGAGAAAGGACAAATTGATAGATGCTCGGAGATAGATGATACACAGATAGACCACCGGTATAGATGATACACACATAGATCACTGGTTAAGACAAAAATAGATATAATGGATGGACGGATGGATGGATAGGTAGACATAAATACATAGGTGATTGCCAAATAGATGTGATGAACAGATGGCTGGATTCACACATAGAAATATAGAGAACAAGTGGATCAGTGAGAGACGTATATAATGGATGGATAGATGCTTACATAGATGTGTGACAGATAAGTGTATGATTGATTGGGAAGCAAACAGACATAATAAATGGGCAGATAGATAAAGAGATAGATATGATAGAAAGATAAATAGAAAGGTAGATAGATTGAGAGATAAAATAGACTGATGACTGATAGATATGGTGGATGGATAGGTGGATACATAGATATAATGGATAAATAATATAGATACATAGACATAGACATACAGATAGATATGATGGATGAATGATAGTAAAGATACATAGATAAATATGACGGCTGGATGGACAGATATGATGGACGGATAATAGATAAAAAGGACGGATGGATGGACAGATATGATGGATTGACAGATATGATGGACAGATAGAAATGACGGATAAATAGATAAACGTACATAGAGAAGGATAGGTAGGTGATAGAGATTGATGATGGCCAGATAGAGGGAGAAAGAGATGGAGAGAGATTTTTAATTCATCCAACAGGACAAGAAAAACGTGCAAAACACTTTGAAAGCACTAAGAAGAGAAAAAAATAACCTCTGTGTGTGTGTGTGTGTGTGTGTGTTTACAAGGGAGAGAGAGAGAGACAGAGGGAAAGAGAGACAGAGAGACCGCGGGGAGGTGGGCCTTAACCCCTAAGGAGTGGCGGGAGGGGGGTCCCCTGGAGACAGGTCACTCCGCAGGTTGGGGCGCCCATGACTGACGCCTGTTGACTCAGCGCTCATTGTCCGCACGTCGGGGAATCCCAGTATCAGTCTCCGTACCAGCGAGGTTCGAAACCCGTCCTTTAGTTTTCAGGCCGGTCTTGTTGCTTCTGGAGGCAGATTTCCGGGTGCCACGCAGGGAACCTGTCTGAGGATTTGCCGTCTTTGGTGATCGAGGGGTCCTCTGACTTGAAGCCTCCGTAGCGTCCACAGAAAACGGACCAGAAGGAAGCCTTTCCTCCAGTGACAAACCTTCTCTTCTCCCCACCGGGGGCCCCTGGAGACTTTCCCGGGGGTCGTTCCGTCTACACTCGGGGACCCTGGTTGTCAGAGCTGCCACCTGCGACGAGCCCTAACCCATTCCGGGTCCTCCTTGCGGGACCAAAACCCTGAACGTGGTGAAGGAGGCGAAAGGGCTGGAAGAGAGATGAGAGGAGAAGCAAGAGAAAGGAAGGGAGGGCGTCCCGGACGGCTTCCGCGACAAGACAGACGATGTCGGAGGCATTCCACGGTGGTGGGGACCGATGGCAAAGACAGAAGCCAGAGCTCTCTGCACAGCCTGCCTCCTGATAATCATCACATCAGCATTTTTTTTTGGGGGGGCGCTGAGAAAATGTGAAAACGCGTTTCCCTTTGGCCCCAAGGCAGTCTCCAGCCGTGTTTCTGAGCGGCTTCAGCACACCGCCAGGCAGACGTTCCGGGGCCATCTCTCCTGCCCGAGGGGGCCCGTACCTGGGCAGCCCCGGTCCCTCCAGAGGGTACTCAGCTGGAGTCCCCCGTGAGCTCCAGGCCCACCCGAGAGCTTTCCGAGTCTCCGTCCCTCCTTCTCGCCCCCGGGGAGCCTTCCAGCTCCCTCTAGGTGCCCACCCTGCCTTGTTCCGAGGGTCTGCAGAATGCCAGGTGGGGAGGACTCTGAGATTGCGGGTGGGGGGAGAGGATCATACCTCTGTGACAACAGGGTCATATCTCTGTGACTTCCGAGCAGACGGAAGAGATGCAGGTTCAAGCCCTGGGCGGGGAAGATCCCCTGGAGGAGGGCATGGCAACCCACCCCAGCATCCTTGCCTGGAGAATCCCGGGGACAGAGAGGCATTGTAGAGAACAGTCCGAGGGGTCGTAGAGAGTCAGACACCACTGAGCGACTATGTATGCATGCAGGTCTTCTGCAGGTGGGACAGGAAGTGGGGGTCGCATCCATGAGCCCCACCCACGGTCCGTGGGTTTGCACGCAAACCGGCTGAGCCTGCATCACCGAAGGCAGGCACCTGGCACCAGTGGGCCCCTCACCCCCACCCAGGACCTCTGTCTCCTTCCCTCAGCTCTTCCTGAGCAGGAGGACCTGCCCTCGGGGGCCTCTAATTGGGGAGGGCGGCCGATCAGCCTGGGTGGACAGTGTCCGTTTCGATTTCTCTTCTCCTTCCAGCTCGGGACGTGACCCTCTTTCGGAATGCTGATTTTTGGATTTTGCAGACGACTGTGTCCCAGATACAATTTTCTCTGACATTGTGAATATATTGAGAAGCAAATACTGGCTTTTTTTTTTAAGTGTACTTAATAAGATCCATGCCTTTAAGAGAAACCATCACCTCTTCTTTTCATACTGTTCACGGGGTTCAAATCACTCAGTCCTGAAGGAAATCAACCTGAATATTCATTGAAAGGACTGATGCTGAGGCTGAAGCTCCAATACTTTGGCCACCTGATGCGAAGAGCTGACTCATTTGAAAAGACCCTGATGCTGGGAAAGATTGAAGGCGGGAGGAGAAGGGGATGACAGGGGAAGAGATGGTTGGATGGCATCACCAACTCGATGGACATGAGTTTGGATGGACTCTGGGAGTTGGTGAAGGACAGGGAGGCCTGGCATGCTGCGGTTCATGGGGTCGCAGAGAGTCAGACATGACTGAGCGACTGAACTGTTAGCTGAATCACCTTGCTGTAACCTGAAATTAACACAAGATTGGAAATCAACTATGCTCCAATAAAGATTTTTTTAAAATGGATCCATCTGTGAGAATTGGTAAAAATGCACTTAAGGGGAAGAGATGCATTCAAAGCTTCAATATGCGTGCAGATGTACTGATTTTGTGCTTGTGTGCTGAGTGGCTCCAGTCCTGTCCGAATCTTTGCAACCCCATGGACTGTCGCCCCGCCAGGCTCCTCTGTCCATGGGATTCTCCAGGCAAGAATACTGGAGTGGGTTGCCATTTCCTCCTTCAGGGGATCTTCCAGACCCAGGAATCAAACTGCGGTCTCCTGCATGGCAGGCAGATTCTTTACCATCTGAGCCATCTGGGAATCCCATTCTTATTTTTTCGGACATCATTTATATGGGGGAAGATTGTCTGAAAAGAATTCTTTCTCTCTCTCTTTTCTTTTCCCACTGTCTCACCACAACCCTTTACGGAATAACCCATTTTCCTTAGGCGATATTGCAAATATTCATTTTATCACACAAGGATCCTAAAAGCCTTGTATATCCAAGGTTCCGCCTGCATGGAGTGAAAGGTTGAAAGAAACAGGCTCCAGGAAGCGCGTGCAATATTTTAAGTGCGTGCTAGCCGCTCAGTCGTGTCTGACTCTTTGCGACCCCATGGACCGCAGCCTGCGGGGCTCCTCTGTCCACGGGGTTCTTCTCCAGGCAAGAACACCGGAGTGGGATGCCCAGTTTCCTTAGCTGTGGCCAAATGTGTAACCATCTGTGGAACCGATTCAGTGTAGCAAATTTGGCAGAGTCGGTCTGTCCTCACAGGGTGTAAACTGGGTCACCTGCAAAGATGCTGAGATGCAGCTGTGGATACGGGGGCGTCGATCCCTAGCATCTTTTTCTCTGCAAACCCACCCCCACCCCAACCACCGTGGGTCACTGACCTCTAATCAGGCAGCCGCCCCCCTCGTCCCACCCTTTGGCAGCCGCTAAGGACCTGATTATCTATAAATTTACGGGGAGCTGCAGGAACTGGCCTTCCGCTCCCGATAATGTTTTCTGACACATTTCAGGAGCCGCGGATGATGTGCGAGGCATTATGTACGAGGGGCCCGGCGACGGTCCACCAGAGACCTCTGGCTACCGACAGGCTCGCCAGGAAAGCGGTTGCCATGGCAACGTGCCCCACAGCTGTGGTCCGACGAGGAAAAATAGTTTTATGATTATCTCAATGAAGTGTTTTTCTTTCCTTTCTTTCTTTCTTTTAATTCACTGGAAGCTTTTTGTTTGCGATCTCCATCATGTGAGTGTTTCAATAGGATCCTCTCTAAATGGAATATACGTACGAGATGTAATTTCTATAGGGTCGCCGAGTCTCCTCTGTCCATGGGATTCTCCAGGCAAGGATACTGGAGTGGGTGGTCATGCCCTCCTCCGGGGCATCTTCCCGACCCAGGGATGGAACCCAGGTCTCTTACATTACAGGCGGATTCTTTACCGTCTGAGCCACCAAGGACATCCCTCTAATAAACTGAAGTGTTTGTCACTCAGTCGTGTCCAACTGTTTGCGACACCATGGACTGTAGCTCGCCAGGCTCCTCCGTCCGTGGGATTCTCCAGGCAACACTACCGGAGTGGGTTGCCATGTCCTCCTCCAGGGGATCTTTCCGACCCAGGGATTGAACCCGGGTCTCCTGCGGATTCTTTACATAGATGTAGTTTCTATGGAGAGATTAAAAAGCAGAAGCTTTTAATCTGGCAAGATTGTCTTTTGGAGCATGGAGCCAGGATTGGGGGGGCAGGAGGGTTGGAGCATCTTTAACGAGGAAGTCCCAAAAAGGGGATGGGGAAGATTTAAAGGGAGGGTGGGCTGTCGCCGTGAAAGCCTCAGACCTCCTCCCCGCTTCGTCCTGGCCCACATGGACAGGTGCCTGGGCACCCTGGGGTCTTCGGCGGTCTCCTGTCTCCCTGCCTGCCCACAATGCCCTGGAAACAGGACAAAGACCCATCAGGGTTTGAAAGAGGGAACCTGAGCTGGCCCATCGGCATCATTCACCGCCTCTCTTTCCTGAAGAGTTTGCTCACTGGAGAGAAAGGAAAAAAAAAAAAAAACTCCTGTCTGACATGAGTATGGAATTCATTAGAGACTCCGATCACCTGTGACAGGACCAGCAGTGACAGGTAATTTGGAGCCTTGATTTTTTTTCTTTTTTTTCTCCCCCTCCCACCTCCTCTGCCTGAGGTCCTGACCATGCCTCTCCGTTTGTGCCGAACGGGAGATATTTTTGAAAAGGGTCAAACCTCCATAAACTGTGGTGTGTTGTTGCAAATGGGGGCGAGAGGGATACCACACTCAAAACCCAGGAGACTGCAACGAATTGGGGGCTGCTGGCAGGGGCATCTGGGGGCTCCCCGGGTGGGGCTAGTGGTAAAGAATCCGCCTGCTAAGGCAGGAGACGCGGACTCGATCCCTGGGTCGGGAAGAATACCCACTCCAGTATTCTTGCCTGGAGGATCCCACGGACGGCGGAGCCTGGCAGGCTGCAATCAGGGGAGCTGCAAAGAGTTGGACACGACTGATTGACTCACACACACACACACACACACACACACACACACACACACACACGGATAAGGAAGGTGCAGATGGTAGCTTCCCGCCACAGCTGGGAAGGTGCATTTGTACAGATTCAAGAGAAAGGCTTTTGGCAGCGCCAACCTTCTTAAAAAGAGTCTGCATTTGATACAGTTGTTTCATATCTACGACAGTGTCCGACATCAGGAGCAGCAACCAGAAAAAAATCAGAGAAAGACACGTCTGGAAATGCGCTCTGTGTCAAGCCAGCAGAGTCTTGGTAATCGGTGGGGGAGAGTGCGGACTATTCAACACGTGGTCCCGGCTTTGTTTATCCGATTATCTGTGGCCTGGGGGAGTGGGACTTAGGTCAGATCTTCCTTTAAATCACAAGCAGGAAAATTCCAACTGGAGCGAATTTCCTGGGGTTTCGGTGGCTAAGACTCCGAGCTTCTGCCACAGGGGACATGGGTTCGAACCCTCCTGTGGGAACTAAGATAGTATATGTCATGTAGCGAAGCCAAAAAAAAAAACCCAAAAAAACAAAGTTCAAGCTGGAGAACAAACCTAAATGTAGGCAAACCCAAGTAACTACTAGACAGGCATCTCCTGTAACATCTTTATAATTTTAGAGTGGAAAAACCCTTTCTTTGTGACCAAGAAGAATGACAGATTTGAGTAGGCAACATGGTTAAAATTATCACACAGACTCCAGTATAGGGCTTCCCTGATGGCTCAGTAGTAAGGATATCTGCCTCCCAATTGCAGGAGACATGGGTTCAATTCCTGGTCCAGGAAGATCCCACACGCCACGGAGCCATTGAAACCGTGCATCACAACCCGTGAAGCCTGTGCACCCTAGAGTCTGGACTCCACCCCAAGAGAGACCACCACAGTGAGAAGCCTTCGCACCATGACCAGACAGCAGCCCACGACTCGTCACCTCCAGAGAAAGCCTGTGCTCAGCAACAAAGACCCAGCACAGCCAAAAATAAATATTAACAAAAGCAGTATAAAGATAAAAGGAAACCAATACATCGAGAGCCAATATTAGCATTACACCAAAGCATGTGGCTTAACAGGCATCATATGTAAAGAGCTGGTACAGAGCAATCAAGAAGACTCAAAGCGACTCCATGAGAAAGTGGCAAAAAGGACCTCACTCAGTTATCTCACACACAGTTTTGAGCACCTCCTCTGCCGAACAGCCAAGCTGGGGAGGCCCAGACCTCGGTCCTGTGGTTCATTCGCCAAGTCGTGTCCGACTCTCGTCGTGGCCCCGTGGACCGCAGCACGCCAGGCCTCCCTGTCCTTCACTGTCTCCCGGAGTTTTCGCAAACTCATGTTCAAACTCATATGAAAGCAGAAGTAAAATCTCCTGAGACACTGCCTGGTTTGTTTTCTCCCTGGCATGTGGTTTATCCTGTGACAGGAAAACTCACCATTGTTTCTTCTTTTTCACATCTGTTCGTCAGCAAAAACTCACACGGTTGCCATAATATTTGTGTTTTCAGAAGTCTGTACTATAGTCATTGGGAAAGACCCTGATGCTGGGGAAGGTTGAAGGCAGGAGGAGAAGGGGACGGCAGAGGATGAGATGGTCGGATGGCATCACCGACTCGATGGACATGAGTTTGAGCAGGCTCCGGGAGTTGGTGATGGACAGGGAGGCCTGGCGGGCTGCGGTCCATGGGGTCGCAAAGAGTCGGACACAGTTGAGTAACTGAACTGAACTGACTGTAGTCTTAGCTCTGAAGGTAAAATGCCCGTGGCGCAAGTTTTGTTTTCTAAATGGAGGACAATCTGCAAGTACTTCCTGGTAGAGAAAATCAGTCCTGGGTCACGTGTCCACACGTGCAATGCCATCTGTCCGTCCGGCACCCTGGAACCGTGGTTTGTGTCATCCGTCTAAGTGCGTACCGTGGGGTCGCTGCGACATCGCGTGCGTGGGAAGTTGCTTCAGCCGCGTCCGGCCGCTTTCCAGTTCCCATAGCGGTCATATGTGGAGAGGACCATTAGGGCTAAACCTATATAGGAAGACACTTTGTTTCCCAACTAAGAAAATTAAACACACACACACACACACACACACACACACACACACACAGACAAACAGATACATACGTGCAGGCGCCCATGGTGGCTCAGACGGTAGAGAATCTGCCTGCAATACAGGAGACGCAGGTTGGATCCCTGGGTCGGCAAGATCCCCTGGAGAAGGGAATGGCAACCCACTCCAGGATTCTTGCCTGGAGAATCCCGTGGGCAGAGGAGCCTGAGGGGTTACAGTCCACGGGGTCGCAGAGAGTCAGAGACGACTGAACGGCTAACACTTTCCCTCTTCACCTTCATATAGATATCTAAATTGTTATGATATGTTATGCTATTATAGTTTATTATATGATATAAATTGATACATAATAATAAATTTGAAAAGATGCTGGGATTATACAGAAAAATAAAGACTTCTTTTTGGCCATGCAGGATGGCAGTTCCCTGACTGGGGGTGAAAACCTTGCCCCCTGCAGTGGAAGCCTGACATCCTAACAGCTGGACCACCAGGAGAGTGCCCATGCAAACCAATTTTGGGGAGTACATTTTAAAACTGCCCATTTTTCCCCCCTTCCCTGTGACACGCTTTAGCGGAAAGATTCTGAGTGTCTTTATACGATCCCGAATGAATCCCTTTGTTCTTTTAAAGTTCTGTTTCTATTCCGGGTCTACCAGTTTTCGCTCCCTCTTCAGGGCTGATAAACCGCAAAACAGAATCTGTTTTTTCTCTTACCCGGCACAGCGGACTCACGATTGCATTCTAAAGGCAGAGAAACGGTGGCCGTATTTCCAGCAGCACCGCAAGATTGTATTAGCTGCGGACAGACTGATCGTCATCACTTTTCTAAAGGACAACATCGCTTTTTGCCTCCTATCAGAATCCTGGTCCCGGGGGGGCAAAGATTAAGGGGCTTTGTTTACCTTCTGAGCAAACGACCCTTGTGCTCTTGAAGCGAAAACTCAGGGGTTTTGGGGGGGAGGGCACACCAGTCCCCACAGATGGCGTGTCTGTCCCTCACCACCCCGACCCTGGGAGTCCATTTAAGTTTCTCCGGTGACCCACATGCCAGAGAGAGGGCTAGTTAATCGGCCCCCGGAGGATAAGAGATTCCGGGGGATGATGGCTCATTGGGGGTTTCATCACAAGTATGAACCCATCTAGTCAAGAGACTCCCTGGAGACCACAGGTCAGGAAAAATACACGCAGGACAGAAAAAGTGTGTTGGCACTTCCCTGCACAGAGGGGCGGGTTTGCAAGGAGCCCAGGACCTCCAAGAGGCTGGAGCAGGGCGCAGGGCACAGGGCGTGTGGCCCTGCAAACTGCGCTTAGAAATGATTCAGAAGGAGTTAAATGATGAAATAAAGAGGCGAGGGCCATTAAAACCCAGAGCGCTGGAGGCAGTGGGCGTCCCTTCCTGGACTCCGAGTACTTCCCCGGGTCTGACAGCCGCTTCAATCACCTCCAGGGCAGAGGGTAAGGTGGATTTCTGCAATTCTCCCCTTTTTAATTGATAGGTAGAACTTTGCGGGAGATGATAGAATAAGGCCACATCTGACTCACTCCGGCGCTTGTCGTAACACCTGGGATTTCTCTGTCTTCTCCTAAATGAAGACGGGGCAGAAGTGGGACTGCAGAGCACACTATGCCCGTCGTACGCAGTCCGTGACGGGCCAAACTTGCCGAGACACGACTGGCTTCGTGCCTGATTAGGACCGCAGCGGGCGGGCCGAAACGGGGGTCAGAGCTGACTGTTGCAGGCACGGGATTCCCTTTTGGGGGTGACGAGAATGTTCTCAAATCGACCACGACGACGGTTGTCCTGAAATTCACAGAGTTGTTGCTTTCAAATGGGTGAGCGGTATGCTCCATGAATGACACCCCAATCAAGGTATTTTGCAAAGAGAGAGAGAGACTCCATGAAATGCAAACCATCGATGGAAGCCATTTGCAAAAGTTTTTAAAGTTAAAAAACTTTCAACTTTAACCTCCAGATGAGGTTCAGAGGTTGAGGACAAATGTGTGAAAGAGCAGGAGACACGGACTCACTACCGTTCCTCGCAGGCGCCCTGTTCCACGGGCCGTACACGGCGGTCTCTACGGCAGGCGTGTGGGGGTCCCCAGCGGCTTGCAAAGCTCTTGGGTTATTTTCCTGGGTGCGTGTGGCTGAGACGGGGTGTCTCTGAGGATTAACTTCCTCCAAACGGGCTTCTCTCATCCGCACACCACGTCCAGTCGCATTTTCTTATTCACCCAGCTTAAAATTTTAACTGCTGTCAAAATGACTCAAGGACGGACATTATATCCAGATTTTGTTGTTACGGATGTTTCTCTTTTTTTAAATACCTAATTATAACTGTTTACCCACAGGCTGTGTGCAACCCTGATGGACTCAAAGCCAGGTGTTAAGGAGACATTGTTCTTTTTTTTTTTTTCCTGTTGGTGAAACAGGGAAACAGGAAGGAGTATGGATAAAGCCATTCTACTGAAAATGGGTTGCTATTACTGTGTGGTTGGGAAAAGTCACAAAAAAAGTCCAGAATGTTTCAGGTGTCTGGAACCATTTAAACCTCCCTCAGCCACCCACAGGCACACTCTCAGCAAATGTATCCAGAATCTGAAAGATCTAAATTGTATATGCACCCGTTTCCCTCTCCTGTTTTCCAAAAAAGCAGCTGGTGGCTCAAACAATAAAGAATCTGCCTGCAATACAGGAGACCTGGGTTCAATCCCTGGGTCAGGAAGATCCCCTGGAGGAGGAAATGACAACCTACTCCAGTGTTCTTGCCTGGAGAATCCGATGGACAGAAGAGCCTCGAGAACTATAGTCCACGGGGTCACAGAGAGTTGGACACAATGGTTGCTTTTTAACTGTTGGTTTTTTCAGATAAAATGAAGAAAGGGAACATTTTGATTGAGTGGGGAAATCCATGGAGTCTAAGAAAAGAGGAGCTTTTCCTGACATGAGTGCCCTTTGGCACGTGTGAATTAATTTTGATTTACTTATTATTTTGGTTGGGCAGTATAGGGTGCAGGATCCTGGTTCCCTGAGCAGGGATCGAACTCCTGTCCCGTGGCCAGGGACGCACAGGGTCCTAGCCGCTGGACCACGAGGGAAGTCCTCCCTTTAATACCTGTAATGATTTTGTGGTTTATGAGCAGAACTGGGCACACGCGGTCCATGTGAGAAGTCATCAGATGCTGTGTACAGAGGTCATTGACATATTCTGTACTATCTGGGCTTTTTAGAAAATGTGGATTTGAGTGTCAAGACTCTTGAGAGCCCCTTGGACGGAAGGGGATCCAACCAGTCCATCCTAAAGGACATCAGTCCTGGGTGTTCATTGGAAGGACTGATGCTGAAGCTGAAACTCCAATGCTTTGGCCACCTGGTGCGAAGAACTGACCCACTGGAAAAGACCCTGATGCTGGGGGGGATTGAAGGTAGGAGGAGAAGGGGACGACAGAGGATGAGATGGTTGCATGGCATCACCGACTCAATGGACATGAGCTTGAGTAAACGGTGGGAGATGGTGATGGACAGGGAGGCCTGGCGTGCTGCGGTGCATGGGGTCGCAGAGAGTCGGACACGACTGAGCGACTGAACAACAAGCTTTGTCAAGTCACTGATGTAAAGACACACCCTCCTGCAAAAGACAGACACTGTCTTTCTGAAACCTCCTATCTGGGCGTTTGCCCAGAGCTTGTCCTCTGGACCCCACTGCTCCATCTGTCCGGGTGGCAGGAAGCCCCTGACCGCCAGAGTCCTGCTAAGCTCTCTCAGAATTGTCAGCCTGGCGGCACCGTCCTGCTGACAGCCAGGCAACAGAGAAGCTCGTCAGAAGCTGGGTTACTGGGTTTGCCCGGTGGTCCAGGGGTGAGGAATCTGCCTGCAAGTGCAGGGGACACGGGTTCGATCCCTGGTCCAGGGGAGATTCCACACACCACCGGGCAACTAAGACCGTGGGCCACAACGGAGCCCGAGAGAGACACCCACTGAAGCCGGGGCACCTACAGCCCATGTCCCAAACAGAAGCTGCTGCAATGAGAAGCCCGCTGGTCGCAAGGGGGCAAGGCCAACATGCACCCAGGAAGACCCAGCACAGCCAAACATAAGGTAAAAAAATAAACAAAAGAGAGATGACTTACTTGTTCCAACGGGAAGCGCCCCATGCTTTTCTCTCGCTAACCAGGTGGAATCGAGGCCCTGCCCCATACTGTCTCTTTCCTTCCCCTGCCCGTCACCCCTGAAATGTTTGGGGGTGTCGCGTGGAGTAGCCTGTGAGCTCAGCTTCACACAAATGGATTTTTAAATGTTTCAGATGTTTCCGGCCCAGGAAGGAGCCGGGGCCTGGAGCCCAGGGGAAAAAAAGTGACAAATTAACAATCTGTTCTATTTTTGTCTCCTTTAGAGTACTTTCCCCCAAAAGATTGTAGGCTGAACTCTTGGTTGTTTTTTTTTTAAGGCAGCTGTGTCTAGAGGCTTTGCCAGAAAAGTCCTCTAGATGGCTTCTGTCGGACCTTGAGGCGAATGTTTGCATGTTTGGGGAGGGGGGCTTTGGGGTAAACAATGGGTCTGAAATGCAGGAGACCTGGGTTCGATCCCCGGGTGGGGAAGATCCCCTGGAGGAGGGCATGCCAACCCACTCCGGGGTTCTTGCCTGGAGACTCCCAGGGACAGAGGAGGAGCCTGGCATGCTGCAGTCCACGGGGTCACAGAGAGTCAGACAGGATGAGCGACCAACACTTTCACTTTCACCTTCCCCTCAGTGGTGGGGAATGCTCTGCAAACAGCTGACCACATACACCCACCTGCAGGGGCGGCTGTGGCCAGGTTAGGTTGGCCACGGCGGGGACCCTTCTTGATGCATCAAACAGCGTGTTCCTAGACACTCCCCCCACCCCCACACCCAGGACCCAAAAGCACTTTCACAGAAAACCATGCATCTCACAGACATTGGTTTGGGTGCTTATCTGCGGGCAGATACTGAACTCCATTAAGAGGGCCTGTTTGTGAAATTGTCACACACAGTTTTGTCTACCCATGTTTAAAACTCAGGCGAGCAAGCGTGTTTTAAAAACACACAGGTCACATTGAGCAGGCTGGCAGCCGGGATGGGAGGGGAGTCTGGGGGAGAATGGATGCGTGTACACGTATGGCTGAGGCCCTTTGCTACCCACCTGAAACCATCACAATATAGTTAATCAGCCACACCCCAATACAAAATAAAAAGTTTAAAAAAAATGGGCACGTGGGTATAGATATTCCACGCTCATGCACCTCAGTAGATACTCCACAGTCACTCACTTCACTCGCATGAAAATCTCTCTACTTTGAGATTGCATCGGCTATGGACAACCCTCAGGATCAGTCCAATGTTCATTTTCTGGCTGTATCGTCGGTTCTTCCGGGAGACACACAACTGCTGTTGGTCTGCATGAATGAAGTGTAAAAACCCTCAGTGTTTGTAAACTCTGGGGCCGCTACCTACTCTCCCAGGGAGGCAGGAATATGGCCTTTTTGAATATAACTTTAAAATACCTGCATGAAGTACCAACATCACGACGATGCTTTGTGACTTCACTTGTTATGACTTTTGCTATTTTTCTCTTAAAGGGAAAGGTGTGGAAGGTTCCAGTGTGTGGCATGCATGGAATATTCGTGCCATTCCTGGAACCATCAAAGAGCGGCCCAGGACGCAGCAATGTCCAGGTGAAGCATCTTTAGAGACACGCCTGTGTTCAGGACGCCCTAAGAGCTTTCCTCCTCTGGGCTGGAATGTATTAGGCACTGTGCTTGTGATTCTGGAGAAGGGAATGGCAACCCACTCCAGGATTCTTCACGGACAGAGAAGCCTGGCAGGCTACAGTCCACGGGGTCGCAGAGGGTCGGACACGGCTGAGCGACTGACTTGAGTTTCTTTCGGGGGATTCTTTTCCCAGCGGTCGCCCCCCACTTGTCAGGCATCAGAAGGGCCAAGACGATGCTGACGATCTCGGTGACTGGCTGACATGCAACGGTAGCGGCCCGCAGGCCAGGAGGGGTCAGGCGTCCCTCGTGGCCAGAGAGCGGGGCGGCACGGGGCGGGGAACACTGATGCCCCGCGAAGGCGCAGAGGGCTCCTCCACCCAGAACTGCACTTCGGGCGCTGCCAAGGCGCCTGGGAATCAGGTCGGTCGGAAGCACGCCTGCCACAGGGCCCCGAAATGAAGAGGGAGAAATTAGAGCAATTATCCGTCCTAACGAGCCCCGCATCTCTTGTATTGTCATTCATGAGGTACAAAATATGCAGCCCGGATTTTCTGCCTGTGGCGTTTTCTTAAACAGGATTTCACAGGCAAATAAAAATAGATCCCAACGAAAAGGATTGTTTGGGGGAAGCTTTTGGATGTGGGAGGCAGGGCAGAGGAGGCTTTCAAACAGGGCGGAGAGACACAGGGAGGGTGGGCATGGTTTCCACGACTCTGAGCTCCCCCGTGCCATTTCCAAGCACCGGCAGAAGCAGTTTTTAACTGCGGACAGTCTCTGCGTCTCGCAGGGGGCCGGCCACGCGCGTTCTCGGCCACGCGGGGTCTGCACATTGCTTCCGCCTGACTCTGCCTCAGCTGCCTCTTTGTCCAGCCGCCACTGGGTCAGCGGGGATGGGCCACTGCCCTTGTCATTTCATCAAGCTCTGAGACTGTCAACCGCGACTTAGGAGATGGTGGGATTTCTGTTGTTGTTAAAACTTTTTATTTTGGATTGGGCTCTAGGCAGTTAACAACCGTGTGATGGTTTCAGGCTGACAGCAAAGGGACTCAGTCATCCATAGACATGTATCCCTTCTCCCCCAAACGCCCCTCCCATCCCGGCTGCCATGTGACATTGAGCAGACTTCCCTGAGCTGTCCAGCAGGTCCTTGCTGGTTCTCCATGTTAAACACAGCCGTGTGTCCACGTCCATCCCAGACTCCCTGACTATCCCTTCTCCCATCCTTCCCCCCGGTGACCATCAGGTTATTACAGAGTATTGAGCAGACTTCCCTGAGCTGTCCAGCAGGT
>JADEYB020000024.1:112193-150503 GCA_015832495.2 Alces alces
AGGTTATTACAGAGTATTGAGCAGACTTCCCTGTGCTGTCCAGCAGGTCCTTGCTGGTTCTCCATGTTAAACACAGCAGCGTGTCCATGTCCATCCCAGACTCCCTGACTATCCCTTCCCCCATCCTTCCCCCACCTCTGCAACCATAAGTTCCTTCTCTAAGTCTGTGAGTGTCTTTCTGGTTTGTACGTAAGTTCATTGGTATCATTTCTTTTTAGACTCCCTATGTAAGGGATGTCATACAATATTTCTTCTCTGTCTGGCTTCAGTCAGTAGAGCATGGCAAAACTGGATTAGGGGGAGATGGCTATGTGAACAACATGTTGAAGAGTTTATTAAAACTCAGAAGTTCTCAAATGCGACAAGTTGAACAGAAACACTTAAGTCCCTCAGCTGCTTCGGCCACTGTGCGGTTGCTGTTGCTCAGTCGTGTCCGACTCTCTGCGACCCCGTGGACTGCAGCACGCCAGGCCTCCCTGTCCATCACCAACTCCCGGAGCTTACTCAAACTCATGACCATCGAGTCGGTGATGCCATCCAGCCGTCTCATCCTCTGTCACCCCCTTCTCCTCCTGCCTTCGATTTTTCCCAGCACCAGGGTCTTTTGCAGTGGGTCAGCTCTTTGCATCAGGGGGCCGGAGTATTGGAGCTTCAGCATCAGCATCGGTCCTTCCACTCTGCTCACCACAGACCGCATGACCTTCAGGGTGACTTGCTGGTGGATTTAAAAATAGGAAGAGGCTCAGAACCCATCCCCGGCCTGCAAAGCACCTGTTGCTTATAGCGCGAGCTGCTTTTGACTTGATGATATCATCGGTCAGGGGGCAAATCACAGAATGGCTGAGCAGATGGAATAGATCAAAACAACGGGAAGGATCCTTTCGTGCATAAAGAGCTGTGATTCTCAAAGTGTATTTTTGAGAATCGCTTTAAACTGTCCCAAGGAGGCAACAATTCCTGTTTCTCGCCTGTCGCCTTGGTTACCCCTGCCCCACGCCCCGCATTCATCTCCGCCTCTTCCTATAACCTCAGATTCTGCTGAGTCACCGAGCTTGCCCCGAGGGAACACTGATACGGGTCTCCCTCATCTGCAGTTGGGGCTTTGTGCTAACCGCCAGCTTCCCTCAAGACAGGGCCCCGCTAAGGTCACATCTGGCCTGAGGGCCAGTCTTCCCCTTCCCCAAATTGAGAAAAACAAAAGAAAAATCCTTCCTGTCTTTCTTGCCTAAAATGTAGGCAATTAGCACACGTTTCCACTTGCAGGAATTTGGTATTTCTTTTGCAAGGAGGAGAGGATGCTTTTGAGATGAGGGGTGTCTGTCTGCCTCTGGGGTGGGTGAGTTTGCAGTTGGTGCCTGAAGACTCTTTGCTAAAGAGTCTTCTGGGGAATTCCCTGGTGGTGCAGTGGTTAGGGTGCAGTGGTCTCCCTGCTGAGGGCCCAAGTTCAAACCCTGGTCAGGGAACTAAGATCCCGCAGGCTGCAAGGCCAAAAATAAATGAAATAAAGTGAAATGAAATAAAATAGTCTTCTTGCATTTGGGACACATGAAAAGATAATACAGAACTGGTACTGAGAGTTTGACTATAAAGAAAGCTGAGTGCTGGAGAATTGATGCTTTTGAACTGTGGTGTTGGAGAAGACTCTTGAGAGTCCCTTGGACTGCAAGGAGATCCAACCAGTCCATCCTAAAGATCAGTCCTGGGTGTTCATTGGAAGGACTGATGCTGAAGCTGAAACTCTAATACTTTGGCCACCTCCTGCAAAGAGCTGACTCATTGGGAAAGACTCTGATGCTGGGAAAGATTGAAGGCAGGAGGAGAAGGGGACGACAGAGGATGGGATGGTTGGATGGCATCACCGACTCGATGGACATGAGTTTGAGCAAGCTCCGGGAGTTGGTGATGGACAGGGAAGCCTGGCGTGCTGCAGTCCATGGGGCCGCAAAAGAGTCGGACACGGCTGAGCAACTGAACTGAACTGAACTAGTAAAAGGTCTTCAAAGTGTTGAGTATGTGAGGGGGAAAAAAGAGTTGAAAAAATGTGTGGCTAAAACCACCTCTCCCATATTCTTGTATGAAATTCTCTACACCCTGCAGAAGCAGGTCTGGGCCTGTAGCAAGGACTGGATCCATCTTTCCCACGTCTGGTTAGAAATTCATAGATTTTTCACTTCTTTTTTTTTTTTCCTATTAATGTGTGGCGTGCCTTGATTAACTTTCAAGTATTAACCCAACCTTGCATTTCTGGGATAAACCACTTTGGCCATGGTGTGTCATCCCTTTGATGTATACACTTTTGAATTCAATTTGCTGGTATTTTGTTAAGGATTTCTGTATCTGATTCTGTATATTGGTCTGTAATTCTGTTTTTTTTTTTTGTAACATCTTAGTCTGATTTTGTATTCAGAGTGATTCAAGCCTCATGGAACAAGTGAGGCATTGTCCCGTCTTCGTTATCATTGAAAGAGTCTGTGAAGGTCACTTTTCTTCCCAGTGGTAGGCTTCACACGGCAGTGTGGGCCTGGAGACTCCTTTATGGCCCTGCTATTAATTATAATGCCAGTGTCTTTATGGTATCTATCTATTCATATATGACTATTCATGTTTTCTACTTTTCCTTCTGTTGGCTTTGGTTATTTACATCTTTTAAGGGATGTAGTTCACCTTAGTGATTGAGCTCATTAGTAAAAACGTTGATAATGTTCCCTTGTGGTCCTTTTAAAAAAATTTTTTTATTGGTTTATAGTTAATTTACAATGTTGTGTTGGTTTCTGCTATACGGCAAAGTGAATCAGTTTTATATATATATATATCTCAACTCTTTTTAAGGTTCTTTTTCCAGTAGATCATTACAGAGTATTGACTAGAGTTCCCCGTGCTATACTGTAGGTCCTTATTCGATTCAGTTCAGTCGCTCAGTTGTGTCCCACCCTCTGCGACCCCATGGACCGCAGCACGCCAGGCCTCCCTGTCCTTCACCATCTCCCGGAGTTTGCTCAAACTCATGTCCATTGAGTCGGTGATGCCATCCAACCATCTCATCCTCTGTCGCCCGCTTCTCCTCCTGCCTTCAATCTTTCCCAGCATCAGTGTCTTTTCCAATGAGTTGGCTCTTCGCATCGGGTGGTCAAAGAACTGGAGTTTCAGCTTCAGCTTCAGTCTTTTCAATGAATACTCAGGACTGATCTCCTTTAGGATGGACTGGTTGAATCTCCTTGCAGTCCAAGGGACTCTCAAGAGTCTTCTCCAACACCACAGTTCAAAGGCATCAAATCATGGGCGCTCAGCTTTCTTTATAGTGCAACTCTCACATCCATACATGACTACTGCAAAAACCACAGCTTTGACCAGACGGACCTTTGTCAGGTAATGCCTCTGATTTTTAATATGCTGTCTCGGTTGCTCAGAGCTTTTCTTCCACGAGCGAGCATCTTAATTTCATGGCCACAGCCACCATCTGCAGTGATTTTGGAGCCCAAGAAAATAGAGTCTGTCACCATTTCCATTGTTTCCCTATCTTTTTGCCATGAAGTGATGGGACCAGATATCATGATCTTAGGTTTTTGAATGTTGAGTTTTAAGCCCGCCTTTTCACTCTCCTATTTCACTGTCATCACTCAGTCCTTACTAGGTATCTATTTTGTACATAGTACGGTGCATATGTCAATCCCAATCCAAAAAATGTATCACCATCTCTTAATCTCTGCTGACCATAAGTTTGTTTCCTATACCTGTGACTCTAGTTCTGTTGTGTAACAAAGTTTATTTGTAGCACTTTTTAGCTTCCACATAAAACTGATATCACATGACATTTGTCTTTCTCTGTCTGACTTACTTTACTTTGTAGGGCAAAGTCTAGGTCCACCCATGTAATATTTCACTCTTTTTCCTGGCTGTGTAGTACTCCACTGTATACATGTACTGCATCTTATTTATAGAACTCAAAGAATACACACACACACACACACACACACACACAAAGCATCTTCTCATAAAGGCTTGGTCAAAAGTACAGCCCTGTAATTTCTCCAGAGGGAGGAGACAGCCTTGGCCTCTGAGCGCCATCCTGTCTTTTGTCAGCTGTGCTTGAAGCCTTGAAAGTCAAAGTCGCTCGGTCGTATCTGACTCTGTTCAGAGTCCGTGGGATTCTCCAGGCCAGAATACTGCAGTGGGCAGCCTTTCCCTTCTCCAGGAGATCTTCCCAACCCAGGGATGGAAACCAGGTCTTGCGCACTGCAGGTGGATCCTTACCAATTGCGCGCCTTGGGGGTGCTCTTGGAGGCTGCTCCCCTCCTCTGACCTGCAAGCAGACGGAACGAACCCCAGCATCAGGAAGACAGAATGCAGGTGTTGGTGCCGACAGGGGGAACCTGGGACGGTCCTGTCCAAGGCTCAGTGCCCTGAAGCCACAGGGACCCAGACTATCCCCTTCTGCTCTGCCCTGGGGCATCCATCTTCACTTGCACGCCCCATAGCCTGCCTCTCTCATCCTCGCACAAGCCCCAGGAGTCCTGGGGCGTACAGGGCAGTTTGGAACTGGAGACGGCGGTGATGGCAGGCTGGGGCGGTGCTTTCCCCTGTCCACATTCCTCTAGCAACCCCCCCATCGCCTTCCCTCGCACCATCACAGCGACGGCGGAGAAGAGGAGGAACAGACCGGGGGGCCACAAGCCAGCTCCAGGGCCACGTCCGTGCTGCAGGGCTGAGCCCTTCGAGCCGGGGGCCTGGCACAGGTGGAGTGAGCGAGTGGGTGTTTGCCGCTCAGTCGTGCCCGACGTTCGGCAACCCCTGGGACTGCAGCCCAGCAGGTTCCTCTCTCCACGGGATTCTCCCCGCAAAAATACTGGAGAGGGTTGCCATTTCCAAGAATGAATACATGAATGAGTGCATGAATGAATGAGTAAATGGATGAGTGAACAGATGAATAAATAAGGGTAGGAATGATTGAGTGAATGAGTAAAATGAATGAGTGAACTAATAAATGAATGAATGCATAAATGAGTGAGTGAATAAATGAGTGCATAAATGAGTGAATGAATGGATGAATAAATAAGTGTAGGAATGAATGAATGCATGAGTGAATGAATAAATTCCTGAGTGAATGAGTGAATAAATGCATGAGAGTGAATAAATTCCTGAGTGAGTGAATAAATGAATGAGTGAATGAATAAATGAATAAGTGATCAGATGAATAAATAAATGCAGGAATGAGTGATTGAATGAATGAGTGAATGAATAAATTCCTGACTGAGTGAATAAATGAATGAATGAGTGAATAAATGAATGAGTGAACAGGCGAACAAGTAAGTGCAGGAATAAATGAGTGAATGAATGAGTGAATGGATGAATAAATAAGTGCAGGAATGAATGAATGAGAATAAATGAATGAGTGAACAGATGAATAAATAAGTGCAGGAATACATGAGTAAGTGAATGAATGAATCAATGAATGAATGAATAAATGAACGAGTGATGAACGAGGCAGCCCAGGGCAGGCGTTTGCTTGCAACAGGGGGAAAGCCCAGCTCCGCACACACCCTCCTGGCTGGGAAGAGCCCGTGTTGGGGGAGGGGGCGGTTAGGGACCCGGGTTCAGGCCCACCCAGGACCCCCCCCCCCCCCCCCCCCCCGCTGAGCGGCTGGTGCCCAGGCCTGCAAGGCTGCGTTTTCGGCCCAGTGGGCCAGCCTACGGGTGCCCTGATCCCGGACAGAAGGGCGACCCTTCGTTCCCCTCCCTCCCTCCTACCAGCCCCGCCCGCAGCCCTGGCCCTCCCCCGCCTCTGCCCCCCTCCCGCGCGGCCAGCGCCGGAGGGGAGGGGGCCCCCGCCCAGGTGGGCTCCCGGCTGGTGTCCAGCGGGCGCTAAGGCCTCTAGCCCGGGGCTTCGCCGCAGGCCAGGAGGCTGAGCTGCGCTGGAGAGGCCCGCGGCCCACGGGCAGTCTCTCTCCCCTCCCGTCCGGGGGCCGACACCCTCCCCCCGCCCCTGACCCGGCCTGTGCGTCTGCTCCGAAATTAGCAGGGCCCCCCCCCCCCGAAATCTCCGACCCTGCCGCTCGAGGCTCGTCCCCTCCCCGCTGGCCTCCAACCCGCTCCACCCACCCCCACGATGGCCGGCAGGTTCCCCAGTCCCGCTGGGGGTGCAGGGGCCGGGAGAGGCCCGCCCGGGACCCCCGACAGGAAACCCTGGGCGCTCAGCACAGGCTTCTCAGTAGAGGGGTGTGGGGGCGCCTGCCCAGGCCGCACTCCTGCAGGGAGGGCAGCCCTGGGGCTGGGAGAAGCCGGTCCAAGTTCTGTCCAGAGTCAGCCGTGTCCGACTCTCTGCAACCACACGGACTAGCCCGCCAGGCTCCTCCGTCCATGGGATTCTCCAGGCCAGAATGATGCAGTGGGCAGCCTTTCTCTCCTCCGGGGGGTCTTCCCGACCCAGGGATGGAACCCAGGTCTCCCACACTGCGGGCAGATTCTTTACTGACTGAGCCACCAGGGAAGCCCGAGAGTATTGGAGTGGGTAGCCTGTCCCTTCTCCAGGGGAACCTTGCCCACCCAGGAATCCAAGCGGGGTCTCCTGCATTGCAGGCGAGATTCTTTACCAACTGAGCCGCCAGGGAAACCCCGGGGCTGGGGTGATCAAAGATGGGAGAGCGAGTCCAGCAGGCAGACCGCTGGGGACGCACATAGGTGTGTGTGGGGGGGGTGGGCAAGCTAGGTGACACCATTGGTTCTAGTACTTGAGTGTAGGGAGGACGGAGGAGACCCTGGGGATGAGGGGGATGCACTGTGTGAGCACCCCTGGTTCGAACACTGCACTCTGAGGGATGTGGGTAGGTGGCCTTGTGGATACACCGGGGGGCGGGGGGGACTCCCATGATGAGCGCCACTGGGGCCCACACAGTCTTGGGGGGAGGGACCCCAGCGCCCTGGCCGTCCGGCCAGAGGAGCTGTCTTTAGGCAGTGGGCAGTCGGCAGGGAACGGTGGCCTGGTTCCCAGGGGATGCAGGCAGGATGTCTAGTTCCAAGGTGGGCTCGGGAGGCAGAGGCACAAATTTCTGCACAGGTTTCTTCTGCACAAATTGGCCACTTAATTAGTTTCTGCCTCCTGGAGGGTGCTTAGCCGATGCCCGGCCCTCTGCTGACTCTCTGCGACCCCATGGACTGCAGCCCACCAGGCTCCTCTGTCCGTGGGATTCTCCAGGCAAGAACACTGGGAGTGGGTTGCCATGCCCCGCTCCAGGGGGTCTTCCCCACCCAGGGGTCGAACCCACGTCTCCAGCACTGCGGGCGGATTCTCCACCGTCTGAGCCACCAGGGTGATCTGGATCATTTTTCACACAGGATCATCTGTGAGTCGACCCGCTGGGAAGAAGTCCGCTGGGAGGGCACGGGCCCCCTGGGTTTGGGCTGCAGCAGGACCACTCTGAGCTTTCCTCCGGGGCAGGTGTGACTCGCACTTTGCTGATCCCCTTTGCAAACTTTGTGGGCGTCCGGGGAGCCCTCCAAGGCCTTTCCTGCCGGCACGGGCGGGACCGATGGGTGCCTCACGTTCGCGGGCACCTTGGGGACGCCGCCGGCCGCGGAGCCGGGCTCCGGACAGGCAGGGCCCGCTGGGACATCGCCCGCGGCGCGCTCCGCCTGCGCCCCGGGAAGGGCCGGACCGGCCGTCCCCTCCTCGCCCGGCGGTTGCGAGACTTTTTTTTTTTTTCTCTCCTTCCAGCCTTCCGGCCGAAGCTGAGTTCTCTGGGACGGGGGTCCTTCTGCATTTTGAGGATGGAGAGAAAAGGCCGGACTTTTCTGAGCCGGTGTTTGGAGCGAGATGTTTGCAAAGCCCTCGGCGACCTGTGCGTAACTCCGGAGAAGCCAGCCCGGGTGAGGGCGCGCCGGCAGGAAGGAGGTAGGGCTTGCGTGGCCCGCGCCGAGGCCCTGGGCCACAACAGAGCGAAAACCGAACTCCACCACCCCGCCCGGAGGTGGCTTCTTGCAACACTAATTACCGCAGAAACGCCTGCCTGGGATCGCGTAACGTATTCACCGCGATGGAGAGGCGCTCTTTGTTTGTGTAGCGGTGGTCTCCTGGAAGGGAAAAAAAAAGGCCCTCTTTAGACGCCCTCCCCAGTACACTGCTTTGCTCCCCGAAAAAATAATGTTTTTCTTCAATAAAACGTAGAGGACCGGGCCTGTGATTAAATCTGAAAGGAAAGAGTTTTAATGTCCACCATATGTTTGCAAAGTACATGGCGAGGAAAAGAGAGAATTCCACTGAAAGCAAACAGCATTTCCTCCTACAAAATATGTTGTTAAAATTGCTTTTTTTTTTTTTTGCATAGAGGGTTATTTTAAAACACGCCCTGGCCCCAAGGTGGGATTTATAGCAATCGTGAGATGGAAAAAATATATATGCATATATATACATTTTGGGGTGTGTGTCTTTGGCAGCTCAGAGGCAGCCCACACTCCAAATGGAAACCCACCCTGCTCCCTCTTGGCCTTTATTAATATTATAGATGTCGAATTTGTCCACAGGATCAATCTTATCCATTCACGAGCTGGATTAACAGAGCCCCGTTGTAATGAAAATCTATTAGCCTCTGGTTTGAAACACGGATGTTTACGTCAATCAATAAACAGCCTACTGGAGAAGACAAAAGCAGGTTTCTAAATTTGAAAGAGGTGGGGGGAGGAAGGAGATCCAGCTAAGAAAAGTGTGAAGACCTCTGTAAAACCAAGCCTCTCTGATCGATACTTATAAATAGCTAATGTGTGGGGAGGGGCCGATTGTTGTTAAAAAAAAGGAAAAAAGAAAAAAAAACCTCACTCTTGGGTGAAAACCATCAACACCTCCACTTTGATAGAAATTGTCTTTTGAATTAGGGGCTGAGAAAGTGGGCCAAACGGAAGGGGCATTCCTTGAAAATCCCTGTTTCCGTGGGCAGCAAAGATGACCCTGGGGGTGGCCGGGGGGTCTGAAAGTTGCTGGGCTTTGGGGAGACAGAAGTGAGTGGGTGACTCCCACCGACCCTCCCGGGGGGCGTGGAAGCCCTCCCCCTCACCAGACGGCGGCCTCTTCTACTCCGCTTTTAGAAGCTCACGGCAGAAATTTCATTTCAAGTCAATCGGTTGGGGTCACAGGAGTTTCGTGTCCCTGGGCTGAACGTGAATACTCAGAGCCCTGCCCTGGAAGCCTCAGATAAACCAAATATGAAACATCTGAATATTCATCACCTTCCCCCGCCCCTCTGGCCTCCCAAATACAGGGAAACGGGCAGCTGTAGTTCATTAAGATCTACCTAATTCACATCGGGGAAAGTCAGATTATTCCCCAAGATCGAACGTGGCCAGGGTCCAGCTCCCGCAGGCCGCAGTCTGTCCCCGGGTCCACAGTGGCTGTAGGGGTGTTGGGGGGTGGTCAGCTGTGTCCACGGACTCTTTCCCCAGATATCCTGGGGGCTCGGGGCTGGGTGCAGGAGCCTGGACGATCCCGTTGAAGTTCAGAGGAATGTAGGGAAGCGCCACTGAGAAGTCATTTCTTTTCTGTGGGTGACGGGAGCACCGAGAGTGGGCAGAACCCCCACCCCGTTCCCCCCTTGCCTGCCCTGCTCCAAGGGTCCAGGACGCACACAGGAGGTTGAATCTAGCAGTTTCTGCCTCTGGGGACCAGGGTGTCTTAGCTTTTTAGCTCAGCCTGGGTTCGGAGAGGAAGCCTGGGTTCGGAGAGGAAGCCTGGGCGGGCTGGCTGACTGAGGTAACTCGGGGCGAGTGACGGGGTACAGCGTTTTAGATCTGCACCACGCCGGTGTGGCCTCGGCCTGCGTTGGGGGGTCCTCAGGAATTCAGGAAATCTGATCTGAAAGGACTGGGCCCATGTGTAACAGTTCAGGTTGGGGGGCGAGGAGGGTCCCTCCCAGCCAGGGCCCCCCCCCCCCCCCCGGCTAGCTCCTGCCAACTGTGGGGGGACCCCCTGGCAGGCTGGCTGTGAACTGTTCTCGGGATGTTCACTTCCCCCAGCCTACCAAGCTGGGGCCTGGGTCTGTGGGCACGCCTAGACCAACACAGGCCTGGGGACGTCTCCAAGCTGCAGAAAGACCCCCGGTCCTCCTGCCTTCAGTCAGAGACCCTGCCGTCCACCGCAGCACAGAGTTTCCCTGCAATTATTATTTCATTAGATTGCATCTGTGTCTGTGCCTCTTCCCAGGTGGACCGAGGGCAGGGGTCAGACCCCCGGGACCCATATTAGTACATCGTGTTCACCGGGGGGTTTCTGAGCAGTGGGCCTCGGAGCCACAACCCGGGGGAGCCCCGGGGTGTGTTCCCAGCTTCTGGTGAAATCCACGTTGGAACTTCCGTCTTCTCCCAGAAACCAGATCCCTGGTCTCTCGCTCCTCAGCCCAGCCCAGCCCAGCCCAGCCCAGCCCAGCCCAGCCCAGCCCACGGCGTCTTTTTCCATTTTTTTTTTTTTAAGAAAGCAGCTATGCTTTCGTTTCTATCCACAAACTTTTCTCAAGCCGCTTTCAAAGCTGGCAGAATGCGAGGACACATGAAACCATCCACAACTTCCCAAGACAAGTTGAGATTTTTAAAAAGGTCTCTCTTTTTGGGCCCCTTCTTCTCTGGGGGAAGGTGCGGGGGTTGGTGGAGAGTCTGCAGAAACTGGAAACAAGAGCCCCTTATGCCCGGGAGGGTCTGAGCTCCCGGCAAACTGCACACCCCCCCCCTCCCCCCGCCCCCTGAACCTTGCCCCGGCGGAAATGTAAATGTAACATTTCATAAACCATACCCACCCTGCGGCCTTGGGCACCGACTTGAATTAGCAAAAATATGTGTTCGAAAAAGTCCTTGCCCAGGCTGAAATATGAAAAATAACTCTGAGGGTGGGTTTGGCCGCCTCTGGTTGAAAGGTGACAAGGTTAAGGAGCTGTGTGTGTGCGTGTGTGTATGTGTGTGCACACGTGTGTGTGTGTGTGCGCGCACGCGCGCGCGTGCATGCCCCTAGCTAGGGACAGACGGGGAGGGGTTCAGGGGACATCTGGCTCCTCACTCCTGAAAAGTGAGAGCAGAGAGGGTTTGCTCATCAGGAGAAACTCATTTTGTGAAAATCTTATCATAGGCATGGCCTTGGGAGTGACGGAAGAAGCTGGTTGGATGGCTTCCTTCCTCCCAGGATGGGTTATTTTTTCGGAACCAAGTGTCTACTGGGAATCAAATATGGGAATCAAATTTGGGAAGGGGGTGACTTTAATTCTCTCTTGGGCTTGAGGTTTTTGGATACCCAGCTGGAGGAGACCCCTGGGGGCCGCCTGACCCTAACTCCCAGCGTGTTCCCTCTAGGGTGGGGTTCAAGGTCCCAGGGATGGGGGGCTGCCGGCTTGGGGGCCTGGAACTTCTCACCCCCTGTTCCCTGCAGCTGAAACTCAGGCCCTGTTAAGACCCAGCTACCACGTGCCCCCAGGGGAGGCTGGGTCGCCGGGTTGGCCGGGAGGGTCAGGGAGGAGGGGGCGCAGGCTGCAGGCCGGCAGTCCCTGGGGATCCGGCCTCCTCACCTGAGGCCTGGAAGAGCTACCTTCCCTCCGAGGGCTCCAGAAAGTGGCTCAAGCTTAGGGCCCCGTCCGCTTTCATCCCCTTCCGCTCCTGTCAGTCCACTGCTTCTTGCAAACACCGCGTTCCCTGGGGGGCGGGCCGGGCCCCCTGACCGGGTAGACCTGGAAGACGCGCGCAGTGGACCGGGTGACCGCGGGGGCAGACTCGGGGCGCGCGGCGCGCCTGTGGCCAGGACTGGGAGCTCCCGGGGCCGCCCCGCACCCCCACCCCGCGCGCCCCCTCCAGCTCCGGCCGCGGCCCTCGGCGTCTCCCCCAACCCAGCGCAGACCCGCGAGGCGGCTGCATGTTTAATACATGACGGGCTATTTGTACTTCTGTATGACAGGCGCGCGCCTCCGCTTTGATTAGAACAGCGGCGGTGACAAAGCCCTGTTTGTCAAGCTGCGAGCGCCTCTTTGCCTTTTCGCTTTTGAAGTCCGCGGGGGAGCAGGCCAGGGGCCCCCGCTCCCGCCCCGACTCCCCCCAAGTCCTCCCCACCCCCCAGCTCCGTCCGCCGCACGCGGGGCCGAGCCGACCCGGGGCCGCGCGCACGAGCGCCGGGCTCAGCGATCCTGGAGTGTGGACGGAAGGCGCAGAGGACCGGACGGAAACCCGGGGGAGAGACGGAGGGGGCGAGGGAGGGCGGGGAGGCAGGAGCGCGGAAGGACGGGATGAAGGAAAGAAGGAATCTGCTGCGTCTGCATCCCGTCCCCCTCTTCCCCTCCTTCCTGGCGTCCCACCCCCCAGATCGAGGTGCTCCCAGTCCGAACCCGACCTTGGCCCTGGGGCTTCACTTTCTTTCCCACGGAAGGAAACACGCTGGACGCCCAGGGCGCCCCGGATCCTGGGTTCTGGCTCACCGGCGCTTCGCAGGATGAGGAACTGACTCAGGAAAAATTGCAAAACGAACTCCTCCAAGACCCGTAACACTCCCCAACTCCGCCTTCCACCCCCCGTAACCCCTCTTCCCAACTCTCTCTCGGAGGGGAAGGGCAGGTGGAAGGGGCCACGAGGAGAGATGACAGAAAGCAAAAATAAAAGCGGGGAGGGGGCAGGGAAGTCACTTTATTTGCGGACGGAATTTTGCATTTTGCCGAGTGCATAGCTTGTGTAGCTGCCGGGGTTGCCAAGTACATTTCGGATTGCAGTTGAGGAAAAGTGGATCTTTTTAAAGCACGTTATAGCGTTCCGAGAGAGGTAGGGTCTGGTCAGGAGAACCACGGCACAAGCAAAAAAAAAAAAAAGAAGAAGAAGAAGAAAAAATACATGGATGTCTCCCCCCGCCCCCAATAAATCTCTCAGACACCAGGCTGACAGCACCGCTCGAACAAGAAGGCTGCGTCGGTCCGGCGCCCCCAAGGACCGCTGTGTACGAACCGGTTCTCCCAGCGAGGGGGCCGCCGGCTTCTCCGCGTCTGGACTCGCGCGCCGGGGGCAGCCGAGGGCCGCAGGATCCGTGACTCCGGCCCCTCCGAGCCGCTCTGCCCAGCCGCCGCCGCCGCCGCCGCCGCGGAAACTCGGGCACCTACGTTCGCCCTTCCTCGCGCTTTCGGGATTCTCCAACTGTTCCCCCGATCAGGCCGCGCGCGCGCACACCCGCTCCGGGGGGCGCTCCGGCGGGTCCAGCCACGCCGTGCCCAAGCGCATCGCCAAGTTGGGGGTCAGTGCTTCCCCGTGGGATGGCTCATCAACGCCGCCGCCCCGGGGTCCCCTCAGTGGCGTCTCTGTGCGGCCACGCCCAGACGCCGCATCCCGCGGGGAACAGATTCGAGGAGCGAGGCTGTCTGCGGCTCTTCTCCCGGTGCCGGGCCGCCGAGGACGTTCTCGCCATCCCTAAACTCCTCCTGAGTTTCCTTTCCGCCGGCCATTGAGAGAACGCGGATACCTGTTCGCGGCGCTGGCGCTTTGCGCCCCTGCGCGCGCGCGCGCTCCCTCTCTCTATCCATATCCATCTCTCTCTCTCTCCCCCTTCAAAAACTTGATCTTTACCGCTCCACACCACGGTGCCACAGACGCCAAACAGTGATGAAATCAAAAGAAAACCAATTGCCGGACTGGAGGTGGGGGAGAGATAGCGCCTCCGCGTGCGCCCGCCGCGGAGCCGCGAGGTGTAATTGCTGCCGACAGAGAGCGTTGGGGGTTGGGCGCAGAGGTAGCCGCGTATAAATAGTGAGATCTCAAATTGAAAGGCATAAATAACAGCAGGAGGGACCTGCCTTCACACGGACGGTCCTCTCCGCGCGCGGGAGGCGTGCGGACCACAGCCCGGCTCCTCGCCAGCCCCGCGGACCCCCGCGGCCCCCCCCCCGTTCCCACCCCCACACCCCCAGGCAGCCATGGAAGAACTCACGGCTTTTGTATCCAAATCTTTTGACCAGAAAAGCAAAGACGGCAGCGGCGGCGGCGGCGGCGGCGGCGGCGGCGGCAAGAAAGAGTCCATCACGTACAGGGAAGTTTTGGAGAGCGGACTGGCACGCTCGCGGGAGCTGGGGGTCTCGGAGTCCAACCTGCAGGACATAACGGAGGCCGGCGGCCCCTGCCCGCTGCATCTCTTTAAGGACCACGTGGACACCGACAAGGACAAACTCAAAGAGTTCGGTTCGGGGAGGGCGGCGGAAGGTAAGCCGGGCCGGACGCAGGCTCCGGGCCCCTCCCGGGCACGGCGCTTTCCGTGGCCACCGAGCCCGGCCGCCCGGCGTCTCCCTCGGCGCCGGGGTGGGCCCTCCGTTTCGCTCCCAAAACGCTGAACATTGACAGCCACGGCTCGGACGCAGAAGGGCCCCGGCCGCCACCCGTCACCAGGCTTTTTCGTAAGAAAGAAACCGGCCGGAGAACCGAGGAGGCACGGGCGGATGGAGGCGCTGGATCCGAGGGCGGGCGGCGGCGCGGGGCCCGCGCGCATCGCTTCCCCGCGGCGGGGGGATGTGGGGGGGGGGCGTTGGCATTGGGTGCCAGCGGCAGGCCCTTTCCCCGGATGGAGAGCGAGCCGGTTGGGCGAGGATCAGGCCGGCAGCTGCGCGCCCGTGTGCCCGCCGGGCCGGGCTGTGTGTGTGCCCCGGGACGAGCCCCGGAGCTCTTTCCAGGCGCCCTTCGCCTGCCCGCTTCCCCTGCTAGAAATGGGTCGCGTGGGGGAAAGCGCCGGCCGGCAGGCGTCGGCCCCCTCCCTCGCCTCTCCGCCCCGGGCCCTCTTAGGGAGAACTTCCCCTTGATGTTGGCTGCCGCGGGGCCCTTGAAATTAAGACCAGCCCTGTGTCCGCAGCGGTCAGGGTCTGCGCGGGGCAGGAGGGCCCGGGGAGGCTCGGGAACCCCTTGCACGCGCGGGCGCGGCGGCCCAGACCCCAGTCGGCAGGGCGCAGCGGGCCCTCCCGCAGGACCCCCATGCTGCGGCTTTTGCTGAAATCTCCGAAGCGTTTTGGCGCTGTCGTTGGCTGCAGAGGCGGCTGGGAGGGGAGGCTTGTTTACAAGGGTTCTCTCAGCGGGGCGAGATGGTCCCCACCGGGGGCGGATTTCCATGCAAACAGGGCAGCCGGCAGCTATAAATCAGAGGAATAAAACTGGCTGGATTTCTCAGCGGGGAGCGTTTGAAAGCGTCCTAAGGTCTATATTTCTCATGACAAAGCGAGGAGGAACAGAAGCTTGCCATATGGGGCGTGGGTCCCCGTGTCTTCCTCTTGCAGTGTTGAGAGGGGTCGGCATTAGCGACCCCTGGAAGGCCGTGGGCCCCACACCTCGCTGGGGGAGTCCCGGCAGGAGGGCTTCAAGGCTGGCCTTTGGAAACCTTGACCTTCGCAGAGGCAGAAGGCTGGCGGAGGCTTAGTTAGGATAAGCCCCGGACCCCTGAGAGTCCCCCAGCCTGGGTTCGGGATCGTCTTACCTCTGGGGCTCACCCTTTGGCGAGGCCTCGCGCACCTGGCCCTGTAATTCCCACAAAGACGGTATGCTTTGATGGAGACTTGACTGTCTGCCGGCCCGAGCCCCGGTCAAGGCCTACTTTTAATTTACAGCGCCTGGCGACTGACCTCCTGGGCCTCTTCATGGCTTCCCCCATCCTCCTTAAAGGCTGAATTCCCCCCCTGCCTGCCTCCTCTCACCCCTGGACAGTCAGGACAGCAGAACCCTGGCAGTCGGCACCTGGAGAGAGGGCAGAGCACAATCGAGGCCTTTTTAGTTTCTATTTTAAATAGGAAGAGAAAGGGCTGTAAAAAGTAGAAGCGAGACACATCGCAGTGGCTCCTCTCTTGTCTGGCTCTGCAGACCACCCCTGGAACCCCCAGACGGGCCGAGCCTCCAGGCAGAACTGGCAGAATGCAGAGGTGGGAGACACTGGGGTCTGGAGAGACACGGAGATGCTGAGCGCCCGGATCGCGTGTAGCCGCTGAGCCTGCGGTTTCTGCAGAGCCTCTGCAGGGCTGCCGTTCAGGCCAGCCTCTCATTCTGGGGTCAAGTCCCCGGGGTTCAGGCTTAAGACACCTGCACGGCCAAGTCAAGGTGGGGCTGCCTCTGGGAAAGGGTTTTTTTTCCCTGGTGGTGGAGGAGTAGGGCATCCTTGGCAAGGCATCCGTCTCAGGAGGTGAGAGGGCCTTGGGTGCCCAGGAGCCTTGAGGAGAGATGTTTCAGGACCTCAGTGCTAGCGAGCATCTTAGGAACCCCTGCTGGGGGACAGGCTGGTTTCACTGATTTTTCCCCTGGCCCCAGGGAGAATTTGAGTCTTTCCCCCTTTGCAAGTTTCCAGGCTCAAGGCTGAGGGCTTCTGCAGCGTGCTTCCGGACTCTTTTTCAGAAGTCGTGGGAGCCCAGACTCTTTGGAGAGAGTTTACGGGAGGCCACTGTCTTCTCCTTGACCCAGAGGGGACATCTAATGAGGGCGTCGGGAGACCTTTCTGCCTGTACCCCCCGTAGCCCCAAAGATCAGAGAAAAAAGCACACAGGCTGCTAAAATGTTGTTGTTCACTCTTTACAACCCCATGGGCTGCAGCATGCCAGGCCTCCCTGTCCATCACCATCTCCCGGAGCTTACTCAAACATGTCCATCGAGTCAGTGATGCCATCCGACCATCTCATCCTCTGTCGTCCCCTTCTCCTCCTGCCTTCAATCTTTCCCAGCCTCAGGGGATTTTGGCTTCCACCAACTCCGAGACTGGGGAACCAAGTTTTATTTTCAATCCCTGAGTTTGATGTGGGCCTGCATTTCCTGGAGGTGGAAAGGAGAGGTGTCTGGCTTAGAGTCTGGTTGATCCTGACCTTACTGCCCCCTCCCCCAGCAAATACAGATGCTCCTGTAATTTTTGGACCGAAGAGAGTCTGCACTCCTGGCGTCCTGCTGGGGCGTGAGAATGCGTCCAAGAGATCTGAGGGGGCAAAACCGGAAGTCAGGAAACTGTGCTCTTGGGGGCACCCCTAGACGCCTTCCTGCGTCCCTTAAGATATGGCTTTGCCTTCTTGGGAGGGCTTCCCTGGTGGCTCAGACATTAAAGAATTCACCTTCACTGCTGGAGACCTCAGTTTGATCCCTGGGTGGGGAAGATGCCCTGGAGGAGGGCATGGCAACCCACTCCAGTATTCCTGCCTGGAGAATCCCATGGACAGAGGAGCCTGGCGGGCTACAGTCCATGGGCTTGCAAAGTCAGACACGACTGAGTGACGAACACTTCTCTTTCCTTCTCTGCTTTCTTGATCGGAGGGAGATGAGGTCTGCCGATCGCCCAGCTCTGTGGCGACCTGAAGGAGGCTCTGGCCCGGCTGGAGCTGCCCCTGTCCTGCTGGGGTTGGTGGGGGACAAGGGTTCTCCCGGGCCTGGAGCCCCAGCCAGGCTGGGCTCTCCCTGAGCTGTTTTCGGGAGCCGCCGCCAGGGACCCCCTATTTGAGCGACTCTGCCTATGTGTGTTTTAACTTAATAATATTGAACACCCCATCCCCTTTCCAGAAAAAGAGAGGAAGGGTGTGTGTGTTAGGTTCTGTCAGTATGTCAACAGAGGCGACGTGGATAATTGAGGAAACTATTCGGATATTAGGCCAAAATACACCAGCCGGGCCGGGGTTCAGAGTCAGTTACAAAAGAGCGCGTCTTGCCTGCGAGTTTGCTTTATCTGCTCCACGCAGCTTTGCGTCAGGGCGCGTTGTCCGCCGAGGCCCCGCGCCCCGTGGGCCCACCCAGCGTTCGGCCACGTCGAGCCAAAGCTTCCCGGCGCGCGGCCTGTTCGCAGCGCGCGGGGCAGGTGTTCCCAGCGTGCGGGACCGGCGGGGGCCGGAGGAGGGTCTCTGCGGGGGGCCCGGGGATCTCGGGCCGGGGCGAGCGGGGGGCCTCAGCGCTGTGCCCTCGGCCCGCCCGTAGGTCTCTACGACTGCAAGGACAAGCGCGACGACGTGAAGTCGGAGGACGAGGACGGGCAGACGAAGCTGAAGCAGCGGCGCAGCCGCACCAACTTCACGCTGGAGCAGCTCAACGAGCTGGAGCGGCTCTTCGACGAGACGCACTACCCCGACGCCTTCATGCGCGAGGAGCTCAGCCAGCGCCTCGGGCTCTCCGAGGCGCGCGTGCAGGTGAGACCCCGGCCCCCGGAGCGCGCCCCCTAGGCCCGGGGCTGCCGGCGCCTTTCCAGGAGCGCGCGGGACCCCGGGGCTGGAGTGGGCGTTCGGAGGCTTCCCCGAGGCCTCGCGCGCGCCTGGCCTGGCACGCTCGCCCTCCACGTCGAGCGCACAGGGTGGGTGGCTGGGGGGCGGGGGCTGGAGCTGTGCGTCCAGGGGCTTCCCCGGGGTCTCGCGCGCGCCCTGCCTGGCAGCCTCGCACTCCGCGTCTCGGTGACTGAGGCTCCTGCCCGCGCGGGGCCGGATTAGCCGGGGCGCCGGGCGGGGACCGGGGAGGGGGCGCGCAGGGGCGGCGACGCGGGCGCATGGAATTGGTGATGTCCCCATCTGGCGAGCCACCGGCTGCTGGGGGCGGGGGGGGGGGTACTCCTGCGCACGTGCGCGGGGGAGGGGGCGCTCCCGGATAGTTTTGCTGTTTGTTTCTGTTTTCTTTTTTCTTTCTTTTTTTTTTAACCTCGGGGTTGCTGTAAACGCGGAAGTGAAACGGACGACTTTATTGACGGGGGAGGGTGGTAGAGACCCCCGGGCAGACAGCCCCCCTCTGCAGGCGCTGCCGAAGGTCGGGCCTGCCCGTCGTGCTGGGCTTTTCCGTCGGCGCTGACGGTCCCGGGCAGGACAGCAGAGCCCGAGAAGAGGAAAAGAGGGTCACGGTCCCTGGGCTCCGGGGACTGGTTATTTAAATAAATGGAATTAATGCAGCCGACGGGGGGAGGGGACCGCGTACAGCCGGGGCTTTGAAAGAACGGCTTTCTTGTTGCTGTAGGATCAACGTCTTTAAACCCGACTGGGCTGAGATTGTGCGCATGAAACGAAAACACGGAAGGGTTTTAGAGACTGTGTTTTACAAAAGCTTTCATTTGGGGAGCGGGGGGCGGGGGAGGGGAAGGTGTTTGCATTCTATCTCCGTCCCTTTTCCTCTCTGCCGCCGCGGTAACTGGGCTTGCTTAGGCGGAGATGCCGCAGCCCCCCAGCGTGTCCAGGTTTCTCCGTGTCCTGACGCGGTGATGCTGCCCGCATCCCTGGCACCGCGGGCGGGCTGGCTGGGGGACCGCGTCCCCGAGCCAATTTGTCCCGGCGTCTGTGGCCGAGGCGAGGAGGGGCGTGCGGCCGTGAGGGGGGGACTCCTGGCCACCTTTCTCCATCAAGATGGATGGGGCTGCCCTATATAAATTAATGAAAAGATTAAACTTTTGCTGAAGGGGACATCAACTTTTATGTCATTTCACAGCCTTTCTGCCCGGGATCTGTAATATCTCCCAGGCCTTGATGTACTGTTTCTATAAAAATAAATTACTTGTAATTTAATTCCACACTATTTCTTTCAGTAGTCTATTACTGAATAGCACCTTCGCAGGAGAGACCGAGTTGGCAGAAAATTGCTTCTTGGGTGGCTACAGATCTTGAGAAAAGCCCTAAAAAAAAAAAAAAAGAAAAGAAAAGGTTGGGGGGGGGCGGGAGGTGGGAAAATGGGAAAAGTGAGGCGCGCAGGCCTATTATCCGGAGTTGGATTAAAATTTAACGATTGTAAATAATAATAAAAATAAACATGGGAATAGAAGAAAAGAAATAATTTCCACTTGGCCACGGGGAAAAGCCTCGTGTAATAAAGAGAAGGCAGAAAGTGGTCATAAAAACCAATTAGTTAAAACTCGGACCCTGCTGTGCCCAAGCCAAAGAAGGGGGCGGGGGAAGGTGGACTCAAAAAGGAAGAGCCGAAAATGCACTGTATTTTAATCCTGAGTCTGAACTGTTGGGTAATCCTTTTCCGTACAGGCTGTCCTGTGTTGTTAGAGGATAGTGTTTCAATTTAGAGTGGAAATTTGCTGTAAATAAATTGAAGACCCTTTGGAAGCTGGTCCTTATTAACCTTTTATTTTTAGTGTTGTACTGGAAAACTCATATCACCCAGCTGTCAGGGTTATAATCGAAAGTTATGAGACCACGGTGAGGCGCGGGCGGTAATTTAATTACGACAAATATCTTTGGGTTTATGGCGCAGAGCTAAATTAAATGTCATTATTCACTGTCTGTAATGGAAATCAAAAGGAAATCAGATTACAGCATTTGTGAGAGAAATCAGCCAGTGATCCTTAATGAAGAAATAACTGTCTAAACCACTGTTGTGTGCTTTACTTAGCATATTCAGGACTAATTGGAATTGATCGTGAATCACCCCAAGACTGATTTATTACCGCCGAACGCAGTGGATAATTCATCACTTTTATTCTCCAGTAATCTTATTTTTTTTCTTCTTCTTCTTTCCCCGTGCTGAAGGGAAAGTGAGTTTTCTTTCTTAGGTTTAAATAGGATTCTGTTTTCGGGGGAAAAAATGCCCTTGGTGGTGGGGGGGGGGGGGGGGGTGGTGCAGAATTCTCGAGTCTGGCTCCGAATTTTCACATCCTTTCCTGAAGATGGCCGGGTTCCGGACCTCAAGGAGACGGCAGTGTCCAGGAAGGGTCGGAAACGGAGAGAGGTCCAGTCCCAAGCTGAGTGCAAGGCGGTGGAGATTTGGGGCGGTTCGCGGGTGGGGAAGGAATCGGAGTGCAGGCTTTGGAAATGCAATCTGGATTTGGAAATCTCCACGTCTTGAGAGGGGGCACATTTTTGGAAAATTTTGGAGCAAACGGGGCATCCAAATTTGCCAGGCTCCCTGCAGCGTGGTGGGGTGAGATTTCCCACGCTTGGGGGCGGGGGGAGTCAGTTCTGTTAGGACAGGCGGGTCCTAGAGGATGGAAAACGGGCCCTTAAGAGGCTGCGAGGGAGAAGTTCAGGTGTCCTGCAGTCCAGGCTGTTTGCAGCCTCCGTGGGAGCTGAGGGGTTCCTGGGCAGGGTGGGAGACAGGAGCGGCCCCAGGCCCTGGGCTTGGACCATCGCAGGATACCCAAGTTCCCCCCAGAGGTGGGGCATGGCCCAGTTATCCTGGGAGATCCTGGAGCACCCCAGAGGGGACCGGGTGAGGGAGGCTGGAGGGGAGTTTGGGAGAAAGTCAGGAAGGAAAACTGAAGTGCTGAGGAACCTAGACGGAGGGAAAGCCCTGGATGCCATCTGCATGGGGCTGTTTGGAGGAAGGGGGACAGTCAGTGTGGGGGAGGGCTGGACAGGGCATAGGGGTGTCGTGGAGCTTTACGCCCCAATCTTGTCAGGCCTGTGATGCTCGCTGGCCTGGGAAGGGTCTCAACACCCTTGCAAGAGATTAGGAGCCCCTCCAGTTAACATTTCTTGTACCTGAAGTCCAGGGTCTGTATTTTGTGGGAGGGGCGTGTGTGCACCCAGTCTTTGGGAATCAAGGATGGTCATGACTCTGGGATGTGTAGCAGGGACCCTCCAGGCTTCCAAGGAGGGGGAGGGTGCCTTGGAGGACATGGAAGTCCCTGGACCCCAGAGCTTGATTTAGGGAGGAGGCTGGTCAGGAGGAGGTGGATGGTCGGGGTGGAAGGTCAAGTTGGACCAGTGGGCTGACCGGCTGGAGTGGGGGCTGCCCGCGCAAAATGACGGAAGGTTCTCCACGGCCACCCGAGGACCCTCTTGGGCTTCCCTGGTGACTTAGATGGTAAAGAACCTGCCTGCTAATGCAGGAGACTCGGTTCGATGCCTGGGTGGGGAAGATCCCCTGGAGGAGGGCATGGCAGCCCACTCCAGTATCCTTGCCTGGAGAACCCCATGGACAGAGGAGCCTGGCCGGCTGCAGTCCACGGGGTCACAGAGTCAGACAGCACAGCGGAGGACCCACCTGCCCGCTTTCCGTTCGTGGATGCTAACCCTCTAGTCCCACTTAGCCGAGGACAGGTGGCAGCTGCAGGGGCTCCGTTGCGCTGGGGCTGGGGAGACCAGGGGCAGCGGAGGAAGGCCTTGAGGGGGCCCACAGGCAGCTTTGGGGGGGGGGCAGGAACCCCAGGCGCCTTGCACAGCCTCCGGCGTCCTCTGGAAAGCAGGCTTTGCTTGCGCTCACGACGGGGGTGCACGTGTGTCCGCTCCGCCCCCAGGTTTGGTTCCAGAACCGGAGAGCCAAATGCCGCAAGCAGGAGAACCAAATGCACAAAGGTGGGTGCGGGGGAGGGGGGCGGGGGCGGGTCGGGGAGGCCGCCGGGCGCGGAGGGCTCACTTCTCGTGTGCTTGCTCGCAGGCGTGATCCTGGGCACGGCCAGCCACTTGGACGCCTGCAGGGTGGCCCCCTACGTGAACATGGGCGCACTGAGGATGCCTTTCCAACAGGTAGATCGGTTTCGTGTTTACTTCTCCCCCAGGGGCGCCGCCGCCGCCTCTAACCCGCCCCGGGGGAAGAAAGAGGAACCAGTTTTTGTGCTGGGAACCCATTGTGCTGCGCCGTGTGCGTGGTTACCCGGTCCTGCCGACCCTTTGAAGCTCTACGGACTGCAGCCCGCCAGGCTCCTCTGTCCGTGGGATTTTTCCCAGGCAAGAACACTGAAGTGGGTTGCCATGCTCTCCTCCAGGGGATCTTCCCCCGCCAGGAATCGAACCCGGGTCTTCTGCATTGCAGGCGGCTTCTTTACCACTGACCCACCAGTGAAGCCCTGTAAACCCGTTGGTGCATATTAACACCACGCTATAAAACTCCCGAGAGTTCCCTTTGGGGGACGACAAGGACAGAAAGCCAGACACAATTGGTTTTCTTTTTTAACGAAAGTCAGAGGGGAAAATAGAAAATGCTACCCACCCGGAAGCGCCGGGGACGGAGCGGGTGCGCGAGGACCTTTAACTGCAGCCAGCCCGGCCCCTCTGCATCTCAGAGTCGGGGGGCGGAGGGGGGAGTGGTCCTTGCCCCCTGCACCTCAGAGTTGGGGGGGCGCGGAGGGGGGAGTTCGCCCAGCTCCCAGCAGCGCAGGCGGTCCTGTGCAAGGAGGGGGGCAGCCGGGAGGTCGGAGGACAGACGCCTTCGGAGGCCAGGTGTCCCACGGGCCGCGCCACCGCCCCTGGCCTGGAGCAGCCTCGGGTGGGTGGCGGGAGCCGCGTGGTCGGATCTGCAGGGGGAGCTGGACTAGAGCGGGCGCCCCCGCTGCTGGGAGGGGGCGGGGCCCAGCGTGGGGGTGGGGGCGTGCACGCTGGTGGGGGGCGGGGACTCAGCGTGGGGGTGGGGGCGTGCACGCTGGTGGGGGGCGGGGACTCAGCGTGGGCGGGCGCGCACGCTGGGGGGCGGGCGTGGGGGGGTACCTAGCGTGGGGAGGGGTAGCGTGCACGCTGGGGGGCCGGGCCCAGCGTGGGGGTGGGAGTGTGCACTCCGGGGGGCGGGCGTCGGGGGTCCTCTGGCCATGGGAACAAGCAGGACACGCCTAGGGGTTGTCTCTGCGCCCCTGGGTGCTGAGGGGCGCGAGGTCTGTGGGTCTGACCTGGCTGCAGGGTCGTCTAGGCGTGACAGCGTGGGAGGCCGTCTCACTAAGGAGGTCGTCCAGGGGTCACACCGTGGGGGGCCGTCTCACCATGGAGGGTCATCTTGGGGTAACACGGCAAGGGGTCGTCCAGGGGTGACCCGGGGGGGGGGCATCTAGGCCTGAGAACATGGAGGACCGTCTCACTATGGAGGGTCGTCCAGGGGTGACAGCGTGGTTTGGGCTGGGAACTCCCATGGGGCTGAAGGCAGGTAGGGATTCGGGGTTGTGGGCCCGGGAGGGGTCGGCACCCTGCTTGCTCAGACCCCGCCCCCAACCTCCAGGGCGGGGCCCATCGCCCCCCCAGCCTCAGGCCTGTAACGGCCCCTGGCTATTACAGGGGCAGCTGCCCAGACGTGGGGTCAGCGTTGGGCCCTCTGAAATGAGGTCATGGCAGCTCGAAGTCTTGGCTCTGCTCTTCTTGGAAGTGGGTGGCCATCCCCTATTTCAGGGCATCTTCCCGGCCCAGGGAATCTTTGCGACCCGGGGATCGAGCCCGGGTCTCAGGTATTGCAGGCACATTCTTTAGCATCTGAGCCACCAAGGGAAGCCCATATAAATTGGAACTTTGCTTGGCATTTTTTACAAAATGCCGTGGCTCAGACGGCAGACATTCCTTTGGAAGATTCTGATACTGGTCTGTGGGAAGGGGGTGTGTGTTTGGGTGGGGGAGGCTTGAGCTATAGGTGGGACCCTGAGTCCAGGGGCACCTCAGACAATCAGCTGGAGGCGGGTGAGGAGCGGGTACCAGCTGTGGTGAGCCTGGGGAACTGTGCAGATCCCCCGGCTCCTTGGGCTGGGAAAGCCCCCCTCCCCAAAACATCCAGTGACTCCCATCCGGACATCGGGTGTCCAGAGAAGAGTGGGTGGTGGTCCCCTGGTGGGGGGGGGGTCCCCTGGTCTGGGAGGTGGTCCTCCTGGCAGGAAAGCCCCCCCCCCCAAGAACAAGCAATGACTCCCACCCAGACACCGGGTGTCCAGAGAAGAGTGGGTGGTGGTCCCCTGGTCTGGGAGGTGGTCCTCCTGGCAGGAAAGCCCCCCTCCCCAAGAACAGGCAATGACTCCCACCCAGACATCGGGTGTCCAGAGAAGAGTGGGTGGTGGTCCCCTGGTCTGGGAGGTGGTCCTCCTGGCAGGAAAGCCCCCCCTCCCCAAGAACAGGCAATGACTCCCACCCAGACATCGGGTGTCCAGAGAAGAGTGGGTGGTGGTCCCCTGGTCTGGGAGGTGGTCCTCCTGGCAGGAAAGCCCCCCCTCCCCAAGAACAGGCAATGACTCCCACCCAGACATCGGGTGTCCAGAGAAGAGTGGGTGGGTGTCCCCTGGTCTGGGAGGTGGTCCTCCTGGCAGGAAAGCCTACCCCCCAAGAACAGGCAATGACTCCCATCCAGACACCGGGTGTCCACAAGATAGAGGTGGTGGTCCCCTAGTGGGGGGAAGTGTCCTTGGGGCAGGAAAGCCCCCTCCCCAAAACAGCCAATGGCCCCTATCCGGACGCCGGGTGTCCAGAGGACAGTGGGTGGTGGTCCCCTGGTGGGTGGTCCCTTGGTTAGGGGTGGTCCCCTTGTCTGGGGGGCGTCCTCGGGGCAGGAAAGCACCCCTTAGAACAGGCGGTGACCTCCATCCAGACGCCGGGTGTCCACAGGACAGTTGGGTGGTGGTCCCCTGGTGGGTGGTCCCTGGTGGGTGGTCACTTGGTTAGGGGTGGCCCCCTGGTCTGGGGAGGGGTCTTCCGGGCAGGAAAGCGCCCCCCTCCCCAGAACACGCAGTGACCCCCATCCTGACACAGTGGGAGGTGGTCCCCTGGCCTGGGGGGTCCTCGGTGAGGGAGAGCCCGCCCCCCACAAGTCTTGACTGCGCGCGGTCTCCCGTCCCAGGTCCAGGCGCAGCTGCAGCTGGAAGGCGTGGCGCACGCGCACCCGCACCTCCACCCGCATCTGGCGGCGCACGCGCCCTACCTGATGTTCCCGCCGCCGCCCTTCGGGCTGCCCATCGCCTCGCTGGCCGAGTCGGCCTCGGCCGCCGCCGTCGTGGCCGCCGCGGCGAAGAGCAACAGCAAAAACTCCAGTATCGCCGACCTGCGGCTGAAGGCACGCAAGCACGCGGAGGCCCTGGGGCTCTGACCCGCCGGCCGGCCGGCCCCGCGCGCGCCCCGGGCCCCGTGCGTCCGTCCGTGCGTCCGTCCGCCGCGTCCTGCACTCGACCCCTCCGCTCCCCGCACCGCCCCCACCCTCCGCCTCGACGGGCAGCACGGACACCCCGGAGCCGGGGCGCAGCGAGCTCCCCACCCCGGGGCCGCTCCGGGAGACGCCTCTCCACCCCCTGCAGGCCTCGGGAGGGGACGTCGGGGAGCGCACGGCACCTCCTGGGCCTCGCGGAGACCGTCGCGGGGTCGGGAAGAGCGAGCAGGGGACGGGTGGACCACCCCAACTTGGCCCCCTCTTCCGGCGGTCCGTGCGTCCTGGGACGACCCTCGGCCACGTGGAGCTGCCCTGCGCCCTCGCCTGCGGCTGCCACTTCCCACCCTGTGCATGCGGCCTCCGCCACGCGCCTTTCCAAGATCTCACAGTCTAGGAAACAAAAAGATCTGGGGCTGGTCTCCTCTGAAGATGCCAACGTTTGGATGCGCGCAGTTTTATTCACTGCCACGGACGGAGAAGTTTCATCGGAGAAGGAGCTACGGGACGCCCACCCCCCGCGTGGATTTCAGCGTGGACTCGGGCATTCGGAAGCAGGGACTCCCTCCTGGGCCGGCCCGCGCACCCACCGTCCCCCTAGCCTTCGCCTGAAAGGTAGCAATAACGAAGCGCATTTGACACGGCCTGGCCAAGGTGATGCTGGGCACCGGGGACCTCAGGGTGTCACGCTGGGACGGTTCCGGGGAGGGCCGGCGGCCTGACCGCCCCCCTGCCCCATCGTCCTGCCCGCGTTTGGCCCCGGCGCGCCAGATTCAGGATGCCTTGGCCGCACAACAGGCGACTTGATAACTTTCCCCCCGGTCTTTTCAATTCCCCCTCGAATGGACACTCTGGCTGTTCTGCAGAATTCAGATGCGGAAAGGACGTGCACTGGGGACAGAGGGGCACGGTGGCTTAAGGTATAATAATAATAACTGGTGAAGCGTCCGCGCCAGTGACTTGCAATGACCTGCAGGAAAGTGCAATATTGTAAATATGATAGATTTAAAAAAGAAAAGAAGGCTGTCCACTCTTGACCCTGTCAGCTCCGGACTTTGAAGGGCATTACCTCCGCGCCCCCCACCACCTCTGCATGCTACGGGCCCAGTGCCAGGAGGGCCGGGGTGGGAGGGGAGCGCTTCCCGGCGGTGGGAATGAGCTGGCTGTGGCTTGAGACCAGAACCAGGATGGGGGTGGGGGGTGGGGGCGCCAGGAAGTGAGGGCGGGGGAGGGGCCGAGCTGTTTTCTGGGAAGCCGCCTCCAGGCAGGCAGTTTTAAGAGCATTTTTTTTTTTTTTAAAGGTGTGGGGCTTCCCTGGCGGCTCAGTTGGTAAAGAACCTGCCTACCAGCGCAGGAGACCCGGGTTTGATCCCTGGGTGGGGATCCTCCCCTGGAGAAGGGCGTGGCAACCCAGTCCAGTATTCTTGCCTGGAGAATCCCATGGACAGAGGAGCCTGGCGGGCTGCATACAGTCCATGGGGTCACACACAGTCCAAGATGACCGTGTGACTTTCACTTTCACTTTTCTAGCGGTAGCCAGGTCTAGCCTTTCTTTTCTTCTTTTTTTTCCTCCTGTCCATGGATTTCCCCTCTGCCCGCTGTGTGAACGTCAGACAGCTATCTGTCTTGGCAGCAGGTCAGGGGCGTGGGGCATAGTCGCTTGCCGTATCCAAACCCAAAGTGTTGAGGTTCCCAGGTTGACTTGGAGGTGATGGGCTTTGCAAGTGCTGCGTGAGATTGCGTTGAGGGGAGCGTGGTGGTGGTCATGCATGGTTGCTGGGCTTGTCTACCTCGAAAATGTGCATTTCTGTCTTTTTTTTTTTTTTTTTTGGTCTGTTTGTTTGCCTTAGTCAACCCAGGCGTGCCCAGACAGAACTTGCTACCTAGTTCCCCAAAGCCCAGCTGGCCCACTCTGATTCTAAAACAGCTTAACAGCTTTTTAGTCTTGCCGGCTGTTTTCCCTTACCCCTTCATTTGGGTACGTTTCTGTAAGGAAAAAAAAAATTTTTTTTTTCCCTTCCGTGTAAGGGAATACATTCTACCTTTGCACTGACCTGAAATGTAGATGCATTTACAACATCTGAAACTCTTTTAATCAAAAGGCCCCTTCAACATAGTATTTTTTTTTTCCTTCTAATTTTGAAATTTCAACAAAGCTCTGAGATGATGAAGAGAGAGACGGGGTAAAAAAAAAATTGTGTATTTTTAAATCACTTGCAAGCTTCGCTCCCAGCATTCATGGCATTGTGGAATTTGCCTTGTATGTGCAGCTCTCCTTCTGAAAGGTGGTGAATTAAAAAAAAAAAAAAGTCCTCTCCATGGGATTTTTCCAGCAAGAATACTGGAGTGGGTTGCCATTTCCTTCTCCAGGGGATCAGTCCTGACCCAGGGATTGGACCTGGGCCTCCTGCAAGGCAGCTGATTTCTTTACCAATTGAGCCACCAAGACAGCACATATAAGTTGAAACTTTGCGTTACATTGTTTACAAAATGCAGTGGCTCAGACATAAAGAATCTGCCTGCAATGCAGGAGACCCAGCTTCAGTCCCTGAGTTGAGAAGGTCCCCTGCAGGAGGGCATGGCAACCCACTCCAGGATTCTTGGCCTGGAGCATCCCATGGACAGAGGAGCCTGGCGGGCTACAGTCCATGGGTGACACAGAGTGGGACATGCCTGAGCGACTGACACTTTCAAATGAACCTCATCCGTCCTGGAATCAAAGGCAAAGATTGGAGGGGAAATGTGTTCGTGCAATTAGTTTTTTTTTTGGAAGGTTTACCATCCATCCATTGCAGTTAAACATTGACTCTCCCTTCACACGTGAGGTCTGGTCTGGCAGAAACGTTTTAAAATAGAGCTGCCTGCTGGGAGGCTGGGAGGCCTCCCGGATGAGGCGTCGTCTCGTCCTTGTGTCTGGCTTAAATGGGGTGAGCAGGGTGCGCCCCTCTTGGACGGGGCCCCCCCATAACTGAACGGAGCCTGAGCTGTGTGAGGGGGCGGGGTGCTGTGAGAGGAGCTGGCCTGGCCTCTCTGGGCAGGAAGAAAGTCTGGGGGTGGAGGCGGATGACAGTTCAAGGCGCCCAGGGTGGACGGCGACTCCTGGCCTCCTGTGTCTTCCAGAAATTACAGCTCAGAAGCGAGCTAGGAGCCCCAGTGGCGGTCAGTTCTTCCCAGCCCAGATCTGGTCTCTGCTTTCTGTCTGTCCGGCAGTCAGCAGGGCGTGCTGGGGCGGGCGGAGGCTCTGGGTAGGTCCTGGTCTCCCCGGGACCATCCTGGTCTCTTCCCAGCGGCCGTGAGACAGGAAATGTACCGAGTGGACGTAGTTTGGCTGTCCTCGATGTTTTCTGAGTAGAGACAAGACCCCCTTCTCAAAGTGCTTCATGGCCAGTTCCACAGCTAGCAGACCCAATGAGGAATATCGCCTAGAAAGCAAAGTGGACGGGTTTCCTCCGAACAGCACCAGACCGGATGTGGGATTTTTGGTTGTGAAACCCACATGCAAGCAGGCCTGTGTGTGCAAACGTGCTACCAGATCTCTGCGGTGTTGAGCCCAGGGGCCGTGGGGCTGTGTTCTCCAGGACGGGCCCCAGCCCACGGAACCGGTTTCATTTCCTGAGACCCTGGTCGGAGAAGCCTTCCACGATGGGGACTCCCGGTTTAGCAAAAACTTGTTCTTCCCAGCTGGGTTGTTGAGGTTTCATGTCTTACTTACAGATTCGCGCTCTTTTTTTTTTCCTTCTGTTGTGAGGCTGGGAAACTTGCAATCTTATCCCAGCGGGGACGGGGTTGCATTGATGGGTTTTAGCGTCGGATGTTGGGCCGGCCCGGTGGCTCGGACGGTAAATGATCTGCCTGCAGCGTGGTTCGATCCCTGGGTCGGGAAGACCCCCTGGAGAAGGACGTGGCCACCCACTCCAGTGTTCCCGCCTGGAGAATTCCCATGGACGGAGGAGCCTGGCGGGCTGCAGTCCACGGGGCCGTGAAGAGTCAGACGTGACAGAACCACTTAGACTTTCGCCTTCGCCGCACGTAGTTGAGGTGATGAAGAGCCTGCCTTGCAGAAGTTTCGCTCACAAGGCGAGAGGTGCAGAGATCTCAGCAGTGGCTCGTCTCTAGGGGATCACGGAGGTCATTTTGCAGTTGTGTTTTCCAGGGTGACTTTGTTCCCCGTGGCCGAGGCCGAGTGCAGGCTGGCTGAGGCTGCGGTCCAGGCTGGCTGCAGACAGAAGGAAGCGGCCATGCGTGTGTTTCCGACCTTCGCAGAGTCGCGCATGCGGTGAGGTTAGCGTCCCCCCACCTGGGAAGCGGATCTTCAGAGCCTCACACGTCCCCGGGGATCCAGGGACACCCCCCCCTCCCGCCCACCGCCCACCTTGCTCCCATCCGAGCTGGGACCCCTGACCAGCTGTCCCTGATTGCAGGCACTTGCATGCTCGGCCTTGAAGTCTGTTCCCTGTGGGGCCATCTGGATTCTGAAATGGGAAGGAGCTGGTGTCAAAGCTCACGGCCACCCCCGCCCTGCTGGTAACCCCCCAGCCCAGCGTTTGCACCGCTGGGCTTCACTTAACCCTGTTAATGCTGCCCGGATTCAAGGGGGGTACCCCAAGCCCTGAGTCCCAGCGTCGCTTACAGAGAAGCCGACTTCCATGACAAACATACGTTTGAGGCACTTTGCTCCTTTTTTTTTCTGCCCCCCACCCCCAAGTTTGGGAGGTTGGGTTGGCGGAGGGGTTATCCGTGGACAAGCTCGACATTAAAAAAAGAAAAAAAAAAACTGGTGCCTAATTTATTAAAAATTAGCTTAGGAATACGCTGACTTTTCAATACACGTGAACACGATGCAATTTATAAATGTTTTATTGAAATTTGATATTTAACGAGAAACCGGTTGAGGAATGTAGAAAAAAAAATGTTCAAGTTGCAAAGCTATTAAAACGCGCTATTTATTGAGAGGCGATGGTTTCCCCAAGCCAGCCCCGCGGGGCACAGAGCTCCCGTGTCCCAGAGGGGCGCACGCCTTTGGTCCCTGGTAGTAGGTGTATGTGGATGTTATTTATTTGCCCCCCACCTCCTTTGGTTGAAAGTTCCTAAATATGTGCTATCTTAATTATGTTGAGTGTAAATTTGACGTTGCCTTGCCTTTATTTTTATATATTTTTTAAGCCTGTTGCTGCCCCCACCCCCCACCCCGACGTCTCGCCTTTCTTCCCTGAATTTACGAGCAGTGATGGTTATTTAGGACACAGCGCCCGGGTTTGGGTTATGCATACAAGGTGTGTCTGGACCTACGCAGGTTTTCAGGGATCACGCAAATGAAATCACGCAGCACGCCCCCCAACCCTGCCGCAACCCCGCTATTGTGGGGTGGGAAAAAAAAAAAAAAACACGCCAAAGGTTTTCTTGGCTGTGCTTGCCGGCAACCCAACCCACCCGCCCCCCAACCACCGAACCCACACACGAAATGCCCTCAAGTTTAGTTCGTCTTACAAAGTGTATTTTGTCAAACCATATAGTATGAATGTACATCTTGTAAAACGGAGATATAAATAAACTTATAAATATTTGTATTCAAGTGTTAAAAAAAATTCACACCTCTCCCCAGAGGAGACTGGTGTGGGTGGGTAAGGGAGGTTGGGGGACGGTGGTGAATTTCTGAGTCGGAGGTAGCTGAAAGTTTCGTTTGCAAGGGGACAGCAGAGAGAGAGAGAGAGAGGGTGTGTGTGTGTGTGTGTGTGTGTGTGTGTGTGTGTGTGTGGTGGCTGTGTGGCTTTCCCTTCACGATTGCTCCTATAACCCTGACCTCAAGGAAAGGTACATTCCACCCCCTCCTCCACACTCCAGAAAAGTGGGGAAAGAAAAGAGAGAGAAAAAAAAAATCCCCACTTGCAATCAAGTCCAGATTGGAGGCTGAGCAGCCAGGGAACTTGAGCAAAACCCACCTGCTTTGGTTTCCCGTTTAAAATGATCCTTTTGTGTGATTTCTTGGGGCACTGTGTGCAAGTCCTTTTGGGGAAAAAAAAAAGAATAAATGGGGGGGAAAAAGCAACACTTAAAAAAAAGAAAGACCTTTTTTTTGTCTTTTTTGGCCTGTGCTTTTTATCTTGTTCCGGAGAGGAAGGTTAACAAGGTGATGTCACTTTCTGTGTCGATAAAAACCACATGTGGGGAGGAAAAGACAGGCAGACGTGGGGTGGGGGAAGCCCTCTGGGGGTCCAGGGAGGCTGCGTGAGCTGAAGCTGAGAGGCCGGGGCCTGCTCTTTTGGGGGGCCGTGGGGGAGAGGGGGTGACCCTCCCAAGGGAGTATCCATCACCACCTAGGTGTGCCCAGAGCAGCCTGGATCCTCTCCTCTCGTTCTTGGCCCTGGAAACCTTCTCAGCCAAGGAAGGAGGTTCTAAAGGACCTTGTTGTTGGATGCTGAGCATCGATTCAGTAACTTTGGAGATTTCATTTTCGTTTCTGACTTGGGCGCTGCAAAAGCGGCCTATTCCCAGAGCCCTTTCCCGAAAGCCTGTTTGTGTCCTGGCTGTGGGAGGCAGGGGGCCCGGGTCATTGACCTTGGGTGGCCCCAGGGCGCGGCCTCGGACGGGTTTCTGATGGCCCGGTTCAGCATCTGGGTCCCAGGCTTCCGGGTGAATCTGCCCTTTTGTGGGGCACATGCAGCCAGCTCTGCCCAGGCTCTGCTGAGTGGCTTCGGTCGTGTCTGACTCTCTGCGACCCCAGGGACTGCAGCCCACCAGGCTCCTCTGACCGTGGGATTCTCCAGGCTCGAGTAGCGGAGTGGGTTGCCACGCCCTCCTCTAGGGGGACAGGCTAGTCGCCACGAAATGTAATCGGCACCGTTATTTGGTCATTCAGAGAGCCATGAACGTCCAGCTGTGTTCAGCAAACACCTTCATGCTATTTAGCATTAAGAGACCAGTCTCTCTTCCCCACAGACTCACTCACTTTGCTGCCAGATGGAAGCTATCTGAGATGGAACTGACTCGGTCCTTGAGACGTTCCTGGCATAGCTGAGCCTGAAATGTCAGTTTGTCTGTCCTTGAGTCGTTCCTGACATAGCTGAGCCTGAAATATCAGTTTGTTGGCCGTGAATTTCTTTTTTTTTTTCCTTCTCCCCACTGTGGACTGTGCTGAGGCTGTTCCTTGGATTCAAACTGAGTTTTGCTTTTCTTTTTAAATGATTTTGAGTCACCCACACGGACACACCCTGCAAAAAGATGAGGCTGGGGGTTTCTGGACGGCCGGACAGCCGCTTCTTACCACCCAGTTCTCAGATCCAAAAATTGAACACAAAGGCGCGTTTCCCTGTGTTTTCTGTACCCAGGTTTCCGAGGCTTCTGCTGGGGGGTTGTGGGTGGTAGGGCCTGCTTCTCGTCGCCAGTCATAGGAAGGAAGAACCACGGGCTGGCCGGCAGACACACCCTGGTGCTTGCCAAAGGGCTCTCGGAGCAGTGGTTGGAAAAAAAAAAGTCGTTTTCGATTTCACCAGCATGTCTCTCTCTTCACACGGAGACGGAACGAAGATGGGAAATGGTGGTGCTCTGCCTCCAAACCCGTGGCCCTTTTCTGATTTTATGGGTTTAAAAAAAATAAAAATGACTCCGTTCTTTTTTGTTGGAACGCTGGCTTTCTTTGAATAAAGGCAGATAAAGAGTGCCTTACTTGTTAGCGCGACAATATTTTGGAATTTTTTTTTTTTCAGTCAACATGATGGATTTTTTTTTTTTAGCTGTTGATTGAAATGATGAGGTTTTTCTTCTTAGTGTTATTTGCTTCTGTTGTTTACCTCAAATCACAGAGAATGAGCTTAACGTTCTCAAAGGGTCTGGCTTCCATTGGTCCGTGGGTGTGTTGGGATAAATGCACAGTTATTTCAGCAGAGACGTGGGAGGGCGTGGAGACCCCGTGGGTGTCTGTCGTGACGTTCCCTCCTGGACCATCTCTTGGCCTCTGTCCTCGGAGATGTGAGTGTTACCCTGTGCCCAAGAGATGCAGAGAACTCGGGCAGAACCACCTTGCTAGGTTGCCCCAGCCAAAGGAGGCAGGTCACTGACCCACGCCGTCGATATCTGAAGAGACACAGTGTTTGCGATATTTAGTAAAAGCGCCCTACCGCAGGAGGGCGTTTTCAGAGTGGGCTGGAGGGGGCAGAGGTGCTGTGGTCCCGACATGTGGAAGCAGTTGAGACAGGCCTTCCAGAGGCTCTGTCTGAGTGGACCGCCTCAGACGGGGAACGCGAGCAAGTGTGTTTCTGACTCGAGTCGAGGGCAGCTGGTCCTGACTCAACTCGGGGGTCTCCAGGCCCACCACACGGTCCGCTCTTCCTCTTATTCCATTTCCCTAAGATGAGGACCCCACTGTGGGCAGCAGAGTGAGGGCTCCCACAGGGACCCTCTGTGGTGATGGGCAGGTCACCCTCCATCCTACGGACTTTGGTGATGCAACAAGCCGACTGGCTTCCGGAAGGACTGTGAGATTTCCAAACGGGTGACTTGAAATGACGTTTTATCGTCAGAACTATTTACCCAACGTCTAGAGAAGGAAATGGCAGCCCACTCCAGTATTCTTGCCTGGCGAACCCCATGGACAGAGGAGCCTGGTGGGCTACCGTCCAGGGGGTCACAAAGAGTTGGACACGACTGAGCGACTAATGCACACCAAAGACAGAATCGGGGTTCCCTGGTGCCTCAGCTGGTAAAGAATCTGCCTGCAATGTGGGAGACACAGGTTTACTTCCTGGGTCCTGGGTCAGGAAGATCCCCTGGAGGAGGGCACAGCAGCCCACTCCAGCATTCCTGCCTGGAGAATCCCATGGACAGATGAGCCTGGGGGGGCCTAAGTCCATGGGGTCGCAAAGAGTCAGACAGGACTTAGTGATGGAACAACACCAAGAAGCTTTTAACAGCTGTTGGGGAAATACCTTATCATGCACACATGCACACACCCACGGACACACACACAGTGGAGAAATGAATTGGAGTAGGATTGCGTTGTGTGTTCAGCAAAGTCAGTGAGAGACGACCACGCAGACTGGCGGGTGTATTTGACGCGGACGTTGGTGGATGGACGTGGCTTTGGAAAACGAACCATGTGGGGACCACACCGGCTACTCAGAGAGTCTCTGTGCGTCGGGGCTCCAGGGGACCAAGTATCAGAGCGGACACGTCGATGCCCAACTGCGACTGAAGGGCAGGACGTGGTCACATGGTGAGAGCCTCGGGCGGACCCAAGGCTGCCGTGGGTTGGACAGATGTGTGAAGTCTTCTCAACACGTTTTGGAGAATGTTTGCTGTTTTGGGTCATTTTCTAGGGAAACTAGGACGAGCGTTGTGCCTGCGCCCTGACGGAGGGTGAAGGAAGAATTCTACAGAGGAGCGCGAGGGAGGGAGCCCGGTGTCTGGGAGGAGGCACGTGCCTCCCGTCCTCCCTCGGTGGCCGAGGGGCCTCGTGCGGTGACCGAGGTCAGGCGGTCACCTGCGTGTCCGGCCGTGCGGCACCACAGGGCGTGTCCTCCGTTTTCTCCAGGTCTTGGGGCAGCTTTCTGCTTGTGCAGACAGGGCTCTGGAAGGCACAGTCAGCGCCGACACGCTGTAGATGCCCCGAGCCTCTCTCTCAGGTTCTTGACAAAGCTTGTCCGAGATGCAAGGCTACCTAAGAAACCGCTGGATATTTACGCTTAAGTCTCAGGGAACCATTAGGCACAGGACTCTAAGTGGAGACACTGCTCTGGCCGCGTCTGTACAGACGACGCCAACAGATGCCTCTTTTCCCAGCAGTTCGGCTCGAGATTCCTCCTCCTCTGGCGGAGAGGCCGGCGGCACTCATCTGAGTTGAAGGTGATACCGTGTGCCGTTGCTGACTTGCGTCAGATTCAGGCTTGCTTTCTGCTGGGACAGTGCGTGGGGTTCCCGGGACCAAGGATCACAGACCAGTGACTTCAAACCAGAAGCATCTGTCCTCCCCCAGCCCCGGGGACCAGACGTCTGAGGTCAAGGGGTCCCAGGGCCGAGCTCTGTCCAGAGGCTCCAGGGGCGGGTCCTTCCCGCCTCTTCCAGCTTCTGCGGGCTCCAGGCGTCCGTCCCTGGGCTGGTGGCCGCCTCCCTCCCGTCCCCGCCTCCGTCTCTACGTGGCTTCTCCTCTGCCTCTGTGTCTCTCCTCTTCTGTGTCTTATGAGGACCCTGTCGTGGGGTTTAGGGCCACCCCCGTCCAGGAGGGCCTCATCTCAGACCCTTCATTCCATCACGTCTGCAGAGACCCTGATTCCATATGAGGTCCCATTTGCAGGCTCCGGCCCCCTCATTTCATGGGGTTCCTGTCTTGGGCGTGTGTAGGTGATCCCGGGTCCCCAGGATCGTGATCATACCTCTGGGCTGCTTCTTCTCTGACCTGGGTGAACCTTCACGGAGGTTCAAGGGAGGAGGGGACAAGTCACTTATTTCTGAGACTTTCAAACATCTGGATTTCTGGACCAAACACACGGCAGGGCTGATGCTGAGAGATGGGGCTCAGCGGAAAGGTTTTGAGCCACAGGGAGGCGGGGTCTCTGACCTTATTGCCTGGGAAATTCGCTGGGACTCTGGGCTTCTCATCGAAAGGAAGGGACAGACAGAATCAGTGCGCGGTCTCCACGGAGAAGTTCTGCATCTTGGCTTAGAACACAAGGGCTCATTTCTGCTTCATACGTAATATATGTGTGTGCATAATGGCTCACTCATTCCTGCTTAACATGTGCTTCAGAGAAAGCCATAGAGACAAAGCAACCGTGTCGTGTGTGTGTATGTGTATATGTGTGTGTGTGTATACATACGTATATATAGTTGTTGTTCACCTGCTAAGTCATGTTCGATTCTGTGAGACCCCATGGACTGTAGCCCAACAAGCTCTTCTGTCCATGGGATTCTCCAGGCCAGAATACGGGGGTGCGTAGCCTTTCCTTTGTTCAGGGGATCTTCCTGCCCGAGGGATCAAACCCCGGTCTCCTGCATTCCAGGAGGATTCTTTACCGCTGAGCCGTTGTGTGCATACATGGGCTTCCCTGCTGGCTCAGACAGAGCCTGCAGTGAAGGAGTCCTGGGAGATGGAGGTTCGGTCCCTGAGTCGGGAAGATGCCCTGGAGGAGGGCGTGGCAACCCACTTCAGGATTCTTGCCTGGAGAATCCCATGGACAGAGGAGCGTGTTGGGCTACAGTCCACGGGGTCGAAAAGAGTCGGACGCGACCGAGGCAACTTTGCAGCTTATATATGTTTGTATATGTGTGTTTGTGTGTGTGTGTATATACATATATATATGAATCTTCAAAAATCAAAGTTAAAATGCTGTTGGGGGCACACTTTTTGGGTCTAGGACTTTAACTATAGCTCTGTCCATGGGATTCTCCAGGCAAGAACACTGGAGTGGGTTGACATTCATTCCCTTCTTCCAGGGGATCTTCCCGACCCAGGGCTCGAACCCAGGTCTCCTGCGTTGCAGGCAGATTCTTTACCATCTGAGCCACCAGGGAAGCCCATCATATATGGAGGGGAATTTTCAAAAAGCCAAGTGAAAATGCTCACAGGGGACATAGCTCATTCTGGGTCGAGCGCTTCATGGATACAGACATTTACACTCTAAATGCAGCTCTTCCAAAGGCGCGGCCGCAGGTGGAAATGTGCGTGCTGGGTGTTTATTTTCGATATCCAGACAGTGAGCCCCCGAGAGGGGGCGCACAGCTGCTTCCGGGCTTCTGCCGACCCCAGGCCACGGGGGCCCTTGTGTGGACACCTTCCCCATGCCTGGTGCTGACCCGGGGGTCTGGGTGGGCGTTGGGAGCACATCTGTACCTGAGCCTCACAGCACGGCATTTGCCTCGTGGGGTGTCCCGTTTCTGCATACGGACTGAGGAGCCAGACAGGTGTCTTCTCCGATCCAGAGTCGTCACGGCCCTGGTGTGCGCTACTGACCGAATTAGTCATGCGCTCTGGCAGACAGGCCTGCACCATCCTTTAAATCTTGTTTTTTATCCCTTCAAAATGTATTTTTTATTGGAACATAATTCCCTAAAATTCACCCGAGTGTGCAATTCAGTATTTTTTTAGAAACACATTCACAGTGTACTCATCACCACTATCAAATTTCCGGAGCTTCTCGTCATCTGCAGAAAGAAACGTCTGTACCCGTTAAGCACTCATTCTCCAACCCCCTCCCACATTCCCTTCACTGCTAGGCAACCACACATCCCTCTCCTGTCTCTGCTGGCCTCTCCTGGATGTTTCCTCTGAACAGAATCACATGCTGGGTGTCTGCTTCTCTCACCGACCATCGTGTGTTCAAGGTCCATCCACGTTGCAGCCTGTGTCAGAGCTTCGCTCCTTTTCCTGGCTGCGTAATATTCCACTGTGTGCATGGACCCCACGCTGTCCACCCACCCATCACCCATCATCCACCCACCCACCCACCTACTCATCCATCCATCCACCCACCCACCCATCCATCCATCCACCCACCACCATCCATCCACCCACCCACCCATCCACCCACTGATCCATCCATCAATCCACCCACCCACCCATCCATCCACCCACCCACCCATCCATCAATCCACCCACCCATCCATCATCCA
>JADEYB020000024.1:152203-176366 GCA_015832495.2 Alces alces
CATCCATCTACCCACCCATCCATCATCCATCCATCCACCCACCCATCCATCCATCCATCCATCCACCCACTCGTCATCCATCCAATGACATTTCTGTTGTTTCCACTTTTTAGCTATTTTGAAAATACTTCTACATACCACTTATTGCATGGATATATCATTTCTGCTATTTTTCTTCTGAGTTCCATAGAATGTGTTACAATATAGCTTCAATTTTATGTTTTTTTTTTGTTGTTGTTGTTTTTCTTTCTTTGGCTGAGAGGCATGTGGGATCTCAGCTCCCAGACCAGGGAGCAAACCCGCACCCCCGGCATTGGAAGGCGAACTCTTAGCCGCCGAACCACCAGGGCAGTCCTGGTAATTGTTGTTTTCAGGCCCAGTGCTACTGCGCACTTAATGGACTACGATCTCATGTAAACATAAGCTGTAGAAGCCCCGGGAAGCCAAAAAACTCGAGTGACTCACTTCATCACGATATTCGCTTCATTGAGGTGATTTGGAACTGAACTGGAGGTATTCCGGAGGTCTCCCTATATTAACGACGGTGGAAAAATACACCCCCCTCCCACTGCGTCTTACCCTTCTAGTGAACCATCTGTTTCAATATGCCTATGTTTTTTTCCAGGCTTTGAGCATAATTTTTACATAGCTATAATAATACTTCATGCAATTTTGGACTTTTCCCACCCAGCACACATGCGTGAGGTCGGGCGCGTTAATTTATATGAAGAAATACGACTGCCACATGTAGCCAGTGCCATGTGCCAGCCAACACAAACACTCATTCTTTCACAGGGAACATCTACTAGGCAAAAAAAAAAAAAGTCAATTTAAAAAAAATCACTTAATGTGAGTGGAAAATTGAGTTAAGTTGCATGATACCACCCAGGCTGAAATCCTCAAAGAAATCGACCCTGAATAGTCACTGGAAGGACTGATGCTGAAGCTGAAGCTCCAGTCCTTTGGCCCCCTGATGGGAAGAGCTGACTCATTGGAAAAGACCCTGATGCCGGGAAAGCTTGAGGGCGGCAGGAGAAGGGGACGGCAGGGGATGAGATGGTTGGGTGGCATCGCCGACTCGATGGGCATGGGTTTGAGGAAACTCCAGGAGATGGTGACGGACAGGGAGGCCTGGTGTGGGGTCACACCGTGGGGTCACACAGAGTCGGACGCGACTGAGGCGACTTAGTACACACAGCGCGTGGCTGTGTGTAGTTGTGTATCATTTTACAGGTTTCCGATGGGAGCTGGCTTTTCCACAAAGGGAAGTCCATCTTGACCCATTTATGCCAGGTTGAAGACACATAGATGTTTCCAGGCTTCCAGCATCACGTGTTTCGTGTTTTGAGTGCTGCTGACGTCATCACACAGGACGGAAAAATGGGGCGTTTATGCAGAAGTCCAAAGTTATGCTAATTTGCTTAATTTTTAAAAGTCTTTCCCTCTCTTAATGGTTCCTATCACACCGGCCAGTGACAAAATGCTTGGCTGTCACTCTTGTCACGATGGAACACAAGGCTGCCATTCTTTCCCCCTGCGTTTTATTGATACCAACCATCACCGGCTGTTTTCAGGGATTGTTTTGCTGACGGACACTGTGGTGCAGACAGGTCAAAACTGATGGTGGATTCTGGGGTTGGCCGTTTTGTTCTCCGGGGGCGGGGGGGGGTGGGGAGTGCTTCAAATTGAGCACTAGTTCCTCAGTCGTGTCTGATCCTCTGTGACCCCCTGGACGGGAGCCCCGCCAGGCTCCTCTGTCCATGGGATTCTCCAAGGCAGGAATCCCAGAGTGGGTTGCCATGCCCTCCTCCAGGGGATCTTCCCAGCCCAGGGATGAAGCCCAGGTCTCCTGCGTTGCAGACAGATTGCTAACCGCTGAGCCACCGGGGCAGCCCGAGCAGCGGTGATTATGTGCTGAAATAAACGGGTGTGAGATTCTGCCACGTTGAGCATTGTGGGGTGGGACTGAAGGACCGATGCTGTGGTTTAAGAAGAGCCCCTGGACCGTCTGTTCAAGGCTCCTCTGAGCATCTCTGTGCTTCCGAGGAAGATACAGCAAAATTGCGTCTGGACAGATGCATGCTGAGCACCAGGAACCTGTCTGCTGCCTCTTCCACGGGTCCATTTATCAGTGTTTGTGGAGCGAGCATTCTGGGTCAGTGCTGGCGGGCACACGGCGCCTGGCCGGCAGGTGAGCACGATCACGCAAGTGCCTGGAGTTACAGGTGGGGACGTGTGGGGCTCAAAGACGGCCTGAGCGAATGTGGTGAGGCCCAAACGCCTACGTGGTCCAGGGTCTACATGAGATGACGCGCCACGGGATGCAAGGGTCTGTGCTGGGGGTGTGAGTAAGAGGGACTCCTCTACCCGTTGACTTACAAATACGCACAGCGTGAGAGTTGTGACTTGAGTTTTATTTGGGGTACAATGAGGTCTGCAGCTCAGGAGACAGCACCTCAGATAGCTCTGAGAGGCTGCTTCAAAAAGTCAGGAGGGGAAGGTCAGTGTGTATGGGATTTTGGTGAAGGCGGAATGCATGCAATCACGCACATATTTTTGCAGAAGGTTTCTGCTAGTTGTGAGGAAACCGTCATCACCATGAAGGAACTTAGTGCTTGTCTAGGTATGAGGCTTCCCAGGGGGCGCTCGTGGTAAAGAGCCTGTCTACCAATGCACGTACATGTGAGAGACCCAGGTTGGATCCCTAGGTGGGGAAGATCCCCTGGAGGAGGGCACGGCAACCCACTCCAGGATCCTTGCCTGGAGAATCCCAGGGACAGAGGAGCCTGGTGGGCTGCAGTCCATGGGATCACAGAGAGTTTGAAGACCAAAGCGATTTAGCATGCACCCACACACTAGACATGAGCAGATTCAAGAGTTGGGCTCATGTGACTGCCTCCTGAAAATATCTAACTATCTGAAGACCTGTCCTGCCAGTTCTTCCCAGAGGACAGGAAGTCTGATGCCTGATCTCCACCCTGAGCCCCTTTCGGGGGGTGTTGAAGGTCACCCCTGCTATTGCAGCTGTAGCAGCGGTTGATCTAATCCTCGTCGAGGTGGATGACAGGTGCCCACGGCAATGGGCAGTGGGCGCTTTACCCCAAAGAGACTTGTCCTCAAGGGGCCAAGGCACATGCAGATAAGGGAACTTCTTGGGGCCAGGGGGCTAGAACCCTCCTCAGACCAACCTGCCCTCCTTGGAGGGAAAAGCACGAATGTCCAAAAGCCAGAGGCAGGGAGTCCCGTTTCACTCACCTGGGACGAGCCCGGGGGAGCGTCTAGAAGCCCACTCGGAGTTCACGTCCTGGGAGCTTTCCCAGCTCTCAGGAACCTCACTTTTAGCCCCGCCTGGTGTAACCTAGGGCAGGTGGCCAAGAACCCGTCTGCCGATGCAGGAGATGTAAGAGCCGTGGGTTCGATCCCTGGGTGGGGAAGATCCCTTGGAGGAGGGCATGACCACCCACTCCAGTGTTCTTGCCTGGAGAATCCCAGGGACAGAGGAGCCTGGCAGGCTGCAGTCCATGCAGTTGCAAAGAGTCAGATACAAGGCCAGTGAGTTAGCAGGCACATAGCGAGCAGCATCTTAGTTCTTCCAGGGACTGAACTCACACCCCCCTGCGCTGGGAGCGTGGAGCCTTAACCAGAGGACCCCCAGGGAACTCCCCATCTCTGGGTCTTTTGACATTTCCTGCAGGGAAACCCCACGCACGCACACACACACATGCAGAGTAGAAGTAATTTCAGAAGAAGAGGACCTAGGCTGCTGTTGACCACCTCCTGGTCTCTCTGCTCCCCTTCCCTGGAGGCCGGAGGGGACAGGGGTCAGAAATGCAGACGACCGGGTGGGTGTGGGGCCTTGGGAAGCAAGAGCTGATTTCCTGAGCTCACTTCAAAGGGGGCTGCTCTCCGCCCCCATTATCTTCCTGAATTCCTTTCCCGCTTCGAGAGTCTCTCTGTTGCCTTTTGATTCCTGCGTGAGCTCCCGGCCGCACACCCAATATCAAAAAACAGAGACGCCACAGCCGGGGAAAACACACACACACACGTCTGCCCCCTCCCTCCTGGTTTCAGAGGACCAAAAAAAAAAAAAATTCATAAGCAGAGCCATGCTTTTCTAATAAAAATTCATTAAATAATGGTTATAAGGGATGAAGCTCGGGCAGAAACAAAAGCACAGGATGAAGGGACTCGCTTTGAACTTTTTCCCAAAGACAAAGCAAACACGGGGTCTGCCTGGAGCTGTCCCCCACCCCCAGTGAGAACCAGCCCCCAGCACCCCGCCCCCTGGTATCTGTGGGTGAAGAGGAGGCTTGGCTAGAAGCTGACGAAAACCTGGCTTTCTCTCATGTTCCCTCCTTTGATGCCCACAGGTGAGACTCCAAGAAGTACAGTCACCCAATTATGATTCTCTCTCTTTTAAAAAAAAAATTTTTTTTTTTTTTAATTAGAGGATGATTACAATGCTGTGTTAGTTTCTGCTATACAGCAGCATAAATCAAACTTGTGCTCGGTCGTGTCCAGCTGTTTGCAACCCCGTGGACTGCCGCACGCCAGGCTTCCCTGTCCGTTACCAACTCCCGGAGCTTGCTCAAAGTCATGTCCATTGAGTCAGTGATGCCATCCAACCATCTCATCCTCTGTCGTCCCCTTGTCCTCCTGCCCTCAATCTTTCCCAGCATCAGGGGCTTTTCCAAGTGAGTCAGTTCTTTGCCTCAGGTGGCCAAAGAATTGGAGTTTCAGCTTCAGCATCAGTCCTTCCAATGAACACTCAGGACTGATGTCCTTTAGGACGGACTGGTTGGATCTCCTTGCAGTCCAAGGGACTCTCAAGAGTCTTCTCCAACACCACAGTTCAAAAGCATCCATTCTTCTGCGCTCAGCTTTCTTTACAGTCCAACTCTCACATCCGTACATGACCACCGGAGAAACCATAGCCTTGACTAGACGGACCTTGGTCGGCAAAGTGATGGCTCTGCTTTTTAATGCGCTGTCTAGGCTGGTCACAGCGTTCTGACGTGATCCCAAACACGCGATGAGACCCAGAGGGGCTTGCTGCGGTCTGGCCTCGCTGTCCCCTGCGTGGTGACGCCTGTGGTTGTAGAAACAGCCTGTGTGCGTTCCCCGCCACACAGCTGCTCTCAGCTGTGACTCAACGGCAGGGCCAGGCTCGGGGACCCCGGCGGGCCGCCTGCCCTCCGTGGACCCAGGGCCTCAGCTCACGGGCTGGACTGTGTCTTCCCCGCCCCTCTCACCGCCCACAGGCCACCAGCTCCAGGAGGAGCAGGGGTCGCGGAAAATCCATAGTAAATAACCAGGTCCAGGCGCGGGCTGCTTTCCCCGCCCTTGCTTTGATTGCCAAGTACGAGCGGCTGACTAAAGGTGACGACTCTTGGCAAAATGGATCTGTTAATAGCGTCTTCGAGAGGACCATCCGTCTGGAGGAGACTTCCTCGGAACTGAGGTCCGAGTTCAAGGTGGATAATGGAGGATCGTCCGTCATCCGGGGGCGGGGGTGAACATTAGACGGTGTGTACTCAGTCGCTGGGTCACGTCCGAGTCTGCGACCCCACGGACTGTAGCCCGCCAGGCGCCTCTGTCCGTGGGCTTCTCCAGGCAGGAATACCGGAGTGGGTTGCCCTTTCCTCCTCCAGGGGACCTTCCTGCCCAGGGATCAAACCTGCGTCTCTTGGACAGCAGGCAGATTCTTCACCCCTGAGTCAGCAGGCAGGGGAAACACGAGTGACCGCTGCTGAAGGTCACGCAGGCGGGCAGCTGGCTCGTCCCCCAGGGCGGTGAAGCCAGGACTCTTACTGGACATCTGGACCTTGATCTTGACTTCCAGTCCTATTTAGTGAGTCTTTTCTTTTTGAACCTGTGTAGGTGTGGAATTGCTTCACAGTTTGCCTGAGTTTCTGTCGTCTACAGCAAAGGGATTCAGTTACACATACACATCTGCCCGGTCTTTAGCAGATTCGCTTCCCGTGTATGTCATTGCAGAGTACCAGGCGGAGTTCTCTGTGCTGTACGGTAGGTCGGCATGAGTCGTGGGTTTTATACATAGGATCAGGGAGACACTGAAGGACAGGGAGGCCTGGCGTGCTGCAGTCCGTGGGGCCGCAAAGACTTGACTTAGCAAGTGAACAAGAATAACAGCAAAGGAATAGCATGGGCTTCCCTGGTGGCCCCGAGGTAAAAAAAATAGTCAGCCTGCCAATGAGAGAAACGCAGGTTCGATCCCAGGGTCGGGAAGATCCCCTGGAGAAGGGCATGGCAACCCACTCCAGTATTCTTACCCTAGGAAATCCCAGGGACAGAGGAGCCTGGTGGGCTACAGTCCACGGGGTTGCAAAGAGTCAGTGATGACTGAGCGACTGAAAAACCACCATTGTCTACTTAGGACACCCACGAACAGTCCCGCCTCACCCCTGGGGAACTGGCCTCAACCCCCATGTGGGAAGGAGGAGGCTGGCCTTGCTCCTGAAAGGAACTGGAGCCAAGTGTTAGCAGCTGGTCCTAAGCTTACTGAGGCCAAGTCTCGGGAAGACTTGATGGGATGTCTCTGGACGCCAAGGGTGGATGAAGTTGGTGCCGGGTATGGTGTGTCCGGGGGACTTTCCAGGTGAGTCTAGTGGTAAAGAACCCGCCTGCCAGTGCAGGAGACCAGAGTTCAATCCCTGGGTCGGGAAGATCCCCTGGAGGAGGGCATGGCAACCCCCTCCAGTATTCTTGCCTGGAGAATCCCATGGACAGAGGAGCCTGGTGGGCTACAGTCCGTGGGGTCTCACAGAGTCAGACACGACTGAAGCAACTTAGCATGCACGATGGGGTCCCGAGGAAGGGCTGGACTTTGGGGGACGCTCCAGGTAGGCGCGGGGGTGGGTCCATGCTGGTGTCCTGATGAGATCAAGGTCACGCCCGAAAGAAGGCAGATGGAGTGGCGTAGCCCAAGATCAGGATGTTGACTTGGGGACACCGTGCCTCCCCAGGGAGAGCAGAGACCCTGACAAGGGCTGGAATTCCTCCCGGCACTTTTTCCTACACCGAGCGGCCGCAGGAATCACATGCGTGTCTGGAGCCAAACCCTGCACCTCCGCTCGCCGCCGTTCCTGGGTCTCCTCCAAGAGAAACCCCGCGCCGTTTCCAGGTGACGTTCGGCCATCGTTCACGAGGGGACTCTCAGAGACTACCGGATTCACGCCCGCTGGCGGGGGCAGCGGCGAACGGGCTGAAATCGAGGAGCCAGACTGAGTCCCGTTTGCAGAGCTGGAAGGCCAGTGCATCCGCCCGCAGAGCCGTCGACCGAGCCTCCACCCCCCAGGACAGGCCGTCAAATGTGATGAACGCCTAGCGTTTTAGGCAGCCGCCCCCCCGCCCCCAGTCCTCTGCTGGAAGTTTGGGGAAGACGCTGGGGGGCTGGGGGGCTCCGTGCCGCAGTCAGCTGAGTGTCAGGACAGAGCGCCTCCCTGCGTTCTTTGCTCGGCCATTACATCACAGGCACATCGTTGTCTGCAGTCGGGGTTTCCTGCTTCCCGCTTCAAGCACACGCGCGTGTATGTGTGGCTGTACGGTGTGTGTGTGTGTGTTCAGGTGTCTAGATTCAGCATCCCTGAAGCACTAAGGGGGTCACACCTGGCGAGGTGGGGAGTCACCAGCTGTCCCTGGAAGCCCCGCCCGAGACCCGCACCTTCACCGGCTGAGACTGGGGTTCAGCAGGGGACAGGGGCTCTCCTGGGGGAAGTCAAAGTGTCAGTCGCTCAGTTGTGTCCGCCTCTTTGCGACCCCACGGGCTGCGGTCCACCAGGCTCCTCTGTCCATGGGATTCTCCAGGGAAGAACACTGGAGTGGGTGGCATTCCCTTCTCCAGGGGATCTTCCTGACCCAGGGATCAAACCTGGGTCTCCTGCACCGCAGGCGGTTTTCTTAGTGAGGTGCTTCCAAAAGCGGCTGACTTGGGGCGTGTCTGCCAGGGACACTCGTTCCTGAGTTCTCAACGTGTCCCGATGGAGATTTGAGGGAATAGTACAAGCCTCCCGTGGTCACGTGCAGACGTGAGAGTTGGGCCATAAAGAAGGCTGAGCGCCGAAGGATCGATGCTTTCGGAGAAGACTCTTGAGAGTCCCTTGCACGGCAAGGAGATCCAACCAGTCCATCCTAAAGGAAATCGGTCCGGAATATTCACTGGACAAATCCATGTGGAATTCAGAGCGGGTAGAATTGTTCAAAGCCAGCGTCGCTCCAAGATCTTGGCAGGAGTTGGAGCGAAAGGCAGAGGCCTTCCTGCCACCGTTGCGTGAAGCCCAGTCTCTACGGAGCTTTCTGGCAAAACCCACACACAACCCACGATGGCCGCAAAGTGGGGGTCACTGGGTCTGGGGGTAAACCCCGCAGTGTGTCCACACCCCCCAACCCCGCCCTGCCCCGGCTCAGAACCCAGATGGGGCGTGACTCCTGATATCACTAAGCAGACCCACTAAGATCCCACCAGACCTGGATACCAAGACACCCTTGGGCTTTTCTTTTCTTTTTTTTTTTTAGGTTGTAAATTTTATTTCTTAGTCTGGTTCTGTTCCACCCTCGATTTGATTAATTACCGAGGCGTTTGGGAAAGCAGGGGACTGGGGGCAGCGGGCAATTGATTTACAAAGTGCGTACACGTGATTTCCTTCAAGGATTGTAAATTCACACCCAAGGAGTCGTTGGAACAAGAGCCCCGGGTCCTTGAGGCTTTGAGATGGATTCTGAGCAAAGCCCTGGCGTTTGGGGCTTTTATCGCTGTATCTCCCTGGTTGCTGAACCCCAGGTAGGCAAGCGCAGGAGCTAAGGGCCTGGAAGCACTCAGGGAGCCTGGAAGCAGATTCAGGGAGCCGTGGGAACTGCAGACGCATTTCCCCCCCTCTCCTGGTTATCCCAGCAGCCGTAGAATCAGACACCACAAAGCCTAGGACCGCACAGCCTCCCTGCTGCCTGGCGCAGCGTCCACGACAGTCTCGCCTCCTGGCGGAGGCGGCATCCGAAGCAGCAGAGCAGCTGTCTTCCCTCCTCCCGTGGCCGACGCGGCGGACCCAGCCGGGAGGCAGCAGTCACACCCCCGATTTCTTTCGGCGGGGCTCACACGGGCGTCCAGCACAGAGGAGGCCATCTCCGAGCGACGACCTCCTGACGCCCGCGTGCGCTGCCTCAAACCGTCTCGGCTGTTGCGGGGCCGCTGTTCGCAGACCGCGCGGCAGGCAGCCCGACGCGGCCGCCGGGCTCACTGGCCGCCTCCCCACACTCCACCCCGTCAGGGTCTCGGGCCTCACCTTGTGTGGGCGCCCGCCACCTTCTGTGATGTTCGCTTGGCGGGTAACCCTGACCCTTGGATTGACATCCTGCCACAGCCGTGGATGCTACAGCAGCGAATGCTGACAGCCTGGACACAGAGCAAAGCCCAGCGCCAGGTACCAGCTGGGCTTCACGCTGCCCTTTCCAGATGGGGCTGGAAGAGCCACACACCACCCTGGAGCGCCCTGATCTTCCAGGGCCGCGTCCGGTCCACCGTCTGTCCTTGTGAGGTTGCAGGGAAAGCTCGGGTTTCTCATTAGGGACCCACAGGACCCTCACAGGCCCGGGCCCGCCCTTTCAAGCAGGGCATTTTCTTCAGTGTTCACACTCCACCCACGTGACGACAGTTTTATATCTGAGGGCACAGCCTTTAGAGTACACAGTCCTGAATCTACATCCCGGGACACAGCCTTTGCAGCCAAAGCTACGTCACAGGACACGGTCTTTATGCTACAGTGTTCTACTAACCCTACATCACAGGGCAGAGTCTCTACAGGACAACTGCCCTAAAGTCTCCATCACAGGACCCAGACCTTGCAGTAAGTACCCTCCGCACAAATCAGCCCACGTTTCCCTCCGCGTATCCCCGGGGGGACCCCCTCCGGGGTCTTGGCCCCTCAGACTGGCATCTCGCATCCATCCCTGTGTTTCCCTCCATAAAGACCACAAAGCCACCCCCTGGACAAGCGTCGGGCCCACCCCGCCCCCCATGTCCCAGAGTCGCAAAAGCCAAGCTCCCACGGGTTCCCCTAGCGTATGCTGAAACTGCTTGCCCAAGTCGGCCCGTTCCGCCACGCCGGGGGCCCCTTGACGACACCCACACCCCGGGCCATCCACTGCTCACGCTTCACTTTCTACTGGACAATATGCTTGTTGCCAAGCGGGGACCCGCTCATAAACTTCCTCATCACCGGCTCTTACCGCCTCGCCGTCAGAGATGCTGGGTTCTCCAGGGACATGGGATTCTTCCTCTAAGGCCAGTACACGTGGCTCTGGTTTTTCCACGCATCTCTGCACACGGTGCGTCAGCCTGGCATCACGCAGAGCGCTGTCCACACTTCCCTTCAGGCCAGTCCGGAAAATTCACCCTCGGGGCCAGCGGCGATCTGTGCTGCGCTGTTCGGTAAACGGGAGCTCGCCGCCTGCAGAGCCTTTTCAAAGCTGCCCGGGGAACCGTCCACCACTTCCCAGTCTCCCCCCCCAGAGAACCTCAGCCACTGGGTCCACGTGCTCTGTGGGGCCGCTGGCTTCCTCCCCCCAGGGGCGCCTCGGGCTCCCATACCCGCTGGGTATCCTGCGGGCGACGCCAGCTTTGCCGCTGTCTCTCCCCGTTCGCTGAACCCAGGGTGGGCAAGGCGCGCGCGCAGAGCCTGGGACGAAACTCGAGGAGCTGCAGGAACCACAGACGCGTTTCTCCTCTCCCGGCTGGCACAGCATCTGTGGCAGCAGACACGCTACCCTCTCTCCTCTCATGGCCGACCCAGCGGACACAGCCGGGACCCAGCACCAAGGCCCCTGCTTGCTTCTGGGGGAGCTCACACAGGCGTGCCCCACGGGGTCCTCCGTGCCCAAGCGGGGAGCTCATGACGCCCGTGCGCAGCGCTGCGAACGAGCTCAGCTCAGTTCAGTTCAGTCCAGTCGCTCAGTCGTGTCCGACTCAGCGACCCCACGGACTGCCGCACGCCAGGCCTCCCTGTCCGTCGCCAACTCCTGGAGCTCACCCAAAGTCATGTCCATTGAGTCGGTGATGCCATCCAACCGTCTCATCCTCTGTCGCCCCCTTCTCCTCCCGCCTTCAATTTTCCCAGCATCAGGGTCTTTTCCAATGAGTCAGCTCTTCGCATCAGGTGGACAAAGGATTGGAGTTTCAGCTTCATCATCAGTCCTTCCAATGAACACCCAGGACTGATTTCCTTTATGATGGACTGGTTGGACCTCCCTGCCATCCAAGGGACTCTCAAGAGTCTTCTGCAACACCACAGTTCAAAAAGCATCAATTCTTCAGCGCTCAGCCTTCTTTACAGTCCAACTCTCAGCTGTTACATAGTCGATATTTACAAAATGTGGGGCCGGGGTGCCTGACTGCGCCATCTTGGCTAATTTGCCCTCTCCCCACAGATTTGATGACATTTCAACAACCTGGAGGGGGGCTGAGGGTGCGTGTTGGGCTCTGCACCCAGGCACTGGGGTGAAATCCTGCCCCTTGTTTTCATGCACGTTTCTTCTTTTCTCTCTCTCTCTCTTGTTCTCTGACACCGTGGCCTCTCGGTTCAGGTTGGGAGCAGGGATGAAAATCAGCTCCATTGTGGAGATTTGGTGATAAACCAGTGCAAACGAGGTTAAAACTGGGAAGGCCTTCCTCTGGGCAGAGGCATGTGGAAAGTCACCTACAGCAGTGCTATGTCCGGCTTCTCTGGGTGTTCTAACGTGTTCCTCTAGGCCAGGGGTCCCCAACCCTGGGGCTTCCAGGTGATGGTAGTGGTAAAGAACCCACCTGCCAATGCAGGTGATGGAAGAGACACAGGTTCGATCCCTGGGTCGGGAAGATCCCCTGGAGGAGGGCATGGCCACCCACTACAGTATTCTTGTCTGGAGAAGCCCATGGACAGAGGAGTCTGGTGGGCTATAGTCCATGGAGTTTGATGGGACTTAGCATGCATGCACACATGCCCTTAACTTTGGCATTTTATACCCAGGGCGTGCCATGACTTTGCACATGAAGCTGGGTGTACAAGAAGAATTAGAGGGTGTCCCCAAAGTCACAGCTCATTGGGGGTGATGTGTATGGGTCAGTCAACTCCTTTCTGGGTTCCTGGCCCCCACCCCAGGAACATTGAGGGGACAAAATGTTGGAGTAACAGAGAGGTCTCAGCAATGCCCCCGCGGGATGAATGCAGAAATGCCAGGTGGAAACATACAGGGCCTCTGCTCAAGGTGTGCGCCCGGCCAGTGCACAGGACTCAGAGCCCGCCCAGAGCACGTGAGCGGAGAGCTCCTCGATCGGGGCTTCAAGAAGACTGTCAGGCAGCTTCCCGGCCTCGCGGTTCTTGGGGGAGTGCTAGGTGCAAGAGACACAGGCAAGGACCTTGCTTGCATTGATTAAAAACGACTGGTAATAACGGCGAGAGGGTGCTCACAGCCCCGGACCATGTGTCTCTGATTTCCAGGGGGTCAAGATCTCATTAATCTTCCCCATGTACTTACAGCTCCACGCCAGTTTACCTTTAAAAGGACACAGTTTGATGAAGGCTGGAGGTAAATTCCCTCCACTGTAGGGCAACCTCTCTCTCTCTTGCCCTAAGACATGCGACGCATGGAGGTGGTGTGCCACGAGTGTCCCTTGGTGAAGATAAAGGAGGATTCAGTCTTTACTGACATTTTGCAAACAGAGTCGGGGTGATACAGATGATCCATTGTTTTTCTTTTCAAAGCGGTCTCTTTGTGATCTGATTATTTAGCCATTTTTGCAGAAGGTTGTCCTGGCAAAACCCATCCCTTCTTCTTCTTCTTCTTTCTGCTGAGCACAAGATTGTGCCATGTTTTGTGGCCCCATCTGTGTTGGGTTTCACCCTGTGGCCGAGCTCTCGGTGGTGAAACAGGAGTGGAAGTGACCACGGCCCCGCCCGCATCTCGACTCTAAGACAGGGCCTTCTCTGCACGCTGTTCCCTGCTCACAAGACGGAAGAGCTGGTGTGAACTTCCAGCCACCAAGGCCACCGGGGTAAGTGTGAAGGGCTGGGCGGATGGAGCGGGCAACCCAAGTTCCTCAGTGGCTGTGCAGAGCAGACGCCTGTCCCCATGGACGGCTCCCTCGGAGCTGCCGAGAGATGCAGAAAGGTATTTTGGGTCATTCCTGCGTCCGTGTAGGACACAGACTAGGACCCCAAGCCCTCTTCTTGTGTTTGAAGTGAATGCAGGCTGGGCGTTCCTGCAACCCACACTGTCAAAGTGAAATTTCCTTAGTTGTGTCCGACTCTCTGCGACCCAATGGACTGTAGCCCACCAGGCTCCTCTGTCCATGGAATCTTCCCGACCCAGGGAACGAACCTTGGTCTCGTCTACAGCAGGCAGAATCTTTACCGTCTGAGCCACCAGGAAAGCCCCCGAGGACAGAATTAATTTCAGCCAAACCATGTGCAGGATTTGAGGGCAAGGGTGGCTATCTAAGTCTGCTTTTATATCTCTTTTGTCTCAAAGGATCTGCTCATTTTATCGGAAAATCATTGCTAATTTTATTTTCTGTTTTGTATAATCCTTTATTTTAAAAAAGACCATTTGCTACTCAGAGGTTGGGCGCAATACAGGGCTGTATTTGTCTTCAATGTAACTAGCTTCCTGCCACAGCTGTGTCTGCTGAAGGCATGCTAAAGTAGGAAGATCACCACCCTGGCGGTCATGTGTGTGCCTCCCAGAGACAACCTACAGAGACCAGGAAGTCAGCCTGGAATTTGCAACCTGAGTGTCTCACCTCCGGGCATCACTGCTAACCTGAAATTACAGTAAACAGGCCACCTCAGCTTCAAGCCCCCTCCCCCAAGTTCCAGGACCCCGGGAGATGGTGATGGGTGAATGACTCTTCCCAGACACGAAAATGCTTGGGATGTCTGCACGGAAAAGGAACTGTCTCACTCTCATACGTGATGTGTGTGTCGCCTTCAATCCATATTTGGAAGCCCTGATTCTCGATGGGATGGTGTTAGGAGGTGGTTCTTTGGGAGACGTCTAGGGATAGTTGAGGTCATGAGGGTGGGGTCCCCATGATGAGATTAGTGTCCTTGTAAGAAAAGACCGTGTAAGAAGATCCAACCAGTCAGTCCTAAAGGAAATCAACCCTGAATATTCACTGGAAGGACTGATGCTGAAGCTGAAGCTGAAGCTCCAGTACTTTGACCACCTGATGTGAAGAACTGACTCCTTGGAAAAGACCCTGATGCTGGGAAAGATTGAAGGCGGGAGGAGAAGGGGACGACAGAGGATGCGGTGGTTGGATGGCATCACTGACTCAGTGGACATGAGTTTGAGCAAGCTCCCAGAAACGGTGATGGACAGGGAGGCCTGGCGTGCTGCAGCCCATGGGGTGGCAAAGAGTGGGACACAGCTGAGCGACTGAACAACGACAAAGGCTCTGTCTCCTCTCTTCTCTTTGTGCGTGGGTGCTGAGTGCTGAGTTCTCAGTCCAGGGCGTCTTGGAGAAGATGCACAGAAACTCAAAAAGAAAGTATTCCTACCCCCCAGCCCCTGCTGTTTTCTCCAGCGACCTGACAGCCCCTTTGAAAGGTCCCATCCAAACCGAGGCTTCCCTTTCCTCCTCCTCCACCCTCTCAGACCAGGCACATGCCTTCCTTGATTCTCAAGATGTAAGTCCCGCCCGATCCAAGACGCTGGCCATCAGCCTTCATTTGTAGCAGACCTTCCGCTTTGACTAGTGTTATTCAACAAAAGCCTGGAGAGTCTACAGAACGCGTGCTTCAGATCGAACGGCAATGATAGGGTTTTTGTTTCCCTCATAAATAATGAATCCCCCCGCCCCCCAGATTCCGAGGAACGGAGGTCTTAAAGGAGACGGTGATGCAGTTGCGGACCGCGCACACATGCTGGGTCACCGTGGTCCGCGTGAAGGTGCCCACGGGGGAGGGGCTGGGCCCCGGGCCGGCGAAGGATGCAGGGGAAAGGGAAGGAGGGCGGGTGCCTGTGTGTGGAGGGGAGCGCGCTGGGCTGTCTCCGCTAATGGCAACACAAGTGGCCTTTATGGCTCTAATTTACAGAGCGCTCCTCGGAGTGGAGTCGGGGTAAATCATCTCGATATCAAGATTTATGTCTCGTGGGCCAAGGACTAATTTCCATAAGGCATTTACAAAATCCATCTTGTCCTCGGAGGCTGTGATAAGTTGATGTCCCACTGGCCCCTGACCCCGGTGGCAGCCCCTCCCCGCACTGGGTGAGTTTCCTTTTCTTGAGTTCTGTCTTCTCTCCTTCCTTCCTTTCCCTCTGGCTCTCGTCTCTCCCCCTCTCTCCCTCCCTTCTCTCTCTCCACATTTATCTGTGTCTGTCTATTCTATCACCTGTCTCTCCATCCATCCGTTATGTGTGCATGCTCAATGGCTTCAGTCCTGTGCAACTCTTTGCGACTCCATGGACTGTAACCCCACCAGGCTCCTCTGTCCATGGGATTCTCCAGGCAAGAGTACTGGAGTGGGTTGCCATGCCCTCCTCCAGGGGACCTAGGAACCAAACCGGCATCTCTTACATCTCCTGCATTGTCAGGTGGATTCTTGACCACTAGCGCTACCTGGGAGGCCCTCCATTATATCCACCATCTACTTAGCTGTCCACGCATTTATTCTCTACGTCTTCAACTCTGTATTCTGTCATTTATCTGTGGATCTACCTATTGACCTGTCGTCTGTCTAGTTCCTCCCCCCTTTCCTCTCTTCTCTCTCTGTATCTATCTGTCCACCCATCTATCTGTGCCCATCTATTCTGTAGTCTATCTATCATCCATCTATCTACACATCCATTTATTCTCTGTCTCCTCTCCATGCCTCCCTGCATTCTCTCTCTGTATCTGTGTCCATCTATTCTATAGTCTGTCTATCATCCCCTATATCTACCATCTGTCTGTCCATCCATTAATCTCTACCTCCTCTCCTTCCATCCTTGTCTTCTCTCTCTGTAACTATGTCCATGTATGCCATAGCCTATCATCCTTTATATCTACCATCTGTCTGTCCATCCATCAGTCTCTACCTTCTCTCCTTCCCTCCCTGCATTCTCTCTCTGTATCTTTGTCCATCTATTCATAGTCTATCATCCACTATATCTACCATCTGTCTGTCCATCTACTAATCTCTATGTCCTCTCCTTCCGTCCCTGTGTTCTCTCTCTGTATCTATCTATCTGTCTCCATCTGTTCCATAGTCTATCCATCCTTTATATCCACCATCTGTCTGTCCATCCACTAATCTCTCTCTCCTGTCCTTCCCTTCCTCCATTCTCTCTCTGTATCTTTCTCCGTCTATCTGTGCCCATCTATTCTATATTCTCTCTCTCATCCACCCTGGGCAGGGTCCCAGCCATCTGACATTACCAGCCCGAGGGCGCCTCAGGAAACGGGAGTGGTCCTCACTGATGTTCACAGAGACATCAGAGGGAACAGAAGGGGAGGATGTGTGGGAATGGCACGTGTTTCCGAAACGGGCTGTAAGCACCACGCTGAGACCTCGGTGTGACCGGCCGGGACGCTGCCCCACCTGGAATTGAATTTCGTCTGGGGGAGGAACACAGTTTTGTCTGTGAGAGCTGGACTGTAAAGAAGGCTGAGGGCTGAAGAATTGATGCTTTCAAACTGTAATGCTGGAGAAGATTCTTGAGAATCCCTTGGACAGCAAGATCAAACCAGTCCATCCTAAAGGAAATCAGTCCTGAATGTTCGTTGGAAAGACTGATGTTTAAGCTGAAACGCCAATAATTTGCCCACCTGATGTGAAGAGCAGACTCATTGGAAAAGACCCTGATGCTGGGAAAGACTAAAGGTGGGAGGAGAAGGGGACGACAGAGGATGAGATGGTTGGATGGCATCACCGACTCAGTGGACATGAGTTTGAGCAAGCTCTGGGAGTTGGCGATGGACAGGGAGGCCTGGCGTGCTACAGTCCATGGGGTTGCAAAGAGTCAGACAGGACTGAGCGACTGAACAGCAACCTGTTGGATGGAGGACAAGGATCCAGGCAGATGGATGTGGATGCAGCAGGCAGGAGCTGCAGTATTTCCAGTGGGATTTGTCTTTGGCCGGCCCCCTCCATCTCATTCAGCGCCTCTAGTGGTTCGTCCGGCTTTTGTTTCATAAGGCCTTGGTTTCCGCCCCTTCCTGAAGGCCAAAGTGGAGTATTTTAAGGACATCAAGCCCAGGAGCTGTCCTAAACGCCGGGTAAGGAGGAGATTGGGCTGGCAGCGCTGAGCTCCAAGTGGTTAAGTATTCATTCCCAGGGAAACTCAAAATGAGGAACAGAGAGATGGTGGTGGAGAGAACACCGCCCAGATTGGAAGCACATCTTACGAGAGCCGGCACATAAAGCCTCAGCGGAAACCTCTAACTTCGAACTCTGCAGGGGAATCAGAAATCTCCTACGAACAAAAGGACTTGCTTTATAGCTCAGGACAACAGGGTGGTTGGTGACTTTACCCGTGTGCTTTAAAACTATGTATGGACTCATGGAAAAATGTACTTTTAAGAAGTTTTCTGGTGGTCTTCAGCTACTTGTCCTGAAACGAGCAATTATATTAATAATCCAACCTTACCGAAATTGCACATCTATCTTCCAGCTCCTCTCTCTGGCAATTGTAGATGGGCTGTGATTCATTCGATGTGATACTGTATGCGAGTCATCGTTATTTATGCCCTGTTCCCCGCCCCTTTTAACGTGTTTTTTTTTTTTTTTTTCCTCTTGGCTAAGGCAAGTGGAAAATCAAAGTAAAATGTCTTCTGCTGTGTCGAGTGGACCCCAAGAACTCAATGAAGTTTGTCATATGCCAACGATTTCTAACCTGACTTCCCACATCAACTTGTTGTCTCCCTAAAAACCCAAATCATGTTGTCAGCATTCTAGGAAATTTCAGGAAAAAGATTAAGCTAAATTGAGTTTGAGTATCAGCGATATGGGCTTGCCAAGTGAAGCTAGTGGTAAAGAACTCGCATGCCAATGCAGATGTGGGTTCGATGCCTGGGTTGGGAAGATCCCCTGGAGGAGGGCATGGCAACCCACTCCAGTATTCCTGCCTGGAGAATCCCATGGACAGAGGAGTCTGGAGGGCTTCAGTCCGTGAGGTCACAAAGAGTCAGACACGACTGAAGCGACTGAGAATGCACACACGAAAACTCTCTCCATGGTTCATAGATGGTGTCTTCTCACTGTGTCCTCACTTGGTGGAAGGGGCAAGGTAGCTCCCTGGGGTCTCTCTTATAAGAACACTAATCCCCTTCATGGGGGCTCCACCCACATGACCTCATGACCTCCCAAAGCCCCTACCTGCTAATATCATCACCTTGGAGGCTGAAGCTTCAACATAAAAGTTTGGGGAGGACATAGATATTCAATCCGTAACAGTGAAGAATGTTTTCAAAATGTTCACCTTTATTCCTTGAAATGCACACCATATTTTCTCAGTCTAATGACAACATGGACTGTAAAATAGACTAGTGACTTGAAAAGAAAGGGCTTTTTTGTAAAAACCACCCATCATGCATTACATGCCCACTTGTTTTCTAAAAGACATTTTGATTTCAGAAATGTTAAGATACAGAGAGTGCCTGAGAGTTAAGGACATAGCATGGTGTGTGTGTGTGTGTGTGCGTGTGCGTGTGTGTATATGTGTGTGAGTCACTCAGCCGTGTCCAACTCTTTGCGACTTCATGGACTGTAGCCCGCCAGGCTCTTCTGTCCATGAGATTCTCCAGGCGAGAAGACTTCAGTGCTTTGCCATGACGTGCTCCGGGGGATCTTCCCCACCCAGGGATCGAACCCACGTCTCCTGCACTGCAGGCAGATTCTTTACCATCTGATGTCTAAGGTAAAGCCAGCTTAAATCTGGGGCCCTGTCCGCCCGCACCCTCATCAGACATGTCCTTTCTATACGGTTGAATATGTAGGACGTGGTTGCCCTAAATAGTGTATAACTTATGTTCCTTCTGCATGCCAGCACAAGGGGAGAAAAGAGTGTGGAGGTGCAGTATTTGGACTGGAATGTGGTTTAATAAAAGGGTATCATCTTGCATGATCTCTTCAGCGAGGGGAGGGCGTGAGGCTGGTGAGTCACCGTGGTGAGTGTGCGCCGACGTCTTTCCCCATCACGGTCCCATTTATTAAATTACGGTGGCGGGTGAAGCTCGCAGGAATAAAGGATCATGTTTTATGCTGTTTACACATTACGGGGTCTCCGGGGACTACTTGCGTGGGGTTATAAATGCATCAGGCACGGCGTATAACCTTGCATGATTGCGGTGTTTCTGAGCAGACGGGGATTAATTGATTTCTAATGGAATATGCAGAGGGAGCTTCAGCTGGGAGCCACGCCGGGCACACGTCTCTGGGCGCGGGGAGACCGTGTTGCACACATCAGGAAATTAAATCAAACACACCCTTCCTACAAATCATCCCATTCTTTGTTTTTATAGCAAAGACCGTGGCCGGGGCGGGGGGTGGGGTGGGGGTGTGGGGGATGGGGGGACCCTTGGGACTCAGCTCTTTTATGGGGGTAAAACACCAGTCCTTGTGTTTAAAAACGTGCTCAGAAATTTCATTATTTTTCATGCAAAGTTCAAAGGACGTGGTCTTCCCTTCCTAACCACTTGCCCAGTCCCTATCTCTTCGAGAGAGACAAGCTTCGTCTAAATTATTTCATCTGACTGAGGACTGTCATTTATAACTTTATTGATACTTCTGTCTTGGGTATTCCTTTGGAAAAGGTGTGTGGATTCATTACATATTCGAATGTATTGTCTCTAGATTATAAGATAAAGTCAAGCATGTACCTGCTGATACCTTTTAAGTTGACCTGTCTTTATACTTAGGAATGTCTCCTAACCATAGACTTCCGTGGTGGCTCAGATGGTAAAGCATCTGCCTGAAATGCAGGAGACTTGGGTTTGATCCCTAGATGGGTAAGATCCCCTGGAGAAGAGCATGGTGACCCGCTCCGGTAATCTTGTCTGGAGAATCCCATGGACAGAGGAGCCTGGTGGGCTGCAGTCCATGGGGTCGCAGAGGTGGCTGAGCGATTAACACTCACTCAGAAATTTCTAGGTAGACCTATCCAATTGTCGGCCTTCCCTGCTGGCTCAGATGGTAAAGAATCTGCCTGCAATGCCGAAGACCTGGGTCTTATCCCTCAGTCACGATGAACCCTTGGAGAAGAAAATGACAACCCAATCCAGTATTCCTGCCTGCAGAATCCCACGGAGAGAGGAGCCTGGTGGGCTACGGACCGCGGGGCCACACTCAGTGACTTAAGACACAGATCCAGTTGTTCTTCTCTCACGCCAGTAAGTAATTTTACAGAGTTACAAGATGCTGAAACGTTTCAATAGATATCACTTGGAAAAAGAGAAGTCAGATTATTTATTTTCCTGTCTGAGCGTTTCCTAGTGGTCCAAAGTGGGTGACACGGATGCCCCCCGTTCACAGAGCCAGTGATGTCAGCCTCTCCTTCTAGCAACGCTTGCGATGGGTGCGTCTTGTCGGAACACTGATGTGTCCATTTCTCGCTGGGGTCTTCCCGCTCACCCGAAATGCTGCAGGCGTGCGTGCGTGAGTGCCCAGTGGTATCCGACTCTGTGGCCCCGTGGACTGCAGCCCGCCAGGCTCCTCTGCCCATGGATTCTCCAGGCAAGAGTCCTGGAGTGGGTTGCCATGTCCTTCCCGACCCAGGGATTGAACCGGGGTCTCCTGCATGGGCAGGTGGATTCTGTACTGCTGAGCCATCAGGGAAGCCCCCAGAGTTACCATTCAGCTGCAGTTAATTCCAGTTCCCTTGCTGAATTTCCATTTTGAATCTTCTGCTTCTGGGAACGTCACTGAATTCTTCCAATCACCATTATTATGCATAGCTTGTGCGACATTTCAGTTTGGGAAATGACCAATATTCCCTGACGTTTCCGTTTCTAGGCACCAGTGAAAGTGATGGCTAAACAATCTGAAATGATCACTTTATTTGTGGTGAGCTAAAAAAAATACTTCTGACGATGGATTATATTTCCCTTGAAATACTCATGGGCTTAAAAATGAAGGAAAACACATTAAAAAAAAAAATTTGCACTTTGCCAGGACCGGAATGTTTGAAAAAAGTAACGGCTGCTATACATATGTATATATATATTTTTTGCCAAATCCTGAACATCACCCAATGTTACTGCTCCTCGGGGCCAGGTCTGAGTGTTTCTGGCGAACATAGTGGACCACATTTTCACGCCAGCCGTGGATGTCTGCTGCCTCCTCATAGGGAAGTGACCCTCTGAAACACCATTGCTTAAGACTTTGTCTGGGTTTCCCAGGTGGTGCTAGTGGTTAAGATCCCACCTGCCTAATGCAGGAGACAGAGAGACAGGTTCGATCCCTGGGTCGGGAAGATGCCCTGGAGAAGGGAATGGAACCCACTCCAGTGTTCTTCCCTGGAGAATCCTATGGGCAGAGGAGCCTGGCGGGCTAAATTCACAGGGTTGCACAGAGTTGGACACGACCGAGGCGAGTTCGCATGCACGGCTCTCTGCATTTTAAACTTTGCAGAGTTTTGCAGGCAGGAGGAGGAGGAAGGGCCACATCCGGGCATCGGGCTGAGATCTGAGGCTCCTGTGTGGCTACGATGTCACTCACATTCAGGACGCCAGGTGGACGTCATGATGACCTGCGGAACTCACAAGGGGACGAAGACGGGACAACACGTAGTCACACCCTGGTGGAGTCTCAATCCGAAAACACGACGGATGAGTCTATAAATGTCTGGCCCCATCTTGCTGTTATGGGGAAGACTGAATCTCAGATGTGGTAAAAATAAAACAAACAAACCAACAGGCCCCAAACAAAAGCCTTTCTTACCTGACCTCAGTGAGATGCATTATTGAAACTGAAGGTGGGTCACATTGAAAAAATCTTACTGATGACTCTGTGATTTTAAGACGCCTGACAAAATTTGGGACGGGTCTTGTCTCATCATTGTCATATTATATATTTCTCTTTACGCCGCAAATGCTTTCCAAGCAGTTGGCTTCTTTTGGCCAAAGAGACTGGACCACTAAATATTTTGACTGAAATTTAAGGTTATTTGGAAGTGTGCTGAATTATATCTTTTTTTCCCCCACCATTGGAGGTGAAGGATGTTGCTAAGACATCACAGTTAGTGGTCTGGACTATCTTTTCTGCAGTGATTTTGTTTTAAACATTCCAGGAATGCTTGTTTCTGGGAAGGGATTGGTGTAAGTGGCCAACATTATCTTTTCATTTATTTATTTTTAAAGATTTTTTTTAATGTGGACTGTTTCTAAAATCTCTATTGAGCTGGTTACAACATGGTTGTTTATTGAGTTGCTCAGTCGCGTCTGACTCTCTGCCACCCCACGGACTGTGGACCGCCAGGCTGCTCTGTCCATGGGATTCTCCGGGCAAGAATACTGCAGTGGGTCGCCATGACCCTCTGCCAGGGGGATCTTCCCGACCCAGGGACTGAACCTGGGTCTCCTGCATTGGCAGGTGGATTCCTTACCATGGAGCCACCTGGGAAGCACCTCCGTCTGGTTCTAAAACATGCCATCACCCTGAAAGGAGACCCTGTCCCCAGGAGCAGTCACTCCTCTTGCCTCTTTCCCCCTGGACCCTGACAACCACTGATCTGCTTTCCGTGTCCATGGCTTTGCCCGTTCTGGAAGTTTCCTATCGATGGGCTCACAGGCTGTGTGTCCTGTGTCTGCCTCTCTCACTGAGCAGCGTGTGTCCAGGGTCCACCACGTTGTAGCCTGCGGGAGAGCTTCACTCCTTTTCATGGCTGCATAATATTCCACTACACGCATGGCCCTCATTCAACTGTTGATGAGCACTGGGTTGGGTCTTCCTCTTGTTACCACCTTTTCTAGTCACGCTAGAGCAAGAAAGGCAGGGGGGCATCTGGAGAAAATTTAAGGATGCGTACGCTTGACCCATTGGAGTGAAGTAAGCGTTAGTTGCTCAGTCGTGTCCGACTGTTTGCAACCCCATGGACTACAGCCCACCAGGCTGCTCTGTCCTTGGGATTCTGCAGGCAAGAATACTGGAATGGGCTGCCATTTCCTTCTCTAGGGGATGTTGTTGACCCAGGGATCAGCATACCAACATTGCAGGCAGATTCTTTACCGTCTGAGCCACCAGGGAAGCCCATTGGAGGAGGCTGTTTGGCCGTGAAAAAACCCAGGGCGATGAAACATCTCAGGCACATTCTGTCCCATCGATTTCCCTTTAGATCTACAAACATCCACGCAACGTGAGGGCTCATGCTTTCAACTCGTCTCGAGCAGCCCCTTCTCACGTCTGACCAGCCCAGGGCGGCAGGTTCCATGCAATGCTCAGACAGTGTGACACACCTTCCCCTGGGCAGACAGACACACCTTCCCCTGGGCAGACAGAAAGGGCAGACAGACACACCTTCCCCTGGGCAGGCAGACACACCTTCCCCTGGGCAGGCAGACACACCTTCCCCTGGGCAGACAGATACACCTCCCCTGGGCAGACAGACACACCTCCCCGTGGGCAGACACCCCTCCCCTGGACAGACAGACACCTCTTCCCGTGGGCAGGCAGACACACCTCCCCTGGACAGACAGACACACCTACCCCTGGGCAGACAGACACCCCTCCCCTGGACAGACAGACACCCCTCCCCCTGGACAGACAGACACACGTCCCCCTGGACAGAGAGACACCCCTCCCCTGGACAGAGAGACACCCCTCCCCTGGACAGACAGACACACCTTCCCCTGGGCAGACACACCTCGCCGTGGGCAGGCAGACACACCTCGCCGTGGACAGACAGACACACCTCCCCGTGGGCAGACAGACACACCTCCCCTGGACAGACAGACACACCTCGCTGTAGGCAGACAGACACACCTCGCCGTGGGCAGACAGACACCCCTCCCCGTGTGCAGACAGACACCCCTCCCCTGGACAGACAGACACACCTCCCCTGGACAGACAGACACACCTCCCCTGGACAGACAGACACACCTCCCCGTGGGCAGGCAGACACCCCTCCCCTGGACAGACAGACACACCTCCCCCTGGGCAGACAGACACCCCTCCCCGTGGGCAGACAGACACACCTC
>JADEYB020000024.1:176841-195399 GCA_015832495.2 Alces alces
ACAGACACCCCTCCCCGTGGGCAGACAGACACACCTACCCCTGGGCAGGCAGACACACCTTCCCCTGGGCAGGCAGACACACCTCCCGTGGGCAGACAGACACCCCTCCCCTGGACAGACAGACACACCTCCCCTGGACAGACAGACACACCTTCCGTGGGCAGACAGACACCCCTTCCCCTGGGCAGACAGACACCCCTCCCCGTGGACAGACAGACACCCCTCCCCGTGGACAGACAGACACCCCTCCCGTGGGCAGGCAGACACCCCTCCCCCTGGGCAGGTCTCTAATGCAGACCCGTCACCCCAAACTGCAGAAAGTCTGAACGGAGGCAACATGATGAAGTGTCTGGTTGGGTGGGGGGTCACCGAGATCCATGTTTCAAAAGCGCAGCCTGAGAGTCGTTCTGACTTATGGCCTCCTAATGAATCAGATGAAGGCATTCGGCTGTGTGTGTGTGTCTGACTTGCATTCCGGCCTCAAGACCCCGCTTGCATACTGAAACCCACCTCTCGGGGGGAAGGAGGAACTCATGTCCGTGGGGACGGCCACCCCCACGTCCCTGCCGGGTGAGATACAAAGGAGAAGAAAAAACAACCAAAAAAAGTAACACGGGCACAGCTCGAGTTGATCACCACCATCGCCCCTTGTTTTGAAATGATTGTATTTCTGGGGAATTTCAGCCCGTTACATGAAAAGGAAGACGGTGGATCCGGGGAGCTTTGATAGTCAGGTTATGCTAATAACAGGGACTCATGCAAAATGCATAAGGTGTATCTTGCTAAGGAGACATCGCTGATAATTACTCCGTGTGCCTGATTCCGAGCGGACTCATAAAGACCCCTTCACGTCGTAGCCTAATTACTTATAGACAGTTGAGCGCAAAATTACTTTCATCTGCTGGGCCGTGTTGGTCGGAGAGAGAGAGCGAGCTGGGAGGCTGGGACGGGCACCTTTCCGCACAGCTGGTCCTCACGACAGAGGAACGCAGCCTGTGTCGCGTGGGGCTGATTGCAAAGTGCGTTTTCGGATAATTAGATCTATTAAAGACAGACAGGACACCAGCTCCACGTTGCAAGTGAAAAAAAAAAAATAATGGCATGTAGACTAAATGACAAAGAGGCCCTGGGGGCCTTGACCCCAGTCCCTGCGTCATGGACGGGTTTGCGGCCCCGGGTAGGTGACCGAGACGCTGCGTTCCGGGTGAGGCGGGGACCTTTCCCGGGGACCCCGGCCAGCAGAGACTCCAGCCGCCTGCTGTGGACGTCCGGATTGACCCTGTTGGTTGCTTCATTCTGGGAGCGGGCGTCTTAGTGACGGGTTTGCCATCTGTCCACGGCTTCCCCTTCCAGTGGCTGAGGCGGTGCCCACGCGGGAGGCTAGTTACCTGGGGGATTAGGGTCTGCAGGTTCGGACGGTCCTCTCTGGGAGGCGAGGGCAGCGAGGGACGTTCCTGGGTGTCTCCTGGTTCGTGGACTCACACCCTCGTGGCCAGTGGGCAGTCCTGCCCGATACACAGCTGAGGCAAGGGGGTGAAGCCGGGGTAACAGACACGCAGACTGCGTGTGCAGAGGTGACCAAACCCGCTTGGTGCTGTGACTTTCCAGGGGTGCAGGGGGCGTGGCTCTGGGAGGGGGTGACCACAGGGGAAGGTGGTTGTTGTTTAGGCGCTTGGTCATGTCCGTCTCTCTGCGACCCCACGGACTGCAGCACGCCAGGCTTCCCTGTCCTTCCCGTCTCCCGGAGCCTGCTCAAACTCACGTGCATTGACTTGGTGATGCCATCCAACCATCTCATCCTCTGTCATCCCCTTCTCCTCCCGCCTTCAATCTTTCCCAGCATCAGGGGCTTTTCCAATGAGTCAACTCTTTGCATCAGGCGGCCAAAGTATTGGAGCATCAGCTTTAGCATCAGTCCTTCCAGTGAATATTCAGCACTGTTTCCTTTAGGATGGACTGGTTGGATCTCCTTGCTGTTCAAGGGACTCTCAAGAGTCTTCTCCAACACCACAGGTCAAAAGCATCAAATCTTTGGTGCTCAGCCTTCTTTATGGTCCAGCTCTCACATCCATCCATGACTACTGGGAAAACCACAGCTTTGAGGTTAAGATCCTTCCGTCTGAACTCTGGGCTGGGTGGTACCCTCACAGCCCGGCGTGTGTGTCTGTCCTTGGGGATCTTGGGGAGGGTCTCCACGTCACCTGAACATAATCCTGTTCCCTCCCTCCCCTGCCTCCAACTCGGTCTTTGGTCCTGGCCCTGGTCCCGTTTCCAGTGTCAGCAGCTAAGTTGTGTCTGACTCTCTGTGACGCCACGGACTGTGGCCCGCCAGGCTCCTCTGTCTCCGGGATGCTCCAGGCAAGAATACTGGAGAGGGTTGCCATTTCCTCCTTCAGGGGATCTTCCTGCTCCAGGGATCGAACCCGGGTCTCTTACATCTTCTGCATTAGCAGGCAGGTTCTTGTACCACTAGCGCCACCCAGGAAGCCCGTCTCCATGCCAGTGACTGGTGCCGTTTATGCCTTTGGCGGTCACCGAGGGAACAAGAAGGGACAGGAAACGTGGAAGGATGGGCTTAAGAAAAAAGCATCTTTCTGTTGCCATGGGGGCTGGGCTCCCACGAGCGTGATCCCCAGGGCTGCTCTGTCTACCGGCTTCCCTTCCCCTCTTGCTTGAAATACATGCAGGTTTTGTGCCTTGAAACAAACAGATGCAGGTCGGGGAGTGTCGGAGCGGGAGGGGCCTTTCAGGGCTGTGTACACAGTGAGACATTCTGCCTGCCTACCAGGGGCTCCATTGATCGCTAATAATTTAATCCTCGTAACAGACTGGAGAAGCCCATTATCCCGGACTCGGCGTGCGATCGATATATTTTGCAAAATGAAGAGTCTATTGGGGGCACAGTAATAAAGCAAAAGGAAGCAGACCCTCTGGGTTTAATTTAGTGCTTTTTTCCCCCCGTCTCCCGAAGTAGCATTGCTAGGTCGCTTCAGTCGTGTCTGACTCTTGGCGACCTCATGTACTGTAGCCCGCCAGGCTCCTCTGTCCACGGGATTCTCCAGGCCAGAATCCTGGAGTGGGCTGCCATGCCCTCCTCCAGGGGATCTTCCCCACCCAGGCAGGGAACCTGTGTCTCCCTCACTGTAGGCAGATTCTTTACTGTCTGAGCCACTAGGGAAGCCCAGAGATGAGGATACCCTAGAAATTTCTGGGCCTCCCAGACTTGGACAGTTTCCTTGGTTGAATAGCATTCTCCTAAAAAATTCACCTGAAAACTCAGAATGGGGTCTTATTTCAAACAGGATCTCTGCAGACGTGATGGAGTGAAGGGTCTGAGACGAGGTCCTCCTGGATGGGGGTGGCCCTAAACCCAGGGACAGGGTCCTTATAAGACACGGAAGAGGAGAGACGGACACAGAGGAGAAGCCACGTGGAGACGGAGGCAGAGAGGGAGGGAGGCGGCCACCAGCCCAGGGACGGGCGCCTGGAGCCCCCGGAAGCTGGAAGAGGCGGGGAGGAGCCTCCCCTGGAGCCTCTGCAGGGAGCCCAGCCCCGGGACACCCGGACCTCAGACATCAGATTTCAATCACCTGCAGACTGAAAGTCCACGGCCAGTGTAGGTCAACATCCACCCACTGGTCAGTTGAGGACAAAGAGGGGTCTGGCCTGGTCCAACTAAGGGTGGATTTCCCCAAATGAGATGGTTCGATAACATCACTGACTCGATGGACATGAGTTTGAGCAAGCTCCGGGAGTTGGTGACGGACAGGGAGGCCTGGCGGGCCGCGGTCCACGGGGTCACAAACAACTGGACACAACTGAGCGGCTGAACAACAGCGATGAACAGAGGTATTTGTCTTCTTTGCTCAGGGACAAACACCCAAGAATGTAATAGCTCGAATATAGTGTTGCTGCACGTTGAGCTGTTTTAAGAAACCCCCAAGGTGTGTTCAAGAGTGGCTGTTCCATTGAACTTTGGATGAGGGATTCCATTTTCTTCCCAAATCCAGAAAGAATGGTGATGGAAAATGGGGCGTCCTTTTTAAAGTTTTTGGAGAAGGAAATGGCAACCCACTCCAGTACCCTTGCCTGGAAAATCCCATGAACGGAGGAGCCTGGTAGGCTACAGTCCATAGGGTCGCAAAGAGTCGGACACGACTTAGCGACTTCAGTTTCACTTTTAAAGTTTTACCGTCTGAAGACCTGGAGGTGAGCTCGTGGTACACTGGGTGGTCTGGTGAGTCAGCGTGTCCTGGGCACAAATGCCCACTCAGGTGACGGAATCTGTTTTCATGCATTTGCTTTTTGGGGAAAAAAAAAACGTGTCTTTCTGAGATGTATATGTTAGAACAGTCCCATTGCGACTGTGAGAAGGAAACACCCTTTTGAAAAAAAAAATCAACTGGATTTTTTTTTTTTAATGGCAGTTCTAGCTTCACAGCAAAATTGAGGGGAAGGTGCAGAGATTAAGAGGAATCACTTCAGAAACCAACACAACATTGTACAGCAATTATCTTCCAATTAAAATAACTAAAAAATTTTAAAAAGAGGGAAACTTTTCAACAATCATCCTTCCCATCTTCAGCTCTACAGGCCAGGCCAACACCACAGGCTTTCTCATGACATTTTATATGCGGTCGTTAGCATCTAAAATTAACCAGGCTCAATTAGGGCCGCCCCATGGGGCGGCCCAGGAATGCATCATTATTTATCATCAGTGGATTCATCATGAAACAGGGTCAGCTGTGGTATTTTTAGCTCAGAACACCGAGGCAGAACATAATGTGATCGTATATGTCATAAGGATAATATATAACTCCCAGATTCAGGTTGTTTAGAAAAAAAATGAAGTCTTTATGAACTAGGAAAGGTGGGGGTGGGCTGGTGAAAGGTATTAATTTGTTTCGGGAGAAATGGGCATGTTTTCTTTTAAATTGATAAACATTTGTTGACATCTTACCCTGAGCAGATGAAGGCTGGGAGAATTCAGTTAAGGAAGATATGGCGAAGGGTTGGCTTGGGGGTGGCGTAGGATGGCGGATCAGAGACAGAGGTTGGGAGTGATGGACAGGTGGCCACAGCCCAGAAGTAGATGTGATTTTTTTTTTTTTTTGGTGGTTGTTGCAAAGTCAAGGTTCAGCAAACCACAGCCCTGGGCCAATCAGGCCCCCTGCTTAATATTTTCAATAAAGTTTTATTAGCACACAACCATGTCCATTTATTTATATGTAGCCTGTTAGTGCTTTCCCGATTCATCCCATGGATGAGTAGCTGTAATAGCCTCTGCTCAGTCATGTCTGGCTCTTTGAGACCCCGTGGACTCTAGCCCACCAGGCTCCTCTGTCCATGGGATTCTCCAGGCAAGAACACTGGAGTGGGTTGCCATGCCCTTCTCCAGGGGATCTTCCTGAACCAGGGATCAAACCCACATCTCTTGAGTCTCCTGAAGTGGCAGGTGGATTCTTTACCACTAGAGCTACCTGGGAAGTCCGTAACAGACACTGCATGGCTGAGAATATTGGCCATCTAGCTTTTTACCTATCAGTCCTAAGGAGATCAGCCCTGAATAGTCATTGGAAGGACTGATGGTGAAGCTGAAGCTCCAATCCTTTGGCCACCTGATGGGAAGAGCCGACTCACTGGAAGAGACCCTGACGCCGGGAAAGAGTGAGGGCAGGAGGAGAAGGGGACGACAGAGGATGAGATGGTGGGATGGCATCACTGACTCGATGGGCATGAGTCTGAGCAGGCTCCAGGAGATGGTGAAGGACAGGGAAGCCGGGTGTGCTGCAGTTCGTGGGGTCACAGATAGTTGGACATGACAGAGACGGAACAGCAAGAAGCCTTTTAGTCAGAAAGCTTGCCCACCCCTGGGCTAAACAGTGTCTCATGAACACTTACTTCACAGTGGCTAGCTGACTCAAGGTTCATTTATTGTTTAAAAAGGGACCATTTCCAGGCAGGGCAGTGAAAAGGTTTTGAAATGAAGGAGACCTATCTCCGCGTTCCTTGGAAACTTGCGCGACAATGCAGCATCTCTTTTGCAGGACAAAGGCTTCTAGGACGGAGGGCGTGTCTTCCTGGGGCCTCTTTTGTGATGGTGTCAAGCTTGGAGCCCTGGGCTGGGACTCTGGCCCTCCTGGAGGTTGACAGATGTGCTGAACTCCTTAGTGACTACAGGGGACAGGTCACAGCCTCAAGGGGACCCCACCTCCCCACCGTCTCATCTTCCAAAATGCGCTTCCCTTTAACTTCCCCAGTGGTTCAGTCCATAGAGAATCCTCCTGCAACGCAGGAGACAGGGGTTTGATCCCTGAGTCTGGAAGATCCCCTGGAGAAGGGACTGGCAACCCACTCCAGTATTCTTGCTTTGGAAATCTCAGGGACAGAAGAGCCTGGCGGGCTACAGTCCACGGGGTCACATGAGTTGGACTCAGCTGAGCGACAAAACCACCACCCCCTCTTCTGACATTCTGCCCATTTTAAGACCGGGCTGTTTGTCTTCTTCGTTGCGGAACTGTGGAATCTGTTTACAAAGTGAACCCTCTGTCAGCTATAAACCCTTATCTATGTGATCGGTAAATATTTTCTCCCATTACGTTGGATTGGTTTTCCTTTTCAGTTTGGTGTTGTTGTTGTTGTTGTTGTTGTTTTTATTTTCATTCTCTTTAGAGTGTCCTTTGACGCAGAAATGTTTTAAATTTTAATGAAGTCCAATTTATGTATATTTTCTTTTGTGGCTTGTGCGTTTGGCATCATCTTTAAATGGTCTCCTTTGAAAATTCAGCTGTGACATCTCCAGACACTGGGAACAGACTTTTCAGGGACCCAGAAGACACGAAGGGGCAGGGACACCTGTCTTTGGGGAGAGGGCAGGGGAGGATAGAGCAGGGCTGTCTGGGCGCCCCTGAGGGGTCAGTGTGAGGGTTCCGGGGGGACCCTTGTGCATTTAGAGGTTGCCATGGCTACCGCTGAACAGGGGATGCCGTAGGCAACGGTGACTCCATCAGTCTTTGAAGAACCATTCATATCCGTGAGTCTAATCCCACCTGAGGCTGTGAGAAATAAGAAAAGAAACAAGCAGAATGAACCCATGGTTGAACGTCTTTGCCACCTGGCCAGACAGTTTTGACACAGCGTCAGATTTAGCTCCACGGAAAGGGACATGAAAACAGCGGTCCTGGGACTTTTCCGGTTGTTCGGTGGTTAAGACTCTGCGCTTCCAAGGCAGGGAATAAAGCTTTGATCCCTGGCCCGGGAACTGAGATTCCACATTCCATGTGTTAGTTGTTCAGTCGTGTCCAACTCTTTGTGACCCCGTGGAGTGTAGCCCCCCAGAGACTCCTCTGTCCATGGGATTCTCCAGGCAAGAATGCTGGAGTGGGTTCCATGCCCTCCTCCAGGGGATCTTCCCAATCCAGGGATCAAACCTGGGTCTCTTACGTCTCCTGCCTTGGCAGGAGTGTTCTTCACCACTAGTGCTACCTGGAAGTCGCCGTAAATCTATTTAAGTTAATTGCAGACTCGACAGGAAAGAAGCCACTTGATTGGGGCCACCAGTTTTCGTCTTTATGGGGGAGAATCCCACAGACAGTCCAACATGGACATTCCCGCCACAAGGCTCTTTTTCACCATCTGCCTTTCCAAACCTGAACTGGGACACCTCTCTGTTTGCGCATGCAAGTCAGAAAAGTCGTGGGTTATTAATAAACAGCACATGGTCTCGCTTAGCCCCCCTCCCCTGACAGTTGACACGCGGAAGTCTCCGGAGACTCTGGGTCTGACTTGTGCTCACCTATTCATTATTATTATTCAGACGCCATCGAGGTGTGCCAGGCATTTCCCGGGGCTCAAAGATGCCGACTTCCTTATTTCGAGTTTACCCTTTCAGCCCATGAATCTTTAATGATGACCCCTCTCATGGCAGAAAACCCTCACCTATGAATAAGTCATGTGTAAAAACACAACTTCCAAAGTCGTGCGCATCAACTTTTTTTCTCTTTTTCTAGATTCCTCCCCCTCACCTCTGAAGTATGAAATGTGCCATTGTTTTCATGAGCATAAAAAGAAAAATCTCACCACCGTTTCAGAGACCGTGAGCCAAGGGACATAACTGGATTTGTATGAGTATTAGTCACCCAGTCGTGTCCGACTCTCTGCAACCCCGTGGACTGCAGCCCGCCAGGCTCCTCTGTCCACGGGCTTCTCCAGGCAAGGTTACTGGAGTGGGGTGCCATGCCCTCCTCCAGGAGAATGTTCCCGACCCAGGGATCGAACCCGCATCTCTTGAGTCTCCTACATTGGCACGCGGGCTCTTGACCACCAGCGCCACCTGGGAAGCCCAAAGTGAAACGGATACTCAGTGAGGCAGGCGTGTAAGACTTCTTGACAAGCGGTACGCGGCCGTGGGCTTATGGTGGACACAGCATTTTTTTTTTCCTCCTTCAGTATTATGAATCCCAGAAAACACCTTTTCCATCCTATTCCTTTTAAAATCAAATTACGACGTGACATTCCATAAAATACCTTTTGTGCAGCTAATAAAACACGAGACCGTCCCAGGCTTGACAATTAAGCCAGGACATTCAACACACCTTCTCTGATAAAGTTTACAGGTTCACTTTCATGTCCAGTGTTTTCTATATATATTTATTTCTTTTTTAAAGCCCCCTTATTGATTAATAGCCTTCTACGTTTTAAAAGTTTCTCTTTCTTGTGTGGAGAGGGAGGGGAAAAAAAATCATTTGCCTTTTAATGGGGTGTCAAGTTTGTTTCCCAAACCTTCTAAAAGGTTATCATTGTTACACATGGACAAGAGCTTTCTTCAGAATCAATGAAAAGCCTGTTTCCAGGGCAATTCATGGGCCGACGGTAACCTGGAAAAGTTAATTTCGCCGCTCTGCAAAGTGGCAGTGGGGGCGAAACGTGCCCTGCGGTTAACGATTTTCACGTGGAAGAAAGGGCTTGCTGGCTCCTCGCACGTACTAAATAACCGCTGGGCTGTCCAGCGAGCCGGGCACCTTGGCACCACCGTGGGGGTCAGAGCTCACGGACGTGTCCACTCCAATCAGGGACATCGTAAACCTGCGGCGATCAACTCCCCCTTCCACCACCACCCCGGCCAGGCGCCCGATGCCGAGGGGAAGCGGGTGAGAGCTGGGTATGTTTCGGCTCGAAGATGCTGAGCAAGTTTTGTTCCATTGCTCATTGTGGAAGTCCTGCCTCGGGGCGTGGTGGGCACAGTCCATGACCCGCCAGCTGGTCTGAGCTAACAGTGAGGGTTCGGTCCCTGGGTCAGGAAGATCTCCTGGAGAGGGAAATGGCACCCCACTCCAGTATCCTTGCCTGGAGAAGCCCGTGGACAGAGGAGCCTGGCGGGCTGCAGTCCTTGGGGTCGCAAGGAGTCGGACACGACTGAGCGACTCACACACACACACACACACACACGGACACAGTCTTAGCAAGTCAACATTAACAAGTGTTTTCTTGTCTTCTTATATTCATGGGGTGATCTATATTACATATTTCTTTCGTACCAACTCTGTGTGATCTTTGCTTGGCCAAACTTTCATCAAAAGACTAATGAACAGAAAGTTTAGAAAATAGATTAATCACCAAATAATTGTGTTCAGAGTGTGTCCAAGTATAGAAAACCAGGGCATTAGCAGATAAGAACATATTTCAATATTTATGAAGCAATTTTTCCACAATTAAAGAGGTCTGTAATAGGTTTTTTTATTGTCATCATTCTTTTGAATCTTAATCCATAAATTGTTATCAAATCATTAAAAGGAAAATGTATAACCCTGATGTGCATATCTTCCCTTTGATGAGCTTGGTGATATACCAGTTCTTCTAGGTTTTTGGATCACATTTGAGGATAAATAAATGCCATTAGAACTTTCTGACTCATTATAAGTCTGAAAATAGCCAGAAAAGGAGAGAGGCAAATGAAAGATAAAGCTATCCCAAAGACGAAACTGGATGAATCATTCTTGTTTTTGTTCAGTTGCTAAGTTGTGCAACCCCATGTAGTATAGCCCGCCAGGCTCCTCTGTCCATGGGATTCTCCAGGCAAGAGTGCTGGACTGGGTTGCCATTCCCTTCTCCAGGGGAGCTTACCAAACCAGGAATTGAACCCAGGTCTCCCACACTGCAGGCAGATTCTTTCCTGTGTGAGCCACCTAGATAGATATATAAATGATGGGCAGGTAAATAAATCAGACAGATGATGGATAAATGATGATAGATAAGACAAATGATACATAAATGATTGATATATATATATACACCTGTGTGTGTAGATGATAGATTACATATATGGATAGATATAGATTATAGTGAGATAGCTAGATAGCTGGGTGAAAGATACTAGGTCAAGGGCTTCCCAGGCGGTGCTCATGGTAAAGAACCTACCTGCAAATGCAGGAGAAGTAAGAGACATGGGTTCGATCCCTGGGTTGGGAAGATCCCCTGGAGGAGGGCATGGCAACCCACTCCAGTATTCTTGCCTGGGAGATCCCATGGACAGAGGAGCCTGGTGGGCTGCAGTCCATGGGGTCGCCCAGAAGGAGATAGGCGACAGATACATGATAAGTAGATAGTAGATAAATATAATTTGTCATAAGGAATGTGTTTACACAATGATAGACGCTGAGAAGTGACGTGATCTGGCATCGGCAGGCCACACACCCAGGAGAGAGAGGTACTTGATGAGTAAATTTCAGTTCAAGGGCAAAGGAAGACCCATGACCTTGCTCAGCATGCAGGCAGAGAGGAGACAGCCTCCTTTTCTCTACCTTCCAGTTTGATTCACACCGTCAGCTGATTAGACGAGGTCCACCCACCCTGTGTGTGTGTGGGCAGGGTGGGTGGGGGGGGAACAATCTGCTTTAGTGAGTCCCCCCATTTAAAAGCTCATCTCTTCCAGAAACACCCTCCCAGACACACCCAGAAGTAACGTAGATACCTGCCCCTCCCCACCGCCCGGCGCCATTACATTGACACGTACAAGGAACCTCACTCACCCCAACACTGATCAGTTCCATTTGCTTCCTGGTCAGTCTTCTCTTGGGAGGGTGGGGGTCCCTCCAAACTCAATGCACGTTCTCTTGGGGAAGTTTCACCCGCGCTCTGGATTTTAAGGGCACTCACGGCCGTGGTGCTCACAGCACACAGTTCCCAAGGGGGTGCTCAGAGACCAGAGAGGGGAAAGAGCCGACTGGGAATGTCTGCACCTGGGTTATCTTCTGTGCTCTGCTGCGGTCAGTCGCTCAGGTGTGTCCAACTCCCTGCGACCCCGTGGACTGCAGCCCGCCAGGCTCCTCTGTCCAGGGGATGCTCCAGGCAAGAATCCTGGAGTGGGTGGCCATTCCCTTCTCCAGGGGATCTTCCTGACCCAGGGATCGAACTTGGGTCTCTGGCACTGCAGGTGGATTCATTGCTGACTGAGCCACCAGGGAAGCCCGGAAATTGGATTAAAGGAGAGAAAGACACACGGGTCTGCCTCAGAACTAGCCTCCGTTCTTCCTCTGATGCGGCATCTCTCTCAGTCAGCGCTGAAACCTAAAGAATGGGGTGCCAAGCAAACCTTTGTCTGAGACACACGTGTGACTGTTTGCTGCGACGCTGCAGTCTCGAGGACGACGGCCCTGGTTCTGGAGGACGTGCGTGTGGCTCCGAGGAGGCGGTGGTCTCAGGAGGGTGGGTAACGAGGTGAGCGTGTGTCAGCAGCCAAGTGGTCCTCGTGGTGACGGAGGCTCCAGCGCCCAGCTGACTGTCAGCATCTCATCTCGACAGACACCGGTGATGAGTGAGGATGACCCTCCCTCCCTTCACCCAACTCGGCCGGGCACGGGAGTGATGCAGGCTCTGAGAATTGCTCTAAGTGGCTTCTAAGTCGTGTCTCAGCAGGAGAAACCTGCGGTGTTGTCACCGGCGGTGGTTTAGTCGCTCAGTCGTGTCCGACTCTTTGCGACCCCCTGGACCATAGCCCACCAGGCTCCTCTGTCCATGGGATTCTCCAGGCAGGAATACTGGAGTGGGTTGCCATTTCCTCTTCCAGGGGAATCTTCCTGACCCAGGGATCAAACTCGGGTCTCCTGCATCGCAGGCAGATTCTTTACCCGCTGAACCACCAGGTCATTTGTTAAGTGTGTGGAATTTTTGGAAGTGTGGCCAACGTGAGGCATCATTCATTGTCTTGGTTCGGGCTGCCTTGATCAAAGTCTGTAGACTCGGTGGGGGATGAGAAACAACAGACTTTCCCACCCCCCCACCCCCCCCAGTCCCTCCCAGTCCTGGAGTTTGGATGTCTGCGATCCTGGCGAGGGCAGATTTAGGGTCTAGTGAGGACTCTCCTCCTGGTTCACAGACAGCATCTTCTGTCTGTGTCCTCATCCGCAGGCAGGGGCCAGGGAGCTTTCTGCGGCCTTTTATAAGGACACTAACTTGGAGATGACACCACCCTCATGGCAGAAAGCAGAGAGGAACTAAAGAGCCTCCTGATGAAGGTGAATGAAGCGAGTGAAGAAGCTGGCTGCAAACTCAACATTTGAAAAACGAGGATCATGGCATCTGGTCCCATCAATTCACGGCAAATGGATGGGGAGACAACGGAAACAGTGAGAGACTTTATTTTCTTGGGCTCCACAGTCGCTGCGGATGGTGACTGCAGCCATGAAATTAAAAGATGCTTGTTCCTTGGAAGGAGAGCTTGAGAGGTGAGGGTGGGCGTGTGCAGACTGAGGACCACAAGTCCAGATGTGGCTGCAGATATCGGCGAGGGGGGCCCATCTGCCTCCGTCTATAGTTGTTCAGTCATCCAGTCATGTCCCTAGAGCCATCCCGTCACCACACTGGGACTCTTGGTTGTTGCTGTTCATTATTGTGTCCAAATCTTTCTGACCCCATGGACTGCAGCACGCCAGGCCTCCCTGTCCATCACCAACTCCCGGAGTTTGCTCAAACTCACGTCCATTGAGTCAGTGATGCCATCCAACCATCTCATCCTCTGTTGTCCCCTTCTCCTGCCTTCAATCTTTCGCAGCATCAGGGTCTTTTCCAATGAGTCAGCTCTTCCCATCAGGTGGCCAGAGGATTGCAGCTTCGGCTTCAGCATCAGTCCTTCCAATGAATATTCAGGGTTGACTTCCTTTAGGATGGACTGTTCTGATTGGAAGTGGCGTGGAAGTTGTTTTAATAAATGACTCAGAAAGTGTCTTATAAATGTTAATAAGGAGAAGGGGCTTGGTGAATGCTGTAACTGCGAGGCTTGAAGGGAAAAAAAAAAGCAAAGCAACAAACAGACATGCAAGACATCTGTTTCTGGTGCAAAGAGGAAAGACAGAGAGGGAAGGAGGTCGGAAGGATTATCCCAAACAGAGCAGCAGGGAGATGGTGGGGACGGCGTGGGGCTGGCAGAGAGGCAGCAGGAAGAAAGGGCACCCGTGGTCGGCCAGCAGATTGCTCCACACCGTGGTGCCCGGCTTCGTGGAAAGTGACGGAGAGATGTGTCAGGGCGGGCACCCGCTGGTTTGATCTGCAGGGAGACTGAATCAGGCAGCAGGTTAGAGTGGGGAATACTCTCATGCTTGCTGTTCTGAGAACACATGGCAGGTGGGTGCTCATTAGACTGGCCGGGCGCCCGCTCGCCCGCTGGAAATTGTATTTATGGGACAGGAGGACACAGCACTTGACCTTGCGTGGTTGGCGGTAGGGGGTGATTCCTGGGGTTGATCGCCAGGTGATGGGGGAGCAACGGCTTTGGTCCTTAGGGGACCACCGTGTCCTGCGTCCCCTCTGCATGCGACCTCATGTGTGCAATAGTGCAAACAGGCACACGCCTGCCAAAACCGTGTGCGTGCATGCACAGGTGTGGGAGAAAGGACACTCACATTTCCTCTCTCACATCTTTTTTTTTTCCTTTAACTTATTGCTTTACATTTTTTATTCATTAATATTATTATAGCCGTGCTGCGTGGCACGCTGGATCTTAATTCCCCGGCCATGGATTGAACATATCTCTTCCCCAGGTTTGGCCGTACCCAACTGGGGAGGTCAGCAAGAATATTTTGGCATTGTTTAGTCACTCAGTTGTGTACAACTGTTTTCTGACCAAATGGACTGTAGCCCGCCAGGCTTCCTCTGTCTGTGGGATTCTCCAGGCAAGAACACTGGAGCGGGTGGCCATGCCCTCCTCCCGGGGATCTTCCCCACCCGGGGATCTAACCTGCATGTCCGGTGGCATGTGACAAGGACAGGGAGGAGGCTGGCGGCACCTCACACCCCGGGATGGTGCGCTGAGTACCTCCCTCGCAAACCATCCCGTAAGGTAGAGTCGGCAAGAAACCTCAAGTGTCCTGTCGCCTCCAGCATCTAGGACACCCTTCTCCAGGGCTTCTTACAAAGACGCACAATCATGGTCGCCGGGTACCAACCGCCGCCGGACGCGGGCCTTGACGCATCTCTCAGCCTCTTTCCACGCAGCCGGGCGCGCCGCGGTGGGGATCAGTTTGCCGATCGGCCGGAACTCGGCGGGACCTGCTTCCAGACGAGCTTCAAGGTGCACCCGCCGAGATCTCCTGTGTGGCCGGCACGCCTCCTCCCGAGGCGCGATTCCATCGCCCGTCTCCTTCTCCCAAGTCTGGGACGACGGCCTCCTCCGGAGTCGGGAGCCGTGCCTCGCTGGAGGGCGCGTGTGGCCCTGGAGGAAGATGCCTGTCTGGACCCTCTGTGGGCGGCTGTTGGCTGTGACCACGGGCTCCCCTGGCCGGGAGTCCATTTTTTTTCTCTCCTTGCTGCTCCTACCCGTAGTTCATAAATCAGAATGTAGATGAGAGACTCGTGGTTAATTTTCCGCACCGAGCTCGGAGTGTCTGAGCCCATAAAGCTCAGGCAGTCCCGCGCTGTGAATTTCCCAATCCTGACAAGGCAAGCAGCTTAGAAATCATCATTATAAGTTACAAGTGTCTTAGGGGTTGTTCTTCTGACATAAAACTAATTTCATGTTTTTATTCATAATGTGGAAGAGATGAGAGGCAGGGGGCCCACTTTCCAGGGCGCTCCTGGAGACATCACAGACTGTGTCTCCTGCCGTAATGACAGGAGACGGCAGGCCCCATCCTTCTTCTCAAGCCCCTGAACGGCCCTGGGGGCTGCTGACGACCTCAGGGACAGTCTCTCTGCTTCTCCCAATGGCCTGCCCTGCAGCAAGCTGGGACCTCGCCAGCGAATGACCCTGTGTGTCTCCAGAGCCATCCCATCACCACATTGGCACCCTTGGCTGTTGTGGTTCATTAGCTCAATCATTTCCGACTCTTTGTGGCCCCACGGACTGCAGTATGCCAGGCTTCCCTGTCCTTCACTATCTCCTGGAGTTTGCTCAAACTCACATCCGTTGAGTCAACGATGCCATCCAACCATCTCATCCTCTGTCGTCCCCTTCTCCTCCTGCCCTCAATCTTTCCCACCATCAGGGTCTCTGTTCATGAATTAGCTGTTGGCACCAGGTGGCCAAAGGATTGGAGCTTTGGCTTCAGCATTGGTCCTTCAAGTGACTGTTCAGGGTGGATTTCCTTTAGGAATGACTGGTAGGCTCTCCTTCAGGCCAAGGGCCTCTCAAGAGTGTTCTCCAGCACCACAGTTTGAAAACATCAACTCTTTGGTGCTCAGCCTTCTTTATGGTCCACCTGGACCCGAGACAAAGAACCACAGAGTTGGGGCTTAAAACAGTAAGAATAGATCTTCGGATCACTCTGGAGACCAGATGTCTGAGAGAGAGGTGTGGGCCAGCTGGGTTTTTCTGGAGGCTCCAATCCCTGGTCTCTCCCCCAGCTTCCAGGGGGCTGCCAGAAATCCTTGTCATCCCTTTTTTTTTGTAGAAGTGCCATCCCTCCTGCCTCAACTGTCCCATGACTGTCTCCCCGTCTGTGTTTCCACGGCTCCTCTTTTTTCCCACACGGACACTGTTCTGTATTTCCTTCTGGTCCTCCCATTTAGGATTCCCCCATGCGTGTTAGCACTTCCCAGGTGGTGTTCATGGTAAAGAACCTGCCTGTCAACACAGGAGACACAAGAGACAAGGGTTCGGTCCCTGGGTCAGGAAGATCCCCTGGAGGAGAGCATGGCAACCCACTCCAGTGTTCCTGTCTGAGGAATCCCATGGACAGAGGAGCCTGGCCGGCTACGGTCCACGGGGTTGCAAAGAGTCAGACATACCGAGAAACTGAGCAGGCACATACACACGTGTGTTTGAGAGTGAGTCTTGAAAACCTATAGTCAAGGGTTAACTCCAGGATGAATGTATGGACCAGACAAAGAGTGTGGCTCCACCTCAGATGTGGCTCTAGGTCTTAGATACCTTATGTTTCTTGTCCATGTTCAACACTCGATTTAAAAAAGTCACAGTCAATATTAGATGATTATTTGGAGGGCATGTCCCCTTTCAGAGGCTTCCCAAGTGGTGTCAGTGCTAAAGAACCTGCCAGCCAAAGCAGGAGACACCAGAGATGCAGGTTCGATTTCTGGGTTGGGAAGATCCCCTGGAGGAGGAAATGGTAACGTGATAGTGTTCTGGCCTGGAGAATCCCATGGACAGAGGCGCCTGGTGGTCTGAAGTCCACATGGTCACAAAGAGTCGGGCACAACCAGAGCAACTAAGCATGTCCCATTTCAAGTCTGCAAGCAAATTAAGTTTCCTTCCATCCGTGAAGTTGAGTCAACCTAATGGAGATGGCAGTGATACCGGTCTCATGAAAAGTGAAAGTGAAAGAACGTGAAGTCGCTCAATCATGTCCGACTCTTTGTGACCCCATGGACTATAGCCTGACAGGCTCCTCTGTCCATGGGATTCTCCAGGCAAGAATACTGGAGTGGGTTGCCATTTCCTTCTCCAGGAGATCTTCCCAAGCCAGGGATTGAACCCAGGTCTCCCACATTGTAGGCAGACATATTACCATCTGAGCCACCAGGGAATGTTACCAGTCTCATAGGGAAGGCTACTGGAGACCCAATCAGGACTTTCCCCAGGGATTGGACTCAACCCTCTGGACTCTCAAGTCTTCCTGAAGTGAGAACTCTCCACATACACCATGGGTCTCCTCCTGAGAGGTTTTAATTGTCTGCCAAACTTTCATGTGGATAGTTGCACCTATTTTCCTCAGGAGAGAGAAGAGTCACTACCCGGAGGTCTCCTGGGGTTCTCTGGAACTGATGGAGCAGCCCCTAGCAAGGACTGTGGTCCCTTCACTTCCGGAGATCCATGAAACCTCCCCAAGCAGGTTCTCAGAGCTGGTGTAAAACTGGTTTCTTAGAAGGAAGCCATGGTGGTGGGTATGGAGGTTGGGGATGAAGCTAAGTTCTATATCACCAGGGTGCCAAACATCTTTCCAATCACGTGAAAAAATGTACCATGTCCATCGGTCCCCACCATAGATGTGGCCTCTGCAGTACTTTAAAATAACAGAGAATATTTACATTAGGAAGAGACCTAGACACTCATGTCAAATAGAAAGGGGGTGGGGGGAGCAGGGCAAAGTCTTATGTCAGACTGAGAGGGCTTACAGTCTGCCCACGGACCCAAGAGGGTTTTGTGGCGATATCTTTCTCCGGAAGACTTCCCAGGTGGCACAGTGGTAAAGAATCCACCCGTCAATGCAGGAGACGTGAGCTCGATCCCTGGGTCTGGAAGATCCCCAGGAGGAGAGTAAGGCAACCCAGTCCAGTGTTCTTGCCTGGGAAATCCCATGGACAGAGGGGCCTGGTGGGCTACAGTCCATGGGGTCCCAAAGAGTCGGACACCGAGAAACTGAGGACTTCCTCAAAAACTCATCTTGGATGCTGCAAAAAGACAAATCAAAGCAAAATAGTAAAACCGCCATTACCACCCAAAATCCTCTTGCAGGCTCTTTTTTAATAACAGACTTTAGTCCATTGACAGCACTCAAAGCCGACAAAATTCAGAATATATGCACGTCTGCGTTTGCTTTTAAGACTCCTCATTCCGGAGGAACAGCCGTCCTGCCTGTTTGACCCGCCTAGCAGGACTCCAATCAGAAAAGATAAGAGCATGTTTAATTGATCAGCCGGCGTCGGCAGAGCGCTTTGAAGGTGAGCAGTGCGATATTATTCTAATGATGGGGTAGGCGCTGTGATCTTTGGAGAATTTCGCCTCTCGTCTGAGCTGCCGTTCTAATTTAAGGCACGCTGCCCCGAGAGTGGACTGGTTCTTGATCCCGGCCAGGGGTCGTCTGCCAGGCTGCTCGGCGGGAAGCGCCTTGGATGTCTAGCAGCAGCTCCAGGCGTGGGGACCAGCATGGCTGCTGAGAGAGTGCAGATGCTGTGAGCTCTGCTGGTGGGTGGACAGACTCAAGATGGCGCGCGGGGGAGCTCTTGGACGGACTCAAGATGGCGCGCGGGGGGAGCTCTTGGACTGACTCAAGACGGCGCGCGGGGGGAGCTCTTGGACGGACTCAAGACGGCGCGCGGGGGAGCTCTTGGACGGACTCAAGACGGCGCGCGGGGGGAGCTCTTGGACGGACTCAAGACGGCGCGCGGGGG
>JADEYB020000024.1:195659-206692 GCA_015832495.2 Alces alces
GGACTCAAGACGGCGCGCGGGGGAGCTCTTGGACGGACTCAAGATGGCGCACAGCGGGGGGAGCTCTTGGACGGACTCAAGACGGCGCGCGGGGGAGCTCTTGGACGGACTCAAGACGGCTCGCAGGGGGAGCTCTTGGACGGACTCAAGATGGCGCACAGCGGGGGGAGCTCTTGGACGGACTCAAGACGGCGCGCGGGGGGAGCTCTTGGACGGACTCAAGACGGCGCGCGGGGAGAGCTCTTGGACGGACTCAAGATGGCGCACAGCGGGAGCTCTGTTGTGGGTGTTGGCTGGTCCTCACCCTTTTCTCTGAGATGCGTTGACCAAGTTTTCCTAAAGGTGGATATTCTGCCTTTTCTGGGTATCTCAGTTGGGGAAATTTTCCATTGCTGGGGGCAGCTTGCTCTTTCCCTTCTGTTTCTTTGAACGTTGGAGATACACACACACACAGATACAGGCATCCACACACACATATACATACACATATACATGTATATATGCACACACCTATTCACATGTACGTATATATGTATGCCTGTTCCCATTAGAGATATCTATATATACACATGGGCTTCCTTGGTGGCTTAGCTGGTAAAGAATCCACTTGCAATGTGGGAGACCTGGGTTTGATCCCAGGGTTGGGAAGATCCCCTGGAGGAGGGAAAGGCTACCGACGCCAGTATTCTGGCCTGGAGAATTCCATGGACTGTATGTATAGTCCTTGGGGTCGCAGAGTTGGACACAACTGAGCAACTCTGATTCATTCCCTCATTCATATATATACACATACACATATATATGACTTATCATCACACACACACGCCCGTTTACATAAAACTGAGGGCTTCCTAGGCGATGCTAGTGGTAAAGGAGACGTTAAGATGTGAGTTCGATCCTTGGGTCAGGAAGATCCCCGGCAGGAGGAAAGGGCAACCCACTCCAATATTCTTGCCTGGGAAACCTTTGGACCGAGGAGCCTGGCGGGCTACAGTCCGTGGGGTCGCAAAGAGTCAGACACGACTAAAGTGACTGAGCAGACACATGTGTAACCGATTCACTTTGTTGTACACCTGAAACTAACACAATATTGTAAATCAACCCTACTCAATAAAAATTTTGAAAAAATATACACTCAGTGTGTGTAATAACTGAGAAAATAATTTGAAAAAGAATAGGCACATGTACATGTATCACAGAACCACTTTGCTGAACACCCAAAATTAACACAATGTAAATCAACTATACTCTGAAAAAAATTTTTTTTTCAATATATACTCACTAGTACATATAGCACAAGAGAACTCCAGTCAATATTCCATAATAACCTAAATGGGAAAAGAATCTGGAAAAGAATAGATGCAACTATGTGTATAACTGATTCACTATGCCGTACACGTGGAACTAACACAACATTGTAACTCAGAAAGATGCTGATAAACGTTTTAAAAATGTCTGTACTCACTACTATGTGAAAGTGAAAGTGTTAGTCACTCAGTCATGTCCGACTTTTGGCTACCCCCTGGACTGGAGCCCACCAGTCTCCTCTGTCCAGGAATTCTACAGGCAAGGATACTGGAGTGGGTTGCTATTTCCTTCTCCAGGGGATCTTCCCAATCCAGGGATCGAACCTGAGTTGTGGGTTCTTTACCACTGGTGCCACCTGGGAAGCCCAAGAATACTGGAGTGGGTAACCTATCCCTTCTCCAGGGAAACTTCCTGACCTAGGGATCGAACCAGGGTCTCCTGCATTGCAGCCAGATTCTTTACCAGCTGAGCTACCAGGGAAGCCCTATTGAAAATGAGCTTCCCAGGCGGCTCAGTGGGTAAAGAATCTGCCTGTGGTTCAGAAGATGTAGGAGACGTGATTTCTGTTCCCCACCAGCCTAGGGGATTCTCCACATACGTGGAACCAGGGGCCACCCCCAGGGACCAGGGGTTGCTTCAGCCTGCTGTCATTGGAGAGCCTGCCTCCCTAAGTCTCGGCGGGAGTCACTCTGCTCTCCTGGGTGAGCTTTCTGGGGCTCTCTGTGCTGAAATGTTTTCCTTCAGAGCTGACAAGAGTAGGGAGCGGTGCATGTGCACCGTCAGACGTGGCGCTGGGGCAACGCCAGATCACACCCTCCACACAACGGGCTCACAGCATTGTGCTGTTCAACCCAGGGGTGCTGTGGATTCAAGCAGCAAAGCCCAAACCAACGGGATCTTTGGGAAATGAACAATTGCATACATCCACAGCCGAGTAAGTCAGAGCTGCAGACGCAGGGCATGTCCCCCCAGAGTCTGGTCTGTGGGTGTCTGGTCTCTGCTTTCTACCTTTTACATTGGAGTACAGTTGATTTACAACATTGTGTTACTCTCTCCCGTACAATAACATGAATCAGCTGCGTGCGCAAGCGTGTGTGTGTGTGTGTGTGTGTGTGTGTGTGTGTGTGTGTGAGAGAGAGAGACAGTCGCTCACTCGTGTCTGACTCTGCAACCCCGTGGACTGTGGCCTGCCAGGCTCCTCTGTCCTCGGGATTCTCCAGGCAAGAACGCCGCAGTCGGTCACCAGGCCCTCTTCCAAGGGATCACCCCAGCCCAGGGATTGAACCCTACCTCGTGGGCAGATTCTTTACCATCTGAGCTAGCAGGGAGCAAGTAGACATATCTCTCCTCCCTCTTGAGCCTCCCTCCCACCCCCGATCCACCCCTCTAGGGCATCACAGAGCCTGGAGCTGATCTCCCTGTCTGCACCCCAGCTGCCCACTGGCTGCCTCTTTTACACGTGGTGGTGTGTACATGTCGGAGCTACTCTCTCAGCTCGCCCCACCCTCTCCTTCCCCCACTGTGTCCACCAGTCCTTCCCTACGTCCGCCTCTTTGCCAAACCTCCGGGCTCTGTCCCTCAGCATCCAGCCGAGAAAGCAGGCTATGGGAGGGACGCATAAAAGGATGAGGGGGAGGCGAGGAAAGATAAGCAAGCTGGTTCACCGTCACAAATACATAAAACAATTAGCGATGAGCTACCGATATGTCTACGGGACTGCATTTCTGATGAACGTATAAATAATTTAACGGGGTGTCTCTTTAGTCTTGGGAGTGTCTGCCATTATTTACTGGCCTTGTGTTGACGGCCTCTCCCTGGTCTGTCCGAGGGACCGGCGGGTTTTCATGCTCTTAAGGGCTCCGCCAGCAGAGCCATTAACAAGCCCATTAGCATAATCCCTTGTGATACATCAACGTAGGAAAGTCCGTCCTTCCGTGGGGCTGGATGGAATGGGGCCAGGGGGAGGGGGCGATGGCTTTGAAGAGTTTATGATTCAATAACTATCCATTTGATAAGCAATTAAAAAGATGTTTGGAGACACGGGGAGTGGAGACAATGGCAGGCTTTGGGATGTCCAGAACCGAAGAGTTGCTAGGAGATTTGTCTGCTCGCCCTCTCTAAGTTTGCGTCCATCTCTCTGCCCCCAGGAAGACTGGCTGGTTACCTAGAAGCTGTCAGATTAATGTAGCGCGTCCCATGTGGAGCTGGGGCAGGGGCAGAGGGTGGTGGTCCCCCAGGGTAGAGAAGTGATGGGCCTACCTCTCTCCCATCTGAGCACCCACAACCTCAGAGCAGCCCTTCATGTCTGATGACTCCAGCTTGCTTCCTTTTATTAAAAACAAAAACAAAAACCCAAAAACCTTTTAATTGGATTGGGGTACAGCTGGGAGATGGTGAGGGGCAGGGAGGCCTGGTGTGCTGGTGTCCATGGGGTCGCAAAGAGTCAGACATTGCTGAATAACAAAAACATAGCCAATGAACAATGCTGTGATGGTTTCAGTGAAGGGACTCAGCCACACATGCACACGTATCCATTCTCGCTCAGACTCCCCTCCCATCCCGGCTGCCACGTGACATTGAGCAGACTTCCCCGTGCTGTCCAGCAGGTCCTTGCTGGTTCTCCATGTGAAACACAGCAGTGTGTCCATGTCCATCCCAGACTCCCTGACCGTCCCTTCCCCCATCCTTCCCCCTGGTGACCATAAGGTTATCACAGAGTATTGAGCAGACTTCCCTGAGCTGTCCAGCAGGTCCTTGCTGGTCCTCCATGTTAAACACAGCCGTGTGTCCATGTCCATCCCAGACTCCCTGACTATCCCTTCCCCATCCTTCCCCCTGGTGACCATAAGGTTATTACAGAGTGTTGAGCAGACTTCCCTGAGCTGTCCAGCAGGTCCTTGCTGGTTCTCCATGTGAAACATTCACCTTTCTTCCTTTTCTGGGATGTCATGGCAGTTATCTGGACCTAGATATGGGCATGGACTAATGGAGATCACAGGTTTTAAAGGAGGTGGATGTAGTGGTTTAGTCGCTAAGTCATGTCCAATTCTGGTGACCCCATGGACTGTAGCCTGCCAGGCTCCTCCGCCCATAGGATTCTCCAGGCAAGAATACTGGAGTGCGTTGCTATGCCCTTCTCCAGGGGATCTTCCTGACCCACATATCGAACCCAGGTCTCCGGCATTGCAGGCAGATTCTTTACTGACTGAGCTATGAGGGAAGTCCAAAGAAGGTGATTAAACATATGGGGGGGAAAAAAAGAAGTGACAGTGTTAGTCACTCAGTGGTGTCCAACTCTTTGTGACCCCACTGACTGTAGCCTGTCAGGCTCCTCTGTCCGTGAAATTTTCCAGCTAAGCATACTGGAGTGGGTTGTCATATCCTTCTCCAGAGAATCTTCTTGACTCAGGGATCAAACCCCGTTCTCATGAATAGATAAAACATAAAAACGTCTACTTTCATCATCTTCAATTTTGTGGCTTAAAATACATGAACAATGATACACCGCCACCACTACTATCTAATTTCAAAGTTTTTTTTTTTTTTTCTTTCTCATCTCAAACAGAACCCCTGTCCCCAGGAAGCAGTCACTCCATACCGCCTACTCCAGCCCCGAGTAACCACGAAGCTACTTCCCATCTCTGTGGACTTGCCTGTTCTGGAAGTTCCCTGTCAGTGGAGTCACACACTGTGTGTCCTTCTGTAATGGTTTCTCTCTCTCTGAGCATTGTGTGTTCAAGGTGCATCCATGTTGTAACCTGTGTCAGAGCTTCACTCCTTCTCATGGCTGTGTCATATTCCACTGTGTGGATGGACTTCATGCTGTTTATCCAGCCATCCATCCACCCATCCACCCATCCGTCATCCATCCACCCATCCATCCATCCATCCATCCATCCATCCATTTATCCATCCATCCATCCACCCACTCATTCATCCATCAAACATCCACCCATCCATCCACCCTTCCATACATCCATTATTCATCCATCCATCCATCCACCCATCCATCATCCATCCATCCATCCATCCATCATCCATCCATCCACCCACGCATCATCATCCATCCATCCATCATCCATCCATCTACTCCTCCATCCATTTATCCATCCATCCATCCATTCATCTACTTATCCATCCATCCACCCACCCACTCATTCATCCATCCATCCATCCACCCATCCATCATCCATCCATCCATCCACCTGTACATCCATCCATCATCCACCCATCCACCCATGCATCACCATCCATCCATCCATCATCCATCCATCTACTCCTCCATCCATTTATCCATCCATCCACCCATTCATCTACTTATCCATCGATCCACCCATCCACACATCCATCTATCCATCCACCCATCCATGCATCCACCCACCCATCCATCCACCCCTCCATCCATCTACTCCTCCATCCATTTATCCCTCCAGCCACCCATCCATCCATCCATCCATCCATCCACTTATCCATCTATCCATCCACCCATCCATCCATCCACCCATCCATGCATCCACCCACCCATCCATCCACCCCTTCATCCATCTACTCCTCCATCCATCGATTCATCTACTCATCCATCCATCCACCGATGCATCCACCATCCATCCACCCATCCATCATCCGTCCATCTACTCCTCCATCCATCCATCCATTCATCTACTTATCCATCCACCCATCCACCCATCCTTCCATCTATCCACCATCCACCCATCCATCCACTGTGGACACTTGGGTTGCTTCCGTCTTTGGGAGGCCTAATACAATGTTGACAAACAGTGAAAATGCTTCTGCCCTTTTGCAGTGACTCTGACTTTCCAAGGAGAAGGGATCAATGTGGTGTACACTTGGGTTGTTTCCACCTTTAGAACTTTTGTGAATAATGCGTGTACAAGTATCTGCTCGAACCCCAGCTTTCAAGTCTTCGGGTGTCTAGGTAGGAGCCATTTCACCACATCGTGATGTCAGTCTGTAAGCTTGGTGCTTCAGACCCCTGCCTGGGACACCTGTCCGTCTGTAGTCACTACCAGGGGTATGGAGACGGCAAGACACTCCTGAGTAGTATCCACACAGGCGCGCCGAGGACAGCCCCTGCGGATAGTCATGCAGGTAACGGGAGGGGAGCAGCATCCACACTGGGATTGAAGACATCGTGCCACCCTCCAGGGCTCCACCGGATGCTGGCTTTGTCCGTCTGTTTGTCCACGTGTTTCTCGGGCTGAGCCTTCTCATATACCAGTCTGCAGGGGGTGGTTGGTGGGGAGAGCAGGAAACAGGCTGAGTGCTTCTGGGGGTCACGCCAACTCACAACAGTAAGGGCTCTGAGGAGGACGCTGCATCATCCAGTCCTAAGAAGGTCCACCTAAGGGGTCCACCCGTCCGAAGGTTAGCATGGTAGGTGCCGCTCAGGTGTGCCTGGTACAGAGTCTGTGTGTGTGTGTGTGTGTGTGTGTGTGTGTCCATGCAAGGCTACAGGGTTTGTACAAACACCAACGTCCTAATGGCTTCCATGAACTATGTTGTTCTTCTTCTTCAGTTGCTCAGTCGTGCCTGACTCTTTGCAACCCCATGAACTGCAGCACGCCAGGCCTCCCTGCCCTTCACTATCTCCTGGAGTTTGCTCACGCTCATGTCCATCGGGTCGATGATGCCATCCAACAATCTCATCCTCTGTCGCCCCCTTCTCCTCCTGCCCTCAGTCTTTCCCAGCATCAGGGTCTTTTCCAATAAGTCAGATCTTCGCATCAGATGACCAAAGGACTGGAGCTTCCGCTTCAGCATCTGTCCTTCCAGTGAAGATTCAGGGCTGCCTGTCCCCTGAACCCGGATTTCAGGAATGCCCAGCCTAGCTGCACGGGAGGGGTCAAGCTGGCCTTGGATGGCCTGGGATAGATTCCTGTCCTCCCCGTGGTCACTCAGTAACCCCGGTGTCAGACCCAGTGGTTTCATGACTTGGTTTCCCTTCTGTTTGTGGAAGGAGGACCTCACCTGGAGGCTGGTTCTGAGAACCCGGCAAGTGGCACAGTTCTTGTATGTGTGTTTGTGGCTGTCAGGGTGGGGTCCCTCTGGCTCTGTAGGTGTGTGTGGGGGGGCGGGTTGCTTTTTGGTCTCTCCCCAGGCAGGTCACTGGTGGTCAGATGGTAAAGAATGTGCCTGCAATGCAGCAGACCCGGGTTCGATCCCTGGGTCGGGAAGACCCCCTGGAGGTGGAAATGTCAACCCACTCCAGTATTCATGCCTGGAGAATCCCCATGGACAGAGGAGCCTGGTGGGCTACAGTCCATGGGGTGGCAGAGAGTCAGACACGACTGAGCGACTGACACCTACATTACCTAGGCAAATCGGGAGCACAGAGAGCAGTAGATTCTGCCGGAGGAAGGCGAGATGAAGCCGGATTCCCATCAGGAGAGGGGCAGGTGGGGGACCTCTGAGTCAAAGTTCCTGTCTCCCTCCGCGTGAGGATGCGAGACGCTGTTGGTCCAGTCCCCGCACCCACAGGGCGACTCCCTGGGCACAGATGCTGACCCGGGAGCCTGTGCTGCGTGGTCCACAGCCGGAGGTGACCTTGAGTGAGTGAGTGACACTGTAGCCCTGCCAGGCTCCTCTGTCCATGGGGTTCTCCAGGCAAGAAGATTGGAGCGGGTTGCCATTCCCTTCTCCAGGGGATCTTCCCGACCCAGGGATCGAACCCCGGTCTCCTGCATTGCAGGCAGGTTCTTGACTGGCTGAGCCACCAGGGAAGGCCTAGCAGTGACCTTAGCAGGGAGCATCTAGTTTCCTCAACTGCCAGTCAGGCAAGCTGGCTCCAGTGGGACGGGGCGATCCCTGAAGAGGGTCCATTCTGCCCTGGATGGGAGCTGGCGGGCAGGGAGCCCCGAGGCTGGACCCCCGGAGCATCTTTGCTTGCTGGTGGGGCTGCAGGTGGGGTGGAGCAGTTGGCTGAGCTGCTGAATTAACACAGAAGGTCATTAGTGAGCCCCTTGGGGCCTGAGAAAGTGGATGAGATGTGTCAGTTTCTCCAGGGTGAGAAACTCTGCTGGTTCCTCCATCCGCCTCCCCCATACCCCCAAACCGGGGAGTAGTAGGGGGAGTTCCAGATGAGATCATTGGAGCTGACGGGAAACCCCCCCCCCCAGAACAAGGGGACGGGCATTTAAATACCAGAAGCACTGGCGTGATGGGAGACGGAGGTGGACTGGAGCACGGCTGGCTTTGGGGCAACAGGTAGGAGCCCCCCCCCAGCCCAGCTGCCCCCACCCTGTGCCTGATGACTGATGCTCCCAGCGCCCGTGTCCTCAGACGATAACCGTTTCCACGTTCCTCTGAGTCTCTGACGCCGTGGGCTGAGCTTTCGCTGGAGCGAGAATTTGTGTGCGTGTGGGTCTCATTTACATTTCAATTTCGGCCTCATGAATGCAATACCGAGAGCTGCAAATTAATAACGGGAGCATGAGGAGGTTGCCCCACCGCCGTGGAGGAGGGCGGAGACCCTGGAGGGGGAGTCCGGCCCCACCCCCAACTCCCACCCGCCGCTCCCGCCGGGTTCACCGTCTCGGCATTGTGTTTCCGAGGGCGCTTCATTTAAGAGCCGCGGTGAATGACATTACAGAGAGCGGCAGATCTGTAGTGACACAAATTTATTTCTGTTCCCGGCTCCCGCGGTATATTCTCATACAATCGGGGGGCTATTTGTCTGGGGACAATTTAGTTTCCATGAAAAATTTAAATGGTTTCTGTGGCGAGAAAATTTAATTTGTTTCTCATTTGCTACAGCAGGTATGAAAGGAGAAAGGATCGGGTGTCTGATGGGCTGAAATTGTCACCGGCTCCGTGCTGGGTGGCCTTGCCCTCCCAAGGCCGCGGGGGGAGATGGCAGGGGTGGTTGGGTGGCGGTCTGGGTCTTCGAGACGACATGCCTCCCCCTGCACCCTCCGCCCCCCGCCCCAACTTGGAGAACCGGTAACCTTAAACCAACTTACAGAAAACCTTTGGGGAAACTGCCAATCACCCGGAAAACAACGTTTGCATCGATCCGCTGTCCGCGTGATTTATGGCTTCATTTTACGGTAATTGAGAATTAGTAGGAAGATTAACAAGACTCAACACCGCAGCGGGGTATGCACCGCTAAGCGCAGCAATTTGTCAAGCCTTTCTTACCCCCCCCCCCAACCCTGCAACCTCGAGCGGGGGTCCCCATCTAATTGAATTTGGGGATGACGCCGAAATTAATTGGACGCGGGCAGCTTTTCCGAATGGGAAGGGGCGGGGGGGGGGCGAGTGCGGGCAAGGGGGCGCTGCTCTTGCGTCCCCGACAGTCCCCAGTCCAGGGGTGGGGGGGTCTCTCTACTCAAGGGCTGGCCGCCGCTCTAGGGATGGGTCCCGCTAGGGTCCCATGCATCCGCCCCCACCAAGAAGGATGGTATCTGGGGAATCCGATTTGGCCTCCCTTGGTCGGCCCATATGAACGATGGGGTGTCTCATTTTCTCTGACCATATCAGGATGAAGTTTTGAAAATGGACTTCTTTGCAGCCGTTGAGGTTGCAATCGCATTGGGGAATGGACTCTGGGGGGTTGTGGGCAGGGTCGGTGGCTGCGGAGGAGGGGACATGGAAGAACACAGAACTCCTAGCAGGAGTGGGAGTGAGGTGGCTGCAGCTGGGGGTCTGCAGCGGGCAAGAGAGGGGATGCAGAGAAGCCGTGAGGCCCCTAAGGGCTTCCTTCGGCTCTGAATGCTTCTCTCCAGCCCCTGAGATTTGCATATTTAAGGATCTCTTTACATTTGAACAGAGACAAACGTCCCCTGGGGCCCAGATCTGGCTTCTCCTTCCAGGGGCTGTTTTTTCCCTTGGGCTCCAAAAATCACTGCAGACGGTGACTGCAGCCGTCAAATTAAAAGACTGTTTGCTCCTTGGCAGAAAAGCTATGACAAACCTAGACAGCATATTAGGAAGCAGAGACATCATTTTGCCGACAAAAGGTCCATCTAGTCAAAACTGTGGTTTTTCCAGTAGTCATGTACAGATCTGAGAGTTGGACCATAAGGAAGGTGGAAGTGAAGTGAAGTGAAAGTTCCTCCGTCGTCTCTGACTCTTTGTGACCTCATGGACTATACAGTCCATGGAATTCTCCATTCCAGAATACTGGAGTGGGTAGCCGTTCCCCTCTCCAGGGAAGAAAAGAAAGTTGAACGCTAAAGAATTGATGCTTTTGAACTGTGGTGCTGGAAAAGACTCTTGAGAGTCCCTTGGACTGCAAGGAGATTCAACCAGTCCATCCTGAAGGAAATCAGTCCTGAATATTCACTGAAAGGACTGATGCTGAAGCCGAAACTCCAAAACTCTGGCTGGATGGTGAGGAATGTCCTCAAGGGCAACTGACCACGAAGGCAGGGAGCCGTCCACAGCAAACTGAGGCAGGAGTCAGGTGCCCCCCGCCAAGATAAAGCCATAGGAGATTCGTTCCCTATTGACCGAAACTCCAAGATGCAAACAGCAGGGCGATTGCAGGTGGACGCCGGGCCCTGCATAGACCTCATGTGCCCTGCATAGACCGCCTGCGCCCTGCATAGACCGCATGGGCCCTGCATAGACCGCATGGGCCCTGCATAGACCGCCTGCGCCCTGCATAGACCGCATGGGCCCTGCATAGACCGCCTGGGCCCTGCATAGACCGCATGGGCCCTGCATAGACCGCCTGCGCCCTGCGTAGACCGCATGCGCCCTGC
>JADEYB020000024.1:207192-220311 GCA_015832495.2 Alces alces
GCGCCCTGCATAGACCGCCTGGGCCCCGCTCCTGCAGTCGGCACGCTTCCTGAGCCAATGTGGGCAGAAAAGTTCGTTGGAGAGTCATGTCCAGGGATGTTTCCTCCCCCATGGGCCTCTTCCCTGAAGCCTCTGGAGGGAGAAACAGCTCTGGCGACACCTTGACCCCAGATCAGGTCTGGTCCGCAGGACTGGGGGAGGGCGAACGTCTCTTGTGTTCAGGCTCTTGGCTTGGGACACTTTGTTATGGCGGCACCAGGAAGCTCACGTGGTTTGGGTCCAGGCTGTGTGCATCTGTGCTATGTTGCTCAATCATGTCTGATTCTGCGACCCCACGGACTGTAGCCCACCAGGCTCCTCTGTCCATGGGATTCTCCAGGCAAGAATCCTGGAGTAGGTTGCCACGTCCTCCTCCAGGGGAATCTTCCTGACTCAGGGATCGAACCTGTGTCTCCTGCACTGCAGGCAGATTCTTTACCTCTGAGCCACCATGGAAGCCTTTATTTATTTACTACAATGGAATGCAAGCTGCATTAGAAGCAGGTATTAAAAGGTTTGGAAATTCACTCCAAGGACCCGCAGAATTTGCTAGGAGCCCTTGGACTGATGGTTATGGTACCCTAGGATGAAAAGTATTGGAAGCGTTCATCACTCAGTCGTGGGTGACTGTTTGCAGCCTGTGGACTATCCCACCAGCCTCTGTCCATGGGATTCTCCAGGCAAGAATACTGGGGTGGATTGCCATGCCCTCCTCCAGGGGATCTCCCCGACGCAGGGATCGAACCCAGGCCTCCCGCATTGCAGGCGGATTCTTTACCCCCCTTGAGCCACCCGGGAAGCCCCCACCTTGCTTTGGGTGAGGTTGAACGCTCCACCCAGGGGACTTCCCTGGTCAGTCAGTGGTTGACAGTCTACTTGCCAACGCAGGGGATGCAGGCCCAGCTCTGGTCTGTGAAGACCCCACATGCCGCGGGGGCTACTAAGCCCCAAGCTGCTCCACTACCGGGTCCGCGAGCTTCAACTACAGAAGCCTGCAGACCCCAGAGGACGTGCTCTGCAAGGAGAGAAGCCAGCGCAGCAGAGAGGAAGGTCTCTCTCGCTGCGGTGAGGGAAACGCCACGCAGTGCAAGGAAGGCCCAGTGCGGCGGAAAAGAAACACATTGATGAAAACTCTGCACCCAGGTCTCACGGGGCTCTGCCCACAGCAGACTGTCCATGGGGTGAGTCTGCAGTCTTCTGCAAAGACAGCCAAGGCCCTCCTGCTTGTCTGTCCTCTGACACGGTGGAGACAGCTCTCGTGTCCCTCGTGAGGGTCCGGTGTGGACCCCCGCTCGGTGACCCCGGCCTGACCGCCAGGCGGGATGCACTGTGATCACCTGCATCCCGGCGGGCGCTGCATCCGGCGTTGATCTCTCTCCTTACTGTAAAAAACCTGTTCCTCCGACCGCGTAATGTGATTTGCAAAATCCGATCAGCCATGTGCGTGAGGCACGCACGGGTCTCTCATCGCATTTGAGGGGGCCGTGGCCGCCGCTAACGCGATCCGGGAGGGACGCTTAACAGGACGAGGGGGTCGCTCACACGGTCCTCCGGAGGGGCTGGGACCAGGCGGGGGCGTCCCCGCCCTGTCCTCTGTGGTCCTGGAATGCCGCGGGTAAGCACAGCTTTCCAAGGCAGAGGGGGCACGTCGTGGACCCAGGACTCTGCCTATGGGGTGGACTGGGCTGGACTCCGTCCCCACTGTGGAGAAGGCAATGGCAGCCCACTCCAGTCCTCTTGCCTGGAGAATGCCATGGATGGAGGAGCCTGGTGGGCTGCAGTCCATGGGGTCGCTAAGAGTTGGACGTGACTGAGCGGCTTCACTTTCACTTGTTATTTGCATGCATTGGAGAAGGAAATGGCAACCCACTCCAGTGTTCTTGCCTGGAGAATCCGCATGGACGGAGGAGCCTGGTGGGCTGCTGTCCACGGGGTGGCAAAGAGTTGGACACGACTGAAGCGACTAACACGTTCACTTCTCTCTTTGCAGAAGTGATGGAGTGAAGGGTCTGAGAAGAGGTCCTCATGGATGGGGGTGGCCTTAAACCCAATGACAGGGTCCTTATAAGACCCAGAAGAGGAAAGACATGGACACAGAGGAGAAGCCACATGGAGACGGAGGCAGAGACGGGAGGGAGGCAGCCACCAGCCCAGGGACGGACGCCTGGAGCCCCCAGAAGCTGGGAGAGGCGGGGAGGACCCTCCCCTGGAGTCTCTGCAGGGAGCCCAGCCCCGGGACACCCTGACCTCTGGTGTCCAGCACCAGGGTAGGGGGTCGGGGGGCAATGGATGTCTGTTGTTTAAGCCTTCTGGTTTGGAGTTGTCTCTTGTGGCTTTCGCCACAGACTTATCCACCACGATGGCATGGACAAAGGCCGGTTGCAGTTGGATCTGGGAGTCTGGGCGTGAAACCGCGGCCTGGCTGGACAGCTCCTGGGGGCTCCGACACGCCCTGCCCATGGACAGCACGGCCGCACCGCTCGGAAAACCCGGAGGAAGCAGTCTCCGCCTGGCTGTGTGAACTCCACAGAAAAGCGTCTCCTCGGGTCGCCCCCGAGTGCGCCTTGCTGAAAACAAGCAAATCCACGCGGCTCCGCCGGGTCTTTGCTGGTCTTTGCTCTCCTGTCCTACCGTGTGACCATCGCTTTCACTTCTTAATAGACCCGTTTGCTCTCGCGTCTGGGCGCCAACCCTGCATGGAGACCTCCTAGTTCTGTAAGACAAATATTCTCCTTTGCTGCTGGGTGGGGGAGGGGGGGGGAAGCCCGAGTTGCTTTACTTGCATTAAATAAAAAAGTGCTTATTCACATGAGTGTCAAGGGAGGTGGGAAGCGGGGGCACCTGTTATGATCACACCTACCTTTCTGAGCTCCGGGTAAGCCGAGAAACATCTCGGAAGATTCACAATAAATCCAGCCTTGAGGAGGATGGATTCCTCCAAAATGAAATTGGGTACTCAGCTGCTTTCCATTATGGGTTTAAAAAAAAAAAACAAGCCGGTGTTTCCTTTCGTTATTTATGGGCTCTTGCAGCGTAATGGTTGTGATGATTAATACCGAATTTCTGAATTTATTCTAAAAAGGCACTTCATAAATATTGAACAGCGCCATTATCCGCAGGTACCACCATTTATTTTATTAAAATGGAAATTCAGAAATCATCCATAAAAGGGTATTGTGCGTTGCGAGGTGGACCCAGAGAGTTGGGAGGGAAATTTTTTTTTAAACCGTACCGTCATCACCGCCTGCCCCCTCGCCAGCCACGTGAGGTCGTCTGGGTTTGACCCAACCGGCCGTGTGGTTCCTGGTTTTGGGGGGCAATGCGTCTAAACTCTTGTCGTGTGGAGTGGATGGTGATGACATTGGAAAGTGGGTGGGCACGGCGGTATCTGGAACGACACCTGTTTTGGTTTTAATTTGGCACTGGCGAGGAAGAGCCCGCAGGGGTTCATGACAGACAGTCCCCATCAGACCTGGCGTGCAGGTGTTTTACGACTTGAGAATGTCCCCAGAAGGAGGGGACAGCAAGTGCGACAGTGCTCAGGTGTGATCCAGGGTGACTGTTACCTCCCAGAAGGTGTGAACCCATGTGAGTGTGTTTGTGTGTATGCACGGCTGTATCCTACTCTTTGTGACCCCGTGGACTGCAGCCCACCAGGCTCCTCTGTCCACGGGATTCTCCAGGCAAGAATATGGGAGTGGGTCACCATGCCCTCCTCCAGGGGATCTTCCTGACCCAGGCATGCAACCCGGGTCTCCTGTGTTGGCACGCAGGTTCTTTATCACTGAGCTACCAGCGGAGCCCATTCTTTAGGTGCGTGAGGGCAAAGTGACTTTGTGTTTTAAACATTTCCTTGGCTAAGGTAGGAGACGTAGGTGTTGACACACACCTGAGGGTTCTTTGAGTCGGAAAATCAATAAACACTGGGTATGGGCTGGCGACGGGATGAGTTATTAGAATACTGTTGAGATTATCCGGAGAGATCCTCTTGGATGTGGAAGATGAGATTATCACGGGGGGCAGCCCCCAGATACGAGGCTCTTGTAAACTCTCCTCATGAATTAAGCTGGCCCACTGCTTTTGCTTCATGAATGGTCGTGATTCTCAATATCTTCCTCAAGTATTCTATTTTTTTTTTTTTTTGAGGACTCAAAACCTCTGTTCTTGTAGCCAGGATTTTGTGTTAACTGAAGGAAAAGAATATTTTTTCAAACGTGTATTTTTTCCAGTACATTTTAAAAACCAATTTATTGACGTGAAATTCACGTCACATGAAAGTAACCGATTTAAAGTGCAAAATTCAGGGGGCGTTTAACACCGTCACTGTTGACTTGCCCCTTCTCTCTGGTCCCAGACATCCTCATCCTCCCGAGAGGGGGCGCTGTACTCATCAAGAGCCACTCCCTTCCCCCTGCCCCGCCCCTAGCCACGCTGAACCCACTTCCTGTCTCCATGGATTTGCCTGTTCAGGACGCTTCCTGTAAATGGAGTCACATGCTGTGTGTCTGCTTCTCTCTGGGAGCGTCATGTGTTCAGGGTCCATCCACGCTGCAGCCCGTGTTGGGGGGGGGGGCTCCACTCCTTTTCATGGCTGCATAATATTCCATTGCACAGACTTTTGCTTATCCACACAACCCTTTATGGACATCTGAGCCATTTTCTCCTCTTGGTTCTTGTGAGTGGTGCTGCTAACGATCATGGGGGAACACTTTTTAGTTGAGTCTCTGCTTTCAATATTTCGAAGTGTCTGCATAGTCACGGAGGGGCTTCCTAGGTGGCACTAGTGGTAAAGAACCCGCCTCCCAATGCGGGCAGATGTAAGTAACGTGAGTTCGATCTCTGGGTTGGGGAGACCCCCCTGGAGAAGGGCATGCCAACCCTCTCCAGTAATCTTGCCTGGAGAATCCCCGTGGACAGAGGAGCCTGGCGGGGCTACAGTCCATGGGGGTCGCCAAGAGTCACACGACTGAGGGATTAAGCTACAAGAGTGAACAAGTGGAAATTCTACATGTCACGTTTTTGAGGACACTACAGCTAGACTGTTACATCTCCAAGGGAAACGGAAGAGGCATGCCTACGTGAGTCTATTTTCTCTCTTTTCTCCCAAGCCGTCTACCGCAATGTGGAACCCATGACTGGGGGCAGGAACATGTGACCGAATGACTGGATGACTGGAGAGGGTGGAGTGAGCAGCGTGAGTCACAGAAAGAAATCTGCGGTGTGTCCAGAGGGGGTCTGTCTGTCTCCCCTCGACGAACTGGGCGGGGGGTGGGGTGAGTTGCTCCCCCCCACCTCCTTCTCATAGCCTCTTGGCCAGCAGAGAGACACAACCTCCCATAGGCAGTCGTCGGGACGGGAACAGAGTCAAAATTTTCTGTCACGTCATAAAACTCAAAAGCGTGTTTTCTTTTCATGCATTTTTATTTCTTCCCCTGCGCCAACATTGAGCCCGTCTCTCCCAGGCTCCTGGCGTTTCACTTAATTGCCCCAAATAAGAGGGCTTCCTGAGCAGACGGTTTCCTTTTCGAGACTGGGGTCGACGATGGGGGCACATGAGCCTTCGCTCTGAACCGGGAGAGCCCACAGCCCCCCGGGTCCCCTCGTCGGAAGCCCGTTGCCTTAGTGACGCTGCCCGTCTGGGTACCAGGCATCTCTCTCTCGTCTTCTGATGTCTTGAGTGCTGCGGTCGGACGTGGCAGGACGATGTGCGAGGCTCAGGAGGACACTTTAGTTTATTTCTTGTATTCCTGGAATTTTACCAACGGCTTTGAAGTGAGCTGGGTGGGGGTGGGGGGGTCTGTGATCTCTGGACAGAAACCAGGGGTCTGCATGGTCTCACTTTCACGTGACGAGTTGTCAGTAGCTGAGAGCTGGTGGAGGAAGACTGGATGTTTGAAGTTAGGATGAAGACTTAGGAGCTGCGTCGTGGACTGTCTACCTGTGTCCGTCTGTGGAGTTCCGTGACGCCTTGCTGAAGAAGAAGGTGGAAAGACCCCATGGGCTCTTTGTTCCCACGCCTGCCAGTGGAGTCTGTGGTCCTTGCGTGCGTGGCAAGTCGCTTCAATCGTGTCTGACTCTTTGCAACCCCATTGATGACACCTGCCAGGCTTCCCTGTCCTCCACTGTCTCCCGGAGTTTGCTCAAACTCATGTCTATTGAGTCCGCAATGCCATTCAATGGAGAAACAAACAGGAAGCTCCTCCAAAGGAGAGAAGAAATGTCCTATGAGGCTTGGGGTAAAGAGGAGGAGGAGGACCAGGAGAAAAAGATGGAAGAAGGTGGAGGAAGAGGAGAAGACAGAGAAGATGCAGGAGAAGGGCAGAGGGAGCAGGAGGAGACAGGATCTTTGGTCACACCATCTGTCTAGGACCCGGACTTCCTGGACCTCCAGCCATTGTGAGTCCTGGGTGAAGGGTGGAGTCCCCTTGTTTGCAAAGATACGTCTGAACCCTGGAGCCTCAGAATGGAAGCTTAGGTCTCCACAGATGTGATGGACTGAAGGGTCTGAGATGAGGTCCTCCTGGGTGGGGGTGGCCCTAAACCCCACGACAGGGTCCTCATAAGACACAGAAGAGGAGAGACACAGATGCAGAGGAGAAGCCACTTGGAGATGGAGGCGGAGACGGGAGGGAGGTGCCACCAGCCCAGGGACGGACGCCTGGAGCCCCCAGAAGCTGGGAGAGGTGGGGAGGACCCTCCCCTGGAGCCTCTGGACAGAGCTCGGCCCTGGGACCCCTTNCAGGGTCCTCATAAGACACAGAAGAGGAGAGACACAGATGCAGAGGAGAAGCCACGTGGAGACGGAGGCGGGGACGGGAGGGAGGTGCCACCAGCCCAGGGACGGACGCCTGGAGCCCCCGGAAGCTGGGAGAGGTGGGGAGGACCCTCCCCTGGAGCCTCTGGACAGAGCTCGGCCCTGGGACCCCTTGACCTCAGACGTCTGGTCTCCAGGGCTGGGGGAGGACGAATTTCGACGTGTTGGGTTCCTCAGCGTGTGGTCATCGGGTAAGGCCGCCCCAGGAAACCCCCACAGCAGGTATTTTTCAATCCAGGACCACGTCACATGGGTCCATCGAGGCTGTCCCTCCCCCTGCCTCTGTGGTCTGTGTCACACGTCACGACGTGAGATATTTCCTGTGCTGAGTGAGGAGCCCTTCTCAGCACCCACACGGGGCTGGATGTGTGGTCCAGCTCCCGTCCCTCCGGAATGAGGTGGGAACCACCATCACCTGCTGTCTTCTCACCGTCTCCCCGATGACGGCGAAGCCGGGAGGAAGTGATGGGCCCGAGGGTATTGTCACAGCCGGAATCCACAACGAGGGAGAGCTGATACAGGTTGTCTCATGACCCCTCTTCCCACGCTTTGAAATCACCTCTCTCATCGCCGTCACCTGGGGACGAAAACCCACATAAATCGCCCAGCTGTGTGTGGGTCATCTCAGGCTTCAGAGTCCATTTCAACCAACTGCATTATCCTCACCCCACCGCACCGTGAGCTTCCCTGGGTGCTCAGAGGGTAAAGAACCTGCTTGCAATGTGGGAGACCTGGGTTCAGTCCCTGGGTTGGCAAGATCCCCTAGAGAAGGGAATGGCAACCCACTCCAGGATTCTTGCCCAGAGAATCCCATGGACAGAGGAGCCTGGCGGGCTACAGTCCACGGGGTCACAAAGAGTCAGACACGACTGAGTCATTGACACTTTCACTTCATCTGACGAGGAACGCCAAGGAAACTTCTTGTGGAGATGCTGTTTACGAGTGTGTTTCCTTCCTGAGATTGCTAAGGACATTTCTCCAGCTTCAGACCAAGGAATACAGGTTGCAAAGAGGAAAAGGCGGAAAATGCTTTATTTTTTGTGGTTGGTTGGGTGTATCGGAATTCGAGACAAGTGGAAACAAATCAAGCTATCATTCCTCCTCTTTCTGAATAAGTCTTACTGGGGAGTGAGGGCACTTAGGTTCCTCGTGTTAAAGATAATACCACACGGACACTACACCGGATGAACACTGCGTTCCAGAGCCCCAAACAAAGAAAACCTTTTACAAACCCCCTGTGTCTAATTTCGTTTTAGAAAATTAGATACTCGGAATTTTGCATAAGATAACTGTATTACTGGTATGCAATTTGGTCTGGGTTGCTGGCTTTACTGCATGCAGTTGCTTAATAAAAAGTGTCAGTTAAAATGAAAATACAGCTTGGGTAATTAAATTTAATTGGATCTTGTCACTTTAAATCGTCTTCGTTTTGGAGGGTTTCCACGGAATTGCAGCTTCTGGTTTGCTAATTTCTTTATTGCAAGCTGCTGCTGAATGTGACCCGTCTCTAATAAACTGAGACCTTGCTTTTTCGGGGGCTCTGAACCGTGAAGGCAACAGCAAACAAAGGGAGGGGTGGCTCACGGGGGGATAGGGTTACCTGTGGCTTATTGACTTTCACCACCAGCTGGGAGAGTGTAGTTGTTACAAGCGGAGTGCAAGTCTCAGGGCTGCAGAAAGACGCCGGGTTTGTGTAACAGCCGTGAACACCATGGCACAGATAACATCACGTCCAGGGACGTTCTCTGCATACGCTGCCGCCAGCACGGAGCTGAGCTATCTGCTCCGAGCAACATGCATATGAGCGTATCAGCCTCCCTCGTATACAAAGACTTTTGTGTTATATTGGTCTCCCTGGATTAAGCAAGAGAATCCCCCATCTCAACATTGTCAATCACATCTGCAAAACCTCCTTTGTCCACATATGTATGCATCCTGAGGATTCTGATATCTTTAAGGGCCATTATTCAGCTGCCACAGATAGTACAGACATTCCAGCAAGGATGAGTAAACTGTTGTGTGAAGTACACAGGGTTCTGCAAACTAAAGCCATCACCCACCAGCCCGACGAACCCTGGCTGCTGCCCAGCATACTGGCTGCATCACCTGCTGGTCCTGCAAAGCTGGCTTTTGGTCCCAGAGGGATTCTATGTCCTTGTTACAATTCCCCAGACTCAGTGTCCGAAATCTAGAAAGATTCCCCTGTGAGGGAAAGATTGAGGCATATGCTCTGGTTCTTGGAATCATGACAATTAAAAGGGTTTGCAAGATCCCTTAGTGCTAGCTGGCCAAATCAAATGTACATACTCTGAACTGATTTCTCCATCAGCTCACGGGTCTCTTCTCCCCACCAGAGGTTGTCAGTTCTTTTACAGATAACTCCGGCTTCAGACCCACGAAGGCCTGAGCTGGACGCTTCCTGACCTGCTGAGCTCTCTTTAAAGGCATGCGGTGGATGCTGTCCAGCCTCAGATTTCACTTCTGTAAGATGTGAATCATCTACTTTTCCAGCTTTTCCCGTGAGAAGGGGACTTTCTCCTACATGTCTCCTCTGTTCCTTGTTGTTGACCTTGCATAGATTCCTGAAGCAGGGGTTCCCATAATTCTACATCTCCCCGGGTCTTTGATGGAAGCAGGGGTTCCCATAATTCTACCTCTCCCCGGGTCTTTGATGGAACCAGGAGCCATGAATGATGGACCTTGGTGGCCCTGACTGAGAAGCTGTGTCCTTGCAGGAGGATGCTGGGCTGGTGGTGTGCAGAGGGGCTGTTATCTTAGCCTTAGGAAGACGGTTTTCTAGTCATCATGTACGGATGTGAGAGCTGGACCCAAAAGAAGGCTGAGCGCTGAATAACTGATGCTTTTGAACTGTGGTGCTGGAGAAGACTCTTGAGAGTCTCTTGGACTGCAAGGAGATCACACCAGTAAATCCTAAAGGAAATCAACCCTGAATATCCATTGGAAGGACTGAAGCTGAAGCTGAATCTCCAGCACTTGCGCCACCTGATACAAAGAGCTGACTCATTGGAAAAGCCCCTGATACTGGGAAAGATTGGGGGCAGGAGGAGAAGGGGATGACAGAGGATGAGATGGTTGGATGGCATCACCGACTCGATGGACATGAGGTTGGGCAAACTCTGGGAGATGGTGAAGGACAGGGTAGCCTGGCGTGCTGCAGTCCATGGGGTTGCATATAGTCGAACACGACTGAACGACATCATGACATCATATCTAGTGGCAATGACCCTGCTCCCCCCTAGTTTGCCTCTGAGATTCTGACTTTGCAGCCCTGTCTCCCTTTTCCTGCCCATTCACACCCACGTAGGCGGGTGTTTCTGACAGCCTGACACAGCCCAGCTCACGTAAGCCCCGGTAATTTATAAAGGCTCTCAGGTTTACTATTCCATCTTTCCTCCTGTGTCCTAAACGATCAATCATTTTAATGGCATGCAGAAAGAACAACAAGCAAATCTGAGATGACACTCTTATCACCTATTTTCACGCAATTTTCTAAATCAAAACCCTCACCGACGCCAATAGAAAAACAAACGTGTGCTTCGAAAGCAAATAGAGAAATACTCTTGGGGCTTCCCAGGTGGCTCAGAGGTAGAGTCCGCCTGCCAATGCAAGAGACGTGGGTTCGAGCTCTGGGCCGGGAAGATCCCCTGGAGGAGGAAATGGCAACCCACTCCAGGGTCCTTGCCTGGAGGATCCCGTGGACAGAGGAGCCTGGCGGGCTGCGGGCCATGGGGTTGCAAAGTGTCGGACACGACTGAAGCCCACGGGCACGCAAACATGCCGGACATGGACATGCATGGTGACTTGTTGGCTAAAGTGTAGGTGTCTACACGTGCAAAGACAACGCAAGGATGAATGAGGTGAACTTGGTGTGTGGGAAGGGCAGCTGGCAGCCACCTCTCAGAAAAGATACGTGATGTGAACGCAAACCCTTACGGGTGTCTGCTCCCCACACCGACGACAGCCCAGCCCACCTCCAGAAACCAAACTCATGTTGCCGAGACAGAGAAGTAAAGATTTGTGACACAGCTCAATATTTTTGATGATCAGATTCACCAACTCAAAGGCCACTTAGGAGCCCTCATGTTAAGGGCTTAGATTTGCAAGGTGACATGTTCGTGGAGACCATATGGTCAGGGGTGGGGGCGTTGAGGATTTAAATAAGCTTGCAAAATGCATGACTCAGACGGCATGACTATATGTGGGAGGAAATGACCACGAAGAGAAACGTGGGGAAAATGTACTTTGGATTAACCTCAAATAAAACAAACTGGACTGGGGCTTCCCAGACGGCTGAGATGGTAAAGAACCCACCTGTCAATGCAGGAGACATGAGACTCAGGTTCGATCCCTGGGTCGGGAAGATCCCCTGGAGGAAGGCATGGCAGCGCACTCCAGTGTTCTTGCCTGGAGAGTCCCATGGACAGAGGAGCCTGGCGGGCTGCGGGCCATGTGGTTGCACAGAGTTGGACAGGACTGACCGATTAGCATGCATTCACAGCGGTCTGTCTAGTGGTGAAGATGCCACGCTCCCACTTCAGGGGACAGGCGTTTGCTCTCTGATTGGGGAAGTAAGACCCTGCAAGCCATGTGGTCAAAAGCAAACAAAATGGACTTCATGCTAACTGCTCCCTTTCTTAGTGATTCTCAGGAGATAACCCGAATTCTGACAAACTGGGAGGCGGCCAGGGCAGACATCCGTGTACATTTGTGAAGCCTGTAAGATACCAGTTCAGACGTATGCTTTTCGCTGGATCCATTTCCAAGTGAGCACATGGATGAAAACCCAAGCTGCCGCGCTGCTCTGCAGAGGCGCTCGATAAAGGAGACTTTGATGAGAAGATGAAAGCGTGTGGAAATTGTTATATTTGGTAGGTGAAATGCTTTCGCTCAGGGTAGCCAGAGAGACTCTCGTGCATCCTGTCAATTATTGATTTGTTTAGGAGACGGGGCTTCCCTGGTGACTCAGACGCTAAAGCACCCACCTGCAATGGCAGGAGACCCGGGTTCGATCCCTGGGTCGGGAAGATCCCCTGGGGCAGAAATGGCAACCCGCTCTAGTATTCTCTCCTGGAGAATCCCCATGGACAGAGAAACCTGGCAGGCTACAGTCCGTGGGGTTGCAAAGCGTCAGACATGACTGAGAGAGCAACTCTTCACTTCATGCTTCCAGTGGAATACGACGCAGCCGTGAAAAGGAGTGAAGCGCTGGCACAGGCTGCAATGTGGATGGACCCTGGACACGTGCTCAGTGAGAGAGGCAGACCCAGAAGGGCACGCGGGGTGTGGCTCTGTCTTAGGACATGTCCTGAACAGGCACATCCATAGACGGAAAGTGGATTCACGGCGGCCAGGGGCTGTGGGGCGGGGGAGGGGAATCTCTGAGAATGTGTCAGAGCCAGACAGAGGGGGTGTTTTCACAGTTGTGTGAATACACTCAATGTCACTGCTGGTCAAGCTTCTGTCTACATGTAAGGAAATGAAATGCAAAGAAGGTCAATTTGAAAAAGCCTGCCAAGATGGGAATACTGAAAATGGCACACAGGGAAGGAGGCATTGGCGGGTGGAGCTGGCGTTGAAGCCCACCCCCAACTCGAGGTCTCGGAGATCCGCTTGCTCTGACACCCGTCCCCTCGGCCCTGCAGCCAGAGGCCTTGTCCCACCTGGAGGCCAGGACAGGGTCACTGTCTGCGTCCCGGGCCCCTCGTGGGGCGTCCTTCACTCCACACAGCACGCGGGGCCAGTCCCACAGCACCCAACACCTCCCACCCTCGGTGTGGGGCCACTTCCACGCACGGCGCTGGGGGTGTCTGGGGATCCGCAACTGGGCATTTCTCGAGCCAAAGACGACTCTTGAAAGAGAGAGAGGTGTTGTCATCCTAAGACACAGAGCGGCCCGGAATGTCTTTGAAAGGTGTCATATTTCATCCGTTACCTCTGCTGAATTATTCACAAGGAGGTCTCCAGGTTTAGCTGGCTGTGGTTACCTGTGTGGACGGCAGGGTTTGCAGAGACTGCCTCCCATCAGATCTGCAGGGTCAAGACGAATGGTCCCCTAGCCTGGGGACACGGGGGTGTACGGCTTAGCATGGTCCTGCATTGCCCTCCGTTTATGGGGCTCCTGATTTCCACAATAAGAACAACTCCCACCCCCCCCACCCTGCACCCAAAGACTGAGATCTCAAGCCCCTTTCAGGAAAGAAGCCACCATACAGGCACTGGAGCTGGTCCCTTATAATATCTTCCAA
>JADEYB020000024.1:231418-259162 GCA_015832495.2 Alces alces
GGTGACCATCAGGTTATTACAGAGTATTGAGCAGACTTCCCTGTGCTGTCCAGCGGGTCCTTGCTGGTTCTCCATGTTAAACACAGCAGTGTGTCCACGTCCATCCCAGACTCCCTGACCATCCCTTCTCCCATCCTTCCCCCTGGTGACCGTAAGGTTATTACAGAGTATTGAGCAGACTTCCCTGTGCTGTCCAGCAGGTCCTTGCTGGTTCTCCATGTTAAACACAGCAGCGTGTCCACGTCCATCCCAGACTCCCTGACTGTCCCTTCCCCCATTCTTCCCCCCCTCCCCGGTGACCATAACTTCATTCTCTAAGTCTGTGAGTCTGTTTCTATTTCCTAAGCAAGTTCATTTGTGTCATTTCTTTTTCGATTCCACACGAAAGGGCTGTCGCACCGCAAGAAATTGCTTCCTAACGAGGGGGTGAGCGTTGTATGTCTGAGTGCACCCAAACACTGCCGGGACCCTGGTCCCGAGAGCATTGAAGACAGGTCCAAACAGGGCTCAGAGGCTCAAGCCCGAGACCCCGCAGGTCTCTTCCAAACCCCCGCAGAGGACGGTTCATCTTCGCCGGCGCCAGCATCCCCCACTGGCGTCCACGGAAGCCAGACGCGTCTCTCAGGCACTGATGGCGCTGCTCGGCATCCTTCTGGAGGACATCACGTCTCCAGTGGAAAGAACGGCCCGCTCACCCCGGGCAGAGCCAGCAGATTCCTCGTGAAATGAACGGCTGTGCAACACGCCCGCCGTCTGACTCTGGACAGTATCCCTAGTTCGTCCCCGAAGGAGACAGAGCAGTTTGCGGCCATGCAAGAAAGGCGCCCCTTCCCCAGTTCCATTTCAGTCCGCCAGCCTGCCCCGCCAAAAAAAAAAAAAAAAAAAATCCTGAAAGATCAAATTTTCTTCTCTTAGGATATCCATTTAAAAGCTCAGTCCTGAGTCATCAAGTTATTTCTTTTTTTAAAAGTCTGTATTTAATCTGCTAGCATCACAAGGGCCTTCGATTGGCCACGTGAAGCTGGGATGACTTTTGGAGCTAGGCACGGAGCTGCTTACGGCGGGACGGCCAAGTGTGAGCTTTCTGGGGTCATTTCCTGCAGTCCATGGCTCAGGGGGCGACTCAGAGGAAGGAGGAGACCTGTAACTTCACAGGGCACTGGGGAAAGGTAGGCGGCCCCGTGGGAAAGAAACTGCCTGCCGAGGCAGGAGACACACAAGACTCCAGTCTGGTCCCTGGGTCGGGAAGATCCCCCGGAGGACGGCCTGGCAATCCACTGCAGTGTTCTTGCCCAGAGAAGCCCAAGGACAGAGGAGCCTGGTGGGCTACAGTCCGTGGGGCCTCAGAGTCAGACGTGACTGAGTGATTAAGCACGTATATAATACACACATCTCATATGTACATGTACCTTTTTTATACATGTACATGCACACACACGTATCTGGAAAGTGGCTTTGGTTTCCAGCTAAGAAACACATGTGTGAAACCTGTTTTTGAAAAAAACTGAGGCCATATCCACCTCCCCCCTCCCAACCTTGCTTTTTACTTGAGTCTGTGTGTTTAAACAAGTGTGCCCTTAAACATACTTCTCAGAAGCTGCGGTCAGTGTAGCTTGGACTCCGTGTCGAGTTCTGAGGGTAACTGACATATTTTCTCCAGAATCCCTTTTCCCTCTGAGCCTCCCGCTTGGTAGATGTTAAATAAGTATTATTGGAGAGAGCGATCATTCCCGTGTGTTTACGCAGCTTGCTAATTTTAAGAGAGGACAGAGTGCGTTTATAAACGCCCGGCACCCCCTCCGTCGGAAGAAGCACAGGTTTGTCCGTCCCCAAGCCTTCCCCCGGCATGTCTGCATTTTTAAAATACAAGTCTGACCGAGATCTCCGAAAGGCATCTGAAAAATGTCTTCATGTGTATAAAGCCTTCATCTCCCCATGGCCGGACGGCTCAAAAATAGATGAAATGGGATTTCTGAAACGTTCCCAGAAAATCCCGTTTGGGCTAAAACTAACATTCGGTGCTAGAAAAGAATGGGAAATCATAAAATACTGAAAGCAAGGGGCTTAGGCTAGCGTTATAATTTCAGTCAAAAGAATAGCCTGTTATACGGACATGAAACTCATACTTGCGGTAGCGTGGGGAAATGTGATCGGGTGATGTGGAAAGTAGACAGCGTTTCGGTGACTTCCATCGCAAATCCAAAGCGCACCACCACAGATGTATGGGACTCTGGACCCCCTATTTTTGGCAACAAAATGTTATCGTTAGGGTTTTTTTTTTAAATTTTTAAATAAACGTTTATTAGAGAAAGAGTTACCAGCCTCTAAATGATCAAAAGTCACAGTTTTATACACCGATCCCGCTCTTGCCTCATTTTATCAAGAAAAGTTTAATATTGTCACCTTTCTGAGTCTTGCCAGCTCTGGGATAAGGCGAGCCTTTCTCTGAGCTCCACGAGAGGAAGATTTGGAAGCACTTGGTAACAAGACACCAACAGTGAGAGTTCGAACGCAGAGGAGAATGTAACACAGGAAACAGCTTCATCTGCTCCGTATATTTTAGACGTTGAAAAATGAAGTGCTTTGGACAAAAACAAATATCAGATTATTTCTCCGCACCCCCCCCCCCACCACCCTGACTCCTGGAATGTTCTGCTAATGCTGAACTGAAAACAAATCGAAAGAGAAAAGGAGAACTTGAGAAAAATAATACACATACTTAGAGTCTGTTTGGAGGGTGAAACGGTGTTTAGAAACAAATTGGGTAGCTGGGATGTTTCTGTTTGGCTGCAAGCTGGCCGCTGATATCACCAGAATCTTTTTCATGCTTAAAAAATTAGGCTAGGTTACCAGTCTTCAGTTTCGATTAGATCACTGCAAAATGAAAAATCCAGACACACTAAGATATTTTTAAGGTGTAGTATTTCCAGCATGCACAAACATTTACCCTGACCTTCCCTTGTGGGATGGGGTTTGTATGCTGTGTGCCTCCTTTTTCTGCTAATCTGTTTTCCATCTCCGCGAGGCCGCTAGACTTGTTACCCGTGTCCAAGTAATTCTATATTTTAGACAGGTGAGGTTAGAAATGACCAGTTTATCCTGTGGCCACGGGATACACCATCTATATTAATTTCCTCTTCATTTCTTCTGGCCGAGTCTACCATTTCTCTGAAATATTTTTATGATGATTAAACATGAGTCTTTAAATATTTAAACCACCCCCAAGAGTGTGTATGTTAATTTTGAAAACTGTGGCTGTGTTTTCCATCAATCTTCCCACTGTTTCTTTTTTTTTTTTTTTTTCTTCTTTCTTTCTTTCCACTCCTTGCTTCAACCATCATCCTGGCATTGGTTTAAGGAATCCAGATCTCACCCTTTCTGTGGCTTGAACCGGTGTCTGGAGTTTTGGTTCTAGAATTCCATCTGTTCTGGGTACATGTGCCTGGGAGCCTGTGTAAGCAGCAACTCAAAGCTCCCTGGGACTTTTCTGTCTCTCTTGGGTAATACAAATCCTGAAGGTAGGCGGCACAGATTGGGGCAGAGGCTCAAAGACGTTGTGCAGGTCTTTCTACAGCTTTTTTTGTTTGTTTCTTTCCATTTTTGCATTTTCTTGGTGGCTTGTCAGGTGGTGCTAGTGGTAAAGAATGTGCCTGACAATGCAGGAGACCCAGAAGAGATATGGGTTCAATCCCTGGGTCAGAAAGATCCCCTGGAGGAGGGCGTGGCAACCCACTCCAGTATTCTTGCCAGGAAAATTCCATGGGCAGAGAAGCCTGGCACATTGCATGCAGTTGCAGGAGAGGCAGGCACAGCTGAGCACCTGAGCCCCAGTGGGCATGGTTGAGCAGCTGAGCACCAATGGCTTGTCACAAAATGGCTACTGTAGCTCCTGCCATCATGTCAACATTCCAGATGAGATGAATAAGAAATAACAACCAACAACACGGCAAAGGGGTGGGGGGGAATTATCAAGGGAAGCTATTCCCCTTTTGTAGAATTTGTAAGCCCCACCTGACAATGCAGCTGCCCCCATGGGGGAGGGAGACTGGAAAACCAAAGAAAAGTGTGTATGTGGTCGGGTATCTGGTGAATCCTACAAAATGGGAGTTGAGGAGTGAAGATGGTGGGGAGACAGGATAGAGAGCGCAGAGTTTTCTGCATGCTCAGGTGAAAATACCGTCCTCCTGTTTCTTCTCTCCATGTAACGGTGGTGCTGGTGGTTTAGTCGCTCAGGTGTGTCTGACTCAGGACATGCTGTGGGTGACACTTTGTGGTTTCTTTCAGGGCAGAGAAAATAGATGGTCTGAAAAGAACAGACCCGAGAGCCCAGTTCCCTTGCTAAGTCCTCTTTCCAGAGCAAGACAAAAATATTCCCTAGAGCAGGACAAAGGTGGTGTGTGTCTCCTTTACTTTCAAGGACCCCTCAGCAGAAGGTTTGCAATTATTTTCCCATTAAGAAGTCAGACCAGGGAGAGAGGGTAACACGGGCGTAGGGTCTGAGAATTAATCAGCCTGGGAAAAGCTGGGTGACTCCTTCGACCCACGGGGGGCTGAGCCCATAGTCCAGGGACAGCCCTGAATTCCGGTTTATTCTTCTTGTCATACACACAGGATGACTTAAAAATAGTGTTTGCATCCGAAATGCTACCATCTGTCTTCCTGAAAGACTCCAGATTTCCCCAAACCGGTGCAAAGAGCTGGATTAAAAGTCTGGCCATCAATTCTGACCAGGGCACTATACCTCACCGATATGTGTTTCCAGGAAGGCTTGGTGGGAGTCATCAGCTAGGCAAGCGCTCAGTAACTCAGCCGTGTCCGACCCCATGGACTGTAGCCTGCCCGGTTCCTCTGTCCACGGGCCTCTTCCCAGGCGAGAAAGAACACTGGAGTGGGTGGTCATGCCCTCCTTCACATCAGCTAGGAAAAGGTGCTCCTAAAAATGTATTTCCCCGGTGGAAAAATCCAAGGACCCTCACTGGCTCCCTGGGGCCGAGTCAGTAATTCCCCTTAATTTTGCTTCCAGTCTCACAAGCTTTCCATTGCATGAAGGAAAATTATCAGTGTTCTTAATACTGTATTTACTCGCAATATTTTCAGTGGGCCATGAGTTAGGTTCCCTGAGATGAAAGATGATTTTAAAAATTGCTAAAGGTAATGATTTTTTATAGCTTAATTTAGATTATATTGAAAATTATGAGAGGGGGGAGAGAGTAAAAAAAAAAAAAACTCAAGATCTCTGATACCTTAATAAACATCTCCTCGTGTTTGCAATTTAAATACTAACCTCCGTCATATATTTTGTGTATTCATATTTCAACAATAAGCATTTGTAGCATGGTAATATCTTTATTTCCATACTGTGGCTTTAATATACCACGGAGGGGCTGGGAGCCATGTTTCACCCAATAATTATTTCCGTTAGAACCAGCAGGCTTTAGAGAAGGGCTGTGGCACTTTTTCCTAGGTGGAAAAAAAGGTTTCTTTTCTTGCCTCTGCTTTAGATGAACAAGTGAAAAGAACTGATTCGAAGTAACTCATCTTTGTTAATCCCAAACTCCTAATTTCTCCCTTTTGCACATTTCCCCTTTGGTCACCATAAGTTTGATTTCAAAAACTGTGAGTCTGTCTTTGCTTTTTAGAGAAGTTCATAAGGATCTACAGAGACACACGACTATATATAAAACAGATATACAACAAGGACCTACGTATAGTGCAGGGAGCTCTACTTAATAGTCTATAATGAACTCTGTGGGAAAAGAATCTAAAAAAGAAGAATATATGTGCATGTATAAGTGAACCACACATCTACAAAAGAATGAAAATGTGTATGAAGTGAAGTGTTAGTGGCTCAGTCATGTCTGACTCTTTGTGACCCCCATGGACTGTAGCCCACCAGGCCCCTCTGTCCATGGGATTCTCCAGGCAAGAAGACTGGAGTGGGTTGCCATGCCCTCCTCCAGGGGATCTTCCCCAACCCAGGGATCGAACCCATATCTCCCATACTCCAGGCAGACTGTTTAACAGTGAGCCACGAGGGAAGTCCACGTATAACTGAATCACAATACGGAATAGCTCAATATGCGTTAATAACCTATATGGGAAAAGAATCTAAAAGGGAATAGACACAGCTCTATGTAAAACTGAATCATGAAACCAGTTCCTGATGCTCAAAAGGCAGGGGACCACTAGTTGAGAGGAATGGAAATGCATCAAGAAAGAGATGGGAGGAAAAAATTATCAGGCAAGAGACATGATAGGGAAAGATGGGGGGGAAATGGACCTTGTTTTAAACACTAAACATGTGTACAGTGGAATATTACTCAACCATTAAAAAGAAAGAAATGATGCCATTTGTAGCAACATGGATAGACTAAGAGATTGTCATACTCAGTGAAGTAAGTTAGACAAAGAAAGACAAGTATCATATGATATCATTTAAATGGAGAATCAAGAAAGGAATGATACCAATGAATTTACTTACAAAACAGAAAGAGACTCATAGACCTAGAGGATGAACTCATGGCTGCTGGGGGGACAGATGGAGGGGAAGGGATAGTTAGGTGGTTTGGGATGGACCTGGACACACTGCTGTGTTTAACATGGAGAACAAGGACCTGCTGGACAGCACAGGGAACTCTGCTCAATGTCACGTGGCAGCCGTGATGGGAGGGGAGTTTGGGGGAAAATGGATATAAGTACATGTGTGGCTGAGTCTGAGAACTGTGGACTTCCACATGTTCAAGCTGGATTTAGAAAAGGCAGAGGAACCAGAGATCAAATTGCCAACATCCACTGGATCATTGAAAAAGCAAGAGAGTTCCAGAAAAACATCTGTTTCTGCTTCATTGACTACGCCAAAGCCTTTGACTTTGGGGATCACAACAAACTGTGGAAAATGCTCAAAGAGATGGGAATACCAGACCACCTGACCTGCCTCCTGAAAAATCTGTATACAGGTCAAGAAGAAACCGTTAGAACAGGACATGGAACAAGACTGGTTCCAAATTGGGAAAGGAGTACGTCAAGGCTGTACATTGTCACCGTGCTTATTTAACTTATGTGCAGAGTACCTCATGAGAAATGCTGGGTTGGATGAAGCACAAGCTGGAATCAAGATTGCCGGGAGAAATATCAATAACCTCAGATATGCAGATGACGCCACCCTTATGGCAGAAAGTGAAGAAGAACTAAAGACCCTCTTGATGAAAGTGAAAGAGGAGAGTGAAAAAGTTGGCTTAAAACTCAACATTCAGAAAACTAAGATCATGGCATCCGGTCCCATCACTTCATGGCAAGTAGATGGGGAAGCAATGGAAACAGTGAGAGACTTTCTTTTCCTGGGCTCCAAAATCACTGCAGACGGTGACTGCAGCCAAGAAATTAAAAGACACTCCTTGGAAGAAAAGTTATGACTAACCTAGACAGCATATTAAAATGCCGAGACATGACTTTGCTGACAAAGGTCTGTCTAGTCAAAGCTATGATTTTTCCAGTGGTCACATATGGATGTGAGAGTTGGACTGTGAAGAAAGCTGAGCGCCAAAGAATTGATGCTTTTGAACTGTGGTGTTGGAGAAGACTCTTGAGAGTGTCTTGGACTGAAAGGAGATTCAACCAGTCCACCCTAATGGAGATCAGTCCTGGGCGTTCATTGGAAGGACTGATTCTGAAGCTCCGATACTTTGGCCACCTGATTCGAAGAACTGACTCCCTGGAAAAGACCCTGATGCTGGGAAAGACTGAAGGCAGGAGGAGAAGGGGGCAACAGAGGATGAGATGGTTGGATGGCATCACCAGCTCAATGGTCATGAGTTTGAGTAAACTCCGGGAGATCGTAATGGACAGGGAGGCCTGGCATGCTGACATCCATGGGGTTGCAAAGAGTTGGACACGACTGGGTAATTTCACTTTCGTATATATATAAGCACCAACATGATTCTCCCAGAAGCCCCTAGTAGGGTCACAAGAAAGTCAGATTTTCCCTTTTCATCTCTAGAACTCAGAATGCCTATAGGGGTGCCCCATATGAATGAGTTTGGTGTCGTTATTAAGCGTTAGTCACTCACTTATGTCCGACTCTTTGCAGCCCCATGGACTGTAGCCTGCCAGGCTCCTCTGTCCATGGGATTCTCCAGGCAAGGATACGGGACTGAATAGCCATTCCCTTCTCCAGGGGAATCCTCCTGGCCCAGGGATTGAACCTGGGTTCCCTGCACAGAAGCAGATTCTTTACTGTCTGAGCTACCAGCTGGTTAACGGCTTGGCATGAATGAGTAACTACACGGGGTCCCTGAATCTCATTTCCCTGTGGCCAAGATGAGATGCTGATTTGTTGTTTTTCTCTGCAGGAGGAAAGAAAAAGAAAAAAAGCCAGTATAAGGTCCCATAGCACCGGCAGAGTTTGGCAGTGATGGTTTCATAGGAGGGCTGGGTGGTAATTACGTGAGGTGAGCTCGGATCAAAATTCTCTGCAGCAGGTGCGTCTTGCCCTAGACCTGATGAGAAAGTAGTGGCTCCCCTCACCTCCCCTTTCATTGGAATGTGCCTTTGAGTGGAAATAACTTCCCCTGGCACCCTACCCTCTACACACACACACACACACACACACACACACACACACACACCAGCATGCATCTGCATCTCCGGTCTCATCCTGAATGCGCCTAATGCGATTCAATCTCCTTCTCCCGGCGGTACCATTAATATTTTAATTTAATCAGAATTTCTTGAACTCGCTTGCCATCCCAAGTAACCTAGTTACCTGTCAGCCTGCATCAGCTTGTCATATTAGAAGGAATTGTCCCCTGAATCTAATCTACTTTAAATGATTCCAGGGTGTGCGTGTCTATAAATCATAGCACGGCCGCGCTGACACAGGGAGGCGTGCGTGTGGGTAAACACGGCAGGCAGGTTCTGCACCAGCCAGGGACGGGGCAGGGGATGGGGCCTTATCTCCTCAATTCCTTTTTGACTTTTCATTCTGTTCCTGGGGTTCTCAAGTCAAGAATACTGAGGTGGTTTGCCAACCCATTTGCCAGTGGACCACCAGGGTTCTTGTCAGAACTGTCCACCATGACCCGTCCATCTTGGGAGTTCCTACATAGCATGGCTTGTAGTTTCACTGACCTATGCAAGGCTGGAAAAGACCCTGATGCTGTGAAAGGTTGAGGGCAGGAGGAAAAGGGGATGACAAGGATGAGATGGTTGGATGGCATCACTGACTCAATGGGCGTGACTTTGAGCAAGCTCCAGGAGATGGTGAAAGACAGGAAAGCCCGGCGTGCTGCAGCCCATGGGGTTGCAAAGAGTTGGACACAACTTAGTAACTGAATAGCACGTTGATCCCTGAGCTTCAGGAGGAAAGAATGTTCTCTTTATATAGGAAAACACGATAAAGGTGAGTGCCGCATGGGGTTGTCCATGGAGGATATGTTGACTTTCCATGGTGAATTTGGGGACAACTGTCTAGCTTGGGAACACAGTGGCCCAGCCATAAAGAATCTGCCTGCCAATGAAAGAGATGTGTTTGATTACTATGCTGGGAAGATCCTCCTGGAGCAAGAACTAGAAATCAACAGTATTCTACCCTGGAAAATCCCATGGACAGAGGATACTGGTGGGCTGGACTTCATAGAGTGAATAAGAGTCAAACACAAGTAAAATCTGACAGAAAGAAGGATGTTGTGAGGTAAAATCTGACAGAAACTAGGGGGTTCTGATGAAAATTTGACAGAGACTAGGGGGTTCTGAGGGAAAATCTGACCAAAAGAAGGAGGATCTGAGGTAAAATTTGACAGAAATTAAAGGGTTATGAGTTAAAATCTGACAGAAAGGACAAGGTTCTGAGGGAAAAAAAATGACAGAAACTATGGGATTCTGAGGTAAACTCTGACAGAAAGAAGATTCTGAGGTAGAATCTGACAAAAACTCAGGGGTTCTGAGGTAAAAAGAGACAGACTATGGGTGTTCTGAAGTAATAGCTGACAGAGACTAGGGGATTCTGAGGTAAAATCTAACTGAAAGAGGAAGTTCTGAAGTAAAATATGATAGACTTAGGGGGTTCTTAGGTAAAATCTGATATAAACTAGGTAGTTCTGTGGTAAAACCTGACAGTAACTAAGGGGTTCTGACGTAAAATTTGAAAGAAACTAGGGGGTCCTGAGGTAAAATATGACAGAAAGAAGGTTCTGAGGTAAAAACCTGACAGATATTAAGGGCTTCTGAGTGAAAATCTGACAGAAAGAACAAGGTTCTAATGTAAAACATGACAGAAACTATGGGATTCCGAGGTAATATCTGACAGAAACTAGGGGGTTTGGAGGTAAAATCTGACAGAAAGAGGTTTTGATGTAAAATCTGACAGAAATGAGGGATTCTGAGGTAAAATCTGAGAAGAAACTAGGAGGTTCTGAAGTAAAATCTGACAGAAACTAGGGGTTTTGAGGTAAAATCTGACAGAAAGGAGGTTCTGAGGTAAAATCTGACAGAAACCAAAGAGTTTAGAGGTAAAATCTGACAAATGAACTTTCAGAAAACTAAGATCATGGCATCCAGTCCCATCACTTCATGGCAAATAGATGGGGAAACAGTGGAAACTGTGACTGACTTTATTTTTCTGGGCTCCAAAATCACTGCAGATGGTGACTGCAGCCATGAAATTAAAAGACGCTTACTCCTTGGAAGGAAAGTTATGACCAACCTAGATAGCATATTAAAAAGCAGAGACATTACTTTGCCAACAAAGGTCCATCTAGTCAAGGCTATGCTTTTTCCAGTGGTCATGTATGGATGTGAGAGTTGGACTGTCAAGAAAGCCGAGCGCCAAAGAATTGATGCTCTTGAACTGTGGTATTGGAGAAGACTCTTGAGAGTGTCTTGGACTGAAAGGAGATTCAACCAGTCCATCCTAAAGCAGATCAGTCCTGGGTGTTCATTGGAAGGACTGATGCTGAAGCTGAAACTCCAATCCTTTGGCCACCTGATGTGAAGGGCTGACTTATTTGAAAAGACCCTGATGCTGGGAAAGATTGAGGGCTGGAGGAGAAGGGAACGACAGAGGATGAGATGGTTGGATGGCATCACCGACTCAGTGGTCATGGGTTTCGGTGGACTCCGGGAGTTGGTGATGAACAGGAAGGCCTGCCATGCTGCGGTTCATGGGGTCTCAAAGAGTCGGACATGACTGAGTGACTGAACTGAACCGATGGACAAAAAGAAGGTAGTTCTGAGGTATAATCTTGTTTCTGTCAGATTCTATCTTACACTGCCTTAGTTTCCATCTGATATTATCTCAGAACCTGTTTTGTTATGTCACATTTTCCCGCGAACCTACTTCTTTCTCCTAAATTTTCTATCAGAACTTCCTTCTCTGTTAGATATTACCTTACAACCTTCTTCTTTCTGTCATTTTTACCTCACAACTTTGTTCTTTGTCTCATATTTTATCTCAAAGTCTTTTTTTCTTCCAGATTTGACCTCACAGCCTCCAACTTTGTCACATTTTGCCTCAGTACATCCAACTCTCAAAGTTTACCTCTGTACTTCATTATTTCTGTCAGATTATTCCTCTGAATCTTCTACTTTGTTAGTTTTCCCCTCAGAACTGCGACTTTCTGTCAAGTTTTACCTCTGAACCTCCATCTTTCTGTCATTTTTACCTCAGAATCTCATTTCTGCCAGATTGTACCTCAGTATCCTCTACTTTCTATCAGACTTTGCCTCAAAACTTCTTTACGTCTGGTTTTACCTAGAATCCACTAATATCTGTTAGATTTTACCTCAGAACCCCCTACTTTCTTTCAGATTTTACCTCAGAACCTCCTTTCTTCTGTCAGTTTTTATCTCAGAACCTCCTTCTTTCTGTCAGATTTTACCTCAGAGCCTCCAAATTGTGTCACATTTTACCTCACAATCTGATATTTTCTGTTAGATGGTACCTCAAAACCTCTTTTTCTGTCATTTTTACCTCAGAACCTCCTTCTTTCTGCCAGATTTTACCTCAGAATGTGTTTCTTTTTTTCAGATTTTCCAGAGAACCTCTTTTTTTTTTTTCTGTCAGATTTTACCTCAGGTCCTCTTTTTTTCTTCCCGGTAATACCTCAGAATCTCTCTCCTTCTTTCATTTTTATCTCAAAACTTCCATCCTCTGCATCCTCTGTCAGATTTTACCTTAGAACCTCCTTTTTTTCAATCAGATTTAACCTCAAATCCTTCTACTTTATTTAGAAGTCTGTCAGATACACACCAACACAGACTCGTAAAATTATACCCATTTTATATCTTCCACCACTCGTTCTTTCAGTGCTGCTTTCCTGCTCTGCAAAGAAAAATTTTAAACTGGGTTTGTGAGAAGGAGTTACATTATTTCTTTCCCTTCAATTGCATTTTTGCAATGATAACTCCATTTTTCAACTTTTCCAAGTTTAAGGGTAAACTGGACCATTTTTTCTCGGTTTCTCCCTTAGTTGAATTTCCACCTAACTTGGGGAAAATTATTTGCAGGGTTTTTTTTTTGTTTTTTTTTTTTGCTGATACAGTTTTTAAAACCCACTTTTGCCTTGGTGGGTCCATGGTGCAAAGGGTAACTACATGCGTTCAAACTTGTATTTCTAGCAAGGTGCAAGACCAGAAGAATTAAGAATGTGTATGTGGCAGCAAGAGCACTTGATCATTTCCTCTGGTTGTGTATTATTGGCTCATCCTAGAATGAAGTGACTTGGTGCTATAGTGGATAATTAATGTGAATTTTATTGTTTGCCTTTCAAAAACTGGGTCAACCCTTGAAAATATTGTAAAACAGTCAGGCACCCACCAGGAACTGAAGTTCTATGGGCATGGATGTCAAGCTGTGCTCCAGACCTGCCCCCATTTCCACAGATCTGCACAGCATCCCTGGGAGATTCATTTGGAAAACTGAAAAGTCCTCTCCTCTCTGTGGATTGCATTGCAAATGAGCTTCTTCTCTGGAGGTGCCATGGAGGACCTCACAGAATTTAACCTTTCCTTTCTCCAGGCTTCCCTGTGTTTATGAAGTCACACAGAAGATAAAAATCAGAAAATGCCACAAATTGGTATATATATATTTATTATCATGCAGATATGTTTATTGGAGAAGGAAATGGCAACCCACTCCATATTCTTGCCTGGGAAATTCCATGTACAGAGAAGCCTGGAGGGCTACAGTCCATGGGATCACAAAGAGTTGGACGCGACTTAGAGACTAAACAACAGCAACAGATGTATTTATCATCCCAAATCAAAATAACTGCAGCCATGAAATTAAAAGACGCTTGCTCCTTGGAAGAAAAGCTATGACAAACCTAGACAGTGTATTAAAAAGCAGAGACATCACTTTGCCGACAAAGGTCCATTTAGTCAAAGCTATGGTTTTTCCAGTAGTCATGTACGGATGTGAGAGTTGGACCATAAAGAAAGCTGAACACCAAAGAACTGATACTTTTGAACTGTGGTGTTGGAGAAGACTGTGGTGTTTGAGGGTCCCTGGGACTGCAAGGAGATCCAACCGGTCCATCCTAAAGGAAATCAGTCCTGAATATTCACTGGAAGAACTGATGTTGAAGCTGAAACTCCAATCCTTTGGCCACCTGATGCGAAGAACTGACTCATTGGAAAAGACTCTGCTGCTGGGAAAGATTGAAGGCAGGGGGAGAAGGGGACGACAGAGGATGAGATGGTTGGATGGCATTACCAACTCGATGGACATGACTTTGAGCAAACTCTGGGAGATGGTGAAGGACAGGGAGGCCTGGTGTGCTGCAGTCCATAGGGTTGCAAAGAGTTGGACACGAGTGAGCGACTGAACAACAGCGTTTATGATCAGAGGCGGCTTGGTCCAACAAGATGACTGGGTTGTAAACGTTCAAGGTGGCTCATGGAAAAAGCATGTTTCTTCATGCAGGGGCTGGCACGTGCATAAGACCACCAGTACTCCTTTCTGATGCCGACGACCTGTTTCCTGGGTATGAGTAGGTGGTCAATTTGGCACTCAGGACGCCAGGCGTCCGAGACAAACGCAATGCATAAATTATTTGCAAGCTCAAGTACCAGCAATTTGTCTTTTTATGAGCCTGTAACAATGTCCCCAGGGATGCGTGTATGAATTTCTGGAGATCATTGCATTTTCATAGCCTTGGCTGAGGCCAGAAGGTGCTGCTTTCGATTTGGAATGTCTCCACTCATAACTAAGAGTCATTTGGGTGGTTTTTTTTTTAATGGCTGATTTTTTTTTTGCATGAAATATGGATAGCCTAATCCGTGCTGAGAAGTCTTCAAGGGGGCTTTTTTGGGAATGAAAATTAGACTCTGGTGCTTTCAGAAACACATCGGGTGCCGGAGTGTGTTATCAAAGCTTCAAACGTCTGTGTGCTCCTGTCTGTCTGCTGATTCCTGAAGACGGGTTTGAAGAACTAATGTGCTCTGGGGTTGAGGGAGATTTGTTTCGGAACAAGGAGGGTGAGCCAGGCTGCAGGTAAGAACCCAGGGCGGGGCAGCCAGAACCCTGCCTGCTGTCTTCACAGGGCAGTTGTTTGCAATACCACCGATGGGAAAACTGACCAAGTGCAGAAGGGGAGCCCTGTCCCCTCTGGCAGGAGACGTTCCCCAGGTCTCGGGCTCTGATTTCTGAATATTGAAGATGGCCGAACAGGAGGAAGGGGCTGTTGAGAACAAGGACCCCAGTCTTGGAAATTTCACGGTCAAGACATGTAGCTGCTGTGTTTCTTGAGGCTGCCATGAAAAAAGTGTCACAAACCAGTGGGATTAAACAAAAGAATTCCATCCTTCGCCCTTGGGGGGCTTCCATGGTGGCTCCGTGGTGAAGAATCTGCCTGCAATGCAGGAGACCTGGGTTCGATCCCTGGGTCGGGAAGATCCCCAGAGGAGGAAATGACAACCCACTCCAGTATTCCAGGCTGGGAAATCCCCTGCACAGAGGAGCCTGGTGGGTTACAGTCCATGGGGTCACCAAGAGTCAGACATGATTTAGCAACTAAACCACAACCAGTGTATAACAGAATGCAGTGTATAATGTGTTCCATCCATACGTGTGACATCACATATGTGTGACGTGTGTGTGCACGTCTGTAGATACACATACGAGGGACACACACAATGAACCAGTGAAATAAGGAAGGTCTCACCATCTCATAGAAACTGGAGCACGGCTGAGATTAGTTCAGGAGACACAGACCCAGAAGAGACACGTGGGACCCTCCCTCCCGGCTGTTGGAACCAATCCATTTCTCAACATGAGCACCGTAACGAGAGGTCGTGTGTAAACACCGCCGGGTTGTGCGTTGGGATTCCTGCACCTCTGTGTTCAGCCCCTCAGTCGTATCCGACTCCCTGCAACCCCGTGGACTGCAGCCCGCCAGGCTCCTCTGTCCCTGGGATTCTCCAGGCAAGGATACTGGAGTGGGTTGCCATGCCCTCCTCCAGGGCATCTTCCCAAGCCAGGGATCAAACCGGTAGCTCTGGGGTACTACCAGCCCTCTTCTGCACCTGGGCCAGGCTGCCTGGACAGAGGACAAGAAATGAGATTTCGAGCAGCTGAGTAACAAATATGGCAGGTGTGCGCTCCTGCGCTCCACCCCGTCTTACTCTCGATCGAAAGGGAGAGACACAGACACGGAGGAGAAGGCACATGAAGTCACTGGAGGGAGGCGGCCACCAGCCCAGGGGCGGACGCCTGGAGCCCCCAGAAGCTGGAAGAGGCGGGGAGGACCCTCCTCTGGAGCCTCTGCAGAAGCCCAGCCCTGGACCCCCTTGACCTCAGACGTCTGATTTCCAGGACTTGGGGGGAGATGGATGGAGGTGGATTTAAGCTCCCCAGTTTGGGGTTCTCTGTTACAGCCGCCTACCTGCCACAGAGCATGAGTCTTGGTGGCCGACTTGCCCCACGGAAGATGAACGTCCTGTCCCCCCTCCCCAGGGGAAGGATCAGACGTCCCTCCCCTCAGCCCCCTCAGGGATGACGAGCATCTTGCTAAGATCTGAGGCACTTGCGAAATGCACCAACACGTTGGCCACCTGATGCAAAGTCCGGGCGATAGTGAAGGACAGGGAGGCCTGGAGCTGCAGTCCATGGGGTCGCAGAGTCGGACACGACTGAGCGACCGAACAAGAAAAGCAGCCACACATCCCAACACGCCCTCATGACTGTCTTATTGTCGTGAGACACGGAGACCCTAAATTGTGCTCACTTGTGACAACAATGCCATGAAACCAATTTACACCGCGAAGAAAACCAACCACACGTGTTCCTCTAGTTATGTGAGAACCAACAAATGAGAAAGAAAATTCCACAACCACACGTGTTCCTCTACTTACGTGAGAACCAACTGATGAGAAATAAAATCCCACAGACAGAGCGGTCAGGAAAACAGGAGGACGGGTCACACCCCTTCTCTCCAGACGCTCCGACCGTCTGCCCTGCGAAAGCGAGCGTGTTTGCTCTCACACGGCCCCGAAATGTTTTAGTGTCTTTCCTCCGTCAATGTGAGCCATAGGGGAAAAAAAATATCGCAGGTCTTGAAGCAACAGAACACAGAATATAAACCCCGAGGCGAACGCTGTGCCCCGTGGTTCCCACCAGCCGCAAAGCAAGTTCGTTACGTCAGGAACCGCCCATCGCCAGGTGAGCCTTCTCGGGCAGCCGGACTGGTGAAGGAATTCGAGATTTTTTTTCTAAAAGCCGCGAGAACCACGGCACTGGGCGGTGATTAACGAAGTACAGACAGGACCTGACTGGTGTTCTAGAGAATTCTGACGAGGGAGAGAACGGCTTGCAGGGAAGACATCAGGAGCAGAGCGGTCATCCAGTAGGAGGTGTCCGCTCTAAGCCCGCGGGAACAAAAATTAATACTTGAAGGAAAGCTGTTTCTCTGCTCATGGCTCTTCCGACACCCAACGTGTAGGTTTTCCACACAGAACAACCTTCCGGTTCTCTTCAGACACTTGTGGGTGCCCTACGGTTCAGTTCAACCCTGATAGGAGCTGACTTAGTGCAGACCCCAAGGGGGTTAAGGGCTCGGTCCCCCAGGACGCCCCGAGTTCAACTCCAGCCCCAGGGGGTGGGCCTCCAGGCCACTCCCTTCTGTCCAACGTGACTCCAACCACAGGGTCCCCATGACCCGCTCCTCATAGAACTTAGGGAACACTTGACTCACTGTTTATCCTCAAGGGGCAAACAGCCACAGGAAGAGAGGACGCGCGAGATCCGGGAGGGTCCCCAGGGCAGGAGCTTCTGTCTCCATGGAGTCTGGGGGCAACACGCTCCCAGCTTGTGGGCGGGCTTCCTGACCCTCGAAGCTCTCTGGACCCCTTCATTGACAGTTTCCGAGGAGCTTCCGTTAGGTCAGACGGAGTAAATCCCTGGCTGTCGGTAGCAACTCAATCCACGGCCCCTCTGCCCTCCGTGGAGGCTGGGGGTGGATGAAAAGGGCCAACCCTCTAACCACGTGGTTGGCTCTGCGGGCAACCAGCCCCCACCTCCCAGAGCCGCCGCATTAGCATAAGCCCAGGTGTGGCTGGGCTTGTTCTGAGCAACCAAAGATGCTCTTCTCTCCTGTGTAACCCAGGAAGCTCCTGGGGCTTCCCTGGTGGTCCAGCGGTTAGCACTTCTTGCTTCAACTGTGTTGGGCACAGGTTTGATCCCTGGTTGGGGAACTATGATTCCCATATGATGCTTTGTGAGGCCAAAAAAAGAAAAACAAAAGAAAGAGAAATGTTTAACTGATGGGCACGTCATTCACTCAAACCAATTGCAGCAGAGGGGGAAAAACTTTCCTATATCCTCTTATGTTCTGACTTGAGGGCTGAGAATCAAAGTGATTATATGCATTGTTATATATATTGTTATATATATATATAGTGTATATATATATATACATTGTACATATATATTGTTATATATATTTATATTGTTATATATATATAGTATATATATTGTTATATATATATGCATTGTTTCCAATGCATATAAGGCCTTCCAGAAAAGCTTTTTAACCTCAAGGAAGTCTGGACTGGGGGGTTTCTATACCATTTGAATAAATGGTGATCAATCTATGCAGTGACAAGACACAGGAAATGGAGTTTTGGGGCTTCCAGGAAGGTATATTATGGGAAGTTACATATTTAGGAGAATCTAATGACCGATAAGGGTCAGTCCTAAAGGAAATCACCTGGAATACTCACTGGAAGGACTGATGCTGAAGCTGAAGCTCCAATCCTTTGGCCACCTGACACGAAGAACTGACTCACTGGAAAAGACCCTGATGCTGGGTAAGATTGAAGGTGGGAGGAGAAGGGGACGACAGAGGATGGGATGGTTGGATGGCATCACCGAATCGATGGACATGAGCTGAGTAAACGCCAGGAGATGGTGAAGGACAGGGAAGCCTGGCGTGCTGCAGTCCATGGGGTCGCAAAGAGTTGGACATGACTGAGCGACTAAACAACAGGTATAAAGTGGCTGGCGTGGGTGTAAAGTCACCGCAGAGAGAGAAGTGACTGAACTCCTCTTGTGGCCAGTTGGCCGTGGTAGGCAGAGAGACAAAGGGTGCAGAAGGAAACAGACTTCCCCCTGAACTAAATATCCACCGGGCTTAGTGGGCTGCAAGGCCCCTGCCACGGAGTCTTCATGGATTGACACCAGGCTCGAATCACGTCTTTGTAAGTCCTCGGTGGGTCAGATGGAAATGCCCCCACATCCCCAGCTGCTCACGGTGCAAAGTCACCTCTCGGCTTAGCTGGAGTCCTTTTATTTTTATGTTTTTCTCAAAAAGTTACACTTTCTCCCACCCTTTTCCTCCTCGGGGTCATTAGCTGGGGCTTGAGAAGGGCCATAAGTCTAATTGTCGTTCCTGATGGGAGGGGGTGGTTTGGGAGGCCGGGCGCCCAGCCTTGTCCTGACCTTGCTCCACGTGCCAAAGAAAATGCTGGCCTGCCTCCCATTTTGTTCATTCTCGCTTTCCTGCCCACTTAACAAAATTATACTCAGTGAGCTGTGGGAGAAATCCACAATTACGGGCCATGTAATACAATTTCTGGTATATATTCAGGAAGGACGGGGGGGAAGTCCTACATTTTCTTTCATTTCTGTCAAAATCAATCAAATTGTACGAAACGGAACGTAATCTCTCAGAAAGAGAACGAGGCATTTCCAGTGAAATAAGCCTCCTCTACATGGTAACACACACATATTTAAGAGGTGTCTGTTTCAGTTTTTTTAATCATGCCTAATTAGTTTTTTTTTTTTAATCACCCACACAACGAAGACTCTCGCTGCATAATTTATGACATAGAGGGGCCAGTGTCAGAAATCAAATGTTGTAAATTAAAAATAACAAGTTTGAGGCGAGTGATTCAATTAAAACCCTCGAAAACATTGGATTATGCATAATTGAGAGGTTGTACGCGGGCCTGCATGTCACGCTTGTCAGTTTGGATGGAAAGATTGGATTGGGGATGTCAGGGGTGTTTAAATCAAGTCGGTTTAAAAAAATGGGAAAACAAAGATGATATTTATTATTAACTTGCAGTTTCAAAAATGACACCAAGAGGTCTTTAAACTGAATGCTTAGATGGGCAGCCTTTATTTCGAGGGTAAAGTCCCAACACATCGGCGATCAGCTGGTTGAGAGCATGGTTCTGACTGGTGGGCCTTGACCGTCTAGGCAGGGCCTCTCTGGACAGACCGTAAGAAAACTGCAGAATGCCCTGTCATGCGTTCAGTCCCGCCTCTGCAGTTTCTCTGAATAATGAAGCTGTCTCTACTTACTCTTTTCCAAAAACTTGTACGCAGGGTCTTGGCACAGACTTAGGACTGTCTGGATCGTGTGGCAATTTCCCAACCAGGAAGAGTCAACTCAATCAATCGCAGCTCAAAAACACAGGCATGGCAGGAGAAACTTCTGCAGGAGGACAGATGCTCGGAAGATGGGAAGATCAGCTTTGGGGGCCTCGCTGTGAAGAATGGGTTGTGGGCCCCAAGGGAGATGGGAAGGCGCAGAATTTGTTCCCACCAAAGGTGGTGTGGAGGGGCTGGTGGGAAAGAATCCACCTTCAGGGCATGAGACACAGGTGACGCGGGTTCGATCCCTGGGTCGGGAGGATGCCCTTTGGGGTCTAGAATCCTTTGTGTAAATGGGTTTTCTCACAGCAGAGCCCAGACAGCCCTGATCACTGACCTCAGATCGTGACTTTTTCAGGGCGGGTTCTCAGCGGGACTTCCGAGCGGGTGGATTCTGCGTTCCTGCAAGTGTCCGAGTTTCTGGGGTGGGACCGGCAGACAACGGTCAGTGGGAAGCACCGTCTTCAGGGGGTGAAGCCTCGGACGGAGGCTCAGCCTGCCCACGGGGCGGGGAGGGCGCCTCCCGTGGTTGGGTTCATGGGGATGGAGCACGTGGAACGCTTGAGGCCGTCGCCAAGACTGATGTGATGAACCCAAGCTTCAGGGAGACTCCAGGTAAGAGGGTAAAGGTGGGTACAGGCGGTTTCAGGTAGCGGCGAGCTCTTGGAGTCTAGCGGGCTGCGGTCTACGGGGTCTCAAAGGGTCAGATACGACTGAAGCGACTTTGCACCCACACACGCACAAGCTCTGGGAAGGACGTGAAATCCTGACTGAACTACATGCAGCCTGGCATGCTGCAGTCCATGGGGTCGCAAAGAGTGGGACACGACTGGGTGACGGCACAGCAGATGTTCTCAAAATTAGTTATTTGTGACTAGGACTTACAACTACCATGGGTGTTTTATACTGATTTGTTTTACATCCAGTGACCTTGCTAAATTCTCCATATTAATTCTAATTTTTATCTGTAACTGTTAAATGGTTATATTGACATTTATATTATGCACGAGGAACGAAAGTTTTACTCCTTTTCTGGTGTATATATTTTTTATAATTTTTAGTTGTTTATGTTTTTAAGTAATTTGGCTAAGACTTCCAAGGCTATATTAAAATGAACTTGGGGAGAGTTGGGTCCTTACCCGGCAACTCATCTTTATGGCTCTAAAGATTTAAAGTAAAAGAGAGAGTGTTAGTTGCTCAGTCATGTACGAGTCTCTTAGAAACCCCATGGACTGTAGCCCGCCAGGCTCCTCTGTCCATGGAATCCTCCAGGCAAGAATACTGGAGTGGGCTGCCATTTCCTTCTCCAAAAGAGAGGGAAGACAGAGTCTTGGGTCTGGTGCCTTTGGCCACTCGGCCATCCTGACATGACAGTAAACATTTTGTGGTTATAAGGTTTCAGCATTTCACCATTGCGTGTGACAATAGCTGTAAATCTTTTGTAAACATCTCTTCAGATTCAGGATAGCAGCTACTATTTCTAGCTTGCCCAGGTATTTATTTATAGGTTGATTTGCTTGTTTTCATCATGAATAAATGCTGATTTTTATCCATTTATCTGCACTCATGGAGATAACTATGTGATGTTTCACTTTTTATACTGTTAATGTGATCACTCATTCTTCATTCTGAAAATAAACCTGACTCAGTATGAGATATTATCTTTTTTACATTGTTAATATTTTATTGATTTTTGTTCTATGTTTGCAAGAGAGATTACACTTTCTTTTTTGTTCCTAGGTGAACAAAAATGCCAGTAAACAGGCTGTGCCACTTACATAAAAAAGGGTTGTGACTGCCTTCTCTTTTCCTAACTTCTGGAATATTTTGAGTAATATTAGCATTATTTAATTCTTAAATATTTGGTAGAATATAAGGGTAAAGCCTTTTTGGGTGAAGAATTCTTCCTGTTCAGTTCAGTCTCTCAGTCGTGTCTGACTCTTTGCAACCCTGTAGACTGCAGCACGCCAGGCCTCCCTGTCCGTCACCAACTCCTGCAGCTTGCTCAAACCTGTATTCATTGAGTCGGTGATGCCATCCAACCACCTCATCCTCTGTCGTCCCCTTCTCCTCCCACCTTCAATCTTTCCCAGCATCAGGGTCTTTTCCATTGAGTCAGCTCTTCGCATCAGGTGGCCAAAGGATTGGAGTTTCAGCTTCAGCCTCAGTCCTTCCAGTGAATATTCAGGTCTGATCTCCTTCAGGATGGACTGGTTGGATCTCCTTGCAGTCCAAGGGACTCTCAAGAGTCTTCTCCAGCACCACAGTTCAAAAGCATCAATTTTTCGGTGACCAGCATTCTTCACAGTCCAACTCTCACATCCATACATGACCACTGGAAAAACCACAGCCTTGACTAGATGGACGTTTGTTGACAAAAGTCAACATTTACATATTCTTTGTGTCAATATGTATAATTACAGATTCTCTCTCGTTTGTGGTTGAAAAACGATATATTTTCCATTTCTTTGGGTGTCAGCTTTGGAACTGTGTATTTTTACAGATGTGTTCATTCTAGATACAGTTTCAATGTTATAGGCATAACACTTTTCATATCACTCTCTTACAAAATTTTTCATGTTTTCAGAGTCTGTAGTAAGTTCCCATTTTTTATAAGATTTTTTTCAATGTGGACCATTTTTAAAGTCTTTACTGAATTTGTCACAGCACTGTTTTTTGTTTTGTTTTTTTTTCCTGTTTTGGTTTTTTGGTCTTGAGGCATGTGGGATCTTAGCTGTCCAACCAGGGATCGAACTCACACCCCCATACACTGGAAGGTGAAGTCTTAACCACTAGGCCACCAGGGAGCTCCCAATTTCCTATTTTTTATCCCTGATATTACTTCTTCATGTCTTCTCTGATTTCACTGATCAATATTATCAAGTCTCTCCCCATGCTGTTGGTCTTTGGATTGCAGTGTCCCAAATTAGGCAACCATTTCCCTCTTGACTAATTGAGTTTTTATTGTGTAATTCCCACTGATTCATGTGGGTTTTTGCCATTCTTTTTCTAATTTCTTAACATGTTGTTTTGCACAAAGATTTTTTTTTTCCAAATATTTTCTGGTTGCTTTTAAAGTGCACATTTTGTACTCAGCATGGTTTTCTAAGCCATGTCTCTAATGTTTTGCTGTGTTCTATTTTCATTGTCTTTCAGCTTATAATGTTTCCCAATGTCTATTATGACCCATGGGTTATTTAGAAATTTAATTTCCAGGCACATGAGTATTTTTCCATAATTCTAATATACCTTTACCACCTCACTGTGAGCTTCGTACTTGTCCCTAAAAGGTTTATGTGTTTTGTTTCTTTTCTTTATTTAGAAATATTTGAGGTTTTCGTGGTTTATTATAATGACTCTCCTGACCACCATCACTCACTCTGAGCTCATATTTCCTTTCATTATTTTTGAGAAGATTACCCTTAATATGGCAACACATACCCTTGGGTTTTCAAAGTCTAACATTCGTTACTTTTACTGTCTTACCAGAACAACGCAAATACCTTAGAACACGTACGTTCACTTACACACCACTGTTCTCCTGCATCTTAATTCTTTCTCCACTTTAACTCCCTGAAGAGGGTGTGGTTTTATCACGCCAATACTTATTCCCAGTGACCCATGCTCTCAGGCATCTTTACCACTTCCTGATAAACATTCAACTTCATCCCATGGTGATTTTTTCATACACTATTTGGGTCACTCCTCTCAGACTCTGGAGCATTTCCTTTGGTGGAAGTCTGTTGGTGGCGGATTTTCTCAACGTTGGTGTCCTGAAAAGTGTCTCGCTTTGAACCCACTGGGATTTTCTTGACGGATGGCTTGTTTCCCCGTCTTGTTCAAAAGAGCCATTCTGAATGGAAGGCAGGCTTCTCAGGACTAGAGGGACAGACCTCGCCAAGAGAACCTGAGCACGCGTCCTGGGGTTTGCTGCGTGTTTTATGGGCTTCCGTGGTGGCTCAACTGGTAAAGAATCCATCTGCCTGCAATGCAACGCAGGAGACTCGGGTTCGATCCCTGGGTCGTCAAGAAGACCCCCTGGGAGAAGGAATGGCAAGCCACTCCAGTATTCTTGCCTGGAGAGTCCCATGGACTGAAGAGCCTGGAGGGCTATGGTCCAGAGCGTCGGACACCACTGAGCAACACTTAGGTTCTGTGGGTGTGGATCGCAGCAGAAACTCACATGTTATCCACCGCACAGGTGAGCTCTGAATCTCCCAGGATACCCTGGTAATAAGAGGGAGGGAGAGAGAAAACTAGAAGAGACAGCGAGGTGGAGGCTAGACAGACAGAGAGACAGAGAGAGGAGACAGAGAGACGTCCGAGGCATCTCTGGTTCACAGATAACACTTCTCTGCTAGCGTCCCCTGGCCAAAGTTTACAGGTAGGGTGCAGTTAGACCTCGCTTCTGAGACTCAGAAGCTGTTACTGCAGGCCTGGAAAGCAGGGAGACCCCTGTCCACACACGGGGGGGCTCGCTGTAAGGGGAGAATCTGCAGAGACTGCTCACAGACACCCCAAGACCCCAGAGTCAGACCATAAAGAAGGCTGAGCGCCAAAGAGTTGATGCTTTTGAATTGTGGTATTGGAGAAGACTCTAGAGAGCTCCTCAGGCTGCAAGGAGATCCAACTAGTCCATGCTAAAAGAAATCAGTCCTGAATATTCATTGGAAGGACTGATGCTGAAGCTGAAACTCCAGTACTTTGGCCACCTGACGCGAAGAGCTGACCTGTTAGAAAAGACCCTGATGCTGGGAGATTGAAGGTGGGAGAAGGGGACGACAGAGGATGAGATGGTTGGATGGCATCACCGACTCGATGAACGTGAGTTTGAGCAAACTCTGGGAGCTGGTGATGGACAGGGAGGCCTGGCTTGCTGCAGTCCCTGGGATTGCAAAGAGGTGTCAGTCCACACACCCAGCACTTGTGTGCAGCCACCACAAACTCTTGAAGGTGAAAGGGCAGCAGGTCCCTAGCAGCCTGCTAAGATGGTGAGGTCCCGATTGGGAGGCTTGGATCTCGAGAGTTTCTCTAACGGAGGGGTGGGGGTAGGGATGGGGGCGCCTCACAATCTGGGTGCTGGGGATCTGGGGTCAGTGGGGAGTCTGTGAGCACACTTTTAGACCTTCTCCTCTCACACGCAGCCCTCCTGTGTGCAGGGGGGATCCCCCGCCCGCGCCCACCCTGCTCTCCAAGCCTGCAGTAACACTTTTTTGATTTTCAGCCTCTGCCCAGTAACGCTAATGAGATGAGAACGGGCAACTGCCTGTCCCCCTGCTCTGATAATCGACAAAGGAGATTTTAGCAGATTGTTCTGTGGTGTGTTAACTCTTCCCGGGGCCCTTCCAAAACCATGACCCTCTTTAAACGTTTCCTGTAAACTCGCCACGCCAGGGGAGGCATCCAAGAACCCACGTGGGCCTCCCCACCCCGCACCCCCTTTGCGCTCCGTTTCATCTCCCTTTGATGTTCATGTGACTTGCTAAGGTTTACTCTCGGAAATCCTCACGTTTCCTCCTTGAGCGAAATCAAAGTGTGAAACGTGTTAAGCTGTAAGGGCGTCTCGAATTTCTAACCCCTTCCCCCAACCCCACCGTCCCCCACCCCCGCCCAACCCAGAGGGGAGGAGGGGAGCTTTGCATCAGGAACGGCAGGGAGACGAACGAAAACGAGATGGACAGCAAAAGTGGTTGTAATTTCTGCTGTCCGTGAGATCTGGGTGTTCTGGCTGAAAGGTTAGAGGGGAGTGGAAACGCTATACCGCCCTCAGATTAAAAGCTGTTTCACGGGGCTGAAAAATTGCACACACGTTGTGGCGACAAGCTTCGTTCCCTTGCTGTGACGAAGGGATGCTGAGATTCCCTCCCGAGGTCTCCTGTGGGGAAGGACAGAGATCAGATAAAGGTCAGGATCTCAGCGATGGGGCAATTAACAAAAAACCCTTTCCCCCAAAGACTCGGATCGGAGCAAACATCGCAAAGGAGTTTCCAGGGAGCCAAGGAAAACCCAGGGATGTCCCTGCTTCAGGCAACTCTCTGTAATTTCTGCAAGCCCTAAGAAGACTTTCAGACCGTTTTGAGACCGCAAGAAATGTTAAGAAAGGGTGTGATGTAACGGCAGTAGGAGGTATTCATTTGGGCGTTGATTTACTTTCATGCCTGGGGGTTCCAGCATTGTATTTTTTAAAAATTGATTTTAATTGGAGGAAGCTGAAGCTCCAATACTTTGACCACACGATGCAAAGAGCCGACTCATTGGAAAACACGCTGATGGTGGGAAAGATTAAAGGCAGGAAGAGCAGGGGACGACAGAGGATGAGATGGTTGGATGGCATCACCGACTCGATGGACGTGAGTGCGAGCAAATTCCGGGAGATGGTGATGGACAGGGAGGCCTGTGTGCAGTCCATAGGGTCACAAAGAGACACGACTGAGCGACTGACACTCACAGAGGATGCAGGCAGTGTGGGCGTTCCCCCAGAACTGACTCCGAGACTTAGTGTCAGGAAGCTGTCTCCACTGACCGAAAATAATGAGTTCTCAGAAACCGATCCCGTCTGGAATGTCCTGGGACGACTGACAAGAACTCAGGACCACGGATCACGAAATTAATTGCTTACGAGAGCAGGTTCCGACGTCCAAAACTATGCCAACTACGGCAGTGTTTGGAATTCCCAAAATACAAATCAGAAAGACTTCAAAGAAAGCCCGTCTACCCACCGACAACTAGAACAGTGCTAATTAGCAACAATGCTCTTTAATCTATAAATAATAAAGTGATCCCAGAGGTCCCCAGAGAGGTGGAAAAAGAAAAAAAGAAAGAAAAAAAAAAAAAGCACGCACACAGATGATTTCACAGACTGTGGTCAAGGCTTGACACCAAACTTCGGCCAGTCCCTTGGAAATCCTGTCTGACATTCAGTGAGAGAGACCCTTTTCAAAGGCAAAGGACGCTTCCCCAAAGTAAGGTCTATTTGAATGAGATCACCTTAACTTATGGGACTTTCCTGATGGCTCAGACGGTAAAGAATCTGCCTGCAACGCAGGAGACACCGGTTCAATCCCTGGGTCGGGAAGATCCCCTGGAGGAGGGCATGGCAACCCACTCCAGTATTCTTGCCTGGAGAATCCCCATGGACAGAGGAGTCTGGTGGGCTACAGTTCATGGGGTCGCAAAGTAACAGACACGACCCAGCAACTGAACAATAACAACAATAAAATAAAAAGTTTTTTAAAAAGAAACAACAACAACAACAGCAAAAGATCAATAAAAAAGAGACAAATGAGAATAGATACATGTCTATGTATAGCTGAACCCTTTGTTGTATGCTGGAAGCTAACACAATGTTGTAAATCAACTCTGTTGCTGTTGTTCGGTCGCTAAGTTCTGTCTGACTTTTTGTGACCCCATAGATGGCTCTGCATACTAAGTCACTTCAGTCGTGTCTGCCTCTTTGAGATCCCATGGAGCCCGCCAGGCTCCTCTGTCCATGGGATTCTCCAGGCAACAATATTAGAGTGGGTTGCCGTCCCTTCTTCCACCATGGACTGCTATACTCCAGTGCAAAATAAAAAGTTAAAAAAAGAATAAAGATGAAAAATAAAAAGGCCCGAGTGGCCCAAGTAGCAGATTCTGTAAAGCTCTCAGCAGGGCTGTTGTTAGGAAAGCAAGACTGGGTCAGAGCACAGAGGTCCAGGAACGTCACACTAAAAAAGATTTTAGGATTTACATTGGAGAGCAAGGGTGGGAAATGTGTTTTCAGTTCAGTTCAGTCGCTCAGTTGTGTACGACTCTTTGCGACCCCATGGACTGCAGCACGCCAGGCCTCCCTGTCCATCACCAACTCCCGGAGTTTACTCAAACTCATGTCCATC
>JADEYB020000024.1:270746-281211 GCA_015832495.2 Alces alces
ATGGATGATGGATGGATGATGGATGGATGATGGATGGATGATGGATGATTGATGGATGGATGGATGATGGATGGATGATGGATGGATGATGGATGATGGATGATGGACGGATGATGGATGATGGATGGATGGACATAGCAGTGTGGTCCATGCACACAGTGGAATATTATTCAGCCTGGAAAAGGAAGGGAACTCGGACACCTGCTACTTCATGGATGCGCAGAGGAGGGCATAGCAACCCACTCCAATATTCTTACCTGGAAAATTTCATAGACAGAGAAGCCTGGCGGGCTACAGTCCATGGGGTTGCAGAGAGTCGGCCACGACTGAAGTGACTTAGCATGCATAGCATTGGAATATAATAGTTCCACAATTTTATCTTGGTCTCTTCTGCACAGCAACATGAGAATCAGACATATGTATACACATCTCACCTCCCTCTCGAGCCTCCCTCCCACTTATTGACTGAACAAGCTCTTGGTTAAGACACAAAAATATGGCTTTCAATAAAGCCCACTACACCAGCATCAGTGTGGTTCTGTGTCAGAGAACCAGAAATAGGAATTATCAATTTACGGTTGTTCAGTAAGAAGGCAACACCTTGCAATCACCACTCATGGGTAGAAATGTGAAGACCCCTCCTCAACACTCTCATCTGACACTGAAGGTTCTGGGGTGGGGGGGGGAATGTCTTTATTTACACTTTACAAAAAAAAGAGAAGCAGGACAACATTTAGTGAGTCATCACTGAGCTATGGCCCAAAGCACCATGTATCTCGAGTCCTTTTTGATGGTCTGGGGGAGCACGGGGCTGTATTCCCATTTTACAGAGACATGGGAGACATGCAAAGGTCTGATGACTGATGCCCACCATGAAGTGTCCAAGCTGATACTGGAAAAGTGAAAGTGCTCATCGCTTAGTCATGTCCAACTCTTTGTGACCCCCTGGACTGTAGCCCGCCAGGCTCTTCTGTTCATGGAATTCTCCAGGCGACAATATGGAGTGGGTTGCCATGCCCTCCTCCAGGGGATCTTCCCCACCCAGGGATCGAACCCGGGTCTCCTGCATTGGCAGGCAGCTTCTTTACCACTGAGCCATCTGGGACTGGATCCTAGTGAATTTTCCTCGATGGGCATTATTTTTTTCTCAATGCATCCAAAATTATCTCCATCCTGAAGTCGTCTGGAAAGAAAATGTCACATTCACAGCTATGGAGAAAAGATATGCTTGTCTTTCTATGGAGCGACTAATATTTATATAGCCCTTTCATGTTAAAATTTCAGCTCAGTCCCCAGACACCCGTGAGACATTTCAGAGAACCACGCCGGCATTTGAAGGAAGAGGCTCGGGAACTTCAGAGGCATAGAAGGGGACCGCCCAAGGCGATTCAGAGGGTGAGCTGTAACGCTCGGGAGACTCACAAGTTCGAAGTCTAAAAATCGAGCCTTATGGAGTCATTCTGTTCCCTACACCCAACGTCTTATCTGTTCCTCCTCCATAAAAGGCACCATGATTCAGAGGGACACTCCTGTCCTCATGAACCAATGGCTCAGCAGAAAAGAATCCGCCTGCCAATGCAGAAGACTCAGTTTCGATCCCTGGGTCGGGAAGATCCCCTGGAAAAGGGAATGGCCACCCACGCCAGTTATTTTTGCCTGGGAAATCCCATGGGCAGAGGAACGGGTCGGGTCACGGTTCATGGAGTTGCGAAAGGGTCAGACAGGATTACAATGACACATTGTCCTTATAATTTTACAAAAATGACAGATGCCACCTGACATATTCACGGGCTCCTTGCTGGGTCCTGCAAAAGGATGAGAGGGTGATGGTTGGAGCCTCACCCTAGTGATGTGAGTTTCAGCGTCACAAACACCATGACTATTAATCAAGGCTCATGGATCCAGGGAGTTTTGGCAAAGCATTCCTGTTTGCTCATTCCTCATCATCCATGAAGCAAAACGGACTTTTCAAGCCACGTTTTAAAGGATTAGTGTGTTTACTCAAACAGAGGTTAAGCCCCAAATGGAAGTGGTTGGAAAAATGCTTCCAAGTCTTGTAGCATTCACAATGTTGCAAGCATTATACCAAGCCGGACAGAGACGGTGTTTCCTCCAAAGTCCTTCTTTAGGAACTTTGTGTGGGCTATTGTCATTCACTCGCTCAGTCGTGTCCGACTCTTTGTGACCCCATGGACTGCAGCCCTCCAGGCTTCCCTGTCCATCACCAACTCCCGGAGCTTGCTCAAACTCATGTCCATCGAGTCGGTGATGCCATCCAACCATCTCATCCTCTGTCGTCCCCTTCTCCTCCCACCCTCAGTCTTTCCCAGCTTCAGGGTCTTTTCCAATGAGTCAGTTCTTCACATCAGGCGGCCAAAGTATTGGAGCTTCAGCATCAGTCCTTCCAATGAATATTCAGGGTTGATTTCATTTAAGATGGACTGGGTGGATCTCCTTGCAGTCCAAGGGACTCTCAAGAGTCTTCTCCAACACCACAGTTCAAAAGCAGCAGTTCCTTGACTTTCAGCCTTCTTTACCATCCAATTCTCACATCCATACATGACTACTGGAAAATAGGGCTGTTTGATGAGGAGTCGCTTTGGGGAAGTGAAGGTCCGTGATCCAATGAGGGCTGGCTCATGGAAAGGCCAAGAATAGTCGGGGGATTCACGGGACTGGATTTGCAAGTCGAGTCTACAGCCAAGGAATCTTCAGATGAAAGTGTTGTCTCTCAGCTGCTGGGTCAGTATTACATGTCAGTATGTCATCAATATGGGCTTTGCAGGCAAATGGGCAGTGATATGAATGCACATCAAAAATAACTATCATGGGTGTTACAATCTCCACGAATTGGTGGCATGGTTAAGAGGTGATAGAGACTCTGGTATCCACATGAACTGCTTTTGCTTTATTTTATTCATTTTTATTTATTTGACTGCAGCAGGTCTTGGTTGCCGCATGTGGGATCATCAGTCTTCGCTGAGGTATGAGCAGTCTTAAGCTGTGGTGGGCAGGATCTAGGTGCTTCCCAGTTGGCGCTAGTGGTAAAGAACTGCTTGCCAATGCAGGACATGTAAGAGATGCAGGTTTGATGCCTGGGTTGGGAAGACCCCCTGGAGGAACTCTCTGCGACCGACTCCAGTCACAACCCACTGAGAGGTGTGGTAACCCACTCCAGTATTCTTGCCTGGAGAATCCCATGGACAGAGGAACCTGGCAGGCTACAGTCCACGGGGTCACAGAGTCAGACACGACTGACTCTGTGTCAACTTAGTATGCATGCAGGATCTAGTGTTCTGACCAGGTATCAGATCCGGGCTCCCTGCACTGGGAGCGAAGTGGCTTAGCCACTGGACCACCAGAGAAGTCCTTGCAAAACCGAGGTTTAAGAGAAAACACTAATAATTTCCCAGAAACCGAACAGACGGTGGAAAGTTCTGGAATGAGAACCATCCTTTGGTCTTCTAGAGCACCTCTGTGGACTGCAATATGGGAGCATCTCCCATCTTTGTCTGTGGGGCAGGTGCTTCCAGGAAGCCTGCCTCCCTGTATCGCAAGGGAAGAATAAGTCTGGCTTCACATGGGAATCTGTTTCTTTTACTTCAACCTTTGCATTCTACTGCTTTTGCTACAAGATAAGAATGTTGCCTGTAGCCTGAAATATACAGAATAGCCCATTCTCAAGGCTCTGATCATTAAAGGTGTAACAAGTTTCCATTCTTATAGGGATAAGAGGTTGCAGAACAAAGGAGAACATGTTGGAGGTTTACAGGAACGTCGTGCGTGACCTGACCTACTTGGACAGTTGCAAGAACCAAGGATTCCAGCCCGGAGGTGTGTGCAACAAGAGTCACACCGTCTCCCCTTTTTGTATCGAAGAAGCCTGAATTCGGTCTTGGGGAAGATGATTCTTTGGGACGCTAGTCCACCATCTTCTTGGTCTGCTCAGTTTCTGGACAAAGGGCTCTATGCCTTGCCCAAACAACTGTCTCTCAGCTTTTACTGGCCTAAGCTGGACAGGCTTGGACGCAGTAACACCTGTTTCTGTCATAAATTAGTGTGTTAATTGCATGCATGGGGCTGTCTATTTGCGAGGTGTGGGAGTGAAGGCCTCCAGCTGGGATTTCCAGAGATCCTGTTGCTGGCTTGCTTAGGAGAAGTGCTTCACAGCCCTTCTTAATGTGCTCCTAAAAGTAAGTGACAGACGTTTTAACATCTGCAGAGCTTGCAGACGTGTGTGGAGCGTGGCTCCCTTTGCTGGCGAGGACGAGATTCATTTTCGACATGTCCACGGTTGCCTCAACACCACCCATCAGGCACCCCATTGGGGCAGGCTGACCACTTTGCTACTTTTTTATTGCCTTTTTTTAAAAATAAACCTCTGTTCAAAAACATACTCAGACATTCTCTGTCACAGACTGAATCTGTTACCAATTTCTTGTCCAAACAATGAAAAATATACAAGCGCATTTTCCCGGGGACCCTTTCTGACCTTTTCAAAGGAAAACGGCAGCCGGCACAGAGGTTGATGCTTTCTAGACGTTTGATCTGAAGTGGAAGCCACCTGTTTCCACAACTCATCGGCTAACATTTGACTACGCTCCCCGAAACTGACATCCCAGAAGGTTGTAGATCTAAGCTTAGGAAAACAGACATTCAAAGATTTTGAAGTGTTTAAATGACTTCTGCTAATTTGATGGTGTTGACTATGGAGATAATCGGTACCAAAGTGAAATGGGCGGTTATATCATTAGACGTTTTCCCCAGATCCTTAGAAACAGAAATTCTATGTGTGTGTGTATGTAGAGAGAAAGAGAGGGAATGATATTGTAGATCCACAGAGAGATAGATGAAATAGATGATAGAGATAGATAAATTAAGATGATTAGTTGATAGAACATGATAGGCAGATAGGTGATAGACAAGTATAGATTCATGGATAGATACATGATACATGATAGATAGATACATGAGTAGATACATGATGCATAGATGATATGAAACATAAATGATAGATAATAGTGAGATAGAAGATAGATGACAGATAGATTGATGCAGGATAGATATGAAAGATATACAGACAATAACAAGATAGAAAGATAAATGACTGATGATCGATCAGTTGATAGATGTTTGATACATAGCTAGATGGGAAGATAGAAAGCTAGCTACGTAGCTAGATGGGCCCATGGACCGTAGCCCACCAGGCTCCTCTGTCCATGGGATTCTCAGGATAAAAATTCTGGAGTGGGTAGCCGTTCCCCTCTCCAGGGGATCTTCCCAACCCTACAGCATGAGGGCATAGCAACCGTCTCTAGTGTTGTCGCCTGGAGAACCCCATGGACAGAGGAGCCTGGAAGGCTACATTCTGTAGGGTCGCTGAGACTCGGACACGACTGAGCGGCTAGTACTTTCTACTTTCTACCCGGTCGAGCTGGCTATACGTGGGTCAGAGTTGAGGGGGAGGAGGCATTTGTACCTCTCCATCTCAGGATGCCTATGCCCAGCACATCTTGCAACTGATGAACAAATGTAGGAAAAAAAACAGCAACTAACGCCCAACCGTAGCGTGGGTGAATCCTCAGGTTTTCCCATTCAGGGCCAGTGTTCTCAAACCGTGTTGACCGGAGGCCGCTAAACTTTGTTTCCAAAGCACTCAGAACCTCTCGCCTTCCTGGTGAATTGCATGTCCTTCTGTGACCCTGTGGACACCCGTCAGGCCCTCTTGGGGGGGACCCTTCTGGAATTCCTCCACCCAGGACCTCGAAGCCGGAAACAGCATCAAAGCTGCCCCATGGGACAGGCGGGGCCCTCCCCCGCCTCTCCCAGAGGCCCCGAGGTGCTGTGCAGTCCGGCCCTGGTGGAAAATAAACCTGTTAATGCGACCGGGATCAACCGGCGGGCTTCTCTCTGTGATACATTCAAGCAAATTGGATGTAATTGGCTCAACGGAATTCCGAGCAAGTCCTGGTCTGACCTTCTGCCTCATGCTCTGCTGGCTCGGGGGGAGAGAGCTGGAGCTCATGACATCATGCAGACAGTTGGCACACATTTATACAATTTGTCGTCATTCTGTCCGTATTGTCTGGAGGCTGGAGGATTTGCCTCTGGCATCCCTGTGAAGTCGGGGATGTGAGAATCACATGCTGGACGCACATGTGTGGTGTGTGTGTGTGTACGTGTGTGGAGGGGATGTGTGTGCGTGTGTGTGTGTGTGCTGGTGGCGTGGATGTGCTGGGCGTTGGTGGATACCCCCCGACAGACACCAGAAAGCATCCTAGGATCTCAGGGTGCCGGAACGGGCACAGACGCGCCCGCGAGGCCCCCGAGCCAGTGGACGCGCCGGGCCGCAGGGGCGCCTCCCCCGGGCCCCGCTGCTCACACGGCTGCAGGTCGCGCCGCGGCCGGTCAGACCTTGTCCGTCCCGAGCCCCACGCCGTGTCCACCGGGAAGGGGCCCCCTGCCCTCGCCTAAGTGGTGTCTTAAGGCTGAGCCGGCACTTCTGGCTTGCCAGGGAAACACAGCATCGTTGGCAGAACATGAATTGCAGGAAAGCAGAAGTGACATTTTCAGGGTCAGCATGTCCAAAGTGACATGGCTCAGCGGGGTAAAGAATTCGCCTGCCAAAGCAGGAGTTGCAGGAGACGTGGGTTCAATCCCTGGGTGGGGAAGACCCCCTGGAGGATGACATGGCAACCCACTCCAGTCTTCTTGCCTGGAGCATCCCATGGATGGAGGAGCCTGGTGGGCTATAGTCCGAAGGGCTGGAAAGAGTCAGACAGAGCTTCGTATGCACACACACACACACACACACACACACACACACGTGCAGCCTTGACACGTGCTATTTGCCTGACATCTAGCTTCAGCTGAGCTTGCTGCCCGTGTAAAGGCTAGCCATAGCCACCTGCAAAGAAAATGAACAATTTTCAAATCTGCCTGACCCCCGACAAAGTTGCAAATTTGTTTAAACCAAAGCCAAGCAATCTCTTGCGTGCATGCTATGTCCCTTCAATCATATCAGACTCTTTGTGACCCCGTGGACTGTAGCCCACCAGACTCCTCTGTCCCTGGGATTCTCCAGGCAAGAATCCTGGAATGCGTTGCCATGCCCTCCTCCAGGGGACCTTCCCAACCCAAGGACTGAACCCACGTCTCTTATGTCTCCTGCGTTGGCAGGTGGGTTCTTTACCACTAGCGGCCCCTGGGAAGCCCCCTGAAAATCGTGTACATGGTACGTATTCCCTGCAGAGGTTAGGAGGGCCCTGGCAGCAAGTCTCTGGTGGAATTGGGGACGCAGACAGTGGGGACAGGGTGGGGGACGCGGGAGGGGCGGGTGTGAGCAGGACGCCCCCCTGGAGACCGGTCCGCTGGGGGCGGGCCGGCCTATCGGGATGGAAACCTCAGAACTCGTTTGTGAACTCGCCACAAAGGAGTGTATAAAAGCAGATGAGGCATGACGGAATTAAAGTCTTTTTGAGTCGCGGGCCGGCCGTGGCACCCCGCCAGCTGCGAGGCAGCCGGCTGGCCCCACCGACCCCCGGTTCCAATTAGATGCCGGGATGACCTCATGCACAGAGTATACTGCCCGAATATTAAAAATTCCTGGGGCAAGTGGCATTAGGGAGAAGGGAAGGAGGGGTGTGTGTGTGCGTGTGTGTGTGTGTGCATGTTTCATTTTATTTCAACACCCGCTCCACAGGCTGGGGCAATGGAGAGAGGAAATTGCTAGGTCTCGGCTCCCTGTTTGAGTGGATGGAAGACAGATTTACAACACATGGAAGAAACAATTAGGACGGGGGGCTCCGCCGACTACAAAGTGAGGAAATAAATTCCCATAATGAGATGGTGTGGTGGCAGGGGGGAGCGCGGGGCAGGAGCTAGCCGTGTGCTGGCGTCCAGAGGCTGCGGCGGGTCGCCGTGGAGCTGCCCTCAGCCACACATGGCCCACACATTCCTCAGTTCCTCCCGCTCACGGTTTCGTGAGGCGCTCCCTGCCACCTAGCCCCAAACTCTGGCCCAGAAATGTCACCAGAGCATACAGACATCTGTGGAACGAAGCCCTGATGGTCGACTTAGACACCAAAGAGGGGACAGGAAGAAGGTGAGGGGCTGGGGGTGTGGAGTGGCGCTTGTGATGTGACACTGGGCAGATGCGTTTGTCTGCAAGGGGGCAGAGCCTCTCACATGCAGAGGAACTGATCAGAGGTGCCTTCCAAAAAAAAAAAAAATATATATATATATGAATGAATGCAAGGGAATAGTATACAGCCACAAAAAGGAGGGAGGCTGGTTGTCTCCTGTAAATGGAATCACCCACTGTGTGTTCTTCTGTGTCTGCTTCTCTCACTGAGAATCATGCATTTAAGGTCCATCCACATTTTAGCCTGTGTCAGAGTTTCACTCCTTTTCATGTCTGTATAATATTCCACTGTGTACACGGAGTCCGTGCTGTTTATCCTTATCCATTATCCACCCACCCACCCTCCCATCCATCCACCCATCCATCCACCCACCCACCCATCTATCCATCCACCCACCCACCCATCTATCCATCCACCCTCCCACCCATCCACCCACCCACCCACCCATCCACCCACCCATCCACCAACCCACCCATCCATCCACCCATCCACCATCCATCCATCCACCCATCCATCCACCCATCCACCATCCATCCATCCACCCATCCATCCACCCATCCACCCATCCACCCACCCATCCATCCATCCACCCATCCATCCATCCATCCATCCACCCATCTGCTCATCCACCCACCCATCCACCCATCCACCCACCCATCCATCCACCCATCCACCACCCACCCATCCATCCGCTCATCCATCTACTCCCCTCCCTCAGCCCCTAGCCACCACGAGTCCACCTCCTGTCTCTGGGGACTTGCCTTTTCTGGACATTTCCTACGAACAGGATCACACACTGTGTGAGCTTCTGTGTCTGATTCTCTCACTGACCATTGTGTGTTCGCGTTGTAGCCTGTCTCAGAGCTTCACTCCTTTTCATGGGTGTGTAATACTCCACTGTGTGGATGGACCTCGTGCTGCTTAACCACCCATCCATGGAGGGATTATCTTTTAAATCCTTTGGGCACAGTGTGACTCACCAGCTATTTTGGAAATGGCGGTGTGCCATGGTGTCTCACACAAGCTGATGGGGTGAATGGAATTCGTGGGACACATTTCTCTGTCCCTCCCATGACCTGCAAACTTGTAGTAGGATATGGAAACCCGGTGAATTCAAACTGAATTGCATTCCTGCTGCATCTCACCACACGGGGCAGGATGTCACAGTGTCCATTTTTTGGTGCATCGTCCTTATTTAGAGCCTTATTGGTAGTAGCTAGCATAGCCAGCCATTCCAGTGTCTGTAAAGTCCCCCATCTTTCTTTGTGCATGGATGGTTTAAACACCTAAAAATGATAATCATGGCATCCCAGGTGGCTCAGGGGATAAAGAATCCATTAGCAGTGCCGGACGTGCCGTCAGGTATGGGTTCCGTCCCTGGGTGGAGAAGACCCCCTGGAGGAGGGCATGGCAACCCACCCCAGTATTCTTGCCTGGAGAATCCCACAGACAGAGGAGCCTGGTGGGCTACAGTTCGTGGGGTCCCAAAGAGTGGGACACGAGTGAAGTGACTTAAAATGCATGCACTCACAAATGACCACAGCTTTGTTTGCTTGTTTTTCAATCATGGAGAGGTACAACTCCATGATTTATTCTGCATTTCTGAGCTCGAATTCTTTCAGGACTTCCCTAGTGGTCCAGTGGTGGTAACTTCACCTTCCAGTGCAGGGGGTGCGTGTCCAATTCCTGCTTGAGGAACTAAGATCCCACAGGCTCTGAGGACCAAGACAAGCAAAGCATAAAACAGAAGCAAATATTCTAACAAATCCAACAAAGACTTTAAAAATGACCCACATCCATAGGTATACAAAAGTCCCCTGATGCATGGCAGAAACCAACACAATATTGTAAAGCGATTATCCTTCAGTTTAAAATGTCAGTTTTCATTCCAGTCCCAAAGAAGGGCAATGCCAAAGAATGCTCAAACTTCAGCACAGTTGTACTCACCCCACACACTAGCAGAGTAATGCCCCAAAGTCTCTGAGCCCGGCTTCAACAGTATGTGAACCGAGAACTTCCCGTTGTTCAAGCTGGATTTAGAAAAGGCAGAGGAACCAGAGATCAGATTGCTAACATTCGCTGAATCATAGAAAAAGCAAGAGAAGTCCAGAAAAACATCTACTTCTGCTTCATTGACTGCGCTAACATTGATTGTGTGGGTCACAACAAAATATGGAAAACTCTTTAAAGAGATGGGCACACCAGACCACCTGACCTGCCTCTTGAGAAACCTGTATGCAGGTCAGGAAGCAACAGTTAGAACTGGACATGGAACAACAGACTGGTTCCAAATAGGAAAAGGAGTACGTCAAGGCTGTATA
>JADEYB020000024.1:281799-322611 GCA_015832495.2 Alces alces
TGTATGGATGTGAGAGTTGGACCAAAAAGAAGCTGAGCACTGAAGAACTGATGCTTTAGAACTGACTGATTTGAAAAGACCCTGATGCTGGGAGAGATTGAGGGCGGGAGGAGAAGGGGATGACAGAGGATGAGATGGTTGGATGGCATCACCGACTCGATGGACATGAGCTTGAGTAAACTCCGGGAGTTCGTGAAGGACAGGAAAGTGACTGAACACCACCAACAACAAAAAATAAATTTTAATAAATCAGTAAATAATTTAAAAATGTGGATTGTTAAAAAAAATTATCCACATCAAAAAGTCTTTTAAAAAATCCCTCCCTCTAATGTCCTGTGCTTGTGGTCAGTCAGGCAGTTGTGTCCGACTCTTTGCAACCCCGTGGAGTGTAGCCCACCAGGCTCCTCTGTCCTTGGCATTCTCCAGGCAAGAACACTGAAATGCGTTGCCATTTCCTCCTCCAGGGCATCTCCCCAACCCAGGGGTCAAATCCGGTCTCCTGTATCGCAGGTGGATTCTTTACCTGGGCTGCGGGGGGCTCGGCTGCCCGCCGGCGCAGCGCCTGGCCGCGGCCGGCGTCGGCCGCCTGGGCCTCGTGGGCTACGACGTGGTGGAAGCGAGCGACCTGCCCCGCCCGGCGCTGCGCGGGGAGGCCCTGGCCGGACCTTGGCGGCCGCCGCCTCCGTTCGGCGGTGGAGCGCGCGCCCTACGCCCAGGCGCGGACGCCGGCCGACGCTGCGCCCACGCGCCCGCCGCTACCTGGAGAGCGGCGCCTGTGTGCTCGCGGCCGGCCCCTCGTGTCCGCCGGCGCGCTGCGCTTCGAGGGCCAGCTCACGGTCTGCCACTGCGGCGGGGGGCCTTGCTATCGCTGCGTATTCCCCCGGCCGCCCCCGGCGGAGACGCTGACCAGCCGCGCGGATGGCGGGGTGCTCGGCGCGGTGGCCGGGGTCCTGGGCTGCCTGCCGGCGCTGGACGTGCTGAAGACTGCTGCGGGCCTGGGCCCCTCTTACAGCGGCCGCCTGTTTCTGTTTGACGCCCTCCCAGGCGATTCCCGCTGTGTCCGGCTGCCACCTGCGGGGAGCAGCCCACCGTGACAGACCTGCAGGGCTCTGAAAGCTTCTGCGGCTCCTCGGCCACGGGCTATAAGCGACTTCTGGATTCTGGGGCACCCCGCCTGTTGCTGGACGTCAGGCCTCAAGTGCAGGTGGACATCTGTCGTCTGCCTCACGCCCTGCACATCCCTTTGAAACGTTTGGAACGGCGGGATGCGGAGAGCCTGAAAGTCTTGGGAGAAGCCATCCGGGAAGGGAAGCAGGGCGCACAGGAAGGGGCGTCTTGTCCCCATTTATGTGATTTGCAAACTGGGCACCGACTCCCAGAAAGCCGTGAAGGTCTTGCAGTCCTGGACAGACTTAGACTCTTCAACAGTTAAGGACGTTGTAGGGGGGCTCATGGCCTGGGCTGCCAAAATCGATGGAACGTTCCCGCAGTACTGAGGTGGCTGGTGGAGTCTGACCAGCGAAGGGTGTGGGTTGCCATGTTACCTAAAGTTTTTTTGACCTGTATTTATTTGCAATTGTTTCTTCCAGTATGTATGGAGGAGTCTGGGATTCTACAGTACCTGTGATTAGGTGGACTTCTTTTTATAAGGATCTTTTAAATTGTAATTTATCGAATGATGTCGTTATTAAGGGGTGATAACATTGTTCCTGTGAACTGTCTTGTGTTTGCAGCACTTGCTGCAAGTGGTGTCTTGAACGGGTGAGATACAATGTAAGTGACAGGGCTTTGTGATTTGAATTCAGGTCATTTGCCTGTGCTGCCCCCTCCCTCCCCCCCAAATAAAAAGCTTCTCAGGATGTGAGGGCGATCTGGTTGTGACACCCGTCGCCCCTTTGATCGCCAGGGTTGGTGCAACTGACCTGACTAGCTAGGCGGGCATCTCCTTCCTCCTCCATCGCTCCCATGAGCGTTTCTCCCGAGGCTGTGCCCTCACTGAAACCGGACCGCCATCCCTGGTGGAGGAGGACGGGTCTTCAGTAAAGGGCCTGGGAGTAGCTGTGCTTCCCCCATAGACGAGCTCCCAAGTTTCCTTGCTCTTTAAATTGTACACTTTAATGCTTGGAAAGGTGTAGTAAACTTAACTGACTACAGATAAAATAGTTAAGCTCAGTTTATTGTTTCCTAAGACATTTTTTGGATGTTATTTCTACTTCAAATGCTAAAACAAGTTTTAGACCAGTGGTCCCCAACCATTTTGGCACCAGGGCCTGATTTCATGGAAGACATGTTTGGGGAGGAGGGTGCGGGCAGATAATTTCGGTTTCCATCACCCACCTCTCCACTTTGCAGTCCGGTACCTAACAAGCCACCAACCAGGACTGGGGTTCCGGGACCCCTTTTATAGAGAAATCAATATTTAAAATGTTAATTATTTAAATGTTAAAATGTAAATTACGTGGGACGTGGTCATTTTATTGTTTCAAATTAATAACCAAGTAAGATACTTACAGTCTCATAGAAAAAAAAAAAAAGGCAAAGACTTAACCACTGGGCCGCCTGGGAAATGCCAGATAGCACTTATTTTGAATTAACAAACAAACAAACAAAAACCAGTGGCCCCAAAGCTTTCCAAGGGAAGATTCCGCTCAAGGTGACTGTCATCCCTGTGTGATAATTCCCTCCTGGCGTCCTTGCTATTGAATAAAATTCAGTAATATAATTTGCTCAGATCAAACCCCACTTAAGGAGACCATCCAATTCCCCGAGCTGCCAAGTCTGAAGGGGTTAATGCTCTTTTATGCTTGAGATTACCATTTTATGACCCATGCTTTGCGAAAGACCCATTATCATAAAATTGAGAAATCCCATCAACCCCCCCCTCCCGGCTCCTGCCAAGTGAAAGAGAACAAGCTTTTTTTTTCCCCCACCCGCCCGAACAAGTCAGACGGTTATGCTAGGCAATTACCGGGTGACCGTAGTGGTCTGTGTGCTGAGGATTAAAAATGAAAATTAAAGTAACGAGGCATGTGTTGGATTTAAGGAAGTGCGGCCATACTTCATTTGTGTTTGTATTGAATAATTTAAACCCTCTATGCCTGCCCACACACATCCACTTGAGGCTTGTCGTTGGGCGGGAGTGGGGTGGCGCAGAGACACGGGCTTCCTCCTTCCCGGGAGGGGGAGCCTCCGGGAGCTGCTAATTAGTGATGTGATTTTTGTTTAATGAAGGGGAAGCTTGATCTGGGGCTGAGTCTGTTCCCTACCCACGGGAGGCGGAGGAAGGAGGTGAGGGGGGGTCAGGTATTGATTCACAGGTCATTCTCCATAGACGTGAGAAGGTCCTCCTCCGGGAAGGAGGTCTCTGTGGGGAAAAGGACGATTGATCCGGCCATAATTATGTGATCATCTTCTCGCCTCCAATCTGCAGACCCAGACATGCGTCTACACATCTCACTTCTGGGTGTTAGGACGCTCGCGTTCTTGCGTCTCTTAAACCCACCCCGCGAAATCCCAGGCGTTTCTTTCCTGGTTTTCTCTTCCAGTGGTGGTGGCAGGAGCTAGTTTGGAAAATACCAGTGATCACCATCTTGGGGCTTTTTTTGTTTTTTATTGGCCTGTGGTGGATTTATAATGTTGCATTACCGTCAGGCGTACGGCGAAGTCACTTAAGTTATATGTACATACAAGCACATATGTGTGTGTGTGCATATATGCAGGCCTGCATGCATGCCACGTTGCTCCAGCCGAGTCCGGCTCTGTGCAACCCTATGGACTGTAGCTTGCAAAGCTCCTGTGTCCGTGGGGTTCTCCAGGCAAGAACACTGGAGTGCGTTGCCATGCCCTCCTCCAGGGGACCCTCCCGACCCGGGGATGGAGCCCAGTTCATCTCTTGCACTGGCAGGTGGGTTCTCTAACACTAGCACCACCTGGGAAGCCCATAAACATACATATACACATACATAGGCAGCCCACTCCAGGATTCTTGTCCGGAGAATCCCATGGACAGAGGAGCCTGGAGGGGCTACAGTCCACGGGGTTGGAAAGAGTCAGATACAACTGCAGTGAGTAAATAGCAGCCCTGTACATATACATAAATCCACTCTTTTTTTACATTCTTTTACCATAGAGGTAATTACAGACTCTCGAGAGTTCCCTGTGCTATAGAGCAGGTCTTTATTAGTTATCCATTACATGTTGCTGTTTTAGAGTAGAAAATGGCAACCCACTCCAGTAGTCTTGCCCGGAGGATCCCATGGACAGAGGAGCCTGGTGGGCTACAGTCCACAGCATCACAAAGAGTTGGACACGAGTGAGCGGCTGAGCACAGATACATACACACACCTTGTTGTTTAGCCGCTAAGTCATGTCTGACTCTTTGGTGACCCCATGGGCTGCAACCCATCGGGCTCCTCTGTCCATGGGATTTTTCCCAGGCAGGAATACTGGGGTGGGTTGCATGCCCTTCTCCAGGGGATCTTCCTGACCCAGGGATCAAACCCATGTCTCCTGCATTGGCAGATGAATTCTTTATACACACACACACACACACACACAATGTTATATATACATACATATATATCTGTATATATATATACACATTATATATATAATATACACACATTATAGGTGTATATACAAGTGTGCACGCATACATGTGTACACACATGCATATGTATGCGCACACATACACGCCTGTATGCACATGTGTGTATACACACACGTGTGTGTGTACATGTATATATCAGTACTAGTGTGTATACCCACGCAATCCAGGAGAATCAGTTGCTGAACTCCTGGTGTGTAGTTTTACAATAAATGGACGGTATAAGGTATGATTTCGATGGCAGAGAAACCACCACCACTTCTGATTCTCACGTGAGACCTTGAAGGTCCCTCATTAATCGACCAGATTAAGACAATCTCTCACCGGTTGACTAGGAATTTCACTCAATCCTGGGCTCGCCCCTCCCTCCCAGCGAGCCCTTTGGGGTTCTTAAGATGGAAGTGTTGAAACGCGGCTCTCTGGATATGCTGTGTTGAAAGAGGTTTCATCAGAGTTTAGGGGTTTTTCTTTCAACATAGGAATCCCACTAAAAGAGTCCAGGGGAAAAGTTAAAAAGACATAGAGGGTAGAAAATGCAGCTCAAATAGCTAGCTAGGGGGTTGCGACAACCAACCAGAGTCCCTGCCTGCCCCTGTCTGCACGTCTCAACATGGTGAGAACCCACTCTGTGTCTCTGCTTCACCGATTCACTGGACATGAACTTGGCCAAACTCCGGGAGATGGTGAGGGACAGACAGGGAAGCCTGGAGTGCGGCGGTCCACGGGGTCGCGAAAAGTCGGACCCGACTTGGTGAGTGAACAGCAACAAGAGATAATTCCAGGAGGAGGAGAAGCCAAAATGTGCAGACTGGGAGAAAACATTTGCAAATGATTTATCTGATGAGGATCTGGTGTCTGGGGGATACTGAAGAACGCTTACAATCTGGCAGTAAAAAGACAGCCTCACTGTTTGGTAACACAGGGTGGGCAGAGGTGAATTTGACATTTGTCTGACACTGGGACTGAGTTTAGTGTTGCCTGGGCACTGGTGCAATAATGGTTTAGTTTAATAGTGTTGGCAATTCGTCTAGTATTAATACTTAGTGTCAGCTTGGAATTGGGTTATGCTTCCTGTTAGTAATTAGCTCATGGTTAGTATTTACCTAGTGTTACTTGGGTATTAGTTTAGAGTTTAGAGTTGTTACCTACTTTATTATTGCTATTTAGTTCAGTGTTAGTTTTGCTTCTGTATTTAGTATATTGGTTTTGTTTTCGTTTAATATTAGTATTAGTTTAGTCTTTAGCGCTGCTAATTAGTTTAGTACGAGTACTTAGCTTTTTATGAGTTCAGTAGTTTGTATTAGTGACTAGTTCTGTATTCTGGTCCTAGTGATGAGTTTGGCATTAATTTACTATTTAGAATTATTCGTTAGTATTTAGTTCAGTATTACTGTTGAGTTTGGTGTTAGGTTTGCATTAGTTTAATATTTAGTATTAGTGTATATTTAGTACTGGTAATTAGTTTAACACTAGCACTTTGATGTAGCTCAGATGGCAAAGAATCTGCCTGCAACGCAGGAGACCTGGGTTCCGTCCCTGGGTCTGGAAGATCCCCTGGAGAAGGGCATGGCAACCCACTCCAGTATTCTGGCCTGGACAAGAATCCCACGGACAGAGGACCCTGGCGGGATACGGTCTGTAGGGGTCCCAAAGAGTCGGACATGACTGGGCGGCTCGCACGGCTGCTAACGTGCATGTAATATTACTCAGGTGTTTGTTAGCATTAATGTTGTGTTCTACATTAGATTTTTACTCATGTAATACTAATGTTATGTAGTAATTGGTGTTGTTAACTAGTTTAGTATCAGCATTAGTTCAGTGTCAGTCTGGGGTTTGCTTAGAACTACCATTTAGTTTTGGTTTTGTCTTTGTTCAGTATTAACTCGATATTTAGTATCAGTCATCGGTTGAGGGTTAGTTTTTTGGTTTAGTTCTCGTGTTTGTTTCACATCAGTACTTAACTTAGTATTGGTGTAGCACAAGGATTTAGTTTGGTATATACCGCTAGTAATCAGCGTCATAGTAGCTTTTACTTTGTTATCAGTGTATCATTTGTTTAGTACAAGTACTTAGTATTACAGCTAGCAACCAGTATTAGTATCTAGTATCAATCTGGCATTTGTTTAGCGCTAGTAATTAGTTGGTACTGGTAACTGACGCTTCTGAACTGTGGTGTTGCAGAAGACTCTTGAGAGTCCCTTGGACTGCAGGGAGATACAACCAGTTCTTCCTAAAGGAGATCAGTCCTGGGTGTTCATTGGAAGGACTGAGGCTGAAGCTGAAACTCCAATCCTTTGGCCACCTTATGCAAAGAACCGACTCATTAGAAAAGACCCTGATGCTGGGAGAGATTGAAGGCGGGAGGAGAAGGGGGCGACAGAGGATGAGATGGTTGGATGGCATCCCCGACTCGATGGACGTGAGTTTGAGCAGGCTCCAGGAGCTGGTGATGGACAGGGAGGCCTGGCGAGCTGCAGTCCACGGGGTCACACAGAGTCGGACACGCCTGAGGACTGAACTGAACTGAGTAATTAGTTGAACACTACTCTGGTACTATTATTTTGTTCTGTGTTAATTGGGTGCTAGTTTAGCATGTAGCATTAACAATGACTTTAGTGTTAGCATTGGTTTAGCATCTAAGTAAAAGTGAAAGTTGCTCAGTCGTGTCTGACTCTTTGCGACCGCATGGAGTATGCCGTCCATGGAATTCTGCAGGCCAGAATACTGGCGTGGGTAGCCTTTCCCTTCTCCAGGGGATCTGCCCAGCCCAGGGATCGAACCCACGTCTCCTGCACTGCAGGCAGATTCCTTGCCAGCTGAGGCACCAGGGAAGCCGGGTTTAGTATGCAGAGAGAATGTTAGTATTCTACTGGTGAGGGGCCCTCACTTGATGCACTGACGATCCATTCATCTGATTCTTTGAACACTCTTGATTCTCAGCCACAAACGATGCAAAATTAAACACTTCTGGGTCCTTCCCCCACCTCCCCTACTCACATGAAATGTGTTCTCTCAGTTAATATTGTGATTCTGTGAGAGGCATGTTGGCAACTTGAAAGATCACGCTCCTACACCCATTTCAAACAGCATCCGTTGGCTCCTCGGCCTCATAAAATCACCCCTTGTACCCCCTGTTCCACCACGTCCTCCCCTCCCCCATCACATGACAAATGAAATTTGAACATGTCATTATGGTCCTCAGCTTCCCCTGCAACCTCAGACAGGTCTGTGTTTCACGTGCGTGCCGGTTCTGCTCAACCATAAAAGCCAGTAGCTGCCCTCACCGGTGAAGCGGCTTACATAGCGTGCGCTGTTGGAATGAAGTCGTGGAGAGGAAATGAAAGTCCAAACATTAAAACAGCATGGAGGGTGTGAGTTTGCAAAGCCCGAATAACGTTAGAAAAGCATCTGAACTTTCTGGAGGTTTTCCCTGCCTGGTCTGTGGAGGTGCCCCGCCTTCTGACTCTCCATGTGGGTTTTCCCCTCCGTCTTCCTGCTGCTTGTTTTGGGTGTGGAGGTTGTTGTTCAGTGGCTCAGTCGTGTCTGACTCTCTGCGACCCCATGGACTGCAGCAGCCCAGGCTTCCCTGTCCTTCAGTATCTCTGAGAGCTTGCTCAAACCCATGTCCGTCGAGTCGGGGATGCCATCCAACCATCTCATCCTCTGTCATCCCCTTCTCCTCCTGCCTTCAATCTTTCCCAGCATCAGGGTCTTTTCCAATGAGTCAGCTCTTCGCATCAGGTGGCCGACATATTGAAGCTTCAGCTTCAGCATCAGTCCTTCCCATGAATATTCAAGTATTGATTTCCTTTAGGATGGACTGGTTTGGCCTCCTTGCAGTCCAAGGGACTCCCAAGAGTCTTCTCCAATGCCACAGGTGGAAAGTATCAATTCTTTGATGCTCAGCCTTCTTTATGGCCCAACTCTCACATCCGTACATGACCACTGGAAAAACCACAGCTTTGAATATTCAAACCTTCGTCGGTAAGGTAGCGCCTCTGCTTTTTAGTACGCTGTCTAGTTTTGTCTTAGCTGTTCTTCCAAGGAGCAAGCGTCTTTTAATTTCATGGCTGCGGTCATCATCTGCAGTGATTTTGGAGCCCAAGAAAATAAAGCCCCTCACTGTCTTCACTGTTTCCCCATCTGTTTGCCATGAAGTGATGGGGCCAGACGCCGTGATGTTCATTTTTTGAATGTTGAGCTTGAAGCCAGCTTTTTCACTCTCCTCTTTCACCTTCATCAAGAGGCTCTTCAGTTAGAAATGAAGTGATCTCAAAAGTAAAGTTTCTAAGACACAGTGTGGAGAATCGATGAGGTGGGCTTGCTTTTCTGTGGTTTAAAGTCCAGGTCTCCGCCAGTGAATTCCAGTTGAGCAATGGGGACAGCTTGCAGAGAGTCCAAGGAAGGACCAGCATCTACACGCTGCCTTGTGTGTGAGGAGGGTTCTACATCCCACACAAATAGAGCTTTCCCAGCAGCTTTCGAGGTCTGCGGTCCCCACGGACTAGCTGCAGGAGAAATGGACGTTGCATGAACCCAGAAGAACAGTGACGGGACTCGATGCGTGAAAGCATCGTTGACCGTTTATCCTCGTGTGGACCACTGACCCATCCTTTGATGGCCAAAGTACACTGTGCCGGGGACAAGCGTTGAACAGGGTCTGTAAGCTTTGCCCCTGAGGTTTTCTGCCTCCGACAGTCCTTCTAACTACATTTTGGATTCTAATACCCTTTCTCCAGCTGTGTCAAGCCATTCATTAGGTCACTCTGGAGTCAAAATCGCCCAAGGACTACCCTATGGGCATCAGTATCAGTCTGTGCTCTGACCCAATATGATGTGACTTCAGACATTGCCGTGAGACTGTTTCTGCTTCATGAACCTATGTTTCTCTGAGGTCACCATTTACCATTTGCTGTCCCCTCTTCTCCAGCAGAGATTTCCGATGTGGCACTCCATGTCTATGCAAGATGATGAGAACTATCATCTTGGAAAGAGTGAAACCAGATGCCTTCGAGTCTCCATGCTGGACAGCTAAAGAGACTGGTCATTTTGGCAAATCGGCTGGATCCCTTCAGGCCTAAGTGCCTTCCCCAGGACACGCCTGCGTCTCTCAAGTCATTGAACTCAACTAAGGCCAGACTGAGAGTGGGTTGACCTAGCTGACACTTCCCTTGGGTTTATACTGTGCTATGCTGGTTTTCTGGGGGCTTCCCTGGTGGCTCAGCTGGTGAAGAATCGGCCTGCTGTGCAGGGGACCCGGGTTCAATCCCTGGGTCGGGAAGATCCCCTGGAGAAGGAAATGGCAACCCACTCCAGTATTCTTGCCTGAGAGATCCTGCGGACAGCAGATAGAGGAGCCTGGTGGGCTATAATTTATGGGATTGCGAGTTGGACACGACTTAGCAACTAAACCACCACCATGTTGGTTGTCTATCCTTCACACCCTTGGTCCTCTTACCGGCTCGTTGATAAGGTCTCACAAACGATCCGGTTATTTTGTTGCTGCACCCAAGTCTTACTAACCTTCAAACGCGTTGTGAAGACAGCTTTCACGTCAACCGTCTTAAGCCGGCTTGGTCCAAGGTTTACGTGGGGAGAAAAGTGTGTGTCTTCACGACATTCCGCTCCTCTTTGTCTCTTTCTGGGATATCGCCCACAGGGCCTTCTTGCTTTGGGAGCATGTGTTCACCAAGCTTTGTGCAAGCGTTTGACCCCGAGTGAACGGCTGAACTGCCCACACGGTGCAGAGGGGCGGGTGAGCGGGTGGTGGTGAGGGGGATGTGAAAACAGAATCGTTGCAACGTGGTTTGAATAAAAGATGACAGCGGAATGAATTTAGAGCCGTAAGAAACGCAGACATTTCAGGGTCTCGGAGGACTCGTGTGAACATTTTTTTGGGGGTCGGGGGGAAGGGTGCAGAACCGATTAGCATTCTGTGAGTTCGCATTTGAATTTTATTTCTGAACCGTGTCCCGGTGTCAAGGCGAGCGCTGCCGGGGTGAGCTCGGCAATAATTAAGTTTTGCATAAGCAACCTTGGAAATCTGGCTGCAATTGACTTTCTGCTCTGCACAGTTCCAGCGCAGATTGACCCTGAGAGTGGGATTGGTGGTAGAAATTAGGCAGCGGGGCGGGGGGGTGGGGGAGGTCTCTTCAAAGAAAACATTTGTGCCTCTCACGGCTGAGAGGGAAAAGTCTGCCCTGGAAATGAATGAGATTCCCTGACTCTGTTTCCCTTTCAAGAAGGGAGAGTCGATTCCCGACCAGTGGTTAGCCATGGACCAGGTACCCAGGTGGAACATTAATGTGAGCGTCTGGGGAGGCTCGTCTGACCTGGGGTCTTTGTCTCTCTCCCTCTCGCCCTCTGTCTAGCTTCCCCTCTGGGTAAGGTTCTAGAGGATTCTCTTTGGTGTCTTCTGGGGAAACAGTGAGAAAAGAGATAAGGAGCTAGGGATGGTCTAGGAGCCATTGTCTACCTCTTCCCCAGACGGTTCCGAAAATTCCGCTCACTCTCAGCTGCCACCTCTGTTTCTCCAAGTGGCTTACCTTGCGGGATCTTCCTCTGTCTTTATCTGACTATCATCGATCTTCCTATCTGTATTTCTGCCTATTTATCTAACATCTATCAATCATCTACCTATCGCCTATATACTTATCTATCATCAGTCAACCTATCTATGCCTTTTTATCTACCTTTATATCTACCTATGTCTACATGCACCTGTCTTTGATGTCATTCATCTGTTTTTCTATTAATCTACCGATGTATCTATCTATCAATATCATCTGTAACTATAACTCTATTCATCCATCTATTGCCTATCTACCATCTATCAACCTATCTATCTTGTCTACCTTTATATCTATCTACCTCTATATTCATCTGTCTGTCTTCTATCTGTCATTCTATCTATTAGTCTACCTACTAGGTATCTGTCTATCAATATCGTCTATAACTCTCTATATTCATCCACCTATGCCTATCTACCATCTATCAACCTATCTTGTCTACCTTTATATCAATCTACCTCTCTATTCGTCTGTCTTTCCTTTATCTGTCATTCTATTAATCTACCTACTAACTATGTATCTGTCTATCAATATTGTCTATAACCCTATCTATCCATCCACCTATTGCCTATGTACCATCTGTCACCCTATCTATCTTTTTGTCTGCCTTTGTACTTATCTACCTCCATATTCATCTCTCTTTTGTCTGTTATTCCATCTGTCAATCTGCTTCCCAGGTGGCTCAGTGTTTAAAAAAACCCACCTGCCGAGGCAGGAGACGCAAGGGACCTGGGTTTGATCCCTGGATCAGGAAGATCCCCTGGAGGAGAAGGTGGCCACCCACTCCGGTATTCTTGCCTGGGAAATTGCGTGGACAGAGGAGCCCGGTGGGGGACAATCCATGGGGTCGCAGAGAGTCGGGCATGGCTGATCACAGCACAGACACATCTATCAATGTATCTACCTGTCTACCTACCTATTTAAAGTCTGTCAATCTACATGTCCATCCACCATCACCCATCTACTTATTTATCTACAATTTTTCAACCTATCTACATTTTATCTCTGTATCTACCTCTGTATTCATCTATTTTTTAATTTGTCATTCATCTGTCTCCTTTCCGGCATGTCGTATCTGTCTATCCATTCATCTCTCCACCTATCATCTATCTGTCTGGGTGCTAAGTCGCTCAGTCGTGTCTGACCCTTTGTGACCCCAGGGACTGCAGCCCACCAGGCTCCTCTGTCCATGGGATTCTCCAGGCAAGAACACTGGAGCAGGTTGCCATTTCCTCCTCCAGGGACACCTTCCCCACCCAGGGATTGAACCCAGGTCTCCTGTATTGCAGGTGGCTTCTTTACCATCTGAGCCTCTGGGGAAGCCCGACATCTTAGGAGACACAGTAAGAGGTGACGTATGCAGTTCTGATGGAGATCTGATTTTTTTTTTTTTTAAAAAGAGCGGACATCTTTGAAAGCCTCAGATGAGACTTTCACGTCTAAGTTTCAACATCACAGTGTTGAGTGGTACTGAGTGTCCCGGACAGCCAGAGAAGAATGACAAATCCCTCTTACTGTCTTTCCATGAAATACACAGGCACCACTCCATAGACATGACAGACTTGTTTGGAATTATCCCGAAGGTGACTCAGTTAAGAGCACTTGCTCTCAAGCCCGCAACCTCATGGATGCAACGTCAGCCACAAATCCCATGAACTTGTCCACCTGCTTTCCCTTGACTCGAAAGAATTCCCATCTCCAGGGCTTCCCTGGTGGCTCAGTCGGTATAGAATCCGCCTGCAATGGAAGGGACCGAGGTTCGACCCCTGTGTTGGGAAGATCCCCTGACGAAGGAAACTGCCACCCCCTCCAGTATTCATGCCTGGAGAATCCCACGGACAGAGGAGCCTGGCGGGCTCTAGTCCCTGGGGTCGCAAGAGTCGGACACGACCCAGCGACTAAACCACGAAGCAGCCAGGGGTGTCTGAAGCCCGTGTCCCACTTGGGGGTGGCGGTTATCAGACTTCTGTGTCTGCGGCTGTCATCAATCTGCTCCTCAGCTCAGCACTTATTTTTCTAATTCACCTCCAGATTCTTAATATTTATGGCTCCATAGAAAGCAATACGCGCTTTGCCGGAGAGAAGGCATTCTGGCTTAATTTCATGCCGAGCTCCTTGCTGTCCTCTTCCCGCGACCGGGATTTTTCACCGCTCCCCCAGCCGATCCATTTTCTGAAATATGTAAAAGCGTGCATTTGAAACATTGATGAGCGCGCATCGCGGGGCCGTGAATCAACGTATTTAAAGATCAGCTCTTATGGCTTGAAAGATACAATGTAATAAATGACTGTAGGAGTTGATTAAATAGTGAAACTCTGCCGAGGCATTTAATCTATCTCCCGCGCCGTTTACCGGGGGAGCCGGCCGCACGGAGCCGGAGCGGTGATTGCAAGTTATGTGACAAGCCATAAAGCGAAAAATAGAAAATATACTGGATGGAAAGTAATAACATTGTAATCAAAATGTATCTACTTTACACCGGAGACAAATGCCCGGAGAATAATTCCAGACGGACACACGGGTACCTCGCTTCAGCGAGGGTGGGGGTCACTGCTACCAAGGGAGGATTTTTCGGGCTGACTTCAGAGGACGGGAACTTCTGTCAAACTAAGATCAGACCCAATAGATAATTCTGGAGACCCTCCCCCTGAGGTGACTACAGGCCAAAGTCCTCGTGGTGGACACGATCCCTAACCCCGTCTTCACGGCCATCTCCACCGCGTGTGTTGAAAACAACAGCCTTAAGTGAGTCCTTCCGAAGAAATAATACTGTTGCTGGTGGCGTGGTTTGCCTTGTTGGTGTAAATTGCTTAACAACCTGTGTTACTGACTGTATGCGTTTCCTAGGGTGGCTGTAACCAGTGACCACAAACCAGGGCATTTTAAAGAGGAAATCCACCCTCCCCCAGGCCACATGTCTGAGGTCCAGGGGTCCCAGGGCTGAGCTCACTGCAGTCTTCAGGGGAGAGTCCTCCCCGCCTCTTCCAGCTTCTGGGGGCTCCAGGCGTCCGTCCCTGGGCTGGTGGCCGCCTCCCTCCCGTCTCCGCCTCCGTCTCCACGCAGCTTCTCCTCTGTGTCCATGTCTCTCCCCTTCTGTGTCTTATAAGGACCCTGTCCCTGGGTAAACCCTAAAGGGCCACCCCGTCCAGGAGGAACCTCATCTCAGACGCTTCACTCCATCGCGGCTGCAGAGACTCTGTTTGCAAATGAGCCCCCATTGCTGGTCCCAGGGGGTCAGACATGAACATTTCGGGGGCTGCGGGCGGGCACCAACCAACCCCTTCCAGGGGGACACACACGTACAGCCCCTTTCATGGGGTCAGGCACTTGGCCATGTGACTCACGGGTCCCACGCATGTCGGTGGAGGTAGCTCAAACAGAAGCTCGCGATGCACCTGCATGCTTGGGTTTGCCCCCACTGTGCGTCTGCACCACCGTGAGAAGAACTTGCCTCGGGGGCAGCTATTGCCCCTTCACCAGGGGTCCCGGAAGGAGATGCGAGGAGCCCAGGGCACGCCCTGGGTGCACGCTGGTAGCAGGAGCTTAACAGATGCACGGGGCACACTTGGGACAATCTGTCCCCTGCAGCTCAGACCTGAAGCCCAGGGTCCACAGTCTAGCCGAGGCCAGCTGGACTACAGCTGACCCACAAATCTCCTCTGAAAAAATATTGTGTTTTGGCCACCTCGTTCCAGGCTGATTTCTTATACAGTGTTCTTGTGGCAGCATCTGACGATCATGACAAATAGCATATTAAAAAGCAGAGACATCACCTGCCTGACAAAGGTCCGTATAGTCAAAGCTGTGGCTTTTATACATAAAGTCATGTATGGATGTGAGAGTTGGACCATAAAGAAGGCTGAGCGCCGAAGAATTGATACTTTCCAACTGTGGTGTTGGAGAAGACTCTTGAGAGTCCCTTGGACTGCAAGGAGATCCAACCACTCCATCTGAGAGGAAATCAACCCTGAATATTCATTGCAAGGATGGATGCTGAAGCTGAAGCTCCAATACTTTGGCCACCTGATGCAAAGAACTGACTCACTGGAGAAGACCCTGATGTTGGTAAAGATTGACGGCAGGAGGAGAAGGGGACGACAGAGGATGAGATGATTGGATGGCATCACCGAATTGATGGGTATGAGTTTAAGCAAACTCCGGAAGATAGTCAAGGACAGGGAAGCCTGGTGTCCTGCAGTCCATGGGGTTGCAGAGACTCGGACACAACTGAGCAAATGAACAATGGAACAAAGTTAAAGGGCAACAGTTGTGATCTTGAAATGCATTTCCACACAACGTAGAAAAAGTTGCTAAGGAGACTTTTGAGTGCCTCGTGTTACGAACTAGCTCCTCATGGCTTTAACGAAGAACATACTTGAGCAAATTTTTTTTTTTTTTAGTTCTTTAGGCCTTTTCCCCTACAAACAGAGCTATTTTTATGACAGTGATATCGGCGTGCCCCAAACATCGCAAAATGATTACACACGCTCCGTCGCAAGATTTTAATAATTACGAAAACATCTGAGTACAATTAGAACTTCCTGTGTAACTCCTCAGTTCCTGTTGGCCTGACGAGTTGCCTCTGCGGGCTGAGGAACTGTGAGGCGTTCTTTATGCTACGGGGCAATTTAAGAACAAAACAGAGGCCTTCCTCCCGAGCGGAGAGGTGTGGGGGAGGGGAGCGGGTCTCTGGTTTGAGGGGGCTCTGCGTCCCACTGGCTATTGTCAGAAGGTCCGCTTGCTCGGAGCATGGGGTGAAGGCTGGCGTCTCAGCTTCTGTCTTTGCAGGCTCTCCTCTGGGGTGGAGAGCGGCCCCTCCACAGAGACTCTTTCCATCATCATTGGACACAGAGAGAAGAGTCAGATGGCTTGGCGGGGGGACCCCAAGTGAGAAGCTTTGGCCAGGATGTTGCATGAGGGGGTGAGTCCCCAGATGAGGAGACCGACAGACTCAACACCTGCTCGTCATCCATCGCAAACGTCCCCAACCTTTTTGGCGCCAGGGACCGGTTTCGTGGAAGACAATTTTTCCAGGGACTGCGGGCTGCTTTCGGGATGATCCAGGCACACTGCATTTACTATGCCTTCTCTTTCTATGATTAGGACATCTGTTTCCATCTCAGATCATCAAGCTTGAGATCCTGGAGGTTGGGGACCTCTGATTAGGAAGAAGGGTTCTAGAAGGACCTCAGCAGCTGTGTCTTAGATGCCCACCTAGAGATGGGCACCCCCTTCCCAGAGTGGGAAGCAAGGAAAACTCCTCGTTGGGGCAGAGAGTCATGTGTTGCTTTCACGCTTCACCCAAGGGGAGGTGTTGACCCGCAGACGGGTACCACGGGAGCTGGGATGGATGAAGGATGCAGAAGCAGACGGCTCCGGGCAGCCCTTGATGGGCTGTGTTCAACGCTGTGTTCAACGTTCATAGATGCGCAGTTAAGGATGGACAAGGAGGTTCACGGGGACGCGGGACCCACACTCACAACCAGGGTGTCCACAGGAGAGAACTCTGGACTCCTGGGAGCTGACAGAAAAGTCATCCCGGGTGGAAAAATCAAACGGTGATGTTGTTTGAAGTGAAGTGTTGGTCACGCAGTTGTGCCTGACTCTCTGCCACCCCGTGGACCGTAGCCCGCCAGGCTCCTCTGTCCATGGGATTCTCCAGGCAAGAATACTAGAGTGGGTTGCCATTTCCTTCTCCAGGGGATCTTCCCAACCCAGGGGTTGAACCGGGGTCTCCAGCATGGCAGGCAGATTCTTTACCATCTGAGGGGCTATGGAAGCCCCAGTGTGTTGAAAGCAAGGTTTTTATTTGAGCAGAAGTGACTGAAATCAGGACAGCATGACAATGAATTCAAAGACCATCACTCTACACAAACGTGGAAACTGCAGGTCTCCATGCAAAGACTTGGGAGGCCAGAGAGGACCTCCACAGTGGACACCATGAGAAGATAATTCTTAATAATTAGAGCTATGTGGCACCCTTAAAATATGGTACGGCCAACAGTGTTCTATGCTCTAGAAGGTTTTGTCTGAAAACCGAGCTTTCAGCATCTCTGTCGTTGGATGACGTGCTGGATACACATTTTAAAGTAGAGATTCATAGGCTTGGACTCTCAAGACGATGTGTAAATGATACCCCCCCTATCCTTCTATTAAACTAGTGGGGAGAGATATTTATGAGACAGTCTCCCCCACACATAAGAGATTACAGGAGGAATTGAAGACAGCAGGGAGGATATTTCCCTCAACAAGGTTGCGTGAAAAAGATGGATGTAATTGCAAATAAGGAATTTATGAAATGCATTCGCTATGTTCGTCCTCGCAAGACAGTTACAGCGACAGGAGCCTCTCCAACCCCCGCCCTCCCCCCACCAGGGACAGCCCTGCTTGGGGTTTGTCATGATGCTCTTGGCTTTCTTCTTGCCCCTGTTTCACGTTATTCCTCTGTGGCTTTTGTCTGTCTGTCGGACAGGGGACTCCCGTATGAACCACGTGAGCTACCCAAGAACCACCGTATGACCCAGCAATCCCACCACTGGGCATATACCCTGAGAAAACCAAAACTGAAAGAGACACGTGCACCCCGAATGTTCATTGCAGCACTTATTTGTTTGGTTTTTAACAATGGCTGGAAGCAAACCTAGATGTCAATTGACAGAGGAGCGCACACAGAAGTTGTGGTCCATGTATACAATGGAACGGTGCTCGGTTTTTAAAAAGAGCCCGTTTGAGTCAGTCCTAATGAGGCGGATGAACCCAGAGCCTACTGCACAGTGTGAAGTAAGTCAGCAAGAGAAAGACCCATGCTGTATATTAATGCATGCGTATGCAATCTGGAAAGAGGGTACTGCTGAGCCCATTTGCAGGGCAGCAGTGGACATGCAGACACAGAGAAAGGGCCTGTGGACATGGAAAGGGGGGAAGAAGGAAGTGGGACGAGTTGACAGAGTAGCGGGGAAACATATACACAGCCGTGTCCGACTCTTTGGGACCCCGTGGACGGCAGCACGCCAGGCCTTCCTGTCCTTCACCATCTCCCAGAGCTTACTCAAATTCATGTCCACTGAGTCGGTGATACCGTCCAACCATCTCATCCTCTGTCGTCCCCTTCTCGTCCTGCCCTCAATCTTTCTCAGCATCAGGGTCTTTTCCAATGAGTCAGCTCTTCCCATCAGGTGGCCAAAGGATTGGAGTTTCAGCTTCAGCATCAGTCCTTCCAGTGAATATTCAGGACTGATTTCCTTTAGGATGGACTGGCTGGATCTCCTTGCAGTCCAGGGGACTCTCAAGAGTCTTCTCCATCACCACAGTTCAGAAGCATCATTCCTTCGGTGTTCAGCCTTCTTTATGGTCTGACGCTCACATCTATCATCTGTTCATGATCGCTAGATATATGGCAGAGGCCAACACACCACTGTAAAGTAATTATCCTCCAACAAAAAAATGGCAGGGGAAAAAAGAATTCAGTTGAAAGGACTTCCTTGGCAGTCCAGTGATTAAGACTTCACCTTCCAATGCAGGGAGCGTGTATTCAGTCCCTGGTCAGGGAGCTAAAACCCCACGTGCCTGGTGGCCAAAAGAGAAAGCAGGAGCAATGTTGCAACCAGTTCAGTAAAGACCTTAAAATGGTCCATGTCAAAGAAACACCTTTAAAAAAATAAAAAGGAATTCAGTGGAAGACAGCTGAAATTTGTCTCCAGAAATGCAAAGGAAGGTGAATCCTGAGAAGCTATCCAAGCACACTGGGCTTATGGTCAATTTTTTTCTCCCCCCAGACCTGTGCACCTCTGCCAGGAATTTTAATTGTCCCAGAAATTATACATGATAATTCCAGCTTATAAAAAAATCTTTTGTAAAATTAGAACTTGGATTCGTCTTCAGAAAAAAGGAAACCCAAATCCCACTCATCTCGCAGGCATATTTAGTATCGAAAAAGCAACCCGCATATTTGCATATAATATTCTAAATAAGAACCATCTGCTTGCAATACAGCTGAAACAAGGCAGAGTTCACATAAAACAAGAGTATCCCTTTATTAAAAAACATTTGCACGAAATGTTTGCGTGTAGGGATGTTTTTTTCCACATGTCCCAAGATAGTTGCTCTAAAATGGTTAATTTTTTTTTTATTCTACCATATCGAAGAAAAGTTGCAGGCATTAAAATCCAACACATTAATTTTGTCTCGCTGAAAACCTTCTGGCCGATTATAGACAAGCTCCTGGGGCTGCCCCACGAGTAAATTCACTTACTCTCATGATGTGGGCACATTCTCCTGTTTCTAATACACTCCAGAGCAGTGACAGTATTGATCTGATGTTATTAGATATATTAAAACTCCAAAACTACTTTTGAAAATATAATAATTCTGCAAGTTGTCAGAAACTTAAGAATGTTAAAAAAAAAGAAAGAAAAAAGAATAACCCATAACCGAACGTCGGCCAAAATATAATGCTGTCTTATGAATAAAATCATCTTTAGATTCCCAAGAAAAACTCAGAAAAAAGTTGTCCGCCAGTTTCTAGCAAGGTATGATAAATATCTCTGCACAGAGCCCTCTTCGAAGCAGAAATTAAAGGGATAGTATTGTTGGGATTAAATTTCTTCTGGAAAATTAGTGTTCCAGGAAATATCCACAAAGAGTTGATTGACCCATGTGTTGAGAGTTATCCTTCATGTGATGTGAACTTACCGTGGCATGCAGAAAGAAGAAAATGGAACCAAGGAAACATTCCTTAATTAGTACAATTATATCTGTCCATCACCGATTAGGAGGAAATTATAAACCCCTCAGAAATGGAGGAGGGACGTTAAAATCAATTCTTGCTTTTATCCTCCCCCCCCCTTTTTTTTTCTGTCATATTGAAACTTCAATACCCAGAGCTCCAGGGCTTTAAAAAGTCAAACTGAATACAATCCAATTAGGGTTAATTTGATGTCTCATTTGTGGTTCAGTGTGGTGAGCCAATGACGAGGCTTATGAACCCAGAGAGCACGCAGAAATTAGCCTCAGTTGCACCGTGCTAAGTGTGACCCTTTAAGCAGAAACTTTTCCAATGAACTTAGCGTTTACAGGAGTGCAAATAGTTAAACACACGGGGGCTCCGTGTGACTGGCAGACAGCTGTGTCCGGACACCAGGCACTCGGCCCCCTGAAGCAAGGGGGTTCTGGATAGGAACTCTGTCTTTTTTTCCTGGAAACACACCTGGTTTCCCAAGGGCCCGGTCCCAGAAAGTTCTCATGGGTAATGAGCTGGGGCCGGGGTGGCTGATTTCTCTTTACATCCTCTGTCTGTGTCTCTCCTGCCCTGGGACCTTCTGCTGCTCTACCCTTCTCCAGCTGCCCAAGAACTCACGGTCAGGTCGAGAAAGTTCTGTTCAATTATGTCAAGATATAGTGTCATCCATTCATGCACCCACCCACTCACAATCCATCCATTCATCTCTCCACCCACCCATTCACCCATCCACCCATCCATCCAATCATTCGTCATCCATCCACCCATCCATCTATCCATTCATCCATCTATCCACCTATCCATCCATCCATCCATCCACCAACCCATCCAACCATCCATCCATCCATCCATCTATTCACCCACCCATTCACCCATCCACCCACTTATCCACCCATCCATCATCAACTTATCAATCAGCCATCCATCCAAGCATCCATCTATCCATTCACCCACCCACTTATCCATCCACCCATCCATCCATCCATCCATCCATCTGTTCACCTACCCATTCACCCATCCACCCATTTACTCATCCATCAACCCATCCATCTATTCTCCCATTCTTTCACCCATCCACCCATCCATCCACTTATCCATCCATCTATTCACCCACCTATCCATCCACCCATCCATCCACCCATCCATTCACCCATCCACCCACTTATCCATCCATCCATCCACCCATCCATCCAACTATTCTTTCAGTCACCCACCCATTCATCCACCCACCCATCCATCCATCCACCCATTCATCTATCCATTCATCCATCTATCCACCTATCCATCCATCCATCCATCTATTCACCCACCCATTCACCCATCCACCCATCCATCCATCCACCAACCCATCCAACCATCTATCCATCCATCTATTCACCCATCCACCCACTTATTCCCCCATCCATCCATCCATCTATCACTTCACACATCTATCCATCCATCTATCCACCCATTCATATATAAATCCAACTACACTTTTATCCATCCATCCATCCATCCATCCATTCACCCTCTTACTCATCCATCCATTCACCCATTCACCCGTCCATCTATTCATCCATCATCCATCCATCATCAACTTATCAGTCATCCATCCATCCAAGCATCCATTTATCCATTCACAAACCCACTTATCCATCCACCCATCCATCCCCCATCCATCATGAACTTATCAATCATCCATCCATCCATCCATCCATCCTCCATCCATCCATCCATGCACCCATCTATCCATTCACCCACCCACTTATCCATCTACCTATCCATCTATCCACCCACCCACCCATCCATACACACATCCATCATCCATTCATCTATCCACCTATCTATCCATACATCCATCCATCCACCCACCCACCTACTCACTGATCCACACATTTACCCATCCATCCATACACCCACCTATCTGTCCATCCATCCACCCACCCTTGGTCACTGAGAAACAAAAGAGACATCTTCCCCTTCCTCATAAACAGTCCAGCATCCCCTCGGTCACAACCAGCATTATCATACGGAGCCATACTAGCAAGACGGATGATGTAACATGGGGCCCAGAGATGCATCCACAGAGGTCCCGTGGGAAAGGCAGAACCACGCCTGATCTCCTCACTCAGCAGCTAAGAGAGGAACATGGGATCAACCAGCGTATAGTCGTGCGTGTGACAGACGTGCCATCTGGACCCCGCTGTGTCGTCTATTTTTTAATAATTTTAAATTAATTAATTTATTTGACTGCACTGGATCTTACTTATGGCTTGTGGGTCCTTTAGTTGCAGCATGTGGAATGCAGTTCCCCGACCAGGGATCAAACCCAGACTGCCTGCATTGGGAGCACGGAGTCTTAGCCACTGGACCACCAGGGAAGTCCCGACCCTGCTATATTTTTTAATAAAAATCTTCCCAACTTGCATAAACATGACTTCTCAGCAGACTCCTGCCTCTTCACCACTTCTCAGCGGGCAAATTCCTGGGGATGTGCTTTATGGAATCTCTATCAGTAAGACGTTATTTGGAATTACAAAAAAAAAAAAAAAATCATTAAAAGTGACCCTAGGGAAATCTCTCACGTGCATCCTCTTAAAGGTGGCCAGCTTGCATTCCACATCAGCAAAACCTTCTGAAGCTTTGGGCAGGGCGGGAGTCCCTACAGGAAGGTGGTAGCTGCCGTGGGCTTTTTCCGGCTTCACTGACAGGCTCAACAGGTACCATCTTCTCCCTCTTGGCTTTTTCAAGAGGTGCGTCTGGGGTGCAGGGACCTGCACGTCTGCTTTCCGTGAATGGTGAGTGGGTAGGAAGAAGGACATCTCCAGGTGCCTCACTTCTCCAAAGAAATGCTTCCCCTTGACTGTGTGTCTCCTTTCTCCTCTGAAGCTTTGCAGGTAAAGGTTCTCATTTATAAAAGTGGTTATAGGCTTGGGTGAGAGTTGGGCCGTAAAGAAGGCTGAGCACTGAAGAACCGATGCTTTTGAACTGTGGTGCTGGAGAAGACTCTCGAGAGTCCCTTGGACTGTAAGGAGATCCAACCAGTCCATCCTAAAGGAAAATCAACCCTGAATATTCATTGGAAGAACTGGTGCCGAAGCTGAAGCACCAATCCTTTGGCCACCTGATGCAAAGAGCAACTCAGTGGAAAAGACCCTGATGCTGGGAAAGATAGAAGGCAGGAGGAGAAGGGGTGGACAGAGGATGAGATGGTTGGATGGCATCACTGACTCAATGGACATGAGTTTGAGCAAGCTCTGGGAGTTGGTGGTGGACAGGGAAGCCTGGTGTGATGCAGTTCATGGGGTCCCAAAGAGTCAGACACGACTGAGGACTGAACAGTGGACCTGAATACTGCCCATTACCTGGGGTGCCTGTGGGTTTGCCCTCAGAGATGCCAAACCTGGGTGGCTGGCATGGTTTCCCCTTGGAGATGACCAGTTACCTGTTATTGTTTAGTTGCTCTGTCATTTCCGACTCTTTGCAGCCCCATGGACTGTGGTCCGCCAGGCTCCTCTGTCCATGGGATTCTCCAGGCAAGAATACTGGAGTGGGTTGCCATTTCCTCCTCCAGGGGATCTTCCTGACCCAGGGATGAAACCTTCATCTCCTGAATTGGCAGGTGCGTTCTTTACCGGCTGAGCCACCTGGGAAGCCCCCAATTCCGTATAGCTGGCATGGTTTATCTTCAGCTCACAAAGGCACCCCCATCTCCCGCCCCCAAGGGGACCGTCTCGAGTCCCCTGATGATGACTGCTGGCTGCTCAGCAGCTCACCCTGGTCCTTCCCCGAATCTCACTTCCCTGCCCATCACTGGCATTCCCAAGCTGCGCTGTACCGTCATGTCTCTCTCCGAGGCGTTTATGACCCCTCCTGACCTCACGTCCTCTGTCCAGAGTATCAAATCCGGCGTGTCTTCCCGCCGTTAATGAAACTACAGCAGAACCGCGGGTCCTTCTCAGAGGTCGCCCAGCTGTCCTCCCCGAATCCTCCCAATCTGACGGGCCGTCATTAACGATGACTCCGCCGGGCTTGACTTTTCAGACAGCGGCGGCGTAACAATGCTGCCTTCCGACGTCTTCCTGGTTTCTGGCTGAGATGCTGGGGCCAGGATCTGTTAGGTTTTAATAGGATTCAACTGTGGCCGGTTCAACATTCCGCCCTTCCTCCCTCTCTGGATTTTTCTCGCCCTGAAACGAATTCATCTCTTTGACAGGATTCAGGTGAGAAATTCCATGTGCGGTGTCTTATGATTGAATCACTCACGGAACTCGAAGGCCCCCTTTGATAACCTAAACGTCATTGCCTTGAAGGGCTTCCCTGATGGCTCAGATGATAGAGAATCCGCTTGAAATGCGGGAGACCCGGGTTCGATCCCTGGGTTGGGAAGAGCCCCTGGAGGAGGGAACTGCAACCCGCTCCAGTATTCTTGCCTAGTGAAACCGATACTTCATTCTTCTCTGGAAAAAAACTAAATGGCTGGGGACATTCCTGGCAGTCCATTAGCTAAGACGTTGCCTTCCAGTGCAGGGGTTGAGGGTTTGATCCCTAGTCAGGAAGCCAAGACCCCAGGCGCCTTACAGGCAAAAAGCCAAAACAGAAAACAGAAGCAATATTGTAACAAATGGAGTAAAGACTCAGAAAATGGTTCACATCCAAAGAAAATAAACTAACTTAACATCAGTGGCTTCCCCGGTGGCTCAGTGGTAGAGAATTTGCCTGCAAATGCACGGGTTCCATCCCTGGGTTGGGAAGATCCCCTGGAGGAGGAAATGACAACCCGCTCCAGTGTTCTTGCCTGGAGAATCCCACGGACAGAGGAGCCTGGCGGGCTGCAGTTCACGGGGTCTACAAAGAGTCCAACACGACTGAGCAACTGAACAACAACAAAACAGCTGATTTACAAAGCTGTGTTCGTTTCAGGCGGATAGCAAAGTGATGCACTTAAACTTAGGCATACACGCATTTTTTTCCTTTTTATTTTCCCTTTGTAGTTGATTCCAAAGTATTGAATAGAGCGAGTGTGGTTCCCTGGGCTATATGGTGCCTGCCAAGTCACTTCAGTCGTGTCCGACTCTTTGTGACCCCCATGGACTGCAGCCCGACAGACTCCTCTGTCCACCGCATTCTCCAGGCAAGAATCCTGGACAATCCTGGGTTGCTGTTTCCTACTTCAGGGGATGTTCCTGACCCAGGTATCGCACCCAGGTCCTGTGCATTAGCAGTCAGATTCTTCACCCTCTGAGCTACCAGGGAAGTCATATCTATCTATCTATCTCTGCATACATTCATACATATGTATGTGTGTGTAATATGTATGTATAACTGAATGACTTTAACGCTAACACAACATGATACATGAATTACCCTCTAATATAAAAAAAGTTAAATTTTAGAAAAGAAAACAAACTTAGTCAAGGAGTAAAGGGGTGAGAGGAGGAATAAATGATGAGTTTGGGAGTAGCAGATACACACAATACGACATATAAAATAAGTAACCAGCAAGGACCCGCTGGACAGCACAGGGAAGTCTGCTCAATACTCTGTGATAACCTTATAGTCATCAGGGGGAAGGATGGGGGAAGGGATAGTCAGGGAGTCTGGGATGGACATGGACACGCTGCTGTATTTAACATGGAGAACCAGCAAGGACCTGCTGGACAGCACAGGGAAGTCTGCTCAATACTCTGTAATAACCTTATGGTCACCAGGGGGAAGGATGGGGGAAGGGATGGTCAGGGAGTCTGGGATGGACAAGGACACACTGCTGTGTTTACCATGGAGAACCAGCAAGGACCTGCTGTCCAGCCCAGGGAACCCTGCTCAGTATCTTATACTAACCCATAATGGAAAAGGATATGAAAAAAAAAAAAAAGATGCATACGTGCACGTTTGTATAACTGAATCACTTTGCTGTATATTTGAAACCACACAAACATGTAAATCAACTATACTTCAAAAATAAATAAATAAAATTGAAAAAAAAAGAAAAAAACAGACGCAGACCTGACTGAATTCTCCATGGAGCCACACAAACAGAAATGAACATCTAGGTACCATCTGGGGCCTGTTCTTTATTCCTCCAGGCATAGAGATAATGAACCTACCAAGAAAAGACCTCACGGGGCTCTTGGTTCAGAATTCACCCTGACAAGGGGGTTGGCCCCTGTGGCTTGCACTTGGCGGAGGCCCCAAGGCAGGCAGAGGAGAAGGAGAGCTGTGGAGTGAAAGTCCATAAAGAAAAGAAAGAGGTCATCTCAGGGGAAGCAGTCTTCCTGTCTGTTTCCTGCAGGGACGAGGCATCTCAGTAAAGAGCCTCACGCTCCCTGAGGTGGGTGGGCCTCGTCTAATCAGGCGACAGCCCGCATAGTGAGAAAAGGTGGGGGGTGGATAATTCTTGGTCTCTCTGTCTCTCTGCCTCTCTCTGTCTCTCCGTGTCTGTCTTTCTATCTCTCTGGGTCTGTCTCTCTCTTCTTGAGCTAGGACACTGTCTTCTCCCACCCTCCAGGCTTTCTCCTTGGACTGAATATACCACCAGCTTTCCTGCGTCTCCTGCTTGCAGATGGCAAGTGGAGTGTGTTCTCAGCCTATTCCTAAGATCCATCGTGTCTGTGTGTGCTAAGTTGCTACAGTCGTGTCTGACTCCGGGCGACCCCGTGGACTCTAGCCCACCAGGCTCCTGTGTCCAGGGGATTCTCCAGGCAATAATAGTGTGGTGGGTTGCCATACCCTCCTCCAGGGGAGCTTCCTGACGTGGGGATGGAACCCGCGTCTCTTGGGTCTACTGCATTGGCAGCTGGGTTCTTTACCACTAGGGCCGCCTGGGAAGCCCTAGATACATACTATCTAGGTATACGTGATACATGGGAGACATCTCATATGTATCTAAAATCAGCCTGTGGGTTTTATTTCTCTGGAGAACACTCACTGATACTGTATATGTCTCTGGAACTTAAAGGAATAGGCATTCCTCCCAAATATGCTCACACGTCCCTGTTAATACCTCCGGGTACATCTCACAGCGATGAATGGCCCAGACGATATATGGATAAAATTACGTCTATAGACGGTGCATTCAGGCCCCTCCCAGTCAGCCTTGGGAAGTTTGGGCCTTAAAGAGCAGAGGTGTTTCCTGACCCAGTCTCCATTTCTGTATCCAGAGAGATGCCGGCCTATTCACACACCACGGACTTCCAAGGAACGACTGTATTTGTTTTCATGTGCTAGCTGCAAGCTTTAGGGAGCACCCCAGCCAGCTATGTTGCAAACCCCTATTTTTTTTTCCAATGTGAGTAAAATGGACCTTTTGCTATTATTTACTTTTTAAGAAAAATCTCCCTCCATACAATGCCATGCATTTTTCAGGAAGCCTGTCTCTTCCTCTCCCTGTTTCTTTTGTTTGTTTGCTTGGCTTCTAATGAGGCAGAATATAGTTATTTTCGAGGCAGGCATGGCAACCCACTCCAGTATTCTTGCCTGGAGAACCCCATGGACAGAGGAGCCAGGCGGGCTACAGTCCACGGGGTTGCAAAGAGCCAGATACGACTGAAGCGACTTGGCACGCATACAGGCATAGTCATTTTCAAACATGCCCTTTTAATTGAGACAAAACCAGCCATGAGATTGTTCAGTCCATTTACTAGTCCAGCCGAAAATATATTTTATTCAGACGCATGCATGTTTTTTCTGCGCCACCCCCCCATCCCCCTGTACCTCAAAAACACGGTGAGTGGAAATGAAGCCATATGAAAACGAACTCCTGTCTATGAAGTATTTCCACCGCGGAGCTGGGATCCTGTCCACAGTTTCTGCTGTACAGGGCCTGGCCGGCAGGCTGCATAATCAGCCTTCTATGGGGACCCATCAATTCTTGCATGATTTTCTCATGCACCAAATGCATGGACTTCATATCCCAACAATTTGAATTAAACCTTTCCTTATAAGCTTACTGATTTTTTTTTCCCTCCACGGACCCATAAAAGGGTGGCTGAACATTCATTTCCCTACAAAATGCCAGCGCTTCCGTTCAAAATAAAATGCAGGCTTGGTTGGGTAGAAGAACATTTTTATCATTCTTTGAAGAGGTGGGGGTATGCATGAGAGCTATCTAATAAAAAAAGATTCCAGCGACTACATTTTTTTTTCTTAGATGGTCTACCAGAAATAAGCAATCTCCACATGCAAGTTTTTCTTTTTCTATAATTTTTTTTTTGTAGAAGGGGAGTTTGTTCAGATGTTGTTTGCACAGAACTGAAACGATACTAATTCCAAGGCAATCTTAATCAACTTTTAACACACAGTATAAATGTTAGGATTGCTGACGACCGTAGGAGGTTTTGTTTTCACTTTTGTTCCTTAAACAAGGCAGGCTGCTGAGGCTGCTACAGTTTGGACTCGAATAGTTAAAAATAGCCTGGAAACATTTTGAATTAAATTAAAATAGCAACTGTCACGTCCTTTTCTTGTCAAGTTCAGGATCGCCCCGCGTTTGCATGTGTTGATTTCTGTCCCTCGCCAGCCTCCCGCAAATTGGAAGACTCGTCGGCGTTGTCCATAAAAGTGGTATCAAGAGATGAATTCCTGTATGCAAATGATTTACTGGTTTCGGTTTAATTTTAGAAAATCAAGGCAGAGGAGGGGGCAGACAACTGGCTGCGGTGGGCGTTAGTACCTTGTCGGAGGGATTGTGTGTGTGAGCAGGTGTGTGCAAACACGCATGTTTGTCTGTGATGTGGGCGGCACGGGGGTGTTCTGAGAAGGGACACATGTTCCAGGTGGGGCTTTACCACCCTGGGGGAAGCGGGCTTGCCCGGGGACCCACATTCCAGCCAGACGGTCACCGAACCCGAAGGAACCCCTCCACGCTGCTGTTTCAGGCCACGTGTCTTTACTCGCTCAGACACCGGGCCCAGACTGATTTCGGAGCTCGGTGGATATTTTCGAAAGCAGTCTCGACACGCAACCGCGCTCCGCAGCTCTGCTGTAAAAATTTGTTTTGAAAATGCGAATCTGTTCCAGAGCAACTGATCTCTATTAGAGAAACAAGTTGGACCCAACGGGAGTTCTGCATTTGTTTATGCAAAAATCGCATGCTGGAAAGAAAAAGGCGAGGTGAGTGCAGAAAACCGCACACGAGTAAAAACAAGGCCTTAGAGGAGAAATACACGGACAACGTACACTGGGGCAGGCACGCCTCCGGAATCAACCAGGGCCCTTTGTTCACGGGGATATCAGGAAGCGCCCCGCCTGTCCACGTCCGGGGTTGCACCTTTCTGCCTGAAAACAGACAGAGCTTTTTTCCATTTCCTCACCTAAGGCTGCAACAAGGCCGGTGCCCAATTCCAGCAGCAAGCCACAGGTCGGATCCTTTCTCAGGTCCAGTGCCACAGCCAGTGAAACAGGGAAGCATGTCTTAGCTGTTTAGCACGTATAAAATCACACCAGCGTTTTTTCTTAGAGTCCTGCCTTTTTCGTTTATTTATCTTTAATTGCAGGATAATGGCTTTACAATATTGTGTTGGTTTCTGCCGTCCGTCAGCATGAATCAGCCACAGGTACGTGGTCTCCCCTACCTCTTGAGCCTTCCTCCCGCCGCCCACCCCCCCCTCCAGGTCGTCACGTGAACGCCTGCCGTGTCGCTTCAGTCGTGTCTGACTCTCTGCGACCCGCGTGGACTGTAGCCCGCCAGGCTCCTCTGTCTGGGGCTCCTCCAGGCAAGAACACTGGTTGTCACAGAGCACTGGACTCTGGGTCACAGAGCAAATTCCCACTGGCTATCTAATTTTTAGGTGGTAATGCCTATGAGTGCCCCTAATCCCGTTTCCCCTCATCACATCCGTGGTTAGGCAGTGATTTTGCACATCTTATTGATTTTCCAACACGCATCTATCTATTGGAGCAAAACCGACTTCCGTATCTCCTTTAAATTTCAGTTTTATCTCAGTTTGAATGATTTCTGTCTTCTGTGTCTCCGAAAGAGGAAGACGAGATTGCGTGTTATTCCTTGTGGGTTCAGTCGCTATGTTGTGTCCGACTCTGTGTGACCCCACGGACTGTATTCCGCCAGGCTCCTCTGTAGGATTTCCCAGGCAAGAATACTGGAGTGGGTTGCCATGCCCTGCTCCAGGGGATCTTCGCAACTCAGGGATCGAATCTAGGTCTCCCACGTTGCAGGTGGATTCTTTACACTCTGAGCCGCCCAACAATACTGGAGTGGGCAGCCTTTCCCTTCTCCATGGGATCTTCCCGACCCAGGAGTCAAACCGGGGTCTTGTGCATTGCAGCAGATTCTGCACAAGCTGAGCTACCAGGGAAGCCCATGGGTATATATAGGTGACCCGAACCATATAGGTCACCTCAATAACATGGGGCAACCCAAATAGATATGATATCCCAACTACGTGGGGTACACCACCTGCATACATTACTCCAACTCCACAGGTTACCTCAATCACATGGGTGCCCCAAATATACAGGATACTCCAACTATCTAAGGTACCCCAACATATATAGGACACCCCGACTATATAGGAGGCCTCCCTGGTGGCTCAGTCATGAGCCTGCCTGCCCAGGCAGGAGATGCAGTTTCAATCCCTGAGTTGGGAAGACCCCCTGGAGGAGGACATGGCAACCCACTCCAGTATTCTCGCCTGGAGAATTCCGCGGACAGAGGAGCCTGGCAGGCTACGGTCCACAGGGTTGCAAAGAGTCAGACACGACTGAGTGACTGAGCTTACACACAGCTCGGGTATGTGTGTATGGGGTACCCCCACCCGCGTAAGGCATCATAACTACATATGCTATGTTAATAACCCAGGGTACCCCAAGGACAGAAGACAGCCCAACTACAACAGGTACCCCATCTACCCAAGTTATCCCAACTATATAAGACAGCCATCTGCAGGGAAAACTTCACCTTCACAGGGTGCCCCGCGAATGGTTCATCAACCACCCACCTGTGGAATTCTCACCCTGCCCCCTTTGAAACACATGTTATCAGTGTTTCAGTATCTTCGTAGACCTCAGCATCACACATGAACGTCTAAGTTTTAAGGGACCAGGTCTGAATCAAGGTACTAAAAAGCGCGTTAAAAAGCAGAGACATCATTTAACCGGCAAAGGTCCGTCTAGTCAAAGCTATGGTTTTTCCAGTGGTCGTGTACAGATGTGAGAGTTGGACCATAAAGACGGCTGAGCGCTGAAGAACTGATGCTTTGGAGCTGTGGTGCTGGAGAAGACTCTTGAGAGTCGCTTGGACTGCAAGGAGATCCAACCAGTCCATCCTAAAGGAGATCAGTCCTGGGTGTTCATTGGAAGGACTGATGCTGAAGCTGAAACTCCAGTACTTTGGCCACCTGGTGCGAAGAACTGACTCCCTGGAAAAGACCCTGATGCTGGGAAAGACTGAAGGCGGGAGGAGAAGGGGACGACAGAGGCTGAGATGGTTGGATGGCATCACCGACTCGATGGACGTGAGTTTGAGCAAGCTCCAGGAGATGGTGAAGGACAGGGAGGCCTGGCGTGCTGCGGTTCATGGGGTCGCAGAGACTCAGACACGGCTTGGCAACTGAACAACCGCACTCTGAGCTGAGGACAGTGCACACGTGATGTGTGAAGATCCGGGTAAACAATCCCCAGGGTCCTTAACAAATGCGCCGCGTGGTCAGAGCGGAAGCCGCTAGGACGGGGCCTCCGCGGTGGGGTCTCCTGGTCTCATCCCCGCCCTGCCCACCGCGGAACTCTCCTCAGAGGTGGCCTTCAGCCCCGCGTAAGACTGTTTCGGGACCAGAGAAGCCTGGCGTTCCAGGCCACCTCTGCTTTCTGCGTGGGTTTCTGCGGACTCTCACACGGGTTTATTTTTCGTATCTCTGTGGCTCAATGAACAGAGCCAGCGGGGAGCGGGGGGAAGCAGGCTTTTTTCCTGCTGAGGACACATTCCCCGCGCCTTAATTGACGAGGAAAGTGGGTCACTCACTTGCCTCGTGTACCTTTTTTACATAATAGGTTACTTTTAATGGCTCCTTGAAAACAATTTCTCAAAAATCGGGTAATTGCCAAATGTACTGCCCTAGCTCTTTTTTTTTTGGTCCAAATATGCCAATTTTTTTTTTCAAAGTCTGACCTACTCTCTTTTCCCCGAATTCCTTTGCTTGATTGATAGAGATAACTTTTTAACGTGGTACGTGATCACCCAATTGTGTCAGGGCACATATCATTAATGAGATGTAACTAATGTTCAATCCTAAAGGAAATCAGTCCTGAATACTCACTGGAAGGACTGATGCTGAAGCTGAAACTCCAATCCTTTGGCCACCTGATGTGAAGAACTGACTCATTTGAAAAGACCCTGATGCTGGGGAAAGATTGAAGGCAGGGGGAGAAGGGGACGACAGAGGATGAGATGGCTGGATGGCATCACTGACTCAATGGACCTGAGTTTGAGTACACTCTGGGATTTGGTGATGGACAGGGAGGCCTGGCGTGCTGCAGTCCATGGGGTCGAAAAGGGTCGGACACGACCGAGTGACTGAACTGAACTGATATTCACAGGTGTTAAAAAATCTGCACTAGACTAATTTTTTTCCCCTAATGGTCTTGAGTCTCTTGGACACCCTCAATCCCAGTCTGTCAGAATGAGGGCATTCGGACACTCAAGGAAAACTTCGAGGTTTTGTTCTTATTTTGACAGGTAAAGACCTTGGCCAACGTGCTTGACAGGGAGATGGGGATTCAGAGACGTCTTCATTTCACTGGTGTTTGAAGGCTCCACTTCACGATTTGCAGTGTATCAGTGTCCCAGGGCAGTTGTAACGAAATACTCCAAACTGGGGGCTGAAACAAGAGACACACATCCTCCCCTGGGGACCAGACGTCTGAGGTCAAGCGGTCCCAGGGCTGAGCTCCCCACAGAGGCTCCAGGGGAGGGTCCTTCCCGCTTCTTGCAGCTTCTGGGGGCTCCAGGCGCCCGTCCCTGGGCTGGTGGCCGCCTCCCTCCCGTCTCCGCCTCTGTCTCCACGTGGCTTCTCCTCTGTGTCCCTGTGTCTTATAAGGGTTCTGCCACTGGGTTTAGGGCCACCCTCCTCCAAGAAGACCTCATTTCAGACCTTTCACTTCATTAGCTCTGCAAAGACCCTGTTTCCTAATAAGGTCCCATTCCAAGAATCAGAACTTGGAGGGCACCGATTCAGCCCCAGGCAGGTGAGAATCAGATTGGGGAGAAGCCGAGAGCCCCAGGGATATCTGTAAGATCCAATGGTACGGCCAGACACACGCCCCTCTCAGCGGACCACGTCGCTGCGCAGCTGGCGGAGAAGACCCAGTCGGGTCGCGCCATCGCTGGCCTGCCACTTCCTTCCTCCAACAAAAGTTCCCAGAACTAGAGACTCATCTCTGCCGGAAAAAGGGCCCGAGAACACGCACCCAGCACCCACATGCTGGGGGAACTAAGGACTTCCCAGCAGCTAAAAAAAAATAAAAATGCACTTCACCCCTGCTCCCTCTTTATCCCGTTTGCATGTCAATTGGAGACGTCACCTTAACCTCCTGGACGGTTTCTCCTTGTCCCCGAGAAGTGACATCTCTTCTTCCTCAAGTCGGAGGGCGACTGTGAGGCTTCCAGGAAACCCACACTCTCCGCAGGTACCATATTTGATCTCTGGAATCTGTGATCATGTCCGGTGTGTGCACGCCTCCTGTGATCGTGACAGGTTTGGTAGGGAAAAAAAAAAGTCAGCGCGCATATGCTGGGAAAAGGGACCTCTTTCACCGGCAGCTGTCAGGGCTGTGAGCAGCTCTTGAGACAAGCAAGAGCATGCTTTTTGTAAAGCCTGGCTTCCGGGGGAGGGAAACAGAAAGTAAAAAAACAAAAAACAAAAAAAAAACATGTTTTCTCTTGCAGCAGGAAGGTCAGGTTAGTCCTGAGTTGGACTCCTTAGCACGAAGCAGGTACCCTGATTCGTTTTGGATAAACACTAGTTATACATATCTGGCACATAAAGATGCTTTTGCATTATCTGGGGCTCCTCTTTATGGTTGATAAAATAAGGTCCCCAATGAGAAGTGGGCCTTCTGTGGTGGCTCAGATAGTAAAAAAAAAAATCTATCTGCCATGCAGGAGGCTTGGGTTTGATCTCCGGGTCGGGAAGGTACCCTGGAGAGGGGAACGGCTACCCACTCCAGGATTCTTGCCTGGAGAATTCCATAGACAGAGTAGCTTGGAGAGCAGCTACAGTCCTTGGGGTCGCAAAGAGTCGGACACAGCTGAGCGACTAGCACACAGCCCGCGAAAACTTCACCGTGCCATATTTCGGGGCTCTGTCTTGCTCCCTGTTTGTTTCACCTTCTGAGATGGCCCACGCTCTGTCTGTGGAGTGTTTCTCTCTAAACAAAACCGCTTCCTAACCACGAAGAAGGAGGGACCTCAAGTTCACCGGCAACGGTCGCAATGCGAGCTGCGAGGTGCCTCAGCTCCCAAGACGATGGTGACAAAAGTGCTGAATATTCAGCCAGTGTGGCGGCAGAGGCTTCTCGTCTGTAGGTGCAGAAACAGAGGCGGCGTGCTCGGCTCCTGGGGGGCTCACCCGTGTGGCGAAACCGGTCCCTTCCAAGACCTCTGGCTCCGTGGGTGCACCCAGGGTCAGTGACCTGGGGACCACTCACGGACGGGTGGCAGGAAGAGCTGCTGAAACTCAAAGTGGCTTTGGACGAGGCCCAGCTGCCACTCAGCGCTTGAGCCCCTGCTCCGGGCTAAGTAGGCGCCCCAGCGCGCCTGTAACCTTGTTTTATGGACCTGCCGAGACTGTACCCCGTAAATCTGCCCTGGGCTGCCGTAAAATCCCTGCATCTCCCCTTCTCTCTCCCAGCTGGGGCCACCTGAGCGAGCTTATCAGACCACCATTCCCACAGAGTTCCTTGCAAAGGTGGGGACAGGGATGGGCCACCGTCTGGAGAGGGTGGCCAGCTCTTTTGTTCGTGGAAGGCAGTGCCCCCAGGATGAGAGACGGGAGAGCCCCTGAGAGTGAGTCTGAACAGCACAGAGGCTTGTTTGCCAAGAAAAGTCTTGGGGATGCGATAAAACACAAGCTAGGAGAAGTGAGTCTGGGCTCTAGAAAGAAGGCTAAACTGTTTACCCACACAGGAAAATTTGCCTGCCAACCTAGGATGCTGGGGAGAAAGGGGGGTGCCCAGAAGGATCTCCTGGTGTTGACTCTCTTGGGCAACCTAAAGGCATCTGGAAAGTGGACGTTGAAGTGGAAAATCATATACATGTGTCCAACACAGCACAAGTCAGAATGGCCAAAAGGCAGAGGCAACCCAAGTGGATAAAGGGATGAGTGGATGGATGGATGGATGGATGGATGGATGGATATATGGATGGGTGGAGGGAGGGATGGACAAATGGATGGGTGGATGGACAAATGGAAGATGGATGGGTGGATAAATGGATGGTGGATGGGTGGGTGGGTGGATGAATAAATGGATGGGTGGATGATGGTGAGTGGATAAATGGATGGACAAATGGATGGACAAATGGATGGTTGATGGATGGGTGGATGGATGAAAGGATAGATAAATGGATGGTGGATGAGAGGGGTGGGTGGATGAATAAATGGGTGTATGGATGGATGACGGACGGATGGATGGATGATGGATGGATGGATGGATGATGGATGGGTGAATGGATGATGGATGGGTGGATGGATGGTTGGTGGATGGGTGGGTGAATGGATAGATGATTGATGGACGGGTGGATGAACGGATGGATAAATGGATGGATGGAGAGGGAGGGGAGGAGAGGGGTACAGAAAGGGAGATATACCAACAGTCAAAGTCAAACCCATCCCCCCACTTGGACTTTCTCTAAAGCCAGAATCAGTGAGTCGGCAAGCTGGAATAACTAGAAGAGAGTTCATTTGATCTTCTCGCTTTTCAGGTGGGGATTCTAAGACCTGACTGCATCTAGTCACCCAGAGATATTCGAAAATAGGTCTTCAAGCAAAAAGTGGCTCATGGACATTCGTAGCAGCATTATTGAGACAGTCTGAAAGGCGGAGATAGGTGCTATGTAGCCGGCTTTGCAGGGAGAACTGCCGCAGCCTTCTTGCTCCCATGAGGGCCACTGAAGGTGGGCCATCCCCAAGGAGTTTAGCGGGGAGAGATGGGGAGGAAAGGACACAGACACGTGCATCTGAGCGAAGCGCCTTGATCGAGCCATTCCTGAAATCCACATCACAGATGTTTGCATTACATCAAGCAAATACTTTATGTGTCACTTTAACCAATTAAGGTTAGGGTGTCTCTGAGTGGTGCCCTAACATCCACACATCCCACCATCCTTCCTTCTTCCTTAAAGCCCAGCTTTGAGAATGGGGTTCCCACTTCTGATGCCATGGCTGAAAAACCACCAGTGTGCCTCAAAAGAGCCTCTCATTTCTAGGACAGACTGCAGAGCTAGGTGTTTCTTGTGTTTGGGGTGAGATTCCCCTTGAGGGCTGGATCAGCCCCATATTTGAGGGCATGTTGCAGAGCCGTGGGCTTCCCGGGTGGTGCAGATGGTAAAAAAAACTTTGCCTCATTACGGGAGACCCGAGTTCAATCCCTGGGTTGGGAAGATCCCCTAGAGAAGGGGATGGCTACACACTCCAGTATTCTTGCCTGGAAAATTCCATGGTGGGCTATAGTCCATAGGGTCACAAACAGCTGGACGACTGATTGGTTTTCACTTTTCCTACAAAGCCGTAGCCTCAGATGATATTGTCAAAAATGCACTTGTGGATGTGAAAACCCCTTCCATGGAAAAAGAACCATGTCTAATTTCACATCAAGAATGCCACTGAGCTGCAATTCTATGTCAAAAGGCATAAATATATAAACAGACAAAGAAAATCTTTAAACATTTTTATACCATTCTAATTAATTAGATGTGAAGCGCTCAGCAGAAAAATGTAGGATTTATCCTATGGCCTGATTTTTGTATGGAGGGAAAAAAAAATGGCATTGCTTGAATTCTAAACAATGGGAATTTTGTTCCAATTTCCATCATTTCACTACTGATTAAACCTGAAAAGGTGAAAGGGAAATAGACCAGCTCAAACACATGCTTTTAAGGAATAAACCCAAGGTTTACATCCTTTGTGAATTCAGCTGTGTGTTGTAAGGGTGTGTGTGTGTGTGTGTGTGTGTGTGTGTGTGTGTATGTCTGTGTGTGCAAGAAAGGGAGTTGTTTCATGTCTCCAGATCATAAGAAATATAGACGTCAAGGAATTAAGGGGGCAACATGTAAATACGATCACTTAAACCCTGAGCATATTTCAACTGGAATGAGACTGCACCCAGGCGAACAAATTTATCGCAGACGCAGGGAGGCCGTTCTTGGGCACTTCTGTTCGGGGAGGCTAGAGGCGCCAGCCAGGGGGAGGTTCAAGGATCGCAGAAACTCCTACTTTTATTTTATTTCACTTTATTTTACTGTGGCCGCCTCTGACCCTGCAAAGAAAGACCCGATTCATAAGGAAACTGCAGGCTCGCCCTCCTGGACGTGATCCTCATTAACACCCCCCAATTGCAGGCGAGTGTATTTTCAATTTGCTAAATGGCGAATAAAACTTTACAGCCACAGGGTCTAGCCTGTGAGTGGCAGCCCGCGTGCGGTGGAAGCCGCCACCCAGCGCCAACACCACGGAGGAAGGCGAGGGGGCCAAACGGAGACACCCTGGACGTGGTTTCAGGCCAGCGGACGGAGCAGAGAGCCTCAGGGATGTGGGGGAGGTGGGGGGGTCGGGTCGGCGGGGGCGGCTGGTGGGAAGCCGCCGCGTCTGTGTGCAACAAACAAGGGAAGCAGAACACACACTTGTGTCTGCACTCGGCCCGATAGCAGATGCGTGCGTGCCAAGTCGTGTCCGACTCTCTGCAGCCCCATGGATTGCAGCCCACCAGGCTCCTCTGCCCATGGGGGTTCTCCAGGCAAGAATACTGGAGTGGGCTGCCACGCCTTTCTCCAGGGGATCTTCCAGACTGAGGGATGAACCCGCGTCTCCCACAGAGCAGGCAGGTCCTTTAGGGTCTGAGCCACCACGGAAGTCCCCATGGCCCAAGGAAGACGGACATGAGACAATTCCACAGATGCTTGGTACAATTCCCAGCTTCCCCACGGGGTCTGGCACGAGGAGGCCTGGTCATCCGTGTCCGTTCCTCTCCTTCCTGGGAACAGCGTCCCAAACGAAGGCAACGCTTCTTGCGAATGCAAAAACACCGACTCGGGCTGCATTCTGCAACTGTGCCTCGTGTCCGTGGGCAATAGCACGGGTCCCCTCTACACCCCGCTTTCTGCCACACTGCGTTTCTTTAAGAGATCCGGGGTCAGCAGAAATTCCGAGGAGGGGTTCCCTGGGCCTGCATTGTGCAGAGCCACGACCACCCCAGCCAGACGGCCTCACACTGTGCAGAGGTGGCACCTGGAAGCTTATTGAAATGTGAACACTCATTATTCCGCTGCCATCTAATTGTTATTTTGCCGAGAGAAAAGCCCGGAGTTTGCTCTTAAGAAGGCAGGAACACGATGGTCCTTTCGGGGGTCCCCCCCAGGAGAGGAGGGGAATCATCTTGAAAAATTTCCCTCCCTGTTTTTTTTCCCCAGCGCCGTGAGAGCCTGCCATCAGGTTCAGTTACTCTGCAGAGTGAAGGCCAGGGAGGCAGGGAGGAGGTGATGGGGAGGGTGGGGTGTTGCGATTCCACCCTCTGGCTGGGAGAGAAATCGGTGAGGGTTCTCCAAACTCGCGGCCTTAAAAACCCTTGACAGCTTGACATCCTCGCCGCTAAGTGGACGCGACGGAGGCCCGTCAAGAGCACGACACGCTGATGGAGGCTGGCAGGGATCACGCCAGCAGCGTGATGGGAACTGATGAGTCCCGGCCCCGCGCACGCAATTGCACTTCAGTTGTTGCCGCTTGTCTGACGGGGCCCAGAGAGGAAGTCATTCAGAGAAAACCTGTGTTCGCCCCATTTCCACCTCCGTCGTCTTGGAAAGAGGTTGCAAATTGTTTAAACTAAACCTCCACCCACCCACCCACCACTGCTGCCGCCCCCAAATACGGCGGAGTGAATACCTCATTATGACAACGAGGTTTGATACATCTTGGGGGGGGGGATTTGAAAAAACGAATAGGCTCCACTGATCGGTTTCAGATGTGGGTGTCCGCCAAGGCCGAAAACGCCAGGCGCACGATGAAATCACACACACACACAAAATCAGAAGGCTGCTGTCACGGGCCTTGCCAGTCCTGTTTCTCTGCTGTCTGTCTGTCTCTGTCTCCACGTCTGTCTGTCTGTCCTCATCTCTGTGTCCCTCCATCTTTCTCCGTGTCTCACTGTGTCTCCATGTCTGTCTCCACGTCTGTCTGTCTCTCTCCGGCTCCATGTCTGTCTCATCTCTCCCTCTCTCCATCCCTCTCTCTCCATCTCTCTGTCTCACGCTACATCCCTCAGTCTCTTCTGGTCTTTCTCTCTCTCTCCCCGTGTCTCTCTCTCTCCTTTCTGCCTCCCCCACCCAGGATCTAGCTGCGTTAATGAGAGTCTCAGCAGGCCGCGCGTACCTGTGACCTTTCACGTCCGGGACCGGCGGAGACACGCCACCTCCACCCGAGTGACGGGCAACCGGCCGGATCTGAAGGCTGCCCGCGGTCCGGGCAGAAATGATTTCTGACAAGTCTGGGCTGAATTCCCCCAGCGCGGGCACGACCGCCTTCCCCTCCTTCCTCTGCCTTTTTTTTTTTTAATGGTCTCAAATTGGCTGTTTAATATCTGAGCGCTTAGAGAGTCCCCAAGGATGTGGAAACGGAAGGCGAGGGCCCGGGGCCACCGGCGGGGCCCCCGCAGCAGGGGGCACGGCTCTGATGACAGTTCCAAGGGAGCCCGGCGCCCCCAGACACATGCCACCCTCGCCCCACCGCGGCCGCCAGCCCGCCGGGGTGACCTTCAAACACCGCGTGCGAAAAAATTAACGGAAGGATTCGGGGGGCTTACCTTCCTTCCCTGTCATCCTGCTGCAAGAGAGGCAGTCAATAAATTAACAGAGAGCTGAAATACAGGCCTTTCAGGGCCAGAACCCGTTGACAAAAATGAAGCATGAGACGTGGGGAGAGGGGCCGGGATGGAGCGCCGGCAGCAGGAGGCCTCCTTGGGGTGTCCGGGGGAGCAGCCCTCACACAAGAGCCAGCAAGCCCTGCGCCCTGACTCCACAGTGGGCCTCAGGAGAGAAGCCCCTTCCAGAGAACACGAGCGCTTCCCACTCCACCATCACATGCACGTGAGCATCAAGAAAAGGAATCTGAGAGGAGAACAGTGAGGACCTGAAAAGGGGCTTGCCGGGCATAAACCCTGTTAAGGTCCTTACAAATACCTGCATTTCATAAGATAGACACCCACGTCCTCACCTAGAACTTACCGTGAATAGTGAAAGTCGCTCAGTCGTGTCCAGCTCCTTGAAACCTCATGGACGATACAGTCCCTGGGACTCTCCAGGCCAAAATGCTGGAGTGGGTGGCCTTTCTTTTCTCCAGGGGATCTTCCCGACCCAGGGATCGAACCCAGGTCTCCTCCATGGCAGGCAGACTCTTTACCAGCTGAGCCACCAGGGAAGCCCAACCATGAATATGTGCATTTTATAGGGTATAAACCTCTGTCCAACATCTGGGGGACCTGTATCTACAGAGAAACACCCCTGTCCTCCAGCTGATGACCTGTATCTACAGAGAAACACCCCTGTCCTCCAGCTGATGACCTGTATCTACGGAGAAACACCCCTGTCCTCACCCTGAGGACCTCTAACTACAGAGAAACACCCCTGTCCTCCCCCTGAGGACCTGTATCTACAGAGAAACACCCCCGTCCTACCCCTGAGGACCTGTATCTACAGAGAAACA
>JADEYB020000024.1:331963-396691 GCA_015832495.2 Alces alces
CCTGAATATTCATTGGATGTACTGATTCTGAGTACAGAAGCTCCAATCCTTTGCCCACCTGATGCAAAGAGTCAACTCATTTGAAAAGACCCCGATGCTGGGAAAGATTGAAGGCAGGAGGAGAAGGGGACGACAGAGGATGAGATGGTTGGATGGCATTACCGACTCGATGGACATGAGTTTGAGTGAGCTCCGGGAGTTGGTGATGGACAGGGAGGCCTGGTGTGCTGAAGTCCATGGGGTCGCAGAGTCGGACACGACTGAGGACTGAACTGAACTGAACTGAACTGAACAGGCACCTGAGCTACCACCTGGGGGGAAAGGCTGGGAGGGGCTGGGGCTGGAGGGAGATGTGGGAAACTCTGCTCATTGGAACCGACAAGGCGGCCAGGCGAAACGCCGGGGAACTTCCAAGAAGAGCTTGTTTGTAGTAGACAGGGCCATCCCAGCCTGCTGTTGGGTCAAAGAAACATCTTTAAATGATTTTTTTTTTTTCCACTGCCCACCCTGCTCTTTTCCGACAGCCTCTCCCATTTCCCAATTCATGAAGGTTCTCTGCCGAAAAGTGAATCCATCTGGTTCCCATTTGATGGCCGTTCCCTGGCAGGTCGTCCTGGTGGTTTTTGCTTTTTTTTTTTCTTCCTTCTAGGTTGACAGGCATTTTAGGAGATGAGCTGGAGCTAGGCGAGTTCTGACAACAGCAAAGGCGTTTTCGAGGCTAAAAGTTGAAGAGTCCAGATGTCTGGTGTTATATGCACACAGCTCACCCGTCCTTCAGTCTGGGTGCAGGAGAAGGGGGCGCTTCTGGAACCTTCCTTGGGGGAGCATCCTCTAATGAGCCCACACCCTAAGCCTGAGAGAGCTTGGCCAAGGGTTGACAGATAGTTATGTATTTTAAATGCAGCAGTGTGTCCACGTCCATCCCAGACTCCCTGACTATCCCTTCCCCCATCCTTCCCCCTGGTGACCATAAGGTTATTACAGAGTATTGAGCAGACTTCCCTGTGCTGTCCAGCAGGTCCTTGCTGGTTCTCCATGTTAAACACAGCAGTGTGTCCATATCCATCCCAGACTCCCTGACCATCCCTTCCCCCATCCTTCTCCCTGGGAACCATAAGTCCTGGTCTAAGTCTGTGAGTCCAAGAAACTGGATATTTTGGATCAATTGGGTGTTTGTTGCTATTCTAGGCATAGAAATCAAATTCTAATTACCGGATTCAGTCATGGTGAATCCATTTATTCACTCAGCATGTTGTATTCCATTTTGATGATTCTCTGCTGAAAGGATACCTTATCCTCTATTTTTTTCCTAAATGGAAGCTTCTGTCTGCTCACATGCAAATATATAAATATTCAATTAGGGGCCGTAGATAAACAAGATCTGAGCCATAGTATAAAGTGGTTTTTAAAAGTCTATAGTTGATTAAAGACTGTATTTACTGGAATTTTATAAATCCCCCCAGTGTGTTATAAATTAATAATTCGCTATATTTATTTGTGTGCCATCTATGTAATCCAGTCAATTATTAATGAATACATTTATTGCATATAAATAGTGAAAATTTCCGTCTCATAACACGACCGATGCCTCATGTTAATATACTGAGAATAGCACATAAATAATGAAAGAAAGGTAGAATAAATAATTGTATCAGAGCTGCTAAGCATTTGTTTTCATTTTTTTTAATTAAAAAAAATTTTTATGGAAGCGTGCTTGACGTACATTCCAAGCATTTGTTTTTATCCAGACACTGCAAAATGATGTCTGAAAAGGCACAGAAAAGACAGGCTGTTGAGCTCAGAAGGATATTCACGTAAACACTTGTTCTGCAGAGAGGCTGAAGCCTTGTACACAGACCCTTCCAGGGTAGATGCACATTCACGTCTCTGCCCTTCAGTACAACAAGCATTTACTGGGTACCTACTGTTAGCCAGACCCTGGACGAGGGTTGACGTATCCTCTGCTTAAGGCTCATGGTCCCCTGGCAAGTGGATGCCGTTACCCTCAAAACCAGAGCTGTACTTTATGATCCAATCGTCATGTACGGATGTGAGAGTTGGACCGTAAAGAAGGCTGAGCACCCAAGGATTGATGCTTTCCAGCCGTGGTGCTGAAGAAGACTCCTGAGAGTCTCTTGGACTGCAAGGAGATCCAACCAGTCCACCCTAAAGGAAATCAGTCCTGAATATTAATTGGAAGGACTGATGCTAAAGCTGAAGCTCCAATCCTTTGGCCACCTGATGCAAAGAGCTGACTCATTGGAAGAGACCCTGATGCTGGGAAAGATTGAAGGCGGGAGGAGAAGGGGACGACAGAGGATGAGATGGCATCACTGACTTGATGGACATGAGTTTGAGACAACTCCAGGAGATGGTGATGGAGAGGGAAGCCTGGGGTGCTGCAATCACTGAAGATTGAAAGCACGGTCTTCAAGAGATATTTATACATGTGTGTTCAAAACACCGTGACTCACAGCAGGCAGAAGGCAGAGGCAGCCTGGTAGTCCGAGGCTGGATGACAGATAAAGAGAATGTGCTCTGTGCCCTCTGGGACAGCGGCTTCCCGGTGAGGTCTGTGGATGCCACACGCCCTCTCCGTGGAGAAGACGCCCATCCCCGAAGTTCCATTGACATGTTCAGATCTTCATCTCTGCTTGTTTTCCACTCAATTACCCCCCCAAAAGCTTGTGGTCCCCAGGGATGTGATGTTATTTACCCCTGCATCCCACACAGCTGGAAAATGGTCAGGTTTGTGGTTTTTGCAGGAAAAGGGAGCAATTTCAGAAGCCAGAACTCTATGCCTGGAGTTCCCAGGAGAGGGAATGAGCCCCAAGTCTGGTCCTGTGTTGGCTGTCTGGTTACCTAAGTCTCCAGTCTGCATCCCCAAGGACCTCTCTCTCCCCACCACCCCACGGGGCATTGCCTGTCTCCCAAGTCCTGTGCATCCTTAAAAACTCTGCAAGCATCTGGGGTCTTTTCAGGACATCTTTGCTGATTGCCCAGGCAGAGGACGGCGGTGAGTTCTCCTTAGGTCTTCACGTGAGGTCGGCCGCTTGGAAGGGGTGTCGGTCGGCCACATGTTAAGAAGGGTTCTGAGGTTCCGTTCGGCTTGAAGGGAAGGAAGCTGTGCTGTCCCTCAAGAAGGGGCCCCTGTGGTGTGTCCCAGGAAGGGAGAGGCAGGAAAGAAGTCGGAGAGAAGGCACTTTCTGTTTTCTTTCTGGAAAAAAACTGGAGAGAAGGAAGCCGCATTGGCCGAGCTATTTGGAGGTGGGAGGGGCTGGAATTTTCAGCCTAGAGTCTATAATACAGCGTTTTTTCTTCCTTCCATCCTTTTTTCTTCCTTCCTTTCTTTGTCCCTTCCTTCTCTCTCTCTCTCACCCGCCTCCCTGTCTCTGTTACCTATCTCTATTCTATAATCTATCAATATGTTGTATCTACCTATCAATATAAGCATCTACAGGGCTGCCCCGGTGCCTTCAGACGGTAAAGACTCTGCCTGCAGTGTGGGAGACGCAGATTCAATCCCCGGATTGGGAAGATGCCCTGGAGGAGAGCATGGCAACCCACTCCCATATCCTTGCCTGGAGAATCCCATGGACAGAGGAGCTTGTTGGGCTACGGTCCAAGGGGCTGCAAAGAGTCGGACACAACTGAGCAACACTCTCATGCATGTATCAATTCGTCTATCTGTTCATCCACCCTATCTATCTATCCTTTCTATCATTTATCTCTCATCTTTTATATGTATCAGCTATCTAGTATATCCAGGTATGTCCTCATCCATCCATCCATTCATGCCTCTCTCTTTCTGTCCATCCGTCTGTCTGTCCATATCCATCCATCTATTATCTGTCTACCTATCTATCCATGTATTTATCTGTCCATCCATTGCATGTAGCTAGCTACTGATTCTGCCCCTTGTCCATCTATATACCTATGTATCTACCATCTCTCACCTCTCTCCCCTCCTCCCTTTTTTCCTTCCTCTTTTTTTCTTCCTCTCTTCCTTCCTTCTTGCCTCCTGCATTCACCCCCTCCCTTATTCACTCTTCCCCACTCCCTCCCCTCCTTCCGTTTCCTTCCCTGTAAACTGATTCTGTTCACAGGTTTGTCTGCGGCACTCTGGGCAGAAAGAAATACAGCTGCATGCCAAGTTTACAGACGTCTTCAGTATCAACTGAAAATTGGAAAGGCATGGGTGAAAATGAGATTAACCATACTCTCATCAACAGAGACCCAATAGAGGTAAGCCCTATCTATCAAAGCTTAGGATACCTAAAAATACATACATACATCCATAATGACTCCTTGTAGGCACATAGAACCAAATGTCAAAAAAAGAAGAAAAAAAAATCCCCAACAATACACACACAAAATATGTGATGCGTATTTAGCATCGTTTAAGCTTATCAGATGAGCAAAGGGCAAACTGCCAAACACACGGACGCTAATTCAATGTTTACTTGGGATTTTCATCATGAGAACCTTATCTGTAATGGGATATTGTAAAGAAAACACGAGAAGGAAAAGAATCTCTCAGATTTTGGAGAGCAAATTTTGCAGTGTTCGACCTTCAAACTTTTCCTTGTGTCTTTGAAAAAGGGTTGCGGTTTTCAAATACGGCAACTGTCTCAGAGCTGTAAGGCCAGCTGCTGCTGCTGCTAAGTCACTTCAGTCGTGTCTGACTCTGTGCGACCCCATAGACGGCAGCCCACCAGGCTCCCCCGTCCCTGGGATTCTCCAGGCAAGAACACTGGAGTGGGCTGCCATTTCCTTCTCCAGTGCATGAAACTGAAAAGTGAAAGGGAAGTCGCTCAGTCGTGTCCGACTCTTAGCGACCCCATGGACTGCAGCCCGCCAGGCTTCTCTGTCCATGGAATCCTCCAGGCGAGAACACTGGAGTGGGCTGCCATTCCCTTCTCCAGGGATTGAACCCTGGTCTGCTGCATTGGAGGTCAGATTCTTCACTGTGTCATGAAGTTGACCTCAATTTCTTACTTTTATGCCGCTTTGCCACTTTTCCACGGGCTTCCGTCAGAGCTCAGTTGACAAAGAATCTGCCTGCAGTGAAGGAGTCCATGGTTCAATTCTTGGGTCAGGAAGATCCCCTGGAGAAGGGCTAGGCTACCCACCACAGTACTGGGGGGCTTCTCCAGTGGCTCAGCTGGTAAAGAATCCTCCTGCAATGTGGGAGACCTGGGTTCGATCCCTGGGCTGGGACGATCCCCTGGAGAAGGGAACGGAGACCCACTCCAGGATTCTGGCCTGGAGAATTCCGTGGGCTGTATAGTCTGTGTGGTTGCAAACGAGTCGGGCAGGACCGAGCGACTTTCACTTTCAGTTTTCCTATGTATTCCAAGCTTTGAAACAGAGACTTTTAAAATACCTCTCTGTCTGTCCATTCATGCAATGCATTGTTCTCTTGAACATCGACAGCACCCGCAGATAGCCACACAGAAGCAGTGAGAGCTGTGTGTACCGTGGGGACTTGTTCTTCGCTGCTGCTCACTCGCTAAGCCGTGTCCGACTCTGCACGGCCCCATGGGCTGCAGCCCGCCAGGCTCCTCTGTCCGTGGGATTCTCCAGGCAAGAGTGCTGAAGTGGGTTGCCATGCCCTCCTCCAGGGGATCCTCCCGAACCAGGGATGGCACCCGCGTCTCTTTATGTCTCCTGCTTTGGCCAGTGGGTTCTCTACCACTAGTGCCAGCTGGGAAGCCCTTGCCCGTGTTTGAGTCCAGTCATGCTTGGCCTCCCCGTGTGTATGCAGGAGGAACTCCAGACTACTCTGCGTCCTGAATGAATCTACTGCAGTCTCAGCACCCTGAAGGTTAAGGAGAAGGAGCCCGCACTCCCACAGAGATAACTGCATTCTTTAGGATGACTTTCTAACAACAAGGGGGTCTAAACAGTATCCAAGGGACCGCGAAATCCACTGAACCAGGGATTCCAGTCATCGACCGTAGATGCACAGGACTCTCTACGGCCTAGACCTTACTATCCGTAGCAGGACTGTCTCTCTGTCTGTTGTATCTGTCCCTCTATCTTTGTATATATCATCTCTGTCATCTACCTAATCTGTGCAATCATCATGCAGCTACCTGTCCACCCATTCATCCGTCTATTCATCTCTCATCTCTATGACTATATATCAGTGCAGCTAGCTACCCATCCAGCACATCTATCTATCTATCTATCTATCTATCTATCTATCTATCTATCTATCTATCTGTGTATCTATCTATCTATCTATCTGCATGCATTATATCTACCATCTAGCTAACTATCCATGCATTCTTCTAGTTATTCACTTATCATCTATACAATTGTCTATCAATGTAACTAGTTATCCGAGCATTATCTATGTACCTACCCATCTCCTATACCTGTCTATCCATCCGTGCATCTATCTATTGATCTGCCATCTATGTAACTGTGCACCCATGTAACTGGCTGTCCATCCATCATATCTGACCATGTATGATCTACCTACCGTGCAGCCATGATATCCACCATCCGGCTACCTGTCCATCCACTCATCAAGTTTTTCACTTATCATCTGTGTAACTCTCCATGTAACTAAGTATCCATCCAGCATATCTGCCCATCTACCTCACGTACCTATCTATCCATCCATCCACTCTTCCTTCCTCCCTCCATCCAGCCATCCCTTCATGGTATCTATCCATACATCCTGTCTATTTTCTCTCCACCTCACAGTAGTTCTCACATGCAGATGACTTTGCCTTCCTGAGAGCATCTGTCGATTCGCGGAGACAGTTCTGGTTGTCACAACGTGCAGGAATGGTTCCACTGACATGTGATGGGTGGAGACCAGGGCCGCTGCTCATACACCCCACAGGGCACAGGGCGCCCCGCATCAGAGGGCCGTCCAGCCCCGGACGGCAGTGGTGCTGAGGCTGAGAAAGCCTGCCCGGGCGTGGCTGTCTGCTTACCTCTCTATACTCATTCTATCTGTCAGCCTTCTGAGTCTGTGTATCTGCTTAGTCTGTGTATCCACTTAGTCCATCTATCCACTTATTCCATCTATCTGTGTATCCTTTCACCCATCTGTCTAGCTGCTTATTCTATCTGTCCACCCATTCACCCATCTATCTACTTATTCTATTTATCTATCCACTTATTCTATCTATCCGTCCATTCACCCAACTATCTATGTACTTATTCTGTCTGTCCACCCATTCATCTGTCTACTTATTCTATTTATTCATCTATTTATTCTGTCTACCCATTCATCCATCTGTCCATCCATTCACCCATCTATCGACTTATTCTATTTATCCATCTACTTATTCTGTCCAATCATTCATCCAGCTATCTACTTATTCTATTTATCTATCTACTTATTCAACATATCTATCCATCCATTCATCCATTTTTTCTTTCTAGTTATTCTACTTATCTATCTATCTGCCTACCTATTCTATCTGTCTACTCATTCTATCTATCCATCCATTCATCCATCTATCAATCCATCCATTCATCATGAAGCTATCCACCCATTCACCCATCTATCTACTTATTCTATCTATATATCTAGCCATCCATTCACCCATCTTTCTATCTAGTTATTCTATTTATCTGTCTACTTATTCTATCACTCTACTTATTCTATCTATCCATCCATTCATCATCTATCTATCCATCCATTCATCCATCTATGCATCCATTCACTCATCTATCCACTTATTCTGTCTATCCACCCATCCATCTATCTATCTGTCTATCCATTCACCCATCTATCTACTTATTCTATCTGTCCATCCATTCATCTATCTATCTACTTATTCTGTTTATCCATCTATCTACCTATCCTATTTTTCTATCTAACATATCCATTCATCCACCAGGCTATCTTATCCATCACTTCATCCATCCATCCCTTTATCTGACGATGGCTGCGGTTCACAATCTGGGAGGATGTTTGCCCCCAGGGGACACTTGGCAAACGTCTGGGCACGTTTTGCTTGTGACTGCGATGGGGGGAGGGGTGCGCCTGGCCTGTGGGCTGGGGCGAGCAGAGATACGCCTTCCACACCCCGCGCGGTGCCCCAGGGCGCCCCACATCACAGAGTCACCCCGCCCCAGGGTCAGCAACGCGAGGCTGAGCAGCCCTGACCCAGACCAACGCCGTGCCTGCTGCCTGTCCATTGGGCAGCTCCGCAAGAGTCTTCACTCCTACCCCTTTCCTCGTAATATTTTTGCCCGCCACGCTTCCCTTGAAATACAGAATTCAGTCCCAAAGCCAGCAAAGTGCACTCGGAATGAGAGCCCATGGCCCACCTGGAAGGAAATCAGGAAGCCAGAAACACACATCGATTGTCTGCTGGGGGGGCCTGGCAGCGACTCAGACTCTCAGGGGTTTTCTGGGCCCAGCGCAGTGGCTTCTCCCTGGGCCCGGGCCATTGTAGGAAGACAAAACAAAGACCAGCCCCTGCCGAGACCAGCTGTGCCGGCCTCCAGCCTTTCTGAGAGGGCTTTCGTATTCAAATGCACCCCCGCCCCAACCCCGGTGTTGGGGGTGGGGGGCTGTAACCTCACCAAACTCTTTCCTCCTGACGTGGAATTTGGAAACCTACACCCCCACCCCTACCCCAGCCTGGAGGATCTCAGCTCAGACCCCGGGCCAGGCAAGTACCAGTCCGGGCCAGTCTGTCTGCCAAGCAGAACCTCCAAGAATGTCTCCCAAGGAGCCCCTGTTGCCAGGCAGGACGTCCCACCCCACAGCCAGCAGCCTTTCCGCCTTCCACTGTGTGGACCGAGACCCTCTCACGTTCTCACCATCATGAGGTTCTCAAGGCAAGGATGCTGCAGGGGCCTGCCATTCCTTTCTCCAACCATTGGGCCACCTGGTGACTGATGCAGAGGGCTGACTCTTTGGAAAAGACCCTGATGCTGGGAAAGATTGAGGGCAGGAGGAGAAGGGGACGAAAGAGGATGAGATGGTTGGATGTCATCACCGACTCCATGGACATGAGTTTGAGCAAATTCCGGGAGTTGGTGATGGACAGGGAGGCCTGGCATGCTGCAGTCCATGGGGTCACAAAGAGTCAGACACGACTGAAGTGACCTAGCACGCATGCACAATGGTTGTTAACAACCGTGAAAACTGAAAGAATGAATTTCCCTGGAATAAGAAAACAGTAAAGTCACATCTTTTTCTTTACAGAGAAATAAAGCCAGGGAGTTGGCAATGAAAGACAAAGCAAGAAGAGAGGGCACCTGCTGCAGGAATTGCATTTCATGGAAGGAGAGGTATTCTCTGTGTCCACAAACTTAACAGACAAAACTTTCAGAGGACAGGATGACTGAATAAAGCCCTTGTTTATATTTCTTGAAAAGAAGCTAAAAAAAAAAACCTGCTTAAAAATAAAATGTTTGCAAATACTAGTGAAAGTACAAAGTACTGTTACAACTACATTCAACTTAAGCTTGTCCGTGAAAGTGAAAGTGTTAGTTGCTCACTCATGTCAGACTCTTTGCAACCCCGTGGACTGCAGCACGCCAGGCCTCCCTGTCCATCAACAACTCCCGGAGTTTACTGAAACTCACGTCCATCGAGTGCCATCCAGCCATCTCACCTTCTGCCGCCCCCTTCTCCTCCCGCCTTCAATCTTTCCCAGCATCAGGGTCTTTTCCAATGAGTCAGCTCTTCGCATCAGGTGCTCAGAGTATTGGAGCTTCAGCATCAGTCCTTCCAATGAACATTCAGGACTGATTTCCTCTAGGATGGACTGGTTGGATCTCCTTGCAGTCCAAGGGACTCTCGAGAGTCGTCTCCAACAGAGGCAGAGTTTGGAGCAAATAGAAAGCTGGCTTTAATTCTCAGCCAGCAGAGAGGGGAACAGAGCAGGTTCCTGCCTCAAGGCCTGTGTCCCGCCCCCTACGAAGGGTCTAGTGCCCCCTCCCTCCCGCGTCCCCTGACCCCCCGCCAGGCTCCCTGACAGGTCTAGGGACTTATAGAAGGCAAGGGCTCACACTCAGGAGTTGGTGATAGGGAACAAACGTGATAGCATCTTGACTTCTTCCTCTTGCGTTGTTTCGGAGACAGTCATGAATGAGCATCAGTAACCCAGTAACGGGGTCTGGCAGTCCGGTGGCTCTTCAGTCTTGTTTCGGAAATATGTGACTACGAGGCGGAGGGTGCCGTAAGGGTGAACAGACGACAGGGGATGCCTTTAGCACAGAGTCCAAGAGAAATAGGTGCAAACGGTCGCTCCCGCAGAGTTAAGGCGCAGGCAAGCAAACTTGGTTATCCACACATTCAGAGTTAGGAGCAGTTAAAACGATAAACAAAACAAAACTAGGAATGCTCAGGCCTCACTGCTATCTTCTTTGTTCTCAGGAACGGGAAAGAGAAAAACTCATTCCTCTTTTTTCTCCTGTTCACTGCAACAGTGCTATCTCCTGCGCTAGAAGTCCTGTAAGCTCCCAGCAAATAGAACACAGCTCTCGACGTTTAGGTCGTGAGGAATTTTTTAGGTCGACAGTACAATGTGAGTGCATTGCTTCCTAAGCGACGTAATGGATGTTCTGGGCAAAAGATGCCTCAGAGGGCGGGGACCCAGGGGCGCAGGCTGGCTGAACCCTCCTGGGGTACAACCCCGTGTTGTTGGAGAGGCAGGAATTCGGCAGTCCAGGGGTGATGCCGGAGATGCAGGAGAAAGGGCCCCCTCGCTGGGGACTGTCTGCTTCGCAGGTCTTCTCGATGCCATCGGGCAAATCCCTGACTCCCAAAGGAACAAGCCTGACTCAGAAGACTTGGGTTCGTTGCATGCTCTAAATGCTGTCTTCTCCCGCTTCCCCATAAAACTGCTGGTCAAGACCTTTCCAGGAGCCTTCAGAGAGTTCTGCTCACCTTGGTGTATTCATCTCCCTACCTCCAACCACGGTCCAAAGGATGCCATTCCCATAAAATGCACAGAGCCCAGATTTCATTCTTTGGCCTTTTGAAAATCTACACAGTCCTGGGAGGAAAAAACAGGGGAAAAAAAAAGGGGAAAAAAACCTTAAATGCTCTGCAATTGTGAACAGTGTCTGTCATCTTTGCAAATCAAAACACGAGCTTATTGTTCTGATATATAGACATTTCATAGACATTCTGAGTGTGCAAAGGGCCTTCATCCTACATGCAGGTGTGGGATGGCACATGCCGGGGCATGTGTGTTGTGTAACTGACACTGTTTGTGCTGCCTGCTTGGGGGAAGAGTTTCCGTGAAGACGGAAATACCGTTGGGCTAGTAAGAGACGCAGGCAGGAGGAGAAGGGGACGACAGAGGATGAGACGGTTGGATGGCATCACCGACTCGATGGACATGAGTTTGAGCGAGCTCCGGGAGCTGGTGACGGACAGGGAAGCCTGGCTTGCTGCGGTCCACGGGGTCGCAAAGAGCCGGACACAGCTGAGCGACTGAACTGAACTACTGTATTTCACATATGAGATGGTTGGATGGCATCACCGACTCGATGGACATGGGTTTGGGTGGACTCCGGGAGACGGTGATGGACAGGGAGGCCTGGCGTGCTGCAGTCCATGGGGTCGCGAAGAGTCGGACACGACTGAGCAACTGAACTGAACTGACCTGATCGGGGGCTTCCGATGGAGTTCTGGTCACATAGCGCTGGTGCGGCTCAGGACATGAGACCCCAAATGTGGCACCTTGCCAGATGGAATATTTTAGGCTGAAAGGGTTCTAGAAAACAGAACAGGGAAGTTCAGTCTGACCACATCAATGTGAGATATCAGGAAAGCTGGCCTGGAGGGCTTAGTGACTGGGGTGAGGGGAGGAGGGGAATGTGAGAGGCAGGAGACAAACCGCATATCGGGAAGAGGGCATTGTTGTGTTCTTCAGTCGCTCCGTCGTGTCCGATTCTTTGCAACCCCGTGGACTGCAGCACGCCAGGCTTCCCTGTCCCTCACCATCTCCTGGAGCTTGCTCAAACCCATGTCCATCGAGTCGGTGATGCCATCCAACCCTCTCATCCTCTGTCGTCCCCTTCTCCTCCCGCCTTCAGTCTTGCCCAGCATCAGGGTCTTTACCGATGAATCAGCTCTTCCCATTAGGTGGCCAAAATTTTGGAGTTTCAGCTTCAACATCAGTCCTTCCAATAAATATGCCAAGACTGACCTCCTTTAGGATGGACTGGTTGGATCTCCTTGCAGTCCAAGGGACTCTCAAGAGTCTTCTCAACACCACAGTTCAAAAGCATCCATTCTTTGGCGCTCAGCCTTCTTTGTGGTCCAACTCTCACATCCAGACAAGAGGGCGTTAGGAAGGAGCTTTGGCCCAGAGACAGGCAAAGCCGTGACGTTATGGGACTACAAATGGGCTGGCATCAGGCAACGGGTTTGTAAAACGGTGACAGGAAATGGACTTCTCTAAAGTGGAAACGCTGCCAGAATTCACGTTGATGACACTGAAAATGTAATGAAGACGGATCATCACCAACCAGTAACTGGCCAAAAAATAAAAATAATAATTTGGTGAGGAAAAGTGTACGCATGACGAAAAGACAGCACGTCGATCATATAAAGAGCATGTTACTGTTACAACAAAATCAGCTTCATGAGAAACGGACGTGGGCTATTGAAGACAAAAAACGCAAAGCTTCACTGAGAGGCACATAAAAGAAGAATTAAGTTGAGACGCGCATTGCCTTTCTGGATGTAGAGGTTTACGATTGTAAATATGTCACCATTTCCCAGATTAAAATATGGACTTCATCCCCTAGGAATTTTTTTTTCAACATTTGAAAAGAGTAGAGTGATTCAAAAAATGTGGCCATAAGCATAAATTTGGTAAAAAAAAAAAAAAAAAAGGAAAGAAACTCCAAGTCATTTCTGAAGAAGAGTGGAGAGAAGGAACATGCATTAGCAGACAATAAAATCTTTTATAAAGACCTAATAAATGAAACCAGGAGCGTCCTGGCATAGAAGCAGACAGATCCATGACAGTTGAGAATTATATCGAGGGTTTATGACGTGACGAAGGTGGTTTCTCTAATTCATTCCATAAAAATATCCAAGACTTCTGTGCGTCACAAAATATATGCAAAATTAAAGGGTACATGGGGGGGGGAACATTTGGAAAATACATCATGGACCAGAAAACATCATTAATTCATAAACGGCTGTTTCGAATCAAAACTAATGTTCCCCAATCCGAGAGCCAAAGTACGTGAGACAATTGGCCAGTAATCAAAAGAAAATATTTGAGTCTAGTAAACATTAGACTCTTGAGAGTCCCTTGGACTGCAAGGAGATCAAACCAGTCCATTTTAAGGGAAATCAACCCTAAACACGCACTGGAAGGACTGATACTGAAACGGAAACTCTGATACTTTGACCACCTGATGCGAAGAACTGACTCCTTGGAAAAGACCCTGATGCTGAGAAAGATTGAAGACGGGAGGAGAAGGGGACGACAGAGGATGAGGTGGTTGGATGGCATCACCAACTGGATGGACATGAGTTTGAGCGAGCTCTGAGAGTTGGTGAAGGACAGGGAGGCCTGGTGAGCTGCGGTCCATGGGGTCGGACACGACTGAGAGATTGAACAATGAGAAATAATGCTGGAGGGAAGTGGGTGACACGTTAGACCACTGCCCTTCCTCACCTGGACTGGCTGGCCCCCAGGCTGCATGTTTAGAAATGCCAGGGGTAGGTCCAGACATTGTCAGATTCTTGATGCATCCACTGAAACATCTGTTCTGTAGGGTTTTTTTTTTTCTCCCTTCAGCAGCCCATGTCTCACCAGAAAGGAGGAAATGCAATTAAAATGAGAAGGACTCACGGACGTATTTCTGAAGGCAGTTCTTGGAATTTCGGTGGTGACCTTGGATTGGACCATAAATATAGAATTCATATGTGCCTGGCTTCCTGCCCATAATTACCTATCAAAAGGTTCAGGCGTTTAAAAGAAGTTCTTTATGAAGGAGAAACGGCCTCATCGTAAGGCTCTGGCTGGCGCTCCCTCACCGAGCCCCTCGGAGGCCCGCCTCACCCCAACACACACAGGAGGAAGCCCCGTTTTCACATTTCGAAGACGTACGATGGCACGTGGGCTCCAGGCACGTTGAGCGTTGCAGGCCCAACATAAGATGTTAGTTCATTTTACTAATGTTCCTCGTGGAACATTTCCTTTCTGCTCATGCGTGCTGAGTCACTTCAGTCGTGTCCGACTCTTTGCAACCCCGTGAGCTGTAGCCCACCAGGCTCCCCTGTCCTTGGGAGTCTCCAGGCAAGAACACTGGAGTGCCTTGCCATTTCCTTCTCCAGGGGACCTTCCCAACCCAGGGACTGAACCTGCATCTCCAGTATGGATGGGCTTTACCACTGGGCCACCTGAAGAAGGGATGGTCACTCAGTCACGTCTGACTCTTTGCGACCCCGTGAACTGTAGCCCGCCAGGCTCCTCTGTCCACGGGATGCTCCAGGCAGGACTCCTGGAGCGGGCCGCCATGCCCTCCTCCGGGGGATCTTCCTGACCCAGGGATCAAACATGCAGTCTCTTACGTCTCCTGCATTGGCAGGCGGGTTCCTTGCCACTAACACCACCTGGGAAGCCCTTCTGCTCATGAACCGTGTGCGATGGGTGCAAACAGGTCTCGCCCTGCAAAATGCCGGGACTTGGCTTTTTGTGAGCCGAGGAACTGGGTTGCATGTTTGCAGTTCCCCGGTCATTATCAGCATGTCATCCCACCTCGGATGTGAACGTTCTACGGGGCGTAGACAGTTCCTTGATTTTCTTTTCTTTTTTTTTTTTGGCCTCCTTCTGTTCTAAATTCTTCCAGGAAGCCTTTAATCACAGAAGGCGGGAAGCTTATTGTTTTTGCATTCTATCTATCATTTCCTCCGTGTGGACGTGCGTCTGTTCTCAAATTTCTGCTCGTGTTTCCGGAGACTGTGTTGTCTTGTCTACTAACAAGTACCCCGGGTACCACTCGCAGAATGACAGATCCATCTCGTGCGTCACTGTGGAGAGCGGGAGACCCGGGGGCGGTGGTGGGCTTGAAAAAAGGAACGGGGTGCCGAAACCAGCCGTCACTAACGCTTTTCAAAGGCTCGCCGATCGTCTGGCAAATCAATATAATTCTAATGGATGTTTCTGCCTGCTCTACAAATAAGGCTGGGCCATGTGTTACAAATTTTTCCCCCCTCTCTTTTCCTCTGCATGTAATTTTTAAACTCTTTTTTTTTTTTACCCCTCTCGCTCCCGCCTTCCCCCGCCCCCCTTCCTTGGCTTAGCTGCTGAGACGGAGCTAAATCAAACTAATTCTGGAGAAGTACAAATTCCGGGTTAATCGGAATCTGTGCTTGTTAAGATAAAGACCGTGTGACATCTGGTCTTTATTTGCAGGGAGCAATTTGCAGAGAGAAGGGGGCTGGCGGCTGCGGTCTGGGGGGTTGGGGGGAACGTGTGATGCGTCCAGTGTAGCCTGTGGCCGACAGATCCGAAGGAAGGAGGCCTGAGACTCTCAGCTGAAGGACTGAGTGTCTTTGACGGGGCGGGGAGGAGCCCTCTCCAAGGCTCGTGGCGGGGGCAGGGGGGAGTGGAAAACTCCGGCTCTCACCTGTAGGACCTCAGCCTGAAACCTTGCGGAAGGAGCAGCCGTCTGTAAACACTCCTTGCTTCTCAGCAGTTCAGAAGGACTTCTCTCTCGCCTCTTGGCAACCCGGCCGGATCCGACGCGTGAAACCCCGGCCTCGGGGACGTCCCTGCTGGTCCACTGGTTAAGAATCTACCTGCTGGTGCAGGGGAGGCGGGTTCGATCCCTGGTCCAGGAAGATCCCACATCCTGCAGAAAGACCAAGCCCGTGGACCACAAGTACTGACCCTGTGCTCCAGAGCCTGTGCTCCGAAACAAGAGAAGCCGGCGTAGTGCGGAGCCTGGGCACCCGCAGTGGAGAGCAGGCTCGCCTCACTGCAACCAGAGAAAGGTGGAATGCAACAGTGAAGACCCAGCACAGACAAAAATAAACAATTTTCTTTCATTTAAAAAAATTATAAAATAAAAAGAAACTAGGTCTTCAGAAGACAGGCCACATCGGAGAGCAAAGGATATTTTTCAGAACTAAAAGTGGTAAACTGATGCCTCCTCCCGCCTCCTCCAAAAAACAAAAATTAGGTAGAAAAATCCCTTAAGCATCATGTAATATATATTTAAAAACAGTACTGGGCTTCTCTGGTGGCTTAGATGGTAAAGAATCCACCTGCAATGCAGGAGACCCTGGTTCGATCCCTGATTTGGGGAGATGCCCTGGAGGAGAGCGTAGCAACCCACTCCAGTGTTCTTGCTTGGAGAATCCCATGGACAGAGGAGCCTGGCGGGCTACAGTTCATGGGGTTGCAGAAAGTCGGACACTGTTTTCCCAAATCACATTTCTCCAGCTTCTCCCCGGGTTGAATGAACATGCCATCATTCCAGGAAACTGTATCACTCCTAAGGGATACTTCTCCAATGGATGCCAAGGACGAGCTCCTAAAGTTTAATTTTGGGATCTTCCAGTTACCTGTACCATGTGTCGTTATCTCCAGGGCTGAGTTAACACAATGGTGGTGGTCTAGTCTCCGAGTCACGTCCGACTCTCTGCGACCCCATGGACTGCAGCCCACCAGGCTTCTCTGTCCGTGGGATTCTCCAGGCAAGAAGACTGGAGTGGGTTGCCATGCCCTCCTCCAGGGGATCTTCCCGACCCGGGGATCGAACCTGCGTCTCCTGCACTGCAGGCAGTTTCTGCATCATCTGAGCCACCTGGGAAGCCCCTGCCAGTCGGCTCCGTTTGAGGAAACGCGGTGGATTTTGAGACCCAGCCTTTCATGAACCTCTGCCTTCTCCACAGTCGAGTCGATGCGTGGAGGACGCGTCTGAAAACGGCTCGGCCGTAATGACCCATGGAGGTTAATAACCGGGAGGGTCTCCTAAGTGACCCACTTACTAGGTGCAAATTGAAATCTTTAGAGTCTTGGTTGGTTCATTAGCAAAATAGGCAACGTTACTCTTGTCGTCCCGGAGACAACGTGATAGATGACCTAACGAGCAATTAATAGGTTCATAAGTTATCTGACGCGTCAATACTGAGGCTCGACTCTGTCCATTATTTAGCCATCAAGATATCTGATTAGGATCGACCCCTCAATGTCAGATGAGTTCCGATGGACCCTCACGGCAGCCGGACTAACAGGTGCTCCCACACCAGGGCACCCACAGGTGTGAACGTTCCCTCTTAAACACAGAGGGTCACCCAGGGTCGGCGTTCCTTCTGGCCAGTAGCTCTGGTGGTCACTCAGGACAGGACCTAAGGCGAGGCACGTGAGACCTTGCCTCGGGAACAAAATTTACCAGGGGGCTCCAAAAATTCACTCAACACAGGTATTTTAATGTCATGTTGTTCCTGTTCTGTCGCTAAGGCACGTCCAGCTCTTTCGTGACTCCAAGCACTGTAGCCCGCCAGGCTCCCCTGTCCATGGGATTCTCCAGGCAAGACTACTGGAGTGGTTTGCCATGCCCTTTTCCAGGGGATCTTCCCCACCCAGGGATCGAACTCATGTCTCCTGCATTGCAGGCGGATTCCTTACCACTGAGCCACCTGAGAAACCCTTCTAATGCAATTGTTCTAAACAAAGTGAATGTCAAAGAAAAATCTGTGATGCACAAGTATCAGTTTATGCAGAACCCACAAGGACCTGCTGGACAGCACAGGGAAATCTGCTCAATACTCTGTAATAACCTTATGGTCACCACGGGGAAGGATGGGGAAGGGATAGTTAGGGAGTCTGGGATGGACGCTGCTGTGTTTAACATGGAGAACCAGCAAGGACCCGCTGGACAGCACAGGGAAGTCTGCTCAATGTCACGTGGCAGCCGGGATGGGAGGGGAGTTTGGGGGAGGATAGATACATGTATGTGGATGGCTCAGTCCCTTTGCTGTCTACCTGGAATCTTCACTACATACTTAACCAGCTATACTCCAATATAAAATTGAAAGTTTAAAACATAATAAATAGGGCCAAGATATTTGGGAAAAAAACTTTAAAGGTATTTCAGGAATGTGTGATTCAGGGACAAAGATGTTTGAAAGAGTGACAGCATATTTCTTCTGAGTCTTGCCGGTTGAAGCATCAGCCACAGAGGTGTGCCCCCCACACCCCAGAAGAAGTACCATGTGACCCAGCAATTCCACCCCTGGGTGTCTACCCTGACAAAACCATAATTGAAAAGGCCACCCTGATGTTCACGGAGGCACTATTCACAATGGCCAAGATGTGGAAGCAACCTAGGTGTCCATCGACAGAGGGATGGATGAAGAAGATGCAGGCAATATACACAGTGGAATACTACTCAGCCATGAAAAAGGAACAAAACTGGGTCATTTGTAGTGAGGTGGATGCGGCTAGAGCCCGTCGTACACAGTGCAGTAAGTCAGAAAGAGAAAAAGAAATACGGTGTATTAACACATACATTTGGAATCTAAAAAAAAAGGGTAGAAGTGAAGCTATCTGCAAGGCAGGAATAGACACACAGACATAGAGAGCGGACTTGTGGACGCAGCAAGGGAAGGAGAGGAGGCCACGAATTGAGACGGAATCACTGACACGTATACACCATCATGCGTGAAACAGACTGCTGTTGGGAAGCTGGTGTAGCGCCCAGGGAGCCGGGCTCTGGGCTCTGGGATGACCTAGAGGCGTGGATGGGACGGGGTGGGAGGCAGTGTTAACTAACTAGAGTGTGGTAATCATTTCACAATGTATGTGTATATCAAAAATCAAGAAAGACAAAACACTCTGCCTGGCGAGCAGGAGAAAGACCTGCAGCTTGGGAAGGGGGTGAGATGGGCAGGGTGGGGGTGCAGAGGGCAGGAAACGGCCTTAGACACGTTTTCCGCAGGTTGAGTCCGGAGCGCTTTCGGCCGGGGAGGTGGAGGCGCGGGGCTCTGGGGATGAGCAGGACGTGGAGATTTGGGCCTGCCTTCAGGATGGAGCTGGTCGCACCGCGGGGCCAGGCTGGGTCCCTGAGTGGGTGCGGTCCGGCCCATCTCGGAAGGGTCTGCGGTTGTGGCGGCTTTGTCCATCGGGAGAGAGGAGACGCAGGAGGGGGCGATGCCCTGGGGCGGGCTGGATTGAGGGCTTGGAAGGCACCGAGGCACCCTTCGGGCTGGGCGGCGCGGCGGGCGGTCCTCGCCGGGGTTCATCTGGACCACGGGCAGACCCGTCGCTCCGCGAGGCCACACAGAGCGCCGGCTGGAAGGGTCATAAAACTCAGCAACCCGCCCATCCGCGTCGCATATTTGGCATCGGGCTTTTATTAACATGACTAAGCGCCCAGGGAGGTGGAGGCCGTGAGCATGGGAAACTGTGTTGGAAAAAAAAAAAAAAAAACAGGAACACTCTGGGTCTTTTGAGTTAATGCTTTAATTATGCAACCCGGGGATTTATTTCCACGGCGCTCACGCTAAGCTGGCAGGCGGTGGGTGGGTGGGGGGTTTCTTCTTGGCCTTCTCGCTCGCCCGGGTCTGCAAAGACAATCGGCCGATTGATGACGGAGGTGGATCTGAAGGAGACACGATGGCAGAGTCTATGGTGGAAGGGGGGCTGAGATGGGGGAAATCCTGGGTTTCGGGGACCCCCTGAGAGGTGAGCCAAGGACATGATTAAAGTGGATGTCTCACCTGACGTCCAGTCTGTGGAGCTTTCTCCTCCTGGAGCCCGAGAACCCCAGAGAACCAATGCAGTGGACAGAGGAGGTTGGAAGGATGGTGAATAAAGAACCCAGCCAGTTAGTTTCCCATGACACACACACAGCCTGGTGTTTCCTGGCGGAGGCTCATTTACAGAGCTCGGCAGGTACCCTCCGTGGTCAAAATGAAGGTGGGTCCTCTCCACGATGGGTCCCGTGCAGGCCAGGATTTCTACAAAGGGGCAAACACCACTTGCTAACAGCCAGAGAGGCTACCCGACCAGAGTTAAGCCCTGTGGAGCACCGGGAAGGCTCTATCTGTTTGTCTGGGGCATGTTTTTCTAACCTTCCGGGCTCCTCTGGTGGCTCAGACGGTAAAGAATCCACCTGAAATGCAGGAGACCTGGTTTCGATCCCTGAATCAGGAAGATCCCCTGGAGGAGGGCATGGCAACCCACTCCAGTGTTCTTGCCCGGAGAATCCCGAGGACAGAGGGGCCTGGTGGGCTCCAGTCCATGGGGTCGCAAAGAGTCGGACATGACCGAGCGACTCCCAGGTCACCACGGAATGTGAGGTATTGGTGCCTGTCTGATGCATGTCTTACGAGAAGGAATATTTAATACTAAAAATCAGAGTGCCCTGAGGGCAACTCTGAGTCCCGGCTGGTTGGCTGAACTTAGAGGAATGTGGTCATAAAAGAGAGAGTTTTTCCTACACAGGAAGCGTTCACTGTTATCACAGGCTTCTTACCCACAAAGAGCCCGGAAACCAAAAGATAGGGCCAGACACTGGACGTCCGGCCAGCTTCTGCAAGCCTCATTTGCCCCAGCAACCTATTCCATTAACCAGTTCGTTGTGCAGTCACTCAGCCATATCCGACTCTGAGACCCCATGGACCGCAGCGCACCAGGCTTCCCCGTCCTTCACCATCTCCCGGAGCTTGCTCAGACTCGTGTCCATCGAGTCGGTGATGCCATCTAACCATCTCGTCTTGGACCCGAAACATGGCGGGCATGGAAAGACCCCCAGGACATGATGGAGTCCCACCCTCCATGTTTCACAGACGCAGGAGCTGAAGTAGAGAGGGATGGCTTGGCTTCCCAAGGTCATACTGACAATGCAGTGATTTTTTTTTTTTTCTTGTCAACCCACATTCCCAAGCCCTGCCCTGTTTCAGCGTACTGCACTTTCTAAATTCCTTGAATGCGAGACTGTTAATCGCTCACTCGTGTCCAACTGTTTTCGACCACGTGGACTGTAATCCACCAGGCTCTTCTGTCCATGGGATTCTCCAGGCAGGAATACCGGCATGGGTTGCTGTGCCCTCCTCCAGGGGATCCTCCTGACCCAGGAAGATCGAACCCAGGTCTCCGGCTTCGCAGGCAGACTCTCTACCGTCTAAGCCACCAGGGAAGCCCCACAGGTGGTCCCAAAGGATGGAACGACAGAACCCACACTAATGACCTCATTTTACCTTCATCCCCTCTGTTAAAGACCTCTGTCTCCAAATATACTTGCATTCTGAGGTCCTGGGAGTTAGAGACTCACCATAGGAACTGGGGGTGGGGGTGGACACCATTCAGAGGCGCTAATTGTAGAGAGGCTGCCTGCCAATACAGGAGACTTAGGAGACTGGATTTGATCCTTGGGTCGGGAAGAGCCCCTGTAGGAGGGAATGGCAACCCAGTCCAGTATTCTTGCCTGGAGAATCCCATGGACACGGGAACCTGGCGGGCTACAGTCGATGGTGTTGCAGACAGTCGGACAGGACTGAGTGACTTCAGCCCAGAACAGGGGTAAGTTCTACACCACGGCTTTCCTGGGGAGCTCAGACGTGTAGCCGCAGAGAGCGCGCCATCGCCCGGGCTGATGGAACGTGCGCTGATGGTGCGGAACGTGTCCAGCTGACCGCGCAAGGCTCCGTTCCTGCTGGAAAGAGAGACATCCTGTGATTCCGTCCACGCCGCCCAGCTCGAGCCTGTTCTCTTCGGAGATGCAAATCAGACAAGAGCCGGCGGATCTCGGGGTACGGCTCCCCCAGGGTCTTGCTAGCTGACTAAATTAGCACGGCGCCGTCATCAGCAAGCGCGCGGTCGTGGTGGGCCGGTGGGGGCGGCTGGCGTGATCAAACGGAGCCTCCGCCGAGTTGACAGCGGAGGCGCGGGAGATGCCGGCGTGCCCCCCTGGTCCCCTCGCTCCGGCAGCAGGAGGGGCGGAGAGGAGCCCGGCTCCCCCTGCGCTCAGAGGTGGTTGCCGGGGCAACCGGGGGAGCCGCGCAGACACTCGGGAGGGGGGGGAGCCCTCGCCACGCACGTGGAGGCCCATGTTAATCAGGGGGCCTCGGGGGTGCGGGGGGCCCGCCTGTCCGGAAGGACGCTCTCGGCGCGGGACCCCGGGGACGTCGGGGGGAAGCTGACACGTGCTCCCCCCGTTGTGAAGCGGGTCCTCGCCTCCCCTGCGAGGGAACTGATTTCCGTCCGGATGCCGCCCTGTTTAAAGCACTCTCTGATCTTGCAGGGGTGGAGGAGGGGGGACCCAAGTGATTCCCCCTTGCACGGTTCCAGGCGGGGCAACAGGAGTGTTGGTACCTGTGGGGTCCCACAGAGCTGGCCCCTCGGAGCGTCTTGTTGGGCTTCCCAGGTGGTGCTGGTGATAAAGAAGCCTCCTGCAATGTGGGGACCTGGGTTTGATCCCTGAACTGGGGAGATCCCCTGGGGAAGGGAAAGGCCACCCACTCCACTATTCCTGGGCTTCACTTGTGGCTCAGGGAGAAGGCAATGGCAACCCACTCCAGTGTTCTTGCCTGGAGAATCCCAGGGATGGAGGCGCCTGGTGGGCTGCTGTCTATGAAGTCGCACAGAGTCGGACACGACTGAAACGACTTGGCGGCGGCAGCAGCTTGTGGTTCAGCTGATAAAGAACCCGACTGCAATGTGGGAGATCTGGGTTCGATCCCTGGGTTGGGGAGATCCCCTGGAGAAGGGATAGGCTATGCACTCCAGTGTTCTTGATTTTCCCTTGTGGCTCAGCTGATAACGAATCCGCCTGCAATGTGAGAGACCTGGCTTCGATCCCTGGGTTGGGGAGATCCCCTGGGGAAGGGATAGGCTACCCACTCCAGTGTTCTTGCCTGGAGAATCCCATGGACAGAAGAGCCTGGGCTCAGAAAGGGTCGGACACAACTGAAGCCACTTAGCATGTATGCATGTGACACAGCCTCTTGTTATCCGCAACGCCCCGGGCTGACTCCCAGGAGGAGGAGGTGTTGCTGGCTTGGCTTACAGTTTCCCTGCAGAACACATGCCTTTTGCAGTATAGGGTTCCCCCGGAGGTCTTTACTGCACATACATATGTTTTAGGAGCTTTCGCATCCTGGGTCCTTTCTGTCCCGGCCAGATGAAGGGGCATGAGGACAGCTGGAGCTGGGAGTGCCATCTGCTCATCACCAGGGAGCTTGTTCAAGCAGTCAGGCAGAGAGGAGAGATATCTCCCTTTCTCTATGTCCTGTTCGCCTCAGACCATCAACTGACTAGACGAGGCCCACCCTCATCCCCACCCACCCCAGCGAGGACCATCTGCTTCACTCAGTCCACGGATTCAAACACTCGACTCATCTAGAAACATGCTGCAGACACGCCCAGAGTCACGTTTAAGCAGCTCTCGAAACCTCTCAGCCGGGTCAGGTGAATGGCTAGAGTTCACCAGTATAGAGCCCCCATGTGACCAGATATCAAGAACTCCTCCAAAGTGGAAACGCACGAAACAGCGAGAAAGAAATGCCTTAAAGAGAATTTGGATGGAGACCCTGTAGGGTTTAGAAACGCAAGCTCCCCCCACCCCCAAATGCCACATCTTGCTTAGTAGAAGATGTCTCTCCACTTCTGTTCCTATAGTAATAAAAAAATATTTGAAGATGCTATGGGGTGGGGAGTTCCCGGCAGTCTGCTGGTTAGGACTTTGCCTCCCAATACAGAGGGTGCAGGTTCGATCCCTGGTCACCGAGCTAAGACTCCACGTGCCTCAGGCATCAAGAGACCAAAATGTAAAACAGAAGGAATGTTGTAGCAAATTCAGTCAGTTCGGTCGCTCAGTCCTTTCTGACTCTTTGTGACCTCCTGGACTGCAGCACGCCAGGCCTCCCTGTCCATCACCAACTCACGGAGTCTACTCAAACCCATGTCCATCGAGTCGGTGATGCCATCCGACCATCTCATCCTCTGTCGTCCCCTTCTCCTCCCGCCTTCAGTCTTTCCCAGCATCAGGGTCTTTTCCAGTGAGTCAGCTCTCTGCATCAGGTGGCCAAAGCATCAGCTAAATGTACACACACATCCCCTCCCAGCAGAGCCTCCCTCCCACCCCCACGCCCACCCCTCTAGGCCAGCAGAGACCACCAAGCTGAGCCCCGCGTGTCCCAGCAGCTTGCCACTAGCTGTCTAGTTGGCACGTGGCGCTGTGTACATATGGCTACTCTCTCCGTTTGTCCCAGAGATGCCGTGTCTCTTGATAGCTCTCTTTCTCGTGGAGTTGCTTTCTGAGTCACTCTACAGTATTCCTCATGCTTCTCCACATGGTTCCCGCCAGGAAGCATTCAGAGACCAAGTTCCAGGGCACAGACTAATGAGGAGGAAGGGTGGGGACCCCGGGCACCCATCTCTGGTGAGAAAAGCGCCACTTTCCAGGACTTCTCATCATCCAGGCTGTGCTCAGAACCCACATACGCTTCTACATGGGGGAGAGAGGAGGGTGTGGTGGGAAGGGGGTTTCGGGTGCTTCGAAGCATCAGGGGTGCTGGTTACAAACGGGGCGCCTCTAATTACCTCTAATCTACAGGCAGAGCGACCAGGGACGGCTCCAAGGACTGGTAATCTATGGAGATGTAAGCTAATGACTTAATCACTTGCATTTGTAAATCGCGTTATTGGAAAAGAAATTACTCTGGTGATCGAATTACAGATATTTATCTGCTAATAGGCCTGATTAACTGGTGATGCTAATCTGTCATTTTGAAAGCTAATATTAACAGCATCAATCTCACCAGAAAATAAACAGTTTATAGGAAATAAAACTCGGGTCCATTTAAACAGCGGAGGGTTGGGAGGAGCTGGAGCCGGGGTGCTTCGGGGTGGCACCTCCCTCGGCCTGTTAACCCTTCCATTGGGGTCGTTCACTCCCTCAGTCGTGTCCGACTCTTCATGACCCCATGAACCACAGCACGCCAGGCCTCCCTGTCCATCACCAACTCCCGGAGCTCACTCAAACTCGTGTCCATCGAGTCGGCGATGTCATCCAACCATCTCATCCTCTGTCGTCCCTTTCTCCTCCTGCCCTCAATCTTTCCCAGCATCAGGGTCTTTTCCAAATGAGTTATCTCTTCACTGAACATCTGAGTAACTTTGCTGTACATCTAAAACTATCACAATATTGCAAATCGACTACGCATCAATTTTTTTAAAAAACACCCTACAATGGAAGTCATTAAACAAAAAACTAAGGTTGCTTGACATATCATTTTCTTCCTTAAAGCTCTTTCGAAGGAGGTTCCTATTCTCCCAGCTTCTCTCTGATCTTCTTCCATCTCCGCTAGTCTCTTCTTCTCACCTCCTGACTTTCCAGATGCACTCATCTCTTGGCAAAGGAAGGTCAAGTCCTCCTTAGATTCACTCACTCGTGGATGCCAACACTGTCAACCCCATCAGCTGTCCATGTGTGTCCAGCTCCACGGAAACTACAGAATTTTTGCTGCTGTCCTATGAAACTATACGTTTTCATTCCCTGGGAAACAAGACACATTTTAAATCCAAGATGCCATAAATGGTTTTTTGATGAGGTCAGAGTATTGACACCCTGTACGCTCAACCAGGCTCAACACCCTTGTTATCAAAAAAATATATGGAACACGTTATCATAGGAATGTGTCACCGGGTGGGGAATTCTCAGAAGAATACAAGGAAACCCTCGGAAGGCATGACAGGGCGGCCCTGGGGGCTCCGTCGTAAAGAATTCGCCCAGCAATGCAGGGGGCGTGGGTTAAGATTCCTGGTCCCAGGAGATCCCGCATGTCGGGGAGGGACTTAGCCTGTGAGCCACAATTCCTGAGCCTGCGTGCTGCAGCTACTGAAGCCAGCACCTCCTGGAGTCTCTGCTCAACACGCAAGGAGAGAAACCGCCACCACGAGAGACTCACGCACCACAATGAGGAGCCGCCCCCGCTGACCACGCTAGAGAAAGCCCGCGTGCCGGGACAAAGACCCAGCACACCCCACGGTAAATGAGTGATAATTCTGAAGGTCCGTCTAGCCAAAGCCATGGTTTTCCCAGTAGTCGTGTTTGAAAGTGAGAGTTGGGCCGTAAGCAAGGCTGGGTCCTAAAGAATTGCTGCTTTTGAACTGTGGTGTTGGAGAAGACTCTTTGAGAGTCCCTTGGACTGCAAGGAGATCCAGCCAGTCCACCCTAAAGGAAATCAGTCCTGAATATTCATTGGAAGGACTGATGCTGAAGCTGAAACTCCAATCCTTGGCCACCTGATGGGAAGAACTTACTCATTGGAAAAGACCCTGATGCTGGGAAAGATTGAAGGCGGGAGGAGAAGGGGGCGACAGAGGATGAGATGGTTGGATGGCATCACTGACTCGATGGACCTGAGTTTGAGCAAGCTCTGGGAGCTGGTGAAGGACAGGGAGGCCTGGCGTGCTGCAGTCCATGGGGTCACAGAATTGGAGACACCTTAGTGACTGAACAATAACACCCAACACTGTGTGATACCAGCTAGAACGTTCTCCCTAGAGCTTTGAAGACAATCATTTCCCTGCCGTCCAAAGACGGTCGGACATTTCAGGTCCAGACAAATCACTTTCACCGATTTCCCCTGATATCTTGCAAAAAAAAAAAAAATCTGTTAACTGATTTCCTTTAATAACCTCGACGTTCCATTCTATCTTGAAACTTCCTAAATGGGTCTCATGGCATCCCTGGAATTTCCTTAGAGGAAGTCGTTTCCCTTTGATTAAGTTGTATGTTTGCATCTCTCTCCTCTTTCTAAGTACCCAATCCTCTGAAGCACATTTTTCATCCTTTTTCCGCTACACGCTCAAAGCGGTCACCAATATTTTTTGACCAATGAGTACTAAGGTTTCACACTCGATTGAAAAAAAAGAAAAAAATCCACTCAATTGAAAAAAAAAATCCACCTAAGTTAAAATTTCAGAGTGTGTGTTTAATGGATCATCCAGGCTTCTTCGGATTTGAATATGAAGGAAATAAAGAAGGAAAATGTGAAGGATTTAGGGTTCAAGTCATCCTTATATCTCGGTGTTCAGAAGCTCCTCTGGGTTCCTTTCCATAGTGCCAACACGGGTTCTCCCAGCCCTGGGCATCACATTCCACAGGGACTGTGAACCCAGTGATGGAGATAAACCAGGAGCCATTGCAGAAAGAGAAGTTCCATTTTCTGCAGGAAGCTGGCCCTTCCAGAGTTCACAAGGGACTGTGTTTGACCCACTCAGCTCAACCCCGTTGGTGGAATTCTTTTCAAGGCTGAACTATGACCAATGGCATCCAATCCCATCACTTCATGGCAAATAGATGGGGGAAAAAAATAATTGGAAGCAGTGACAGACGTTTTGATCTTGGGCTCCAAACTCAACGGCAGATGGAGAGTGAAGCCATGACGTTAAGAGATGCTTCCTCTTTGGAAAAAAAGCTTCTATCAACCTGTGTGTGTGTGAGTCACGCAGTCGTGTCTGACTCTTTGTGGACTGTAGCCTGCAAGGTTCCTCGGTCCATGGAATTCTCCAGGCAAGAATACTGGAGTGGGTTGCCGTTTCCTTATCCTATGATCAACCTCGACCATATTAAAAAGCAGAGACATCACTTTGCCGACAAGGGTCCATATAGTCAAAACTATGGTTTTTCCAGTAGTCATGTATGGATGAGAGAGTTGGACCATAAAGAAGGCTGAGCGCCGAAGAACTGATGCTTTCAAACTGTGGTGCTGGAGAAGGCTCTTGCAATTCCATTGGACTGCAAGGAGATCAAACCAGTCCATCCTAAAGAAAATCAACCCTGAATATTCATTGGAAGGACTGATGATGCTGAAGCTGACGCGCCAACACTTTGGCCACCTGATTCAAGGAGCCGATACATTGGAAAAGACCCTGATGCTGGGAAAGATTGAGGGCAGGAGGAGAAGGGGGTGACAGACGTAATATTCTTTCCAAAGAATACTCAGGGCTGGGTTAGGATCTGTCTTAACTTGATTATATCTGTGAATACTCTGTGACAAAGAAGATCACAATGGCACATAGCAGGTGTAGGGCTAAGGGCTTCTACACACCTTTGGGGGCGGGGGTGGATGGTCGAGAATTCAGCTCACAAAAGCCTGCCCAGCACTGCCTTCTGTAAACACCGACACGTCCCAGCTCGCGTTGTCCAGCATGTGAGCCACTCAGGCTCACTTGTGACAGGACCACTGAGGAATCGATGGCCTAATTTAATTAATCGCAATTAATTTCCATTGAACACACCCCATATGGCTACTGAGGACTGGGAAAGTGGCTGGGGCGCTGGAGGAATTGAATGTTTACTTTAATTAATTGCACTTCATTTACATTTAAAAGCCACATGTGGCCGGTGGCTATTGAACCGCCCACCATTCTAGGGACTTTTTTTTTTTTTGAAACACTTGTGGGGGCCAGAGAGGAAGCTGATAGGAAATTAATTCTTCCCAACCAGAACGCATTCGTCGAGCGCTTACTGTGTGCAGCTATGACCAGCCCTGTCCTCAAGGAGGTGACATTTTCAGCACGTAGACAGGTGAGAGAGAAACAGGTATCCTGTGGTTTGGGGGTGTGAGTGTTCCCGAGTAAAACACAGTCAGGTGAGGGTGATGGGGTGCAGAGTGATGGATGGGCATGGAGACACGTTATCAGGGTGCTCAGGGCAAGCCCTCACTGATGACCTGAAGTACATCCAGGAGAGCGGTGCTACCTCGTGGTTAGAACTGTGGGGACCGAAGCCAGTTCCTCAGCCTGCATATTCTGCAGCTTTCTCCTTCTGCAAAAAATAAATAAAATAAAAATTTAAAAATGGTGCAGCTGTGCTAAGTGGCTTCAGTCGTATCCGACTCTCTAGGACCCCACGGATGGTAGCCCACCAGGCTCCTCTGTCCATGGGATTCTCTGGGCAAGAACACTGGAGCGGGTTGCCATGTCCTCCTCCAGGGGATCTTCCCGACCCAGGAATTGAACCTGCATCTCTTACCTCGCCTCCATCGGCAGGCAGAGTCTTTACCGCTAGCCCTGCCTGGGAAGCCCGAAAAAAGAAAAATGAGGTTAACAACAAAACTCCAGCGCGGAGTCGATGAGCTAATGGGGGCTTCCCTGGTGATTCAGTCGTAAAGAATCCACCTTCCAACACAGGAGACTCGGGTCCCCTCCCTGGGCGGGGAAGGTGCCCTGGAGGAGGGCATGGCAGCCCACCCCAGTCTCCTGGCCTGGGGAAGCCCATGGACAGAGGGGCCCGGCGGGCTCCAGTCCACGGGGTCGCAGAATCAGACAGAACCGAGCAGCCAAGCAACAGCAGTTGGTTTACAATGCTGTGTTCATTTGTGGCAAGGAGCAAAGCGACTCGGTGACGCACACATACAATTCTTTTTCCAAACGTATTTTTAATTGGAGGGTAATTGCTTTACACGTTGTGTGGGTTTCTGCTGTACAATGACAGGAATCAGGCATAAATGTAGAGAGATCTCCTGCATCTTGAGCCTCCCGACCTCCACCCCATCCCACGCCTGTAGGTCCTCACAGACCATTACAGGGAACTCCCCGTGTTATACAGCAACCTCCAGTTAGCTATCTCTTATACACATATGGTAACATGTGCTTCAACGCTATTGGATACATTCAGTTTTATATTCTTTTTTCCGTTTCTGTACGTCCTACAAGAACTAGATGTGTCTGTGTGTATGCACAGTTACTTTTATTATAACAAAGCGACTTCCAACTTTTAACATTTATTTTATTTATTTTTTTTTTAGGTGTATGTTTAACTTTTTTTTTTTTTCATTTATTTTTATTAGTTGGAGGCTAATTACTTCATAACATTTCAGTGGGTTTTCTCATACATTAACATGAATTAGCCATGGAGTTACATGTATTCCCCACACCAATCCCCCCTCCCACCTCCCTCTCCACCCAATTCCTCTGAGTCTTCCCAGTGCACCAGGCCCGAGCACTTGTCTCATGCATCCAACCTGGGCTGGTGATCTGTTTCACCATAGATAATATACATGTTTCGATGCTGTTCTCTCTAAACATCCCCCCCCTCAGCTTCTCCCACAGGGTCCAAAAGTCTGTTCTGTACATCTGTGTCTCTTTTTTTGTTTTGCATATAGGGTTATCATTACCATCTTTCTAAATTCCATATATATGTGTTAGTATGCTGTAATGTTCTTTATCTTTCTGGCTTACTTCACTCTGTATAATGGGCTCCAGTTTCATCCATCTCATTAGTACTGATTCAAATGAATTCTTTTTAACTGCTGAGTAATATTCCATTGTGTATATGTACCACACTTCCAACTTTTAACATTTAAAACGGAGGGCCACCTTTCTTTTCCAATAAAAAGGAAAATTGCAAAATAAACAGGAACAAAATTACAACAGGGAATGTCAAATGCAAGCAAGATCCTACTGGTTCTACTGATTCTTCAATCAAGCGGCAGGGCTCATCATTAGAGTTTAAGATGACACTTTTATTCTTTTAAAATCTTTGTGTCGGGCTATAACCAATTAACAATGTTGTGATACTTTCAGGGGGCAGCAAAGGGCCTCAGCCATACGTTTACATGTATCCCTTCTCCCCCAAACTCCCCTCCCATCCCGGCTGCCACGTGACAATGAGCAGAGCTCCCTGAGCTGTCCAGCAGGCCCTTGCTGGTTCTCCATGGTAAATACAGCCGTGTGTCCATGTCCATCCCAGACTCCCTGACTGTCCCTTCCCCCATCCTTCCCCCTGGTGACCATCAGGTTATTACAGAGTATTGAGCAGAGTTCCCTGAGCTGTCCAGCGGGTCCTTGCTGGTCCTCCATGTTAAACCCAGCAGCGTGTCCATGTCCATCCCAGACTCCCTGACTGTCCCTTCCCCCCTGCCCCCGGGAACCCTAGGCTGATCCTCTAAGTCTGTGAGTCTCTTTAAGATGACCCTTTAAAATTCTCTCCTAATGATGACTTGAACTGGATGCATTTTAGTTAATGACACGGAATGCTTTTGAGCATGATTTTTAAAAATAACACCATCTTGGAAACGACGCTTGCAGCCGTGGCGGATGCTTTCCGGCCCCCGTCCTGTCTGACATGGGGGACAGGGGGAGGAAATTGAAACAGAAGCTTGACATCTTTTAGTATCTGGTCGCTGGGATGCTAGGGTCTCCCAGGTACCACTAGGGGTAAAGAACCCTCCTGTCAATGCCGGAAACATACAAGAGGCTGCTTCAGTCTCTGGATAGGGAGGGTCCCCTGGAGGAGGGCATGCCAACCCACTCCAGTATCCTTGCCTGGAGCATCCCAGGGAGAGAGGAGCCTGGCGGGGCTGCAGTCCACGCGGCCGCAGAGAGCCGGACACGCCTGAGTGGCTGAGCACAGCTCTCATCCGGGGGAGGCAGGGCTCCGGGCGCCCCTCCTCCATCCACCCCCCTCCCCACCCTCAGCATTGGCATCCACGATTAACTCAGTAAAGAAATGCCACGCGCGCCTGCGATTTGTTCCCGCTGAATTGACGCCTCCGTCGGCCGTGTGATGGCTCTCCTCCATTGCGGAGATGCATGAGAGCCTAGGGGCCGTCAGACCCACGGGCTGGTGATCCCGTCGGCTTCAGACAGCACAGAGGCGCTCACTGGTCCCATGAAAGCGCTGTCAGAGAAGACAGTCTCCACAGCCCCTTTTAATTTTTATTTTTCTTTTTCTCTTGAAAGCAAAGGGGAGCTGATCATCACCCTTCAGTGTTGGGACGAGATCCCACGGTGGGGTGTGAAGAAGTTGTCGGCCGGGGAGACGCTCCTGTGGCCGCGAGAGAGGCAGATGAACGTGGGCACTGCGGGGTTTCCGGAGAATGCAGAATCGGGGCACTCGGTTTAAAATGTTCCAAGTTGTCAAGCTGCTTTTGTGACAATGAAGCTAAATGTGCAGGCACACATACACACGCAAATAGATCCAGATCTCCTGGCATAAACAACAAGGGAAAAGAATGTTACAAAGAATGCATACAGGGTAACACGGAAACCTGTACATGACCTGTGTGTGAAAGAGAGAGCCGATGGGAAGTTACTACGGAACACAGACAGTTCAGTGCCCAGCTCTTCGAGGACACAGAGGGGTCAGATGGGGAGGGAGGGTCAAGAAGGAGGAGATCTGTGTATAGTTGAGGCTGATTCACCAGAAACCAACGCAACTTGTAAAGCTATTATCCTCCAGTTAAAAATACATTAAAAAAAAAAAAAGAGTTTCATGTGTGTGTAAGTGAGTCACTTTGCTATGCGGAGCAAATGAGCTCAGAGCTGTGGATCGACAGCCGTTCAGTCGCTCGGTCGGGTCCAACTCTTCGGCCCCGTGGACTGTAGCCCGCCAGGCTCCTCTGTCCATGGGATTCTCCGGGCGAGAATATTGGAGCGGGTTGCCTTGCCCTCCTCCAGGGGATCTTCCCCATGAGGGGAGAGGATGGAGGAATGGAGAGACCCGCCCCCAGCTCCCTTCGCAGTCCTCTAAGAATTCCTTTCCTGCCTTGACCTCCCCCCCCCCCCGGCCCGCCCCAATAGAAAACACCGTCGGTGAGACATTTGGCTGCCAGATCCAATTCCATCGGCCTTAAAGACACACCTCCTGGGTTACTGCGGTTCGATCTGAGATATCAAAGGAGGCTTCCTCTAGATTTATCGCCGGGTCCTACAGTAAATCACCGTCCGACACTAATCCCCCTCGGGGCCGAGGGCGGCCCGACACACGTGCGGGGGCTCCTGCCGATGGCGCGGCGGCAACCCCGCCTTCCAGCCTTCCCGGCCGGGGTGTCCACGCCGGGTACACGGCTGAGCGCTGGGCGAGGTGTGGGGGAGGCACGCCTGGTGTCCTCGGGACCGGGGACCCTCCGCTGTGGCCGCGGCTCGGGTCCCTGGCTGAGCACAGTGACCTTGAGAATGTCAGCGCTGCCCCCAAGCAGGGAGCAGTAGGCTGAGTGATGTCCCCAGAGACAGACATCCACGTCCTGACCCCTGGTGTCCACAAGTAGGACCTTAGTGGAAACAGGCTCTCCGCAGATGTGATGGAGTGAAGGGTCTGAGATGAGGCCCTCCTGGACGGGGGTGGCCCTAAACCCAGGGACAGGGTCCTTGTAAGACTCAGAAGAGGGGAGACACAGAGGCAGAGGAGAAGCCACGTGGAGACGGAGGCAGGGACGGGAGGGAGGCGGCCAGCAGCCCAGGGACGGACGCCTGGAGCCCCCGGAAGCTGGAAGAGGCCGGGAGGACCCTCCCTGGAGCCTCTGCAGGGGGTAAGCCCTGGGACCCCTTGACCTCAGACGTCTGGTCTCCAAGACGGAGGGAACATGGATGAATATTTGCTGTTTTGAGCCACCCACTCTGGGGTGAGGTGTCGTGACAGTCCCAAGGCCCACACAGACACACACACCCGAGGGGCTTAGGTTGAAACAGCAGCAGGCAACGCCCGAGGAAAGCTCGGAAGGAGAAGAGCGGCAAGCACGGTGCAGAGAATGAGGTTTGTGGCCGTGACGCAGCAGCATGTCTGTCCAAGACTCCCTCACCCACCCAGAGTTAAGGTACAGCTTCCGCACGCAGGGCGAGGCCACGTGGCGTTGGAGAATGGAGGGGGAACAAGCCCGCAGCAAGAGAGCCCCGTCAATGGGTCCTCGAGTGGCTTTCGTGTCTTGGCTGGCGGCTGTCCTGGGGGCTCAGATGGTAAAGAATCTGCCTGCAGTGCGGGAGACCCGGCTTCCATCCCCGGGTCCGGAAGATCCGCCAGAGGAGGGCATGGCAACCCAGTCCCGTGTTCTTGCCTGGAGAATCCCATGGACAGAGGAGCCTGGCCGGCTACGGTCCACGGGGTCACAAAGGGTCGGACACAACTGAGCGACTAACACTTTGACTCTCAAGAATGCTCTGCCTGCATCTCCTCTCTTTCCCCATCAATGGAGAGTGGGCCGGCATGGGTCTACCTCCCCCAACTCACCTGGGAGAGTGAGTTGATGCTCGCTACCAGACTGGCTAATATAAAGGGTCTGTCTGCATCATTTCTACTTAGATTCCACACATAAGGGATGTCATACGATATTTCTCCTTCTCTGTCTGCCTACTTCACTTCATATGATAATCCAAGATTCAGCCATGTTGTTGCAAAGGACGTTGTTTCTGTCCTTTTTATGGCTGAGTAGTATTCCACTGTGTATATGGGCCAACTCCTCTTTGTACATTCATCTGTCCATTGATAGGTTGGGCACCGTTTGCGTCCGTGAGTCGGCTACTGTAACCACTGCCTGCTCAGAACATTGGGAGGCATGAAATAGAAACAGACCTAGATACTTAGAGAAAGAATTTAAGGTTGCCGAGGAGAAGGATGGGGGAAGGGATACTCGGGGCGTCTGGGATGGACGTGGACACACTGCTGTATTTAACATGGGGAACCAGCAAGGACCTGCTGGACAGCTCAGGGAAGTCTGCTCAATGTCACATGGCAGCCGGGATGGGAGGGGAGTTTGGGGGAGAAGGGATACATGTACGTGTCTTGCTGAGTCCCTTCGGTGTTCACCTGAACTTATCATCACAGGGTTAACTGACTACGCCCCAGCACAGAATGAAAAGTTCGGAAAGAAGAAAGACAGGAATAGAGGGTTTCTCTGCCGCTGTGAAAGGACCGTCCCCAAGCCAAGAAGAGCGCCTCTGGTGATTTCAGCACCCCTGCCATCCTCAGAATCCACGTCTGTCTGCGCCCGCTGAGTCACAGGCAGGAGACGGAGTCCACAGACACCGACATCGCAGTTGTCTTTCTTCATCAAAGAAGACCCATCGGCGAGGCCCCGGGCGGCAGAGGAGGCTTGGCCAGCGCAACAGGGAGGAGAAATCACAGCCGCGTCTGCCGGTGCCGATGGAAGCGAGCCTGTGTCCACAGCACCTCGCATTACCCCCGGAGAACAAAGCGCCTTGTGGTTTCCTGTGCTGTCTGCCCCGCCGCCCAGGCCGCCTGTGCCGGCATCCGCGGAGCCGGCGAGGAGGTCACTGAAGGAACGCCTCGGGAGGAGGGAGGGGCCGCGCTCTCTGCTGCGGGCCACAGAGCGCCCAGCTCACGCCTCCACGACCCCGAGTTACTTGCCGCCACACAGAGAGAGGCCTTTCCACCACGGACGAGCTCACACCACGTGAGCCGTGAAATACCTTACAAGGACTGCAGCGTGGGGAGATGGATGGTGGAGTAAACCTCCCGTGGAGGACTTCTGGGAGCATCTGTCGGATGATGGGTACAGACCAGTGGGAGGGGGCAACAGAAATCCACATGCCTGAGTGTCTGTCGCAGGAAAAGACCTGCGGGGGAAACAGTGTCAAACGCGCACGTCACGATGTGCCCACACGGGTTGCCTCTCGGACGGGCCGCTGCCCCTGGAGCAGACGTGACAGAGAGGCGTCTCACTGAAAACGCTGGAGGGTGATTTGGCGGTTGAGTCGCTGAGTCATGCCCGACTCTCAGGACCCCGTGGACTGTAGAGCTCCAGGCTCCTCTGTCCATCGGAGGATCACAGGGAGCGAAAGATGAACCGTAACTCACAATCCCAAGAGATGGTGAGCTCCAGAGCTGGGGGACACTTGCTCCTTGGAAGAAAAGCTACAACAAATGCAGACAGTGTATTAGAAAGCAGACACATCGCTTTAACCACAAAGGTCCATCTAGCAAAGCTCTAGTTGTTCCAGGAGTCATGTATGGATGTGGGAGTTGGACCATAAAGAAAGCTGAGCGCCAAAGAATTGATGCTTTTGAACTGTGGTGTTGGAGAAGACTCTTGAGACTCCCTTGGACTGCAAAGAGATCCAACCAGTCCATCCTAAAAGGAGATCAGTCCTGGGTGTTTATTGGAAGGACTGATGCTGAAGCTGAAACTCCAGTACTTTGGCCACCTGATGCAAAGAGCTAACTCATTGGAAAAGACCCTGATGCTGGGAAAGACTGGGGGCAGGAGGAGAAGGGGACGACAGAGGATGAGATGGTTGGATGGCATCACTGACCCAGGGGATATGTGTTTGCAGAAACTCCTAGAGATAGTGAAGGGCAGGGAAAGCCGGCATACTGCAGTCCATAGAGCTGCAAAGAGTCGGAGATAACTGAGTGACCGAACCACCACTACAAGGGCTGGTGAAATTAAGACTCCGAGCGCTGTGCTAGCGTTTGCTCTGAGTCTTCAGGGTCTTGGAAATAAACAGTTGGATGGCTTTGAAGACCAAGGTAGATTGTACATTTGAGTTATCCGTGAGCTGAAACTTGGCGATGACTGTGCTTAAAAAAAAAAAAAAAAAAAAGCTTTTCTCCTGTAAGACAACCTCTTTCTCCGTTTCTCCCGCTCTGTACTCGGTAGTCCGTGATCTAAACTCTTTCCAAGCCGCCGCCTTATTCCAGGGCTTGTCACTGATGTCTCCAAGGTGCTCCCTGCGTATCTACAAGGACCGGGCAGCTTGCTTTTCAGCCAGGAGCCTCCCTCCTTGAGCATTTCGTGATGCTGGGCTTTCTTCCGGCGGCTTGCCTCTCTGGTCATCTCAGATGTGGTTGCTAATGCCACCGGATGCCAGCAGACATGGACGTTGGTACTGCCTGCAAACTGTCTCCAGCACGGGGACGGACAACACCAGCATTGGCGTCCCTCTCACCCTCTCGTCTCCCACGTCCTGGGACAGCTTTCAGCCTGTGACCTCATCCTTCCCCAAAGTTCTTGTTATGTTCTAAGCGTTAGACGCTCAGTCATGTCCAACTCTGCGACCCCATGGACTGTAGCCCGCCAGGCCCCTCTGTCCATGGGATTCTCCAGGCAAGAATACTGGAGTGGGTTGCCACACCCTCCTCCAGGGGACCTTTCTTCCAAGGACTGTGGGTCTCCTGCATTGCAGGCAGATTCTTTACCATCTGCGCCACCAGGAAACCCAAAGTTACCCCCTAATCTCTCCATTCCTCTCCATCCTCTGCTGGAGGCGTCAGTCACTTACTGGGTCCTTGCCTTTAGAGATCTTTCCAATTATTCTGTGTTGTTTCTTTCTCCAGGCATGGTTTGCTTTATTTATCTTTTTTCCACTGATCCAATAACTACGCGAGCACAGTTTTCCAAAGAGTAGACCCGTGCCAATTCAGCTGGACCCTGGTACCCGTGTGTGCAGGAAATTTACCTGGGTAGCAGAAAAAGCGCTTCCAAAGAGTTTCTTCTGCTTCTCCTTTAATCTCAGCTTCCAGCGGGGCTTCCGAGGTGGCTCAGTTGGTAAAGAACCCGCCTGTCAGTGCAGGAGACCCAGGTTCAATCCCTGGGCGGGGAAGATGCCCTGGCGAAGGGAATGGCAACCCACTCTAGCATTCTTGCCTGGAGAATTCCATGGACAGAGGAGCCTGGTGGGCTGCAGTCCATGGGGTCACAGAAAGTCGGACACGACTGAGCGCGCAGGCAGGCAGCCAAAGTCCAGTACACATGGCCCCAGCCAAGTGTTCAAATTCTCATAATTAATTCAGCCCCATTTCAACCGAATTGGTTTTGTTTGCTGCCGTCTTGTGGTTTTCTCAGACAAGCTTCAGTACCTTTTAAGGCCCTCCATGGTTTTTTGTTTCTTCTTTTTACATTGGTTCCTTTTCCAGCAGGTTCTGTTTCCATCCGCCCGAAATCCTCTTCCCATGAAAGAAATAGAAACCAAGACATTAAGGATGAAATGGGCTGAGGGCAGTGTTCAGGAGACAGGAGGGCGGGCTCTGCCTTTGAAAGCTGTGAGGTCTCCTGTGGAAGCCAAGATGCCGATGGTTCCCGGCAGCTGGGCCAAGCCAGGCAGATCCTCTTATCAGCTGAGCTTCCCTGGTAGCTCAGACAGTAAAGAATCTGCTTGCTAATGCAGGAGACCTGGGTTCGATCCCTGGGTGGGGAAGATGCCCTGGAGGAGGGCATGGCAGCCCACTCCAGTATCCTTGCCTGGAGAATCCCGTGGACAGAGGAGCCTGGCGGGGCTGCAGTCCCCGGGGTCGCAGAGAGTCGGACACGCCTGAGCGACTAGCGCACACAGACACTTTTCCATCAGGGTTCTGTCTCCATCAGCCCCACAGACTCTTCCCGTGGAAGAAACGGAAACCAAGACAGTAAGGATGAGACGAGCTGAGCGCAGAGCTCCCACGGCGAGAGGGCAGGCTCATCCTCTGCCCGCTGAGAGATCTGTCCCCGGAGCCAAGATGCTGAGGGCTTCCGGACGCTCGGGCCAAGCCAGCCAAGGCTCTCCCCAGGGTGCGGGGGGTGGGGGCTGCCCTGGGAGCCGTCCAGAGGCTGGACGTGGGAGGTCTAGCAGGGGGATACAGCTGTCTCATGTTTCATGTGGCGATCAGAACGGCGGACCCCACGACCGCTTGGCCCTGCGCAAAGATATCACACCTCTGCTGGAACCCAGACCTGGCGGCGCTGCTGCGGACGCAGCCCCAGCTTCCAAGGCATTGCTGTGGGTGGGGACTTGAGATCTTGCTTCATCAGCTTTCTTGTCCTGGAGCTGAAAACTAAACACCCGGTGGGGGCAGCAGGAAGCCCGTGGGGGGACAGCAACCCCCGCCTCCCAGGGACCTCTCGGGGGGGCTGCGGGCTCTGCAGACAACACCCAAAGGCAGAAACCGGGCTGGCGGTGGGCAAGACCCGCACGGATGAGCCCCTTTCTGAGGGAGAATTGAAACTCGAAACCCTGCTGCTAGGCTTCCCTGAAGAACTCTGGTGTTGGCACCCTCTCACGCGGCATTGCCCTGGCAGGCTTGAGAGTGGGAAACATCTCATAAAAACGCACTGGAAACCAGAGAGCAGAGCAGACAGCTGTACGCACAAGATTTCCTGCACTTCACGATCTCTCTTCCAGGGCACTTGGACAGCAAGCAGATCCAACCAGCCCGTCCTAAAGGAAATCAGCCCTGACTGTCCATGGGAAGGACTGATGCTGAAGCTGAAACTCCAATCCTTTGGCCACCTCATGCAAAGAGCTGACTCACCAGAAAAGACCCTGATGCTGGGAAAGATTGAAGGTGGGAGAAGGGGACGACAGAGGATGCGATGGTTGGATGGCATCACCTACTCAATGGACATGAGTTTGAGCAAGCCCCGGGAGTTGGTGATGGACAGGGAGGCCTGGCGGGCTGCAGTCCATGGGGTCACAAAGAGTTGGACGCGACTGAGCGACTGAATGACAACAGGAAGTTAAAGCCTGTCCACAACCCCCAGTGCGGGGTTACTGAAACTGCTCAGGGGCCCTCATTTAGACAAAGGGTCTTGTTCCTGACGGGGCTGGAAGAACCTGCATTTACCACCTGCTGGGAGCCTCTCTTCTCTGTGTGTGTGTGTGTGTGTGTGAAGTGGCGATTTTAATGCTGTTGTTTCTATATTTTGCAGCGTCCTAATTCCTTCTTTGCCTGCTCAAACGATCAGTGACAAATTAAGTGTGCAGGCATCTCCCACAACGGAAGGCAATTTGTGAATTTTTTTTCTTCTTCCTTTATAAGCGCGAGCAAAGCTGTGTCATTAAGGACCGCATGCATGCAGGACCGTCATGTCTTCTCCCTAATTGAAATGTTTATAATCACACAGTGACTGTATCTCTTCTCACGCATTTTCCCCCCCTTTAAAATTCTGTTTTGTCTCCTCTTGATGTAGCCTTTTAATTCTCCACTTCTCGCTGTCTTTACGTTTCAGGGACGCTGTTTGCAAACAGCATTGAGCTGGTTTATTGTTTTTGTTTTAATACAGTCTGGAATGGAGATTGTAAGTCCATTTAAGGCAGTATGTTTCCAGTCAGTTTAAGGAACTGACTCATTGGAAAAGACCCTGATGCTGGGAAAGATTGAGGGCGGGAGGAGAAGGGGACGACAGAGGATGAGATGGTTGGATGGCATCACCTACTCAGTGGACATGAGTTTGAGTAAACTCCAGGAGTTGGCGATGGACAGGGAGGCCTGGTGTGCTGCAGTCCATGGGGTCGCAAAGAGTCGGACACAGCTGAGCAACTGAACTGAACTGAAGGCGATATGTCTTGATTTTTTTTTCTGCAGTTGTATTCTGTACTCAAGTGTTCCTGCTTTTTTAATTTGCTTTCTCGTGTCTTGCCATCTTCTGCTTTAGTTGCATCTTCGTCCTCTTTTTAACAGTTTGGAAGTGATTCCTCCTCTCCCTCCACTTTCAGCGTCTTTAAAAATTCTAACATTTGTATTTAAGGTAACAGGTTATACACTTAATCCTTCTCCTTGTCAGCCTGGTGAACATCCCCACTAAGAACGCCAGTCTTTTCTCTCTAAGCTTATGCTTGTGGCTTGAAGTATAGTAGGAAATTAGGTGGATGGTGAGAGAATTTGGGAGTTTTCACAGAAAATGAGTTTTCAACACTAAAACGCCCCAGCAGGTCATCTGAAATTGCCCCTCAGCACGTCAAGATACAGTCATTTGGAGTCTGTCTCATGAAATTCATTTTCTTTTGTAGGCAAAAAAAAAAAAAAAAAATGTAATCCAGCAAAAGTCTCTTGCTCCTTGGAAGGAAAGCTATGACCAACCTAGACAGCACATTAAAAAGCAGAGACATCACTTTGCTGACAAAGGTCCATATAGTCAAAGGTATGGTTTTTGCAGTAGTCATGCATGCATGTGAGAGTTGGACCATAAAGAAAGCTGAGCGCAGAAGAATTGATGCTTTTGAACTGTGGTGTTGGAGAAGACTCTTGAGAGTCCCTTGGACTGCAAGGAGATCCAACCAGTCCATCCTAAAGGAGAGCAGTCCTAGGTGTTCGTTGGAAGGAGTGATGCTGAAGCTGAAACTCCAATACTTTGGCCACCTGATGCGAAGAGCTGACTCACTGGAAAAGACCCTGATGCTGGGAAAGATTGAAGGCAGGAGGAGAAGGGGACGACAGAGGATGAGATGGTTGGATGGCATCACCGACTCGATGGATATGAGTTTGGGTGGACTCCGGGAGATGGTGAAGGACAGAGAAACCTGGTGTGCTGCAGTCCATGGGGCTGCACAGAGTCGGACATGACTGAATAACAACAATCCAGCCATCAAGTTTCTTGGTATTTCCACAAGGAGTTGAAAACTTTGTTAACACAAAGCCCTGCCCATGGATGTTTATAGCAGCTCTGTTCATAATTGCCAAGACTCATAAGCAACCAAGATGCCCTTCAGCAACTGAGGCATAAACTGTGGTCCATCCAGTTGATGGAATATTATTCAGCACTAAAAAAGAAATGATCTGTCAAGCTATGAGAAGTCATGGAGGAACTTTAAATACATTTAATGAAGGTGAAAGAAACCAGTCTGAAAAGGCTACAGACTGTGTGGGTCCAACTCTGTGATGTTCTGGGGAATGTAAAACTATGGAGACAGAAGAATTCTCAGTGGCTGTCAGCAGGAAGAGGGAGGGATGAACATATGCGGAGCATAGAGGATTTTAGGACAAAGAACATACTCTGTATGATGCTATAATGACCGATGCATGCATGTGTGCTTAATCACTGAGTGGCATCTGACTCTGCAACCCCATGGACTATATAGCCCACCAGGCTCCTCCATCCATGGGCTTCTCCCAGCAAGAATACTGGAGGTACTGTACAGCAAAGTGAATCTGAGACTTGGGAGAATCTCTAACACAAACAGAGGGACAAGGAGAAAACTCCTTGGTGCCCATGCCCATCCTTCTTGTTAGGAATTGTATCTTGAGGGCGTGATGTGTGGTGCTTCGGCAGCCACTTTGTGACAATGAGGTTAGACATTTTCCCCCTGCCCCCAACATGCTGGATGGCATTACCTGTGCTCACCCTTCAGGGTTTTTTTTTTTTTTTTTTATGTGTGTGTATAACTTGACTATCCCCTGCCTGCATCACTTCCATGGATGGTTCATGGGGTTCTGACAGCAGGCAGAAGGACCACATCTTGGCTGTGTCTGATTCTTTGCAGCCATTTCTGCCACTGTCACATGGATCCACGTCCCCATGGAGACGTTTTCCTTGTCAGAGTGCAGCAGACGTGGCGGAAGCGGGGGTCTGACTTGGTCCATCAGCATTTCTCAGTCTTCCCACCCGGCTTCGTGCATTTCTAGCCAGAAGGGGGACTTGTGTATGTGGAGTGAGATTTTGGCAGAAGATCACATATGCCCTTACAGGATGCCTTTTCCAAGACTTCAACTGCCAAACACGTCTCCTAAAGAAAGCACACCCAGCGCCTTCATTTCCCCCCGCCCAAGCCCCGATGAGGTGTTGTGAGACTCCTCACTGACTTCTCTTCCGCCCGAGAAGAGACGCCCCGTCTTAGGTTTTATTACGGGGCACATAAATTACCTTTTCATAGGCAGCCGCGACGCTGGAAACCACACGTGCCTTGTTCTCGGTGCCTGTCTTGCTCCCCCGCTTCTGGGGGCACGGAGTCCTTTTTCAATCACTCATCTGTCAGCTACCCACTTAAGCAGCACCTCAGAAATCCTTTCAAGTCCTTGAGCAGCTGCGGATAAGAGCGCTCCGCGTCCGCTGGCCCAGGCGTTCGATCCCTGCCACGTTCTGTGCCCCCCACCCCCCTCCAGGCCCTTCCTCCTGCTCCCAGGACATGTGTTTACAATCACCGAAAACTCAAGATCGGTTCCAGCCGCCCGCCCACTCCTCCAACCTGGAGCCTCGTTCTCAACGTTCTCTGATGTCATTTACACCGGATCTGCGACTGCATTTTTTCCTCTAGAATGCTTGGCCGCGTTATGATCTTTTTTTTTTTCCTCCCCTTCCCCACTCTTCTTTCCTCAGACATGATGCGCTTTGTTCCACCATGCATGTTGGAAGCGCAGACCTGTTTGCAAGAATTCCATTGTACAAAGAGTCAGACAGAGATAATAAAAGATGAAGGTTGCTTATGAACAACAACAACAAAAAAAGTGAAAGGAGAGTGTGCAAAGATTTAGCTTTGTCATTACCTTTTTTTCCTCTTTTTTTTTTTAACTAGGAGACGTTTAATAACACATATGTGTGCTAAATTGCTTCAGTCCTGCCCGACTCCGTGACCGCATGGACGGTCGCCCGCCAGGCTCCTCTGTCCATGGAATTCTCCAGGCAAGAATCCTGGAGTGGGTTGCCATGCCCTCCTCCAGGGGATCTTCCTGACCCAGGGATGGAACCTGGGTCTCCTGAAGCTCCTGCATTGGCAGGGCGGTTCTTTACCCCTTGAGCCATGGGGGGACGCCCCCTCTACCTTTAGGAATCTGCAATCAGCGATTGCAGACCAATCACAGTCAAATATCAATAGCCCCATCGCGGTAGGTGGTGAGTTACTTCCGGGATGGCTGTTTGCTCAGGATTTTTCTCTGCATCAAATCAAACAGATGATCTCAAAGAGGTTAATTTTGATTACACTGCTTCCCACGGTTTGACGTTGACCCCGTTTTCCTAGGATAACCTGTCACATGACTGTTGTGAGTCACATTTTATATCACAGTCCCCAGACCTTACCAACCACACCCAAAATACACACACCAATGCAAGTACACACACGTGCATCCTCTTTGGGGTTTTCTATGAGAGAAAAAAAAAATCATACTGTGTTTATCAAAAAAAAAAAGTTTCCCCAGGGAAAAGGAGATTTTTGAGGCTCTGATTATTGTCAGTTAGACAGGAGGAGAAATGATTGCAGAGAAGACACGGCGGATGCGAACAGATCAGGTGTATCCGAGACGTGGACTTCAGTAGTTTGGGAAGATGCTAGCAGGCAGGTGGAAAAACCCTTGCATCAAGGCCATACGATCTGGGTTACGCTGTGTTGTGAGTGAGGAGTGTGCCCCCAAACTGGGGCATCGGAACAGGACCTTACTAGGAAACACCGTCTTTGAAGACGTCATGTAGTGAAGGCTTTGAGATGAGGTCCTCCTGGGTAAGGGTGGCACTAAACCCAACAGTAAGGGAAGGAGGTTTAGTCGCTCAGTCGTGCCTGACTCTCTGCGACCCCACGGACTGTAGCCCACCAGGCCCCTCTGTCCATGGCATTCTTCAGGCAAGCATACTGGAGTGGGTTGCCATGTCCTCCTCCAGGGGATCTTCCCCACTCAGGGAGCAAACCCACATCTCCTGCATCGGCAGGCGGGTTCTTTAGCACTGGGCCAGCAGGGACGGCTACACTCTCACTGAAACCACCCACTCTGGCCAGGCGCCATAGTAGCCATTTGCGTGTGTTACCTTACAACAAGCGGTCCCGGTAAGCACGGAACGAATACGGTAAAGAATCTGCCTGCCATGCGGGAGACCTGGGTTCCATCCCCGGGTCGGGAAGATGCCCTGGAGGAGGGCATGGCCACCCGCTCCAGCATCCTTGCCTGGAGAATCCCGTGGACAGAGGAGCCTGGCGGGCTGCAGTCCACCGAGTCACAGAGAGTCGGACACGACTGAGCGGCTTAGCGCACAGCACAACCGCAGTCAGAGGTCGGGAGAGGTCAGAAGATGTCACACGTCCTTCCACCTCCCACAATCCTTCTTGCTCTATTTTTTTTTTCCTTAAGGAATTCAAACTAGAAGCCAACACTGGCTGCTGTTGCCGCTTATAAAAACTGCCCGATTTCACATACTTGGACTTTGATTTTTGTTTACCTTCGTTCGAACCCAGCAAGATTTACGTGGCTGCTGAAGCAAACTCTTAAAAAGAATGCCGGCCCTCCGAGTTCTTTCTGCTCCGTTTTGTTATAATTCTGAGCAAGGGTTCCCGGAGGTGGGGGGGACGGGGGGCAGGTTCAAGCTGACTCAATATTCTCGCTAACCTGAAACAGATCTTATTTATGCCTGCACTTTGGGAAAACGTCCCCACGCGCGTGGTTTCCTGTAAGGACGCACTGACAACGTAATAACGGAACGAAATGAACTGCAGGGCTGTAATCACCGGCTGGAATGCGGATTTTTATTTTGGCCCAATTAAGAGTCTGAGAGGGTTTCAGGGGCCCTGATGTTCGTTTCTGGAGGGCTTGAACAGAAATCTCAATTTACCGAAGGAAAAGAGAGAGAGAAAGACAGACAGCGGGAAGCCAGTGACATCCTTCGTGCTTGGCTGGGGTTGCTGGAATGTTCCCAAACATTTTGGACTCATCTTGTCTCTCCGGGATGAGCAGGGAGTTTGCAGAGCTGTTGGTGAAGGTATTCACGCATCCTGGTCTCTCTTCCAGGATTTAGTCAAAGGGTTGAGGGTAAAATGTAAGCAACTCGGCCTTCTCAAGTGGCTCAGATAGTAAAGAGTCTGCCTGCAAAGAGGGAGACTGGGGTTCGATTTTCAATTCCTGGGTCAGGAAGATCCCCTGGAGGAGGGCATGGCAACCCACTCCAGGATTCTTGCCTGGAGAATCCCAAGGACAGAGGAGCCCATGGGAAGGCAGTCCAGGGGGTATATAGTACATATAGTAGAATAGAAGGGGAATACGTATATACGACACTATATATATATATATATAAAACATATTTCTCTCTACATGATACATAGGAAGGAATATCTCATATATACTTGTATACATCTAATGTATTTGTTTCTACAAAAGGTAATTACATATAGTAGCTATTTATGGTAATTATCTATATCTATCTGTCTACCTGTATATCTTCTCTACCTATTCATCTATTGATGGGCACTTAAGAAACTTCCAGGCTTCCCAGTGGCTCAGTGGTAAAAAATCTGCCCGTCACTGCAGGAGACGTGGGTTCGATCCCTGGGTGGGGAAGATCCCCTGGAGGAGGAAATGACAGCTCACGGCAACCCACTCCAGTCTTCTTGCCTGGAGAACCCCATGGACAGAGGGGTCTGGCGGGGCTACAGTCCACGGGGTCGCAAAGAGTCGGACACGACTGAGCACATACACACGCCCGAGACGCTACCACGCCTTGGCTACCGTTAAATAATGCTGCAGTGAATATCAGGGCACACGTATCTTTTGAATTATTGTTTTTCTCTTTTTTTTTTTCTGATAAATACACAGAAGAGAAGCCCTCGAATTGCATAGTAGTTGCTATTTTAGGGCAGGGCTGCTAGGAATATTTCCACATGTAGTTCCCGATGGGCAGGTCAAGACCTCAGCGAGACAACCTTTTGAAACAGGAAGGAGCTTGGCAAACTTTTTTTTTTTTTTTAATGAATTAAGAATTCTGGCGCTTGGTGAGGAGGTGGCCTGAATGGGCTCCCCCACGTTGAGGGTGCCACCGTCTTGGAAACTGGGGGGGCTCTCCCCTCGTGGGGGGGAAGAAAGAGCATTGCCTCCCGGGAGCTGGGCGCTGAGGTCCAGGTGTTCGCCTGCCCGTTCGGTGATCCGAGCGAAGCTGTTCCCGACTCACTAGGTGGTTTCGGGGGCTGCGTTAAGTCATTTGCCACCACCCCCCACCCCCTCCTCCTCTCCCTGCCTTTCCCACCAAGGGGAGCGCGGATTAATTCACAGGGTTTTCTCCAAGAGTTTTAAATTCTTTATGGAGGGCTTGTAAACGTTTTTATGTAATTGCTCCTAAACCAGGAGGACGCTATAAATGTGGGCCGGGAGAGGTTTCGCGGCCTGGAAGGGTGCGGGAAGTGAAGACACGCTGGAGGATTTATCCGGTCCAGCCCCCCGGGCCACAGAGGGGTCAGGAGACCAGGGGGTCCGATTTCACGAAGCAGCTGGTCTGATCCGGAGAAAGTTGAGTGTGTAGAGACTCCCTTTCCTGCCAGAGGGACGTCTTTCTCTTCTGTATTTATTTTTAATTTTTATTTTATATCAGAGCTGATTTACAATGTTGGGTTAGTCTCAGATGTACAGCGAAGTGATTTGGTTATTCATACATATATATATATATATATTTTTTTTTGCTTCTTCATATATACATATTTTTTTTTACAGATTTTTTTTTTTCCATTACAGGTCATTACAAGATACGTCGACTATAGGTTCCCTGGGCTGTACAGAAGGTCCTTGTTCCTTATCTAGTTTACGTTACAGTACTTTGTATCTGTTAATCCCCGTCTCTTTCCTCTTTGATAACCCTAGGTTTGTTTTCTATGCTGTGAGTCTATTTCTGTTTTCCAAATAAGTTCATGTGTACCATTTCAAATTTCTTTATTTTCCATTTCATTATTATTAATTTTTAATTTGGCTGCACTGCATGTCCTGAGGGATCTTAGCTCCCCAGCCAGCCGTGAAGCCCATGGCCCCTGGTATAGAAGCGCAGAGTCGTAACCGCTGGACCACAGCCAAGATTCCCCAGAATCATTTTTCTTTATATCCACACGGAAGTGACTGAATACGATAGTTGTCTCTGCCTGGCTCATCTCACTTAGAGCGGTCATCTCCAGGTCCTTTCATGCTGCTGAAAACGGCATGATTTCCTTTTTTATGGCTGAGTAATATTCCACGGTATACAAGGACGCCCCTCGTCTTCCTTATCCCTTCCTCTGTTGACGGACACTCAGCTTGCTTCCATGTCCTGGCTCTTGGCCACAGGGGTGCAGTGAACACAGGGTGCGTGTATCTTTTCAAATTATGCTTTTCTCCAGGTATATATATCCAGGAGTGCGATTGCTAGTTCTTACGGTAGCTTTATCTTTTGGTTTTTCAAGGAAACGCCATACTGTTCTCCATAGTGGTTGTGCCAGTTTGCACTTCCACCAACAGTTTGGGAGGGATTTTTTTTCTTGAGCAACCCACTCTCTTGATGAAGTGGGAGGGGAGTGTATAGTGTTGTCTGCAAAGAACTTCTTTGGAATAACACTGCACCCAACAGCAATCTCTTGAACCTCATCTTTGCTCTTCAAACTTACTGAACTTACTTCTCTCCTTCTAGCTCTCTTATGATATCACTGACATAGAATATTGTATCGGTTGCATGGCGATTTGACATAGGTATATATTGTCAATGATGATCACAGCAAGGTTAGTTAACACATGCGTGTGTGTGTATGCTAACTCTTTAGTTGTGTCCAACTCATTGGGACCCCATAGACTGTCCCAAGTAACTTTATTTATTTACTGGTTCCCAGACCTGGGATGGAACCCATGTACCCTGCTTCGGCAGGTGGATTCTTGATCTCTGAGCCACCAGGGAAGCCCCCGCCCCCCGCCCCCCAGAATTCTAAAGGGCACACATTGACAAACCTCTGCCCTCAAGGGTGTTAGCAACACAAAATGAAAGAAATCTGGTTCTCTAAAAAAAAAAAAAAAAAAGGACTGTTTGATGAGAGAAAAATTTAAATGTTGTATATTCCAAAAGAAAAAAGTGAAATACACACAGAACTGAGAGGAAAAGGCAAAACTCTTGGTGACCCTGTTTTGTTGTAGTTGTTCGGTCGCTCAGTCGTGTCTGACTCTTTGCGACCCCATGAATCGCAGCACGCCAGGCCTCCCTGTCCATCACCAGCTCCCGGAGTTTACTCAAACTCAAGTCCATCGAGTCGGTGATGCCATCCAACCATCTCATCCTCTGTCGGCCCCTGCTCCTCACGCCTGGTTTAAGCAGTGATTTCTTCCATAGACTCTGGAAGACATAATCACTGTTTCTGTTTAGAGGTGATAAAGGTGACATTATCAAGATTATAATTGTTGGGGCCTTTGGAAGTCACATTGAAGGCAACGAAAAGGCAAGAGACGGTCTTGAGCTGTTTTCAACACGTGGGACTGATGACAGCCTCACACCCGGGATGACAACCCTAACGCAAATAACTCAATTCTGAGAAAGAAAAAGAAAAGGCAGTTGATGGGAGGAGATTGTTCATCAGAGGAGACATATGGATGGCGAATGAGGACGGCCAGCATCGTTAGTCATCGGGAAGACAGAAATGAAGGCCAGCAGGAGATGCCCCAGCACCCGAGGATACATCTGAGAGCACGCTGACTTCGTAGTCCGTCTTTTGCTGCTATTGCCGTTCATCGCTCGGTCGTATCCGAGTCTTTGAGACCCCCTGGACTGTAGCCCGCCAGGCTCCTCTGTCCGTGGGGTTCTCCAGGCAAGAACACTGGAGTGGGCTGCCCTGCCCTCCTCCAGCGGATCCTCCAGCCCCAGGGATCCAACCAGGGTCTCCTTCGTTGGCAGGCGGGTTCTTCACCATCTGAGTCACCTGGGAAGCCCTCTGATGTATTAGGACAAACTTTTCTCATCTTGCCATTGATCCGTGAACGGAGAGCTGGTGAAACACATGTCCAACTTCACTTGGCAAATGTTTTTCCTACATGAGTTCACTTACTCAGTTGAATTCTATATATATATAATTTGAAATTCTAATTTTCAAATCAATGACCCACTTTTTAATTTTTTTTACTGTTCTTTGATGTTTCTTTCCTATGGTCCATTTTGTTGTCCTTCATCTACAGTGAAGCTCCAATCCTTTGGCCACCTGGTGTGAAGAGCTGACTCATAGGAGAAGACCCTGATGCTGGGGAAGACTGAAGGCGGGAGGAGAAGGGGACGACAGACGATGAGATGGTTGGAGGGCATCACCGACTCAATGGAGATGAGTTTGAGTAGACTCCGGGAGTTGGTGATGGACAGGGAGGCCTGGCGTGCGGCAGTCCGTGGGGCCGCAACAAGTCGGACACGGCTGAGCGACCGAACAGCACCCCAGCCAGCCTGATTTCAGGCTCACGCTGGGGACTGGGACGCTTAAAACTGTAGGGATGGTTAGGACAATGGTTCCTTGCCCTTCTCTGCCTCCCACCCTCTTTGCAGGGCAGTGGGAGTTTCTACCGCGAGCAAGGCAAGGGGAGACGGGGAATAAGCGATTCCTGTTTTCTTGTAATCCCCACTCTAAGCAGATTTAATGGCCCTGTTATTGCCGAGCAAAATTAAGTCCTTATGAAACAACTTACAGAGTGCCTTTGTGGGTCCCGTTTTTTCAATAATAAAAAAATAAAAAAAAGAGGGTTTGGGTCATGGCGGGCATCTGCTCCTTATTAGCACGTTGCCTGCACAGGGCTGCCTAGCTGAGCGAGCGGTTCTGTTTTCATTAAATGCCTCGTAGAGTGGGGCTGTAATATTTTTTTCTTTTTTTTTTAATGTTCAAGCGAAACAGAGAAGTTGAATTGCAGATGACCTCGCAGAAGAGATGGGAGACCCTGACTCCAAGTTCTCGTCCAAATCGAGCCCGTTGTGACCGTGTTCTTGTCCTGGCAGATTGAGAGGTAGAGACGAGTCGGTAATTACGTTTATCTTGGGAGGTGGGACACGTGGGGACCCGCAGGGAAGTGGAACGGAGCCAAGTGAGTGAAGGTGGAAGTGCTAGTCGCTCGGTCGTGTCTGATTCTTCATGACCCCGTGGACTGCAGCCCTCCAGGCTCCTGCGTCCATGGGATTCTCCAGGCAGGAATACTGGAGTGGGTTGCCATGCCCTCCTCCAGGAGATCTTCTGACCCAGGGATCAAACCCAGGTCTCCTACATTGCAGGCAGATTTTTGACCTTAAAAGACAAGAGCAGACCGAAACATAGCCAACACTACAAATAGCTACATCGTGATCCTCTGCCATGGATGTATGCCTACCCATTAGCAAAATGCTGATGCTCCAACATAGCTGTGAACTGGTTTTAAAGGTTCTTGCTTCTGCATGTTCTGTGTCTGAAAGCACAATGCTCTTTAAAAAAAAAAAAGTACTTTTTTGTTTCAAATTGGAGTCTAGCGGATTAGAAATGTTGTAATAGTCCCAGGTGGACAGCAAAGGGACTCAGCCACACATACACATGTATCCATTCTCCCTCAGACTCCCCTCACATCCCGGCTGCCACGTGACATTGAGCAGACTTCCCTGTGCTGTCCAGCAGGTCCTTGCTGGTTCTCCATGTTAAACACAGCAGTGTGTCCATGTCCATCCCAGACTCCCTGACCATCCCTTCCCCCATCCTTCCCCCTGGTGACCGTCAGGTTATTACAGAGTATTGAGCAGACTTCCCTGAGCTGTCCAGCAGGCCCTTGCTGGTTCTCCATGTTAAACACAGCAGTGTGTCCATGTCCATCCCAGACTCCCTGACTATCCCTTCCCCCATCCTTCCCCCTGGTGACCATCAGGTTATTACAGAGTATTGAGCAGACTTCCCAGCAGGTCCCTGTTGGTCCTCCATATCATCCCATCCATGTTATCCCGTGATATCCATGGTGATCCTATCCTTCCCCCAGAACTGTCAGAAAACACAACCCTCTGAGAACCAAATTCCATTGTGTTGCTGCTTCACCGGCCGCTTGTCTCCAGCGGGGAGGTACTTCTTGGCTCACTCATTCTAGTGCTGGAAACTTCCCACAAAAATACATTTGCCGCCATCATGCCTTGCCAACGGCCTCCAAAACGGTGTCTATGGCAACTTTGTCCAGAGGCATTTAACTTTCTTGCCTCATTAGTGATGGCCCAGTGGTAAACATTCCTTCTGCCACTGCAGGAGATGTGGATTTGATCCCTGGGTTGGGAAGGTCCCCTGGAGGAAAGCATGGCAACCCATTCCAGTATTCCTGCCTGGAGAATCCCAGAAACAGAGGAGCCTGGTGGGCTACATGGGGTTGCAAAGAGTTGGAGACGACTGAACGACTGAGGAAAGAAGCAAGACTCGTCAGTGAATTTAGAGTCCGACGGTTTTGCAAGTAACTGGTTCGAGCAGAGAGAACACTTCGTAGGGATGTGTACAGCATGGAGCCCCCAATCCCTGAGGAGGGTCGGGCCACGGGTCTGAGGCCCCACCTGCATGACCTCTTGTCCACATGCCCCCAGACGGAGCCACAGATGAGGCTCTCGGCCGTGGTTCTGAGCACACCACTTCTGGTTTCATTTTGTTTTACTGTGTGACCTCCCTGGTGCCATCAGTCTGAGAAGTGGTTCCAGGAAACCACGGGCAGCCTTAGGGAGCAGAGACTTGGACGGGGAAAAGGGACAATGAAAGACGTATTTTCCAGCAAGTCTCCGCTGTGGGCGGGGGCGCCCAGACCTCTGGGATCCTCCGAGACGACGTTGGGAGCCTGGGGCAGGATGGCGGTGCCCAGGGTCCAAGAAACTGGCTGCTTTCCACGCGTGCATGAGGGCCTTCAGTCCTGGGGTGGTGCACCCTCTGACGCCTGCAGCATGGTGTCTTCTGACCGTTTTCTCCAACACACACGTGCCCTGAAGGAGCTGCTTCTCACTCTCTCAGCTCTGCGTGTACAGGTGTGAGACTCGGGCAGTCACCAAGTGTGAGACTCGGACAGTCACCAAGGCTGACTGCTGGCGAATGGATGCTTTGAGACTATGGTGTTGGAGAAGACTCTTGAGAGTCCCTTGGACTGCCAGAAGATCCAACCAGTCCGTCCTAAAGGAGATCAGTCCTGAACATTCATTGTAAAGACTGATGCTGAAGCTGAAGCTCTGATGCTTTGGCCACCTGATGCAAGGAACTGACTCACTGGAAAAGACCCTAATGCTAGATTCAAGGCAGGAGGAGAAGGGGACATCAGAGGATGAGATGGTTAGATGGACTCACCAGCTCGATGGACATGAGTTTGAGCAGGCTCCGGGAGATGGTGATGGACAGGGAAGCCTGACTGCAGTCCACGGTGTTGCAAAGAGTCGGACACGAATGAGCAACTGAACAACAACAGCTCTGCAAGAACCGACTCTGTTGGTTCAGTGAGGGCTGGTGCAGTCAGCAAACAACGTCAAGATCTCTGCCTGGCCCTCTAACACAGGGACCCTTTGGCCAGATCCCTCCAGCCATCTCATTCCCTTTTGTCCCACTGACCCACTAGCCACTGCCTCCCGCCACAGCTTGCTATGTTGGCTTCTGTACGTGTTCCATCCATCCCAGCCCCAAGCTGCCCCTTCACCCATTCCTCCAGCCCTTGCAGTCTGCCTTTTGGTTCTGGGCTTAATCTTCACAGCCCGCCCCTTGAGCCCCACCCATAACCTGGTAGTCAGCCCCCGCCTGCTGTACCATGGACGCGAAACACAGGAGGATGGTCAAGAAAAGACATGAGTCTTTCTCCGTCTGACTTACTTCGCTTAATATGATCATCTCTAGGTCTATCCAAGTTGCGACAAATGGCACTTTCATTCTTTTTCATGGCTGCATAATATTCCAGTCTGTGTGCATCACAGCCTGTTTGTTCATTCTTTTTTTTTTTTTTAATTAAGGAAATATGTTTTCAATTAATTTTCTTTGATGGACATTTTGCTTGCTTCTGTGTCTTGACTATTGTAAATAGTGCTGCTATGAACATTGTATGTGTGCATGCTGAGTTGCTGCAGTAAGGTCTGACTCTTTGCAGCCCCATGGACTGTAGCCCACCAGGCTCTTCTGTCTATGGGATTCTCCAGGCAAGAAAACTGGAGTGAGTTACCGTTCCCTTCTCCAGGGGATCTTCCCACCCCCAGGGATTGAACCCAGGTCTCCTGGATCACAGGCAGATTCTTTACCATCTGAGCCACCAGGGAAGCCCCTATTTAAATGTCGGGGATCAAACCCACATCTTTTACATCTCCTGCATTGGCAGGTGGGTTCTTTACCAGTAGCACCACCTGGGAAAGCCATCAACACTGGAGTCCACAGGGTCGCAGAGTCAGACAAGATTGAGCATGAGCAAGAACTCCTTCTAACTTGTGGATGGAGTCTGGGTAAGCTTTTGAGAGGTGATAGGAACAGAGGTGATCAATAGCACTCACGATTTATTACATGCCCTCAGACGCTGGGGAGCGACGGATGCAATGTACCTCCCCTTTTGCTCATTTCCGAGCAGCAGAACCCCAAGCCTTCACCCTCAGTCTCCTTGATTGCAGAGAGATTCCTCACACCGGCATTAACTTAGGCGGGTCTCCATCCCTCTTCCCAGGCAGTAACCGTGTCCATCAGGACAATTATTCCCCTCGATGGGATCTCATCCAACCGAGAGTCTCCTCCCCTAAGTACCTGTCCTCGGTCGTGATGAAAATGTTGCTCCTTGGCGGCACAGATATGGAAACCCGATTTGTAGTAAATCATGTGTCCGGGAGTCGTCGTGCTTGCTAAGTGGATGCAGGCATTTTAAAACGCACGCAGGGTTTGAGAGACCCGACTTGCCAGGGGCGCTTTCCTCCCCCGCTGTAGACTGCCGAAGCGCTGAATAAATAAAGCACGTTTCAATGAGTGACGGAGCATCTGTGTCATCCTCCAAGTGGGGAGGGAGTGTGCACCCTTCTGAGAGGCTCCCGTTAGTATGTAGATACAGGTCTGTCGCGAGCACGCTCGTCCTGACAAACATTTACCCTGACACCTATTATATTTACCGACGCGTAGATCTCCTTTTTCATTATAATAGAAATTTGTAGGCAACCGACGGGCTCACTGTTGAATATTAAAGGACCAGAGCTGATGTGTGTGCAGGGTGACAATTTGAGGAGCGACTGGCTTGTGTTCCTTACTTTTCCCCTGAGCTCACAGGACGTGAACTCATCAGAGGAGAGCTGTCCTGCTCCCTTTCATGCGTTAAGGTCCTTGAGGGAGGCAACTGGGTGTTTATAGGAGGTGGGTTGTGCTTCACTTTTGAAAAGTGGACTCCCCCCACTCCCAACTGCTTTTTATTTAACTTAAAAGATTTTCAAATTGAGAATATTGTGCTGGCTGAAACCTTCATTCAGGTGTTTCCATGATATCTTGCAGAGAAAACCCAAACTAACTGGCCAACCCAATAGAAGTGCTTTAAAACATGTGAGTGTGTGAGGGTTTGATCCCTGGGTTGGGAAGATCCCCTGAAGGAAGAAATGGTAACCCACTCCAGTACTCTTGTCTGGAGAATCCCATGGACAGAGGAGCCTGGTGGGCTACAGTCCACGGGGTCACAAAGAGTCAGAGATGACTGAGCAACTGAGACCACACACACACTCACACACACACACCTTTCTGGCCAATGGAATAGAAATGCTTTAAAACATGAGGGAGGCCTTCCCCAGTTGTCCAGTGGTTAGGACTCCATGCTCCTGCTGAAGGGGACATGGGTTCAACCCTTGGTCAGGGAGTGCTAAGGTCCTACATACACATGACCAAAAAACAAAACAAAGCAAAAACACGTGGGAGGTCTTATAATGAAAAGCTACACAGTTCTGTCTCATAACATAAGATTAATATATATAATAATGTCCTATATATGGCTCTGTAATGTCTATCATAGTCTATGGTTAGACTTTAGAATAATATAGCTGACACTGTGTGGCTCCACCTATACATAAATATTTTTCAGGATGAAATATTACAGGCCAGGCATTCTGAGACTGGTTGAATTCTAAAAAGTGGAGGCAGAGGTCTGACTCCCATAGATATGACACCCAGAAATAAGGTTGGGTTAACCTGTTTTGTTCCAAGCTAGACTGTATTATATGACTCATACATATATAAAATCACCTATCAGTCTGTTTCTCTGGAGAACCCTAACACATTCAAAGCAGCCAAAAAGTGGAAACAACCCAAGTATCCATGAATGGATAAGTGGGTACATGGATAAGTGGTTGTGTAGATGGATGGATGGATGGATGGATAAGTGAGTATGTGGATAGATGGATGTATGGGTAAATGGCTAGGTGGATGGATGGAGGAATTAGTAGGTAGATGGATGAAGGGATGGATGGATGGATGGATAGATCAGTGAGTATGTAGATGGATGGATAGATAAATGGATAGGTCAATGAATGGGTGGGTAAGTGGATATGTAGATAGATGTATGGATGGGTAAGTGGGAAGGTGGATTGATGGATGGATAAGTGGGTACATGGATGGGTGGATGGATAGATGGATGGATGGATGACAAAGGATGGATAAGTGGTTGTGTGAATGGATGGATGGATGGATGATGTATAATTGAGTAGGTGGATGGATGGAGGGATAAGTGGAGATGTGGATAGATGGATGCATGGGTAGGTGAATAGGTGGATGGATGGATGGATGGATGGATAAGAGGGTATGTGGATGGATAGATGGATAGATAAATGGGTAGGTGGAGGGATGGATAACTGTGTATGTGAATAGATGGACAGTTGGGTAAGTGGGTAGGTGGATGGATAAGTGGGTAGGTAGATGGATGGAGGGAAAGATGGATGGATGGATAACTGTGTATGTGAATAGATGGGTAAGTGGGTAGGTGAATGGATGGATAGATGGATGGATGGATGGATGGATGGGTAAGTGGGTAGGTGGATGGATGGAGGAATAGATGGATGGATGGATAAGTGAGTATGTAGATGAATGCATGGATGATAGATAAATGGGTAGGTGGATGAATGGATGGATGGATAAGCGTGTATGTGGATAGATGAATAAGTGGGTAAGTGGATGGATGGTTGGATGATAAAGGATGGATGGGTGGGTGAGTGGATGGATGATGGATAAACAGCATGTGATCCATCCACACAGTGGAATATTACGCAGCCATGAAAAGAGTGAAGCTCTGACACAGGCTACAACATGGATGGACCCTGAACACATGATGCTCAGAGAGAGAAGCAGACACAGAAGGATACATGTGTGTGATTCCATTGACAGGAAACATCCAGAACAGGAAAATCCACAGAGATAGGAAGTGGGTTCGTGGTGCCGGAGGGGTCAGGGCAGGGGGATGGGGGAGTGACAATTCATGAGTACGGTGTCTCCCTTGGGGGATGAGGAACTTAGAAGTTCTGGAGCATGATAGGGGTGGTGGCTACACCACATTATGAATGTGCTAAGTCTCCACTGAACTGTGTAGTCCACAATGTCGACTTGTGTGCTGTGTGAAATTTTGCCTGGATAAAAATTAAAGATAACAAGCATCTGTGTGAATGCAAAGACCAGGATATATGAAATCTACAGCTTAAACCCTTCCTAGGGCTTCCCTGCTGGCTCAGATGGTAAAGACTCTGCCTGCAATGCAGGAGGCCCACGTTCAATCCTCGGGTCGGGAAGAGCCCCCTGGAGGAGGGCATAGCAACCCTCCCCAGTATTCTTGCCTGGAGAATCCCCATGGACAGAGGACCCTGGCAGGTTACAGTCCATGGGGTTGCAAAGAGTCGGACACGACTGAGTGACTAACTCTCTCTCCTTTTTTCTTTCTTCCTTTCTTTCTCCTCTCTTGGAGAAGCTGAGCACCCTTCCTGCCTGGAACAGGGGTGTCCCTCTCATTGGTACGTCCTAGGCAAAGTCCGGGTGGGCGGGGTGATGGAACAGCTGGTCCTCACCGGGCAACTTGGCTCCGACTAAATACCTTGAACACAGACCCCTCTGCCCTTCCGAGTCCGTCACTGCGCACCATCACCTCTTTGTTTTCCGGCGCATCGAGGGAAACCTTACACCAAGCGTCGGGTTCAGACTGAAAGTCACCAAAGCCACGTGGGACTGGAGAGTCCACACATGGCCTCACGGGCTGGACGAGCCCATCTCACAGAGGCTGTGGATTGTTCCTGGAGCATCTAGATGGAAGGGGAGGTTTCCTAATGGGAAGCTCCTTCCTTCCCAGCTCTCAGCTCGGCGGGGGTGGGGTGGGGGGGGCGGAATTTCAGACAAGGTTTTTGTATGAATGAAAGGAAGGCTTTTAAAACATTTGCTCTCTCAGTGTTTTTTTTTTTTTTTTCCAAAGAAAGGGTCAGAGAAGAGAGCTTTGTGAGGAGCAGGAGGACTGCAGGCAGGCTTTGATAAGACTTCCTGGGCAGTTGATTTTGTGGAAGCCGGGTGTCAACTCAGATGGGGCATTTTTTTTTTTTTTTTGGAGAGTAGAGATCAAATGCAGGTGGCAGAGGGTAGGTGACGAAGGTCTCAGCTGTGAGGATGGAGTCCGAGGGAAAAATTGATAAGCGTCAACCCCCACCTTCCTGGGATGACAGCTGAGGGGTGCCTTTGAAAGGAGAGCTCCACGGTGGTGAGTATGTAAGAAATTTACAGGGGCGGGGGCGTGGGGGGTTCGGGAGGATCAGACAAGTCAGCGGAAGCAGTAGGCTTTCATCTCAGAGGATGGCACATCAATGCTACAGAGTTGGTGAACGGGAGCCTTCTTCAATGAGTGCTGAGTTCTGGGCTCTTCCGTCTGTTTTCCAGTTAGAAGGCAGCCTCAGAATAAGGCAGTGATTTGCTATCATCCGACCAGGCTTCCCAGGTGGTGCTGGTGGTCAAGAACTCCCCTGCCAGTGCAGGAGACCCGGGTTCCATCCCTAGGTGGGGAAGATCCCCTGGAGGAGGGCATGGCAACCCACTCCCGTTATCCCTGCCTGGAGAATCCCCATGGACAGAGAAGCCTGGTGGGGCTACAGTCCACGGGGCTGCAAAGAGTCGGACATGACTGAGCCTGCCTGCAGCCTACAAGTTGGGGCTCTCAAGTTAAATCCCAGGTGACTTCATGCATCACGCAGATGAACACCAAATGCATTAGAATGGCCACCACCAACGAATGGAAAATGACAAGTGTTGCAGAGAATGTGGAGAAATTGGGGCCTTTCTGCTGTGCTGCTGAGAAGGTAAGATGGATATCAAAGCCCGCTGGGGAAATTACTATGGAGGTTCCTCAAAAAAACTCAACGTCCATCTAATGTCGGATCCAGGAATGCCAGTTCTGCGCAAGTATCCGGCAGAATCAAAAGCAGGGTCCTGAAAAGACTGTCTGGGTGTCCGTGTTCATGGCAGCATTATTCTGAAGAGCCAAAGGGGTGAAGCAATCTAAGTGTTCACGAATTGCTGATGGATGCTCAGGGTATGGGATATTGTGCTAACTTGATTCAGTCGTGCCCTGTTCTCTGCAACCCCAGGGAGTGTAGCCCACCAGGCTCCTCTGTCCATGGGATTCTCCAGGCAAGAATCCTGGAGCGGGTTGCCCTTTCCTCCTCCAGGGGATCTTCCCTACCCAGGGATTGAACCTACATCTCTATAGTCTCCTGCATCGGCAGGTGAGTTCTTAACCACCAGCACCACCTGGGAAGCCCAGGATGGAATATTATTCGGCCTTGAAAAAGGAAGAAAATGGAGACACAGGCTGTACTGTATGCAAACCTTGAAGATGTGATGCTGAGTGAAATCAGAAAGTCACAGGAAGATAAACACTGTGTGATTCCACTCATGGGGGTTCTCTAGGGGGGTCTAGTTCACAGAGACCATAACGTGGAAAAAGATGGGATGGGAAGTCAATGTTTCACAGAGACAGAGTTTCAGTTTGTGGAGATGAACATGTGCTGAAGGTGGATGGTGGCAAGGGTTGTACGATGCTGTGAACATGTTTTACTCCACGGAGCTGTGTGCCTAAAAATGGTTAAGATGGTAAGTTTTATGAGGTTTTTTTAATTTTGTTTTTTTTGCCACAGAGTTTTTTTAAAGGTCAAATGCAAGTTAAAGAGGTGTCGGGCGATGGTCAGCTCTTGGCCAGTCTTCTTGTGCACAGCTTGGACCAGCCCGCCTCGCTCCAAATCGCCTTGTACTACACCCACTTCCCTGTCCTGCACCTTCTCCTCCGAGTCCTTCTTTTCGGGTCGTCTGGAAAGGCACGCTTGACTCGCTGGAGGAAACTTGACCCTCCCCTGTTCGGGTGTTCTTTTTCCGTAGTGCACTAAAGCGGTTGGGCACTTGATTCCAACTTTTTTTTTTTTTTTTTAACGAGCAGCTCTAGGATTTTATGAGAGACCCACATCCTTCCTCTACACAACTCTCCCAGAGATGTCTTTCCATTGCAGAGACACGTCCTTGGCTTCGACTTTTTTTTTTTTTTAATGTTAATTTATTTGATATTCAGAAGTGCTTCTCCGACTCAGGGTTCTTTCCAGTTTAATTTGAATTTTGCCTCCAGGTGCCACGGGAGACCCAAGGTTGTTTCGAGGGCATCCGGGATGTACGAGCATCATGGTGACCACATGGGTACCACAGGGAAGGGAAGCGGGCAGCATGTCATCAAGCCTTCCAGACACCACGGAGCTTGGAGGAGCTCAGAGATGGTGATAGGCTTCCTGGTGCCCATGGAGAAAACCCCTGAAAGCTCCTTTTCAGCCAAAGAGGGTTGGTGGACCCGTGTTCTGCTCCAGGGAGGCAGTAAGGCTTTTAGGATGAATCCAAGAGGAGGACCCTAGAGGAGGAATTGGCAACCCACTCCCATATTCTCGCCTGCAGAATCCCATGAGCAGTGGAGCCTGGTGGGCTACAGCCCAGGGCGTCGCAAAGAGTCGGACGCGTCTGAGCGACAAAGCATGCACACACCCCAAGAAAAGCACCTCTACAGCTGGGATCTGTAAGGCTGTGACCCGTAGTTTTAGGATCCACATGGCTAGGACCCATAGAGTGGGAGGTCTACACACCTGGGGCTCACAGGACTGGATGCTGAAAGGTTGCATCCACAGGAACGGACTTCCCAGAGCTGGGTCCCAGAGGGTTTAGATACAAGAAGAGCCGGAATCCATCGGTTTGGGACAGACAGAGGTGGGAGCTAGCTACCGTATTGGGGTCCATAGGGTTGAGATGCAAAGAGTTCTATTTGTAAAGCTGAGATCCATAAGACTGGGATCTATAAGGCTGGAATCCTTAGGGCTGCAAGTCATACCATGGGGGCCAACAGCGTGAGAGTGAAAACGTTAGTCCGTTGTGTCAGACGGGTCAGACTCTGCAACCCCGTGGACTGTAGCCCACCAGGCTCCTCTGTGCATGAGATTCTCCAGGAAAGAATACTGCAGTGGGCTGCCATTCCCTTCTCCAGGGGATCTTCCCGATCCAGGGGTCAAACTTGGGTCTCCCGCATCGAGGGTAGACTCTTTACCATCTGCCGTTCAGTCGCTCAGTCGTGCCCGATTCCTTGCGACCGCATGGACTGCAGCACACCAGGCTTCCCTGTCCATCACCAACTCCTGAAGCTTGCTCAAACCCATGTCCATTGAGGTGGCAATGCCATCCAACCATCTCATCCTCTCTTGTCCCCTTCTCCTCCTGCCCTCAATCTTTCCCAGCATCAGGGTGTTTTCTAAGCAGTAGGCTTTGCTCATCAGTCTTTACCATCTGAGCCACCTCAAACTGTGGAAGACAGAGGCGAAGCATGTGGCTCGTGGGACAGCAAGGTTTTCCCAAGAGCCTTCTGCTCAGTGATGAGCCCACTGACTTCAGTCTTGCCCTGATGAGGACGATTAAACTTGGTCATCGGGAAGCATGGGCCATTGCTGAAGTAACACTCCCTCTCAAAGCTTCCGGGTGAACACTTTGGGTGGCATGTCTCACTTTTCCCCGTCAGAGCATCCCCTCTCCTCGTTCGGGTTTCTGCAAAAGCAGGAGACTTAATGTGGCAATTATACAGACCAGCAGGTGATGAGCCGTCCCTGGAGGGGTGAGAGTGGGGAGGTGGATGGCTGGTTTGGGGGAGAGGGGGGAGCAGGGGGGGTGCTGCCGTGTCTGACAAGGGCTTGATGAAGACAGCTTCTCCCCTGCCAGGCTGGGTTAACGAGGCTGAGAGCGTGGCGTGACAACGGCGTGCTCCCGGACGGGAGGCCGGAGATTTTCCTGTCTGTGAAACGTCAAGACAAAATAAATTGACCTCTGCGTTGAAATGTTTCCAGTTGGTGATCAGCCTGCATTTTTCAACCAACCAGGAGAAAAAAAATTTTTTTTTTCCCCTCAAGATGCTCCAGCCACGGCGATAAGAGCTTCCATCGAAATCCACGCACCTGGCTCCTCATTACTGAGGTGGCTGCCACATCTTGTGCAGATGATCGAGGGGTCTCTATTGGGGGGGGAGGGGTCCACCACACCGTCGGCAGTAGTGACCGACCCCCCTCCTCCCGATTGTAAACACGGACGCCAGGCTCCTCTGTCCATGGGATTCTCCAGGCAAGAATATTAGACTGGGTTGTCATTCCCTTCTCCAGCAGACCTTCCCAACCCAGGGACCAAACCCAGGTCTCCCACGTTGCAGTCAGATTCATTCCCATCCAAGCCAGCAGGGAGGCCCACACTTTCTCGCAGAATGCTCAGGGAGACGGGCGGAGGAGATAAGCTCACGCGCAAGGTGGGTCGTGTTGATGGTGGGAGGTGGGGGCGGGGGGCAGACGAGGAAAGCCACCAGGAGAGGTTTCCTGGCATCCCTCGGTCACCTCCTTGGAGACTTGGGGTGCGCGTGGCTGGTGAGCAGACCCGATGTGGGCAAATGCCAGCTTGTCAGCCTCATCGGGCGCCCGGAAACCCAGGAGTCAGGAAGGCACTTTTTTTTTTTTGAATGCTACCCCAGAGTCAATTAAAATACAGTAAGTCTGACATCTGCAGAATACAGGATGATCAAAGGAGAGAATGCCCATACAGATACTGACATAAAAAAAAAAACACCGCGTTTGGCGGCAGACTGACACCGTGTAACAGGTCAGATAATTATGAGAAAATGTATGATATATCTGTTGCAATTGCTCCTCTTGTTTCCATTATCAGAGCCATCAAACATACTGGCGGGCTCACTGCCGCTTGCCCGATCCGAGCGGCGTGACACTCTCACCAGGCTGATACAGATGGCATCTTCAGAGCCGCTGAATTAATTTGACAGGAAATAGGTGATCGCAGTTACTGCCTGGTTTATATATTTATGTATTTTGTTAATTACAGCAGATAAGGGTTTTTTGTTTTGCTTTGTTTTGCTTTTTGCATTTCTGGGCAAAATTGGGAAAGCACGGGGATGGGGGTAGTTTCTTATTCACACCATGCCCTTTCTCCCAATCCCCGGTCCACACACACACTCAGCCATCCGTGCATCATAATTCCATGTGCACCTCAAGACAAGCTGCTGTGGTTTTATCGTTTGCATTGTGATGATTCTGCAGGCTCACTGTTTGTTTGTTTTTTTTTTTGTCTCCTGTCTCTTTCCCCCGCCCCCCGACCCCAAAACCCCAAGCTGAACACGTGCGTTAATTACTATGATTAAGGAGTCGTCCCGTATCCGGCCTTGATGTGTTGATTAAACTAACGAAGGATGTGACAGATGAATCGTCACGCGCAGGGTACGGTCTGGAGAAAGCCATGGGTGTGTTCTGGAAGGCTGGATATTCTCTGCCCCTCGCCCATCTTAATTGGCTTAATGGGCCCTGCCGGGATGCAGACCAGCTCTGACCCTCCTCCAACCCTCGGCAGCTCTCGGAAGCAGACTAATTACAGCTTTTTACATTAAATTGTAGTAGAGTTTCATCATTCTCCTCTAAAACGTCACAACCATTACAGTAATAAACGAGGCATACGGATGCCCTGTTCATCAAAACCGTCTGGGTTTGTCATCAGAGCAGCGCGTTACGACGCATGCTGACTAACTGTGTGATAATTACCGTGGTGAGGAGTGGTACCTGTGTGTGTGTGTGTGTGTGTGTGTGTGTGTGTGTGTGGAGGTGTCTGTTTAAGTGAGTCTCTGATGCATTCTGAAAAGTCTGCAAACACTTCCCACACAGAAGCAGGTTCGCATCAAAGGCAGGAATATTTAGAAATAATGATTTTGTACCATCCCAAGTCTCTTATTTTTTATTTTATTTATTTATTTATTTTTTGTCTACCTGCCTTTTCTCCCGAACGCCCGTCAGCACAGGGAAATGTCTTGCCCACACAAATATGCATCACAAATGTCCTCTTTGCTGAGTGAGATAAGCATCGAATTCCATTTATATTACCAGCACCTCTATTCCATTTTAATGGCCTCCCATTATTCCAGCAGAGAAGCAAGGAGGCTGTCGCCAGCTCCCTTAATCAGGGCGGACGTCCCCAACTCCCGGGTCCCGAGGCCCCACGAATATCGAGTCCAGGACATACTTCAATGGCCTGGACAGGCATCTCGGCTTTATTTGTCACTCCTTGCCGAGGCGGCATGTCATGAGTGGGCTGTCTGTGAAGTCCACGGCCGGTTCTGATATAAATTGTAAGAGGACAGATGGTCCCAGAGTTTCAGAGATTTCGACAGGAGTCTTTTTTTTTTTTTTCTTTTCTGAAAGGTAACTAGACCAAACTTTCAGATGAGCTTTCCAAACTCTGGAGGTGATGGCTCATGGACAGTCACAACTTTTAAAAGCTTGTGTGCTGTGCTTAGATGTTCAGTCGTGTCCGACTCTTTGTGACCCCATAAAGTGTAGCCTTCCAGCCTCCTCTGTTCATGGGGATTCTCTAGGCAAGAATACTGGAGTGGGTTGCCATGTCTGCTTCTGTTTAAAAGCATATCTGTTCAAAAAAAAAAAAAGCAAAAAGACAAAATACAACACAGCCCTTGGATATGATTTTAATCCAACTTTTTTCCTAGTGCAAGAGTTGTTGACTTCCTCAGCTCCTTAGAATTGCTGCACTTTCCTTTGAAATCGTATTTTTGAGATCTTTTTTCTTTTACTTCTTGGGCTTATAAGGACGTCAAAGAAACGACTTTTATGGACCTGCGCATGGATGTCGACAGCACGATCCTAACTGCCTTTGTTCTTTAAGAAAATTCCCCTTAAAATGCACACGCTCCACATTTGCACTCAGTATTTCATGACGAGGTACACAAATTATTTCTGCAAAAGAGTAAATACTATAGAAATTCTAAACTCTGCTACAAGACTCTGACGTCTTAACGCACAAAAGCAACCACCGACCACAGGTAAATGAGAGAACACGTCCGTGTTTCAATAAAACTTTATTAGCAAAAACAAGTACGGAGGTCAGATCTGGCTCTCGGGGCAAAGTCTGCAGATTTTAATAACGCAAATGGCTTGATCACCGTGATTGACCTTCCTGCCGATTTCAGGTGATATTTGGCTGCTTCGAATTCCATCCCAAATTTATTCCTGGTGCTGTTGCTCAGTCGATCTGGCGTGTCCGACACTTTGCAAGCCCATGGGCTGTAGCACACCAGTCTCCCCTTCTCCTTCACTATATCCCA
>JADEYB020000024.1:405997-469560 GCA_015832495.2 Alces alces
GGACCAGATGCCATGATCTTAGTTTTCTGAATGTTGAGCTTTAAGCCAACTTTTTCACTCTTCCTGTTTCACTTTCATCAAGAGGCTCTTTACTCCTTCTTCACTTTCTGCCGTAAGGGTGGTGTCGTCTGCATATCTGAGGTTATTGATATTTCTCCCAACCATCTTGATTCCAGCTTATACTTTATCCAGCCCAGCATTTCACATGATGTACTCTGCATATAAATATATAGACATGATAAGTAGATATATAGATGGTATAGATATATGGATGATATAGATATAGATATGATAAACAGATGTATAGATTATATAGACATAGATATGACAAATAGATACAAAGGTGATATAGATATATGATGATATAGACATGATAAATACATATATATAGGTGGTAGAGATGGTATAGATATGTGATGATGTAGACATGATAAATAAATATATGGATATGTGAATGATAGATATAGATACAATAAATATATATATAAATGGTATAGGTATATGGATGATATAGATATAGACATGATAACTAGATATATAGATGGTATAGATATATGATCATATAGAAATGATAGATAGATATATACATGGTGTAGATATATGGATGATATACATATAATAGAGATATAAATTGTACAGATAATGATGATATAGACATGACAGATAAATGGATGGTACAGATATGTGATGATATAAATGTGACAAATAGATATACAGATGGTATAAAGATATGATGGTTAGACATGATGGATATATGGATGATATAGATATACAGGTGAACAAATGTAGATGTAAATATGATCCAGATATGCAGATGATAAAACTGAAGCTGTGTGTGTCTGTGCATTCAGTCATCTGCGACCCCGTGGGCTGTAGCCCGCCAGGCTCCTCTGTCCATGGGATTCTCCACCCAAGAACACTGGAATGTGTTGCCATTCCATCCTCCGGGAGGTCTTATCGAGCCAGAGGTTGAACCCACGTCTCTCACGTCTCCTGTATTGGCAGGCGGGTTCTTTACCACCAGCACCATCTGGGAAGGCTGTTAATCAGCTGTATCCCAACACAACACAAAAAGTTTAAAGTCTGAGGAATAATAATAAAGCAGGTAGTCTCGAGCGGGGCAGCCAGGAGCTCCCTGCCGGATCCAGGGGCCCCTGAGGGAGGGGGGCCCTGGGGCCACATCAGCGGTCAGACTCCCTGAGACTCTCCTGCAAGACTCTGATCCCACTAGACAGAGGGTTATTCACAGAGTAATGGCCTAGCAGAAGCTGTTTCTGTTCATATTTGCAAGAAAAGTGACTTGAGACCACCACAGTCAGCTACTTGAGTGGACCCTGGGGAGGCATGGCCATCTGACCGCTGAGTGCAAAGTGGATGGATCGGTTTTAGAGAAGTCGTTTGGCTTGACTAGGGCCTCGCAGGTGGCTTAGGCATAAAGAACCTGCCTGCCAATACAGGAGGCATAAGTTTGATCCCTGAGTTGGGAAGATCCCCTGGAGCAGGGCATGGCAACCCGCTCCAGCATTCTTGCCTGGAGAATCCCATGGACAGAGGAGCCTGGCGGGCTGCAGTCCACGGGGTCGCAGAGAGTCAGACACGGTGGAGCAGCCAGGCAGACACCTGACTTGACTGTATTGTAACCCACTCCTCCTGCGTGTTCCGTAAACACAGGGGCGGCGGCAGTAGCAGAAACGAGCCCGCCAGTAACTTCTGCTTCCCCGGTTTGTTGAATCAACAGAGTTGAAGGTGTTGCATAAATGAATCAACATCTGTGTCTGAAGCCGCCTCGCTGGTGTCGATTTGCATAAGTGGGTAAGCTGTGAAAATCGCAGAGTGTGAGCATGCTGCAACGGAGGAAACTACTCGAGCAGCCCCAAGTACCTGGCTATTTGGAAACTGTGCTTCCCCCACCTCCTCCAGGAAGGCTCCAGAAAGCATGCTGTTGTATTCAATCCACGGGCTTCCCCCAGGCGGTAAAAGAATCCGCCTGTGATGCAAGAGACTGGGTTCGATTCCCGGGTCCAGCAATTCCCCTGGAGGAGGACATGGCAACCCACTCCAGTATTCTTGGCTGGAGAATCCCACAGACAGAGGAGCCTCGTGGGCTGCAGTCCACGGGGTCACAAAGAGTCGGACACGACTGAGTGAGTAACACTTTCAATCTTTATGCAACCCACAAAGGAGTGAATTTCTAAAGGACCCAGTCTTTGCCTAGGTGTGTGTTACAGCAGGGCTCCAGTAAAATCTTGTCTGATTTCAGCAACCGCATGGACTGAAGACAATCTTGTTGTTGATTTTTAGTTGCTAAGCTGTGTCTGACTGTTTTGCAACCCCAAGGACCGAATCCCGCCAGGCTCCTCTGTCCATGGGATTCTGCAGCCAAGAATACTGGAGCGGGTTGCCATGCCCTCCTCCAGGGGATCTTCCCAACTCAGGGATCAAACTTATGCCTCCTGTATTGGCAGGCGGGTCCTTTACCACTGAGCCACTAGGGAAAAAATAAAAATGTTAACAGCTCAGTCTTGTCTGGGTCTTTGCGACCCCATGGAATGCACCCACCAGGCTCCTCTGTCCATGGGATTCTCCAGGCAAGCACACTGGATTGGGTCGCCGTGTCCTCCTCCAGGGGATCTTCCCCACCCAGGGGTAGAATCTGCGTCGCCTGCATTGGCAGGGGGATTCTTTACCACCGAGCCACCTGGGAAGCCTGTTGAAGACGTTACCTGTCAGCAGTTAGAACCCAGGGGGGACGTTGTTTGCCCAAACATAGGAAACGTGCTGTTAGTCTCCTGGTTCATCGTCTGCAGGCTGTGGTCTTCCTGTCTGGGGCTTGTGCTGTGGCTTTTAAAGGCGCTGTCAACAGCGGAGTTTGGGCCGCTCAGATTCACTTGGAGCCAGGCTGGACCCAGCATGAATTAAGGGACGGAGGGAAGGCGTGTGAGGGAGCTGATGACAAAGAGCTCCTCCTTGGTTTCGAGGCGAGAGAGCCCGTCTCAACAGTGACCTGCAGCCTCGTTGTATGGGGGCCACGGGCTGAGTGCCACCCTTGGTCCTGGCAAGAGTCCGGCCAGCATCATCTGCTCAGTGAGTCTTCACTCCAAACCTTTGGCCACCTGATGCGAAGAGCTGACCCATTGGAAAAGACCCTGATGCTGGGAAAGATTGAAGGCGGAGGAGAAGGGGGCGACAGAGGATGAGATGGCTGGATGGCATCACCGACTCGATGGACGTGAGTTTGAGCAAGCTCCGGGAGCTGGTGATGGACAGGGAGGCCTGGCGTGCTGCGGTCCACGGGGTCGCAAAGAGGCGGACACGACTGAGCGGCTGAGCAACGACGGCAGCCACCCAGGGGAGCAGGCGGGTGGCTCAGAGGACACGACCGTGGGCACAGCACCAGCGTGGTTCCTCGAGGCGGTCTCTTCTTTCAAGCAGAAGCCTGGAAGCAGGAGGCAGCCAGCCTCCGAACGCAGGCACTGGAAGGGACCATGTGCTTTCTGCGGGCTCTGTTTAGACAAAAACAACAGCAGCAACAGAGAATCTCCACGTCCTTTTGTGGGAAATCCACCTGAGTCTGGGGCAGCGGCCGGGTCTCCGCGTTTCCCGAGGGCTGTCATCTCCGGCTCCGGCTGGAAGCCTGCCAGGCTGCCCCGTTGGGTGTCGGGGCAGGCGGCCCCCCAGTGGGCTCTGACAGGTTGACCTGCCCCAGGAGGGCGCGGGGGGCCCTGACAGAGGCAGACCCCCTCTCCACCCTGGCGGAGGGTGGGGAGTTGAGACCCTTCTGGGAGTCCAGGAAAAGAGGCTTGCGTGTGTGAGTGTGTGCGTGTGTGCATGTGTGCGTGCGTGCGTGAGCTATTTCTCGTCCATAATAGAATCGTGGCGAGGTTAGATTAGAAAACTTCAATTAAGCCTTTCCAAAAAAAAAAAAAGACCATCTGCCGACCGATGACGGGGGGGTTGCGTGTAAACAAAAATGCCTGCGCCGATGACAAACAAATGATCTTATCCATTGTATTGTGTTACAAATTAAAATTAGATTAAGCCACCTACACGGTACCTCCTCTGCATGTTCAATTGCCCGGCGCATCCGAGCGGCACTCCGCACATATTGAAACCGGGCCGGAGGACCCCTCATTATATCTGTGTAGCGGCATCGCTAAGCGAGCACAGCATAATCAAAGCCTCAGGGTACGTATTAATTATCCTTTTGAATAGTGATGAAATTTTAAAAACATCTCCTTTAGGCTCAGATCATCAGCAGATGAAACAAAGGCAGCCACAGCTTGCGTGTGCAGCCCCGCATGTGTTTTTACATCTGTTCAGGATATTTCAATTTGAAGCTCAACAAGCAGAGATGGCGATTAAAGAGGAAGATGGAGACAGACCGGGGGGGCGGGGGCGGTTGGAGTGGGGGAGAGAGAGGGAATAAAGTATAAAACCCTGTAATAACAAATAGACTCCCACACACACACCACCACTAGCTCATCAACCAGAGAGGAAAATGAGGTTCCTTGCCAGAAACACGCACCGTTTTTCTATGAAGCGTCGGTAACGACTGGGATTCAAACGCTAGAGTCACGGGGTGAGGTGTCCACCTGTTACCTCCAGACTCGAGCATCCAGCTCTCGAACCTTCAAATCAGGGCCGCCTCCCGATGATTTTCGAGGTTGAGGCACCAAATTTGCAGGATCCGTCAGCGGACTGTGCAATCTAACAGGAACTAGAAAGCAACTGTGTGGTTGTTCCATCACTCAGCCGTGTCTGACCGCTTGCAACCCCATGAATCGCAGCTCGCCAGGCCTCTCTGTCCATCACCAACTCCCAGAGTTTACCCAAACTCATATCCATTCAGTCGGTGATGCCATCCAGCCATCTCATCCTCTGTCATCCCCTTCTCCTCCCACCTTCAATCTTTCCAAGCATCAGGCTCTTTTCCAATGAGTCATCTCTTCGCATGAGGTGGCCAAAGTATTGGAGCTTCAGCTTTGGCATCAGTCCTTCCAATGAACACCCAGGACTGATTTCCTTTAGGATGGACTGGTTGGATCTCCTTGCAGTCCAAGGAACTCTCAAGAGTCTTCTCCAACACCACAGTTCAAAAGCATCAAGTCTTCTGCGCTCAGCCTTCTTTATAGTCCAACTCTCACATCCATACATGACCACTGGAAAAACCATCGCCTTGACTAGACAAATCTTTGTTGACAAAGTAATGTGTCTGCTTTCTAATATGCTATCTAGGTTGGTCATAACTTTCCTTCCAAGGAGTAAGCATCTTTTAATTTCATGGCTGCAATCACCATCTGCAGTGATTTTGGAGCCCCCCCAAAATAAAGTCTGACACTGTTTCCACTGTTTCCCCATCTATTTGCCATGAAGTGATGGGACCAGATGCCATGATCTTAGTTTTCTGAGAGCTGAGTTTTAAGCCAACATTTTCACTCTCCTCTTTTACATTCATCAAGAGGCTCTTTAGTTCTTCTTCGCTTTCTGCCATAAGGGTGGTGTCATCTGAGGCATATCTGAGGTTATTGACATTTCTCCCGGCAATCTTGATTCCAGCTTGTGCTTCATCCAGCCCGGCCTTTCTCATGATGTACTCTGCATATAAGTTAAATAAGCAGGGTGGCAATATACAGCCTTGACGTACTCCTTTCCCGATTTTGAACCAGTCCTTTGTTCCGGGTCGGGTTCTAACTGTTGCTACTTGTCCTGCATACAGGTTTCTCAGGAAGCAACTTTGGAGCCCAGGAAGAAAAGAGCCCCTGCTGTGAGACGGTTAGGGTGATGAGAGCGGGGGTCTTTGGCAATTGAGGGGATATTTCATGGACTTCTCTGTGCTGGAGTGAAGGTTGGCAGACATGTAGTCAGATGCCCTGCAGACGGAACTTCTCGGCATGCGATTGAAATGTAAGGTCTGGAATTAAACCCTGGATGCTCACAAATATTGATTTGCTTTTTTTTAAGGTTTTTTTTTTTTGATCTGGACTGTTTTAAAAGCCTTTCTTGAATTTATGACAGTGTTACTTCTGTTTAATGTTTTGGTTTTTTTGGCCACAAGGCATGTGGGAATCTTAGCTCCCTGACCAGGGATTGAACCCACATTCCTTGCATTTGAAGGTGAAGTCTTAACCGCTGAACCACCAGGGAAGTCCCCAACTTGCTTTTTACTTTCTTTAAAGGAGTTCAGAGGGTTTTGTGAAATGGCAGAAGGAAGAGTGGTTTTTGGAAAGATTATCCAGAAACAGGGCCTTCCCTGGTGGCTGAGATGGTAAAGAATCTGCCTACAATGTGGGGGGACCTGGGTTCAATCCCTTGGTCAAGAAGTTTCCTTGGAGAAGGACACGGCAATCCACTTCAGTATTCTTGCCTGGAGAATCCCATGGACAGAGGAGCCTGGCAGGATACAGTCCAAGGAGTCGCAAAGAAACGGACACGACTGAACAATGAATACTTTCTACTTTCTTTTTCCAGAAATCAAAAAGTAAATCAAAAGCCATTTGAAGCGTACAGCAGTTGTGTGACTGTAGGTGTCTTTGAAGTGGCATTTGACAAAATGACCCCTTATATCACTAGGTGTGATGAGAGCTTAACCCCAAAATACAGTAACAATAAAATTCAGGGTCATTTTGTAAAATCTCTGAACCTGCTTTTCTGGACAACTGGAGATGAAAGAGTTCTTCCATTATGCATGCTGTGTGTTGCGATAAGTCACTCAGTCCTGTCTGAGTCTTTGCAACCCCACGGACTGTAGCCCACCAGGCTCCTCTGTCCATGGGATTCTCCAGGCAAGAACACTGGAGTGGGTTGCCGTGTCCTTCTCCAGGGGATCTTTCCAACCCAGGGATGGAACCCGGGTCTCTTGCGTTGCAGGCTAACCTTTTATCATCTGAGCCACCAGGGAAGCCAATGTTCTATCAACGTCCTAAGACAGCTGTGTGGCTTTAGCTGGTTATTTATCAGGTGGGGTGGATGGCCAGGAGATCTTAGGAAAGTGAAAATTTGTTCTTTGCCATTTCTGGAGATGAGAACTTGGGAATCAAGTTGTTGGCGAGGCTGGGCTCCCTCCAGAGGCTCCAGGGGAGGGTCCTTCCCGCCTCTTCCAGCGTCTGGGGACTCCAAGTGTGTCCCTGGGCTTGTGGCCACCTCCCTCCCGTCTCTGACTCCCTTGCTGCTTGGCCACGGAGAGTGAGCATTGATGGCAGCGATGCGGCCAGGAGGACGGAACTGGGAGGAGACAAGCAGACCTCGGCGAAGGACAGAAGTCCATCTGCAGGTGACGGCCAGTCCTTGTACCTTGGGTTCAAAATAGCCCTGGACTAAAACACTCCTGAAGTCCATGTGAATTCGTCTAGGCTGAGAATGGCAAATGCACAGGCCACGCAGACAACTCCATCTTATTCTAGCTCGGCAAGTGGGCAGAGCGGGCAAAGAAAGGACCAGGGTGACTCGAGAATTGACCCCAATCAGCAGCTCCGGTAAGACGCAACCTCGCAGGGTGGTCCCCTCATGGGCCCCACCCACGTGGACCCAGTGGGCATATCTCCTCGAGGGAGTCCCACGCTTGGCCACAACCACATGGTCCCAAAGGGCACATCCTCCTGGGGGTGTTCTCCTAGCTGACCAGGACTACGTGGACCCCATGGATGTATCCCCTCAAAGTAGTCCCACATTTGATGGCAACCGTGTAGACCTAATGGACACATCTCCTTGGGGTGGTCCCACAGCTGATTAGTGACCCAACCATGTAGACCCAATGGGCACATCTCCTTGGGGTGGGCCCCTAGCTGATGGTGACCCTAATGTGTAGACCCAATGGGCACATCTCCTTGGGGTGGTCCCACAGCTGATTAGTGACCCAACCATCTAGACCCAATGAACACATCTCCTTGGGGTGGGCCCACAGCTGATAGTAACCCAGCCATCTAGACCCAATGGGCACATCTTCCTTGGGGGGGTTCCCATAACTGACCCCAGCCATGTGGACCCAAAGGGCTCATCTGCTCATGGTGGTCCCCTAGCTGACCCTGTCCCCAGTATGTCATTAGTCGGAAATCTTCATGGGTAGAGAATCTCGTCAAAGGAATGCCCTAAACCTGGGATCTTCACCCGAGTCCAGCATTGCCCAGAAACATCTGGGGCATCCTGATGTCATAGGGAGGATTTTTTTTACGTGTGTCTTTCTAAGATGAGGTTCGACTTTTCATGCATCTCACAGGGTTTTGTCTAAAGAAGCTTGGGATTTGCTGCCGTCGGAAGTTAAGACACTTTATAAAAGGGGGAGCCTCCATGGTGGAGATTGGAGAAGACATAGTTCTAAGCCCAGCCTTTGGGTGACCCAGAAAGACAGTGGTCTGGTCAGACTAGTGCCACATCCACGGGCCTCCGGTCACACGACGTTCTCATCCTATGACCCAGGACACACAATTCCAGACAACAGTACTTTGTTCGGTTGTCCAGAATGACGGCCCCCAATGGAAAACGCATCCAGCCCCCAGACGATGAAAATCCAACTCCTCCCGGTTGAAACGCCCTTGAAATTCACTGTGACGGTCTCTTGAAATGACTAGATTTATTTTTCGTTACACCGCCTTGATTTTTGTTTAATTGTGTCTTTTGCTCCCGGGCTGAAATTCTACGCCTCATTTCAGCCTACAGTGGTTTGAACGGCTGAGTGATAAAGCTCCTAAAAATAGGGTTCTTCCAGCCAAAGTGTTGATGTCACTTTATCTCCTGAGGAGTGAAGGTGGCAGAACTATAATTAAAAGGACGCAGAGTACTCTGTCTTAGACTAACCTAAATAGCTATCAGGTTAACTTAAAGTTTCTCCGGATTACGGAAGGCTGTAGGACATGGAAACCGTGTTCCTCCTTGCCACCAAAACAGATTGCCCAATTCCGATGATAGGTGAAGAAAAGCAAGCTTGTCTGTGGGTTTCAAAATGACACTAATAAAATATTCTTTGAAAATGCACAGAGAGCGGACCACAGATCAGGGCTCGGGCTGCATAAAAAGCCACTCAGAAATGGCTGAAATGATTCTCCCCGCGTTCACTGCAGTCTCGAAAGTGGCTTCAGCCCTGCCGTTTGACGGCGAGCGTAGCCGTTAATGCTTAAAATTGGATATTAGGTAATAAAAATAAACATTTCCCCTCCTGTATCTCTCGCTCTCTCTTTCTTTATGTACTGTGGCTAATTTTTTTCCCCCTCTTTTTCTCTCCCTCTTCTGGATCTGACATTCTGTTGATTTCTTCAGTGTGTGAGGATGAGAGCGTCTGGGATGAGTTTTCATGTTCGTTCTGGCTTAATAATATTTTCTTCTGAGATTTCGTTGGACGCCTTGATAAAAGCTCCGCTGTTTTATAACTTAGCATTTTATGACTTCCCTTCAGCGTTGTTCCTGCATTCACCCTGAGTTTTTGCTTGCTTTCTCTCTCTCTTTTTTCTTTCTCTTTCTTCTTTTTTCTTTCTTTCTCTCTTCCTTCCTTCCTTTCTCTCTCCGCCCCCTCCTTCTTCCTCCTACTTTGGACTTGCTTCACTCTTAACTCCTCATTCCCAACACACTGTTGGCAAGTGAGGTTCTCCTAACCTGGTACAAGAAGCCATGTCTTGTTTTTTATTTTGTGTGGATAAGTTGATCCACTGGCCACCCTCTGTGGATATTTTTCTTCTGACTAGGAAGGATGCGTGAGTCCTAAAGTGGAGTATTGAAAGAAGTAAGGGATAAAGATGGAAATTATGTCCTTCAGCCCAGAGGAAGCAGAAATGGGAGAGACAGTAAAATAATGGGACAGTTCGTGGAGATACAAGTCTTCCATTACTATCCCGTCATCACGATCGCCGGCATCCTCAGCAGTATCATCACCAACTTCATTATCACCATCACCACGCTCACAAGCTGCCTGTGATGGGTTGCCGATGCAGGCTGGGTCAGCTTCGGCAGGATAGTCAGGAAACCGGGATGCGCGTTCGTCGCATGCCCTCTGCTGGGGAAATCCAAAGCTCCCCTCTCTGGCTTTCAGCTTCCCTACTTCCTGAGGCAGTTGGGGAGGGGGGGTGGGGGGTGGTTGCAAAGATAAGACTGCGTTCTTAAGACAGGCTGGAGGAGGAAAACCCCAGGAGTGAACCGACCCTGCAACACCTCCCGCGGGCGGGACCCGCTGAGAATGCAAAGGAAAAGTATGAGGCGTGCTGGGGATGATGCTGTGACATCACTCACCCTAAAGACCACCGAGAGAAGGAAGCAGTCGCTGCAGGGGGAGATGGTGGAGCTCACAGCTAACTCCGACAGGCCCAGTATCCCCCAGCCCCTCACCCCAGCCCCGGGCAAGAAACGGAAGCTCACTGCAGTGCTTCCCACGGCTGCTGCGAGAGCAGCTCTGGGCTTCACAGGCGTCTCGGGGGCAAAGAAGGCACCTTCCCGTGTGGGAGACACGGCAGACGCAGGTTCGATCCCTGGTCCGGGAAGATCCCCTGGAGAAGGAAAGGGCAACCCACTCCAGTATTCTTGCCTGGAAAATCCCACGGACAGAGGAGCCTGGTGGGCTATAGTCCGCGGGGGCACAGAGTCGGACACACCTGAGCGACTAACACAACACTATCTTTGGGAAGGAATCTGCCTGCCAAGGCGGGAGATCTGGGTTTGAACCTTGGGCTGGGAAGATCCCCTGGAGGAGGGAAAGGCTACCCACCCTGGTATTCTTGCCTGGAGAATCCCACGGACAGAGGAGCCTGGCGGGCTGCCGTCCATTGACTCACAAAGCGTCGGACATGACGTAGCACCTGAACAATAACAAAGAACAGCCACAGACACAGTAGCTTAAACGGCACACACACTTTTATTGCCTAACAGTTCTAGGGGTGTGAGGTCCCAAAGGGCGAAAGACAACGTGTGTGCTGGGCTGAAAACTGTGTCCTTCCCTTTTCAGCTCCTAGAGCTCTCCAGCATCCCCTGGCTTGTGGCCCGTTCCTGCATCTTCACGGGGCATCGCTGCAGCTTGGGTCCAGTCTTCACATCTCCTGACTCTGACCCTCCGACGTCCCTCTTATGAAGGGTGACATGCATGCACCCAGGATTATCTTTTCATCTCAAGAGGCTTAATCCAGTGACTTCTGCAAAGCTGCTCTTCTCAGATAAGGCAACAGTCAGAAATTCTAGAGGTCAGGACATGAACACCCTTGGGGACATTACTCTGCCCATCACACGGGGCCCTCAAGGACATGGACATCCTTGAGGATGTCACTCTGTCCACCACAAACATCTCTGAACGGAACACACCCGCCTGGCTGCCAGGTTGACCCGAGGACACCTTTCCGACACCCAGGGCTCATCCTCAGGGGCCTTCAAGGTACCACACAGTGAAGGCCAAGCCACCCCAGAAGGGACTGAACCCGAGGCAGAGCGGGTGTGGGGAGGGGGCGGGCACAGCCCCGGTGGATGGAGCTGGCGTGCCCACCGATCAGCTCCTAGGTCTCAGGTCCCACCGTAAGCACAGCCAGAGTCCAGAAGGTTCCAAGCTCCAACACCCTTCCCCCATCCGCTTCCCTCCCCAGCTCCTCCGAGACCTACATATATAAACAGATAGCTATAGAGAAGTGTTACTCACTCGGTCGTGTCTGACTCTTTGTGACCCCGTGGACTGAAGCCTGCCAGGCTCCTCCATCCATGGGCTTCTGCAGGCGAGGGTTCTGAAGAGGGTTGCCATGCCCTTCTCCAGGGGATCTTCCCCACCCAGGGATCGAACCCACATCTGCATGGGCAGATGGAATATTCGCCAGCGAGCCACCTGGAAAGCCCACCGAAACCGCAGGACAGCTAAATGCCTGGGAAGCGCACCCAAACTCCATCCCAAATAACCAGCAGGGGTTATTTCCACTCTGAGCAGAAAACCCTACTCTTGGCAGGGAGGGTTAACCCTGGAAGACGCAGGACCCCTGGGGGAAAGAAACATCCTTGTTTCTGGTTCATGTCCTGTTTATGAGTTTCACTGGAGTTCATGTTCCGGGCCGCGGGGGTGGGGCGAGGGTTACGGTTTAATTTCCTTCTCTCTCATGCATTTGTAATTAAAAATCTGGAGGACAGAGGAAAGAAGCCTCATACGGCCCCCCGCTCGCGAAGACTCCGAGGAAGGGTGTTTTTTTTCCTCTTCTGCGATGGATCAGGGTTAAGTGATGCCCACACGGAACCCACGGCCCAAGGGGAGGCCGTCATCCCTGCAAGTGGAGCGGGATTGCCCGGCCTTGGACACACACAGGGCGTGTACACACGGGAGGCCAGCTGATACGGAGCGCCTGCCTTCTGGGACCCTGTTCCCCTCTGTGGAACCATGACCAACTAATTCGAGAGTTTGACCACTGAAAACAGAGAGGCAGAAAAAAAAAACATTCTGACTTGTATTATATATTACATGGTCTTGTTCAGTCGCTCAGTCGTGTCCAACTCTTTGCGACCCCATGAACCACAGCACGCCAGGCGTGCCTGTCCATCACCAACTCCCGGAGCTTGCTCAAACCAATGTCCATTTAATCGGTGGTGCCATCCAACCATCTCATCCTCTGTCGTCCCCTTCTCCTCCCGCCTTCAATCTTTCCCAGCATCAGGGTCTTTTCCAATGAGTCAGCTCTTCTCATCAGGTGGCCAGAGTATTGGAGCTTCAGCTTCATTCCTTCCAGTGAATCTTCAAGGTGGACGTTCTTTAGTCCACTGTTTAGTTTACTGCAATTTATTTTACACAGTTCCATGAATTTGGTTTGTAGCACAAACACACACACATTGCCCTGAGCCTTGAAAACAGACAGCACGCTGCAGGAGAGTGGTGTTTTTACCTGGAAGTACTCAACGCTTCCACCAGCCCTTGGAATCTCAGACTGCCTTTGAAGGTAATGGCAACAATTATCTGGGCTTCATAAATAAGGAATTACCCTGTAATACTCCTGGTTATTAACCGGGGTATGGCTTTTAAGATGAGACGTGTGCGTCATGGAGAGCCTTCACTGGAGGAATGAAATCAGTTCCTAGGAGGTGGGAACGTGGCTTTGATGTCTTGGGTGCAGAGAACCACATGGGAAGGAGCCGGCCCCGCTTGTTCGCGGCTGGAAAAGGGCCGGGAGAGGCTGAGGCCCCAGGGTTCCTTGCCTGTCCTCTGCGATACTCCGTCTCTGATGGTCGGCGGGCAAGTAAAATCTTTCCTGATGAGCCGGGAGGGGAACACAGGAATAGGGACGGGCGTAGAGTTTCTTTTCCTTCGGAGGATGGGAAAAACCTGGGGATCTCGTGACTCAGAGACAGGATAATGTCCCCAAGGACGTCCATGCCCTGGTCCCCGAGGGGTGGACGGAACAGTGTCCCCAAGGTTGTCTGTCCCCCACCCCATTTCTGGAGGCTATAATCTGAGCTCAAGGAGACAGTAAGGCCGGTTCCTCCTGAAACCTCTGTCGTCAGCGAGTGGACGGCCGTCTCCTCCCTGAGTCCTCAGCTGGTCATCCCTGTGTGTGTCTGTGGCCCGACTTCCTCTTCTTATGAGGACCCCGGTCCTGTGGGATCAGGACCCACCCTAGTGATGTCATTCCACCTGCACCCCCTCTTTAGAGACACCCATCTGCAAATAGAGTCTCGGGTCCTGGGGGTTAGAAGTTCAATACAGCAGTTCGAGGAGGACTCGATTCACCCACTAACCGTCAGCATGCATTGCATCTTTGTAGTTTTAACCCCGTAGATTCCTTGTTTCATCAGCACCTCTGAGCTTCCCAGGGCGCCCGCAAGAAGTCACGGCCATCAAGCCCTCAGGCACTGCAGCCGTCTCCAGCGGCCCAGGCTGAGGGGACTCGGGATGGAGAGAAACAGGACACGGGCCGCAGAGAGCTGGGGCACACATCAAAGGAATGACTTCCATGAGCCCAGACTCTTGCATGCGTCCCCGGTGGCTCAGCTGGTAAAGAATCCACCTGCAAGGCAGGAGACCCCAGTTCGATCCCTGGGTCGGGAAGACCCGCTGGAGAAGGAAACGGCTACCCACTCCAATATTCTTGGGGATCCCTGGCGACTCAGCGGGTAAAGAATCTGCCTGCAATGCAAGAGACCTGGGTTTGATCCCTGGGTTGGGAAGATTGCCTGAAGAAGGGAATAGCCAACCCACTCCAGTATTCTTGCCTGGAGAATCCCATGGACAGAGGAGCCTGGTGGGGTACAGTCCATGGGGTTGCAGAGAGTTGGGCACGACTTAGCGACTAACACTTATAGCTGCTTTACAAGGCTGTGTTCGTATCTGCCGCCCAGGAAAGTGAGTCAGCTGGGAAGTGAAACCGTTAGTCGCTCAATCCTGTGCGACCCCATGGACTGTAGCCCACCAGGCTCCTCTGTCCACGGGGTTCTCCAGGCAAGAATGCTGGAGTGGGTTGCCATTTCCTCCTCCATGAGATCTTCTCAACTCAGGGATCGAACCCGTGTCTCCTGCATTGGGAGACGGGTTCTTCACCACTGAGCCACTTGGGAAGCCTTTAACACACCGTATAGAAAGTGACTTCTTTATTATTATTGCTGTTGTTCATTCACTAGGTTGTGTCCCACTCTTTGCGACCCCACGGACTGCAGCATGCCAGGCCTCCCTGTCCATCACCAACTCCCGGAGCTTGCTCAAACTCATGTCCATTGAGTCGGCGATGCCATCCGACCATCTCATCCTCTGTCGTCCCCTTCTCCACCTGCCCTCAGTCTTTCCCAGCATTAGGGTCTTTTCCAATGAATCGGTTCTTTGCATCAGGTGGCCAAAGGATTGGAGCTTCAGCATCAGTCCTTCCAATGAACATTCAGAGTTGATTTCCTTTAGGAGGGACTGGTTGGACTGTTGCAGACCAAGCGAGTTTGAAGAGCCTTCTCCAACACCTTGAGGCTGCTAACCGCCCCTTAGGATGGAGTCACTTTCATGGACAGAGGGTCCCGACGGACGACAGCCCATAGGGTGACAAAGAGTCAGACACGACTGAGCGACTAACGCTTTCACGAAGTGTATCTTTGTCCTGCGGAGTCTAACCCGCCCGGTCTGTGATGAGGCTGCAACACGCATGTGGAGAACGGACTGAATGCGGCCTTCAACGCCCCGGGGCGCCCCTTTAGGAGCCGCCCCTGCCTCCTCCGCGGCCGCTGGGGGCGAGGCCGGCCTACAGCGCAAACGCGCTCTCCCCGCCTGCCTTTGTGTGCCGCGGAGGTGATCTTATTAGCCGGGTCCCAGGCGTCCCTCTTTCAACCTCTCAAATTGGCGTTTGCTCCTAATGGGAGACAGAGGGGTCCGGCCGGTCCCCGGCGCGCGCTCGTTAGCATCTGCGGGCAGGACCGGGCGTGATGAGGTGCTAATCGGATACAGCACAGGCAGAAGCGGCCCCGACGTCTCTGCCTCACGTCTGGGTAAAATACGGCCCTGATCTGTGCGGCTTTCATGTGGCCTCCGCAGGAATGCGTGGCCCCCGCCCCCGCCAGCGTCTCCCGGCCCCCCACCCCCGGCCTCACCCAAGCCCTGCGGAGCCTTTGAAAGTCTGAGCCGGGCTTCCTGAGCGCGGAGCTCCTCCAGGTTGCCCCGCTCCCTCGCCAGGGAAGGGATAGGGCCGCCCGGGCTGTGTGTATGTGTGTGTGTGCGTGTTTGAAGTTGTGTGTCGTGGGCTGCGTTTCTGACAGGCTTCCATCTAAAGGGAACCTGCACAGCTCTCTTCCCCTAGTGGCTTCGGGGGCTCAAGCATCCGCCTGCCAATGCAGGAGACACGGGTTTGATCCCTGGGTCCGGAAGACGCCCTGGAGGAGGGCATGGCGACCCAGTCCAGGATGCTTGCCTGGAGAATCCCATACACAGAGGAACCCGGCGAGGCTACAGTCCATGGGGAAGGAAATGACAACCCACTCCAGTGTTCCTGACTGGAGAATCCCAGGGACAGAGGAGCCTGGTGGGCTACAGTCCATGGGGTCGCAGAGAGTTTGACATGACTGACCGCAACACACAAAATGTAGATGGCTGGATAGATAGCTCGGTAGATAGACAAATGGATGGATGGATGGGTGGTTAAATGGATAGAGAGATGATTGCTAGACAGATACATACATATGTAGATCGCAGATAGATAATAGAGGAAAGACATGATAGATACAGATAGATGGATGGACAGACAGATAAATGATAGGGAAGAGATGGATGGATGGATAGATAGATAGTAGAGACAGATGGATGGGTGTATGGGTAGATTGATAGACGGATGGATAGGTGGTTAAACACATAGATAGATGATTTCTAGATAGATACATACATATATAGATCATATATAGATAATAGGTGAGAGAGATGGTAAGTAGAGACAGGTGGACAGACAAATTGATGATAGGTAATAGAGATGCATACACAGATGGGTAGATGGGTGAATGGATAGATAGGTAGATACATAGATGAGAGAAGATAGGGATGGATGGACAGATAGATAAACAAATGGATGGATGGGTGGGTGGTTAAATGGGTAGAGGGATAGTTGCTAGATAGATACATACATTTGCAGATCATAGATAGATAATAGATGACAGAGATGATATATACAGATAGATGGATGGACAGATAGATGATAGATAGAAAATAAAGATGGATGGATGATGGATAGATAGGTAGATAGATACACAGATAGATAGGGAAGAGAGGTGGATGGATGGATGGATAGATACACAGACAAATGGGTGGGTGGGTGGGTGCTTAAATGGATAGAGAGATGATTGCTAGACAGATACATACATATGTAGATCACAGACAGATGACAGATGAGAGAGATGATAGATACAGACACGGGTGATAGATAGAATAGACATGGATGGATAGACAGATAGATGATGGATAGATGATAGAGGATACAAGTGGATGGATGGATAGACAGATAGATAAGTGAATGGAAATGGACAGATAGATGATTTCTAGACAGATACATACCTATATAGATCACAGACAGATAATAGATGAGAGAGATGATATAGATAGACAGATGGACAGACAGATAGCTGATAGAGAATAGAGATGGATGGATGGATGGATAGGTAGATACATATATATATAGATGACAGAAGATAGGGATGTATGGACAGATAGATAAACAAATGGATGGATGGATGGGTGGTTAAATGGATAGATGGTTGCTAGACAGATACATACATATGTAGATCACAGAGAGATGATAGATGAGAGAGATGGTAGATACAGACAGACAGATAGGCGAATGATAGGGAAGAGAGATGGATGGATGGATGAAGGACAGATAGGTAGATAGATACACAGGTAGATAGAGAATAAAGGTGGATGGATGGATGCATAGATACACAGACAAATGGATGGGTGGGTGGGTGGTCAAATGGACAGATAGATGATTGCTAGACAGATACATACCTATATAGATCACAGACAGATAATAGATGAGAGAGATGATAGATACAGACAGACAGACAGGGAATATTAGACAGACAGACAGTCCCCTGTGGTTTGCCCAGAGATTCTCCAGGCCAGCATGTCAATCCCCAGGTCAGGACAACCCTCTGGTCTCAGGACCATCAGCCCTGGTCTACCCCCAGCACGGGCCCGGAGCCCGCCGCCCCCAACACCCATGACAACGCAAAAACGTCACCGAGGGCCCCAGGGAGGGGAGTGTCGCCCTGTTTGAAAATCCCTGTTGTGGAGGCTTTTCTGCTGCAGATCTGGAAGGCCCTCCCAACCCACTCTGGGTGCCTTCCCTGGGGCTGCAAAAATGCTTTCCCCAGCGGGGTCACGCTTTGCCGCCCTGAATACCCTGCAGAATTTACAGCCCAGGAAAGGGAAAGGCTCGAGTCTCTCCCTTTTGCTTCTGGGTCCAGAGTGGAGTTTCTGCACTGAGAAAGCCTGATATGGTGGTTTGGAGTCTTGACCCCAGGGAGGCTCAGGGCACGGCTGTCTCCCAAGGTCCATCTGGGAAATAACTCTGCTCGCCCCAAGGTGACCCAGCGCTCCCAGGGCCCATTTCCCACTTAACAGATCACCTTCTACCAGGCCTTGCAGAAAACTCTAGTCTGACCGAAACCTCGTGAAAGAAAGCTTCCCTTTCAGTAATAGCCTCCAACTTTGTCTTTTTTTTTTTTTAAGGGGAAAAAAAAAATACGAACCGTAGAACACTTCCTTTATTTATTTTCTCCACCACCCCAGCCCCCAAACAATAAACTATTTAGGCGATGCCGTCCTTGGCTTCTCACCTCGGTGGTCAAGTCATTAATTACGAAGCCTGGCCCGCTGCTAAAGGGCTCTGCTGGCCGGCTCCCGCATGGGGTGCAGAGCGCGCTAACAGTGAGGAGCTTGTCCGGCCCTGGGGGAGGGCGGGGGGCCCCCCTAAAAGGGGCTACTGTGGCCGCCAGGGGGATGGAGGGAGGTGGGACCGGCCGCCCGCCTGGCAGGACTGAGTTCTCTTTCTGCGCCTCTGGAGGAGGCAGCCTGCGGGGCTGGCGGACAATCGGGATTTTATGCAGACTCACGTTGAACCCGATGCTGGGAAAGCTTGAGGGCGGGAGGAGAAGGGGGCGACGGAGGACAAGATGGTTGGATGGCATCATTGACGCGACGGACATGAACTTGAGTAAGCTCTGGGAGCTGGTGATGGACAGGGAGGCCTGGCGTGCTGCGGCTCATGGGGCCGCAGAGAGTCGGACACGACTGAGCGACTGAACTGAACTGAACGTGGAACTGGGGCTTCCCGGGTTGTGCCGGTGGTGAAGAACCCGCCTCCCGACACACGAATATATAAGAGACCTGGGTTCAATCCCTGGGTCGGGAAGATCCCCTGGAGGAGGGCATGGTGACCCACTCCAGTATTCCTGCCTGGAGGTTCCCATGGACAGAGGAGCCTGGCGGGCTACACGCCACGGGGTTGCAAAGGGTGAGACACGCCTGAGCGGCTGAGCGGGCAGGCCTAAGTGACTCTCACCGGCAGCCTGGATGCCGACGCCGGCCGAGCTCAGGGCTCAAGGTCTCATCTTTCTCCCTCTCTTGCATCCCTGCTTCCCACCCGGGACCTCTATACCCTGCAAAACAGGACCGATGGCTGCAGACACCCCACTCCTGGGAGCAGACCGTGGAGACCACACCACACACCTCTACAGGTCCACAGCGTCGCTTGCCACGAAGCTCCCTCGAGAAAGAGGGGGTCACTGTATTTCTTAGGGGGCTTCTCAGGTCACACTCAGGCTCAGCGATGCCTTCAGTCCTAAGGAAGGAAGTGAAACTGTTAGTCGCTCAGTCGTGTCTGACTCTTTGCTACCCCGCGGACTATAGCCCACCGGGCTCCTCTGTCCATGGGATTCTCCAGGCAAGGATACTGGAGTGGGCTGCCATTCCCCTTCTCCAGGGGATCTTCCTGACCCAGGGACGGAACCCACGTCTCCTGCGCTGAAGGCAGATTCTTTACCACCTGCGCCCACCAGGGAAGCCCAATAAAAATAAGCCAAATGATAATCAATTTACAAATTATAAATTGATTATAATTATCAACCAAAATAATCAAACTATAATAACAGAGGGAATAAAAGGGGAATTTTTCTTTTAAGACACTCAGCGGATTCTATTGACAGGCGTTTCTTCATAGTGATGTTTTTAAGGCATTGAAAGCTCTGATCTCAGCCTGTATGCTTCTTACTTACCCATGAAGGCTGCATTCCTCCAAGGAGCTTTCATGGACGTCACTGGGGGTCCAGAGGATAGAAATCCATCTGCCAAGGCAGGGGACACAGGTTTGATCCCCGGTCCAGGAAGATCCCACATGTCATGGAGCAGCTGAGCCCAAGCACCGAAGATAAAGAGAAGCTATTGCAATGAGAAACCCACGCACAGTTGGAGAGTCGCCCCGCTCGCCGAAAGGAGAGCGAGCCAGTGAGCGGCCGTGAAGACCCATCGCAAGCAAAGATAAATAAGCAAATATATCTTCTAAAAAAGAATCATTCACGACTAGACATTGTTGTTGCTGTTGAGTCTCTCAGCTGTGTCCAACTCTTTGCGACCCCATGGACTGCAGCACGCCAGGCCTCCCTGTCCATCACCAACTCCCGGAGTCCACTCAAACCCATGTCCACCGAGCGGGTGATGCCATCCAGCCATCTAATCCTCTGTCGTCCCCTTCTCCTCCCACCCTCAATCTTTCCCAGCATCAGGGTCTTTTCCAATGTATATGTTGCATGTATTTTCAACCTCACCACAGACTGAGATGTAATGGAAATTTTTCCTTCCTAGTTCTTCCTGATTTAAAAAAAAATAGAACTTTAAAATAATTTAATGGGGACAGACTCTTGGTTTCAGATGACGGAAATGTTCTGTGGATAAATGCTGGGGATGGATGCACAGCGAAGTAAGAGTCTTCCGTGGGCCACAGAACTGTGCATTTAAGAGTGATTCAGACGGCAAATTTTATGTCGCCTATCTTGTACCACAACAAACGGAGACCGCTACATGCAGAAATTCATGCTCTTCTTTTATTTCTCATTGACTATTCTTTGTACCTCCCTGGCTGTAACGTGAATGAAAGCTTCAATATGTGTTGCCCTCAGGATGTCATAAAAATCCTGCCCAAGGGTAATATAAACCATCCTTTTTCCTGTGAGTATTTGGCCTCCTGAAGAATTGAGGCCGCCGTCTTCAACTCCAGCGTCGTTTAGATGGAACACCTTGACGTCTGTAAGCGAACCATCAGGAATTTGGCGTGTTCTGGTTTGAGTTTTTGCAAAGCATTATTATGGAGAGGGGCAGAGGTTAAAAAAAAAAAAAGCGGTCCCGACTTCCGCCGTGGGTCACCTCAACCCCGAGCGCCCACGGGCGGGTCGCATACCTGGTCCACACAGCCCTTTCTTCCTCCGCTAAGAAAAGAGGAGATTTGCAGAAACAAAAACGCGCTGGAAGGGAAACGGGCAGAGATTAAAAATTCACTCACATCATTTTCGCCAGACCCATCCACCCCAAAAATACCAGGGGGAAATGTGTAGCATTTTAATTGGAAATAGTTTGGGCGTTAAGAAATCATATAATCATAAATCCCACCTATAGAGCTAGCCCATTAATGAGTTTCACCTGTTTTGGGGGGAAGGGTGTAAGTCACGCCAGACCCCGAATTTCAGAACTTAGGGCAATGAAACCTAACACTTCACGCTGGACTGTTGGGTTAAGTGACACAGGCACCCTGACTCCGTGTTTTTTTCAAACGGAAAGGAAGAAAATCGAGGAGACTTTGAATTAGTTAAGCATGCAGAGAAGGTGACATTTCATTTTACGTGCTTCTTAATAATATTTTTTTTGTGAGGCTTAATCCAATTGCAAATTCTTCCCAAGGACCATTCGCTTGGATTTTTTGAGAGCACAAAGCCGAGAGTACAGACTCAGCGCGGAGGGGCAGGCCCTGCTTGTGTGGCTCACGGGTGAGAGCCTGCTACACGTGTCGCCTCCTGCCGGCACCGGTTCCGCGTGTCTCTTGTTCGGTCGCTCAGTCGTGTCCGACTCTTTGCGACCCCACGGACCGCAGCACACCACACCTCCCTGTCCATCACCACCGCCTGCAGTTGACTCAAACTCATGTCCACCGAGTCAGTGATGCCATCCAACCATCTCATCCTCTGTCGTCCCCTTCTCCTCCCGCCTTCAATCTTTCCCAGCATCGGGGTCTTTTCAAAATGAGTCAGCTCTTCGCATCAGATGGCCAAAGGACTGGAGCTTCGGCTTCAGCATCAGTCCTTAAAATGAACATTCAGGGCTGATTTCCTTTAGGATGGACTGGTTGGATCTCCTTGCAGTCCAGGGGACTCTCAAGAGTCTTCTCCAACATCACCACTAGAAAGCATCAATTCTTCCGCGCTCAACCTTCTTTATGGTCCAACTCTCACATCCTTACATGACTACTGCAAAAACCATAGCTTCGACTAGATTCACCTTTGTCGGCAAAGTGATGTCTCTGCTTTAAAATAAATATTAAATGTCAGGAAAAAAGCAAAAGCGCCTTCGTCGACCTCAAAGCAAGCTGACCCCAAGGCTGTACCATTGGTACCTACCACCCAACCAGACCCAGGTGGGTAAAGTGGGAAGAGTCTGGAGCTACTTACTAGGAGCTGCGAAGTGTCCCCCAGCCTCATCGCTTTTTCTTCTCCGGGTGCGGCCCCTCCTGGTCCCCACCACGACTTCCCAGACACTCATTTTTTCAGAAACAGGAAGCTCCCTGGCTCTCTGCTTCTCTTCATGTTCACCCTCAACGTGACCCTGCCCCGCTCGCCATAGCCCAAGACATCTTCTGAGCAAATCGCCAAATTCCAACCCCCCCCCCCGCCCCGCCCCGGGACCCACGGACCAGCACGCCATGTTCCCCTCGGGTGACGTGGCGCTGAACCAGAAACGCCCGCTGTGGACATCTTGGCTTCCCAGCTGGCTCGGATGGTAAAGAATCCACCTGCCAATGCGGGAAACTCAGGTTCGGTCCCTGGGTGGGGAAGATCCCCTGGAGGAGGACTTGGCAACCCACGCCAGTGTTCTTGCCTGGAGAATCCCTTGGACAGAGGAGCCTGGCGGGCTGCAGTCCATGGGGTTGCAGAGCTGGGACACGACTGAAGCGAATGAGCGTGCAGGCATGCACGCCCTGGTTCCCTGACCCTGGGCGACAGCTCGGCGGGTGCCTCAGTCTCCACGTAGCAAGACCGACCTTGGGGGAAAGAGTGGGCTTCTGGGGCATGACTTGATAACCCCTGGGGTGGGGAGGTCTGTCTTTCGCACCCGCTGTGGAGTTTGGGGGAATGCAAGGTGCATAGTGGGTTCTTAACAGTCCTTACATTTAGTTTTTATTTTTGCTTTTTTTTTTTTTTAAACCAAAGGTCTTCTAGAGAAGAGGCAGGTATCTGCTGCCCCCTAGTGGCAGCTGGGGAGTATGGCTCATCCTCCCTGCCCGTCTCCTAGGAGGGTTTCCCAGGTGGCTCAGAGGGTAAAGAATCCGCCTGCGGTGCAGGTTCGATCCCCAGGTTGGGAAGATCCCCTGGAGGAGGGCATGGCAACCCACTCCAATATTATTGCCTGGAGAACCCCATGGGCAGAGGAGCCTGGAGGGGCTACAGCCCATGCGGAATCAAAGAGCCAGACACGACTTAGGGACTAACCAACAGCAGCAAAATAGCAGAATAAAAACATCTAATTTTATGCGTTGAGGCAGAAGTAGATGGCAAAATAAACTGTATCTAATCTTATGCATTTGGCTACAAAGAAGTAGAATAAACTATATGGAACCTTATGCATTTAGGCAGAAATAAGTAGCAGAATAAAAACATCTAATTTTATACATGTAGTCAGAAATAGAGTAAAAACATCTAATCTCATGCATTTATGCAGAAATTTTAGAATAAAATATATCCGATCTTATGCATTTAGGCAGAAATAAATAGTAGAATAACCTATATCAAAACTTATGCTTTTAGCCAGAAGTAAATAGTGGAATAAACTATGTATAACCTCATGCATTCATGCAGAAATAGATAGCAGAATAAACTATATCTAATGCTATGCATTTAGGCAAGAATAAATAGAATAAACTACATTGAAACTTATGCATTTAGGCAGAAATAAATCATAAAATAAACCACATGTAAACTTATGCATTTAGGTAGAAATAAATAGTAAAATAAATTATATGCAGCCTGGGCTTCCCTGATGGCTCAGCTGGTAAAGAATCCACCTGCAATGCGAGAGACCTGGGTTTGACCTGTGGGTTGGGAAGATCCCCTGGAGAAGGGAAGGGCTACCCACTCCAGTATTCTGGCCTGGAGAATTCCAAGGACTATACAGTCCATGGGGTCGCTAAGAGTCAAACACAACTGAGCAACTTTCACTTTCACTTTTACACATGTAAGCAGAAATAAAGCATAGAAAAAACAATATGCATTTAGGCAGAAGTAACTAGAATAAAGTGCATCCAATCCTATGCATTTAGGTAGAAATGTAGAGTGGACGAAATATACCTAGTCTTATGCACTTTTTTTGCCTAAAGAGGAAGCTTTTTGTATACAGGAATGATAAGCAATCAGAAAAAAAAAAAAAAAGCACAGCTTTTACATCATATCCGACAGCTTCATTCTCATTCCAGAATCAGGCTTCCTAAAGAAATGAAACTTTGGGCTCCGTATAAATAAAGAGGCATCTCAAACCTCAGCTGCCAGCTATGAGTGACCTGTCCACGATTCCCTCCTGGGGAATGCTGAGAAATTGAGCATTTGCGATGGTGCGCTGGGTACCAGGATCTGAGTGGGAGTCTTGTGTGCATTTGGATCACAGGACATCACTCTTGCAAATTCCCTTGGGTCATTTTTTTCTTCACCTTTTTTTTTCTATTGGAGAATAATTGCTGTATAATATTGTGTTGGCCTCTGTCCTTGTATCTTTTTTTTTTTTTAATGGACAGAAAGATGAAGGAGGGGGGGTGATGCCTGCTGCCCTCAATAGCGTATTTTCCATCATGAAGATGTCTGATTCTCTTCCAGCAGCTCAGAGGAGGCGACTGGTCAGTGGGGTGGACTTGGGGGAGTGCCATTGCTGGTGAAGGCAGGTGCGTGCCAGGGTGTGAAAATAAAGGTGCATTCGATCCGAATCTTCCTTCCTTTCAGAAAAGGAAATAACTTTTCTCTACCTTCAGGAAAGGGATTTATGCACACTATTAATGGCGCCCAAAGAACACAAATCAGGAGACTGAATTCAGGGAAATTCACCTTCTCTCCCGGAAGGAAACCTGGAAGCTGACTGGCAAGGAGGGACTGAATTAGCAGCAGTATCCAAACACCAGCTTGGCGGTGAAGAAACTGGCAGAAAGGCAATGATTAGGGGCAGGAAAGAAATGCTCTGGGGTAGGATGCTGGGCGGGGGTGTGGGGGGGAGATGCAAGCGAGAGAGGACACGTGTGTGTGTGTAGAGCCGATTCACGTCGTTGTGCAGCGGAAATGAGTACAACACCGTAAACCGAGTATGCGTGCTCAGGCGCTTCCGTCTTTCCTACTATGAGACGCAGCCGTGCCCTCCTGCAGAAAGCAATTAGACTCCAATTAAAAACGAATCTAAGGAAACAGCAAATAAAGTAGATGAATTGCTAAGGCGGATAAATTTGATAAAATGGACTGCAAGTTGATTAATTGCTAAGGCTGAGCACACAGCGGGGAAAAAAAAAGTGAAACCGTTTCTCTCTCAGTCAGACTCTTTGCAACCCCATGGACTGCAGCCCACCAGGCTCCTCTGTCCATGGGATTCTCCAGGCAAGAACACTGGAGTGGGCTGCCACGCCCTTCTCCAGGGGATCTTCCTGAACCTGGGATCCAACCCCGGTCTCCTGTATTGCAGGCAGATTTCTTTACCGTCTCAGCCACTAAAGAAGACCCAAGGGAAGGACAGAGTAGATTAGCAAAATATCTACTGTGTTTCTAGCCACTGCTAATGAAAACTTAGAAAGTAAAATTTTAAATTAATGTATAAAGAAGTATTAAAAAAATGTATACAGACACCAGAAACTCCAAATATAAATAATTAAATCTAGCAAAATAAATTCAGCACTTCTTTCAGAAAGCATTCACAAAACTTAAATAGATAAGATCATCAATTTTGTTTGGCGGTTAAAAACTCAATATGGTAAACATTTCAATTTCCCTGTATTGCTTACGGATTTAAGGGAATTCTAATAAAAAAAAAAATCTTCGCTGATTTTTTTTTTAAAGTAGCATTGACACATATGCATTACCATATGTAAATTAGAGAGCCAGTGGGAATTTGTTGTAAGAGCTCAAACCAGGGCATCTGTGAAAACCTGGAAGGGTGGGAAGGGGAGGGAGGTTCCAGAAGGAGGGGACACGTGTCTACCTGTGGCTGCTTCATGCCGATGTTGGGCGCAAACCAACACAATATTGGAAAGCAATTATCCTCCAATTAAAGACAAAGCAATTTTTTCAAAAAAAGAAAGAAAGAATTGCTTTGCACATATGGCGACCCGCCCGGGGGTCAGAGGGCTGAGGAAACGAGGACTGTGGGTCCCAGGCGCCCACAGGGTCAGGGGTCACCAAGGAGAACTGGTACCCACAGCCACATGTGGAAGGCGGATGGGGCAACGGTCCCTCCCCCTGAGAGGCGAGGGCTGCAGGTGGGCGGGGGCGGCAGGCACCCCGTCTGGAAGCAGGGAAAGCGTGCCCCGCCTTCCGGGAGAATAAATCAGAAGAGGTTAGGGGGCTCGGGGCACATTTCAGGAACAGGCAGTCAGGATTCCACCTGCTGGACCATCACACGTCCGGCTGGGTCCCCCGACCTTGGAATCTCAACACAGGGGTGACCCCACGGGCAAACTGTGCATGGCGTTGGCGAGTGTCTGCTATAAGACCGAATGCTACCCTTTTCCCTTCAACCCCGGGAGGAGAAGGCATCCCAGATGTGACCACACGCGCTAGTTCAGTTTTGCCCGGAGCCGTCACTTCCTGGGAACGTGTTTCTGCGTTGAGGGGGAAAGGGGTGTGGGACTTGCACCTGTGGCAAAAAAGTTTTTTGAGCCAAAGTCCCTTGAGCTCCTTCGTCTGAGCCTTGAGCCTCTTCATCTGCCTCAAAGTGGAGTCTCCCCCACAACACGACCTGTCCTACACCCCCTTCCTGGATGCAACTCTAATCTTGCTTTCTGGGAGGTGAGGATGGGCCCACACCCCACACAGATGTTCATACACAAATATCGTATCTCCCATCTATTCTACGAAGGGCGCCTTTACCTTCTGTTCTCCAAAGGGCACCTTTATCTTTCCAGTCATTTGTTTTTCTTTCCGCGCCCTGTGTCTCGCCATTTCCAGGAAGCCATTTCTTCTCCCAGAAATGTCCTCTTCCTCTCCTTGTCCCCTGTGAACATGATATAGAAAGCCCCTAATGATTCGGATTGCTCCGTGAATTCCTATGCATACATATATGCATCGCTAGACGTTTTAGTCCCTCGTTAACTCAAGCTTTTATCAGTTTAATTTGCACACCCCTCTGAAGACACCTAACAGCATAGAGGAAAATCTGTTACTCCTTGACAATATTGATAGAGGGAAAGATGATACAGAGTGACTGGATCCAATGTACCCCCCACTTCCTCTGCTCCCCCAGAGTAACCTTTCCTCTTTTTTCTTCCTTTTCCCCTCTTCAAATTTCTGCCTCCCCAGATACCAATGCAGGAGACCCAGGTTCAATCCCAGAGTTGGGAAGATCCCCTGGGGGAGAAAATGGCAGCCCACTCCAGTATTCTTGCCTGGAGAATCCCTTGGACAGAAGAGCCTGGTGGGCTACAGTTCAAGGGGTTGCAAAGAGTCAGGCACAACTGAAGGGCTAACAGTTTCACTTTTCAGATATTAACGAAATGCAAGCTTTGCACTTCCTTGAAACCATTTCTCTTGTGGCATTGAGGCTGGACCAGAGAGACAGCTTTCCCCCTGCAAGTATGTAGGAACTGGTCCCTGGGATGTTGTGATGGGCAGGACTGCAGGAAAGGATTCTCAAGGGGCCCTGACAGGAAACTTGGGAAGCCAGAGCCAGACCCTTGACCAAGGTTCTCTCAGACCCTTCAGTCTTGGTGCCAAACTTCCCAGGCGACTTGGGTTATTGTATGGGCTTCTCTGCTGCCCACTGTCTGGAGGGAGAAAAATTTCCATGCCGGGGCGGGGGGTGAGGGGGCTGAGCTACTGTCTCTGTACATAAGTGGATGACCACAAGGAGGCATATACATCAAGCCTGTATGAGTTGAGTTACTGTGAGTTGGGCCTTAAGAAAAAAAAAAAAAGGCTGGCTTTGGGAATTCTGGTGAAATTAGATTTCTGAGTCTGTAAATTTGAAGGGGCAGTATCAATGCTGGGGGAAGTCAAGCTAAGGAAACGCATTTTATATATCCTGGGCTACCTGGTAGCCCATCCAGGTAGCCCAGGATACTTTCGTAGCCCAGTTACTTTATAACTAAAGTCAGCAGACTTTAGTTATAAGCGCTTTTCTCTGTGTCATGTCTGACTCTTTGCAACCCCATAGACTGCAGTCCCCCAAGCTCCTCTGTCCATGGAATTATCCAGGCAAGAATACCGGAGTGGGTTGCCATTCCCTTCTCCAGGGGGGTTTTCCCATCCAGGGACTGAACCTTGTTCTCCTGCATTGCAGGCAGATTCTTTACCATCTGAACCACCAGAGAAGCCCATTTAGTTATAAAGAGCTGAGAAAGAAAAGCTGTAAAAGATCGCTGACAGGCAAAAAAAAAAAAATTCCAAAATGTTACTGAAAATGGAATCAAGAGATGATACACCATATTTCCACATACGACACTGTATTTCAAAGAGACTGAGGGTCTGTAAATTCGCCTGGTGATCCCACCCAATTCCAATCAGAATTTCTGTGGGGTTTTTTTTTCCCCCATTGTTATTGACAAGCTATTTATAAAGGGTGTGTGGAAATTCAAAGGGGCTTAGAATCGCCCAACAGAAGGGGTGGAGGAGGGAGGGAGGCGGACAGAGAAAAGAAGCAAGAAACACATTCTGGCAGACAGGCAGACATCACGTTTATTTGTTAGTGCTGTTGACTTGCTCAGTCGTGTTCAGCTCTTTGTGACCCCACGCAGCCCTCCAGCCTTCCCTGTCCTTCACCAGCTCCCGGAGTTTACTCAAACTCACATCCTTCGAGTCGGTGATGCCATCCAACCATCTCATCCTCTGTCGTCCCCTTCTCCTCCCGTCTCCAATCTTTCCCAGCATCAGGGTCTTTTCCAATGAGTTGGCTGTTCACATCAGGTGGCCAAAGGATTGGAGTTTCAGCTTCAACATCAGTCCTTCCAATGAACATTTAGGACTGATCTCCTTTAGGATGGACTGGTTGGATCTCCTTGCAGTCCAAGGGACTCTCAAGAGTCTCCTCCAACACCACAGTTCAAAAGCATCAATTCTTCAGTGCTCAGCCTTCTTTATGGTACAACTCTCACATCCATACGTGACTGCTGGGAAAACCGTAGCTTTGTTTTTTTATACAGACCTTTGTCAGCAAAGTAATGTCTCTGCTTTTTCATATTAAACATTGAAGCACTCAGAGAAACTCAGACAGGAGGAGTGAGGTACCACTTGGGGAAGGGGGGCTTGTTTATACGAAAACACAAAAGAACAAGATAATTGGGAAAAGACTGACCCAGCCAGGCGTCTCTGGACAGTAGGGTGAAACCTCATTTCCCACTAGAGATTTTTTCCCCCAAGTCCCTTCCAAACACTTCCACTGCCTTTCTAACGCATTTCTTGCTTACACTGAGAACTGCACCCTCTTAGAACCCTCTGATACCCTGGAGGAGGGCACGGCAACCCACTCCGATATTCTTGCCTGGAGAATCCCATGGACAGAGGGGCCTGGCGGGCTACAGTCCTCGGGGTCACAAAGAGTCAGACACAGCTGAGTGATTAACTCTAGACTAGAAATCTCTAGAAGAGTGTGTGTGTGTTTCTTCCTTTTTCTTAGGAGCACTGTTTTGTTTTTTCTTTTTTAAATGCTGCCCTGCCACCGTGTTATTGGCAGACTGATGTTGACCGGGGGAGGGCATGGCTTTAGCACACGCACCCCCGTGAGCTCGTTGTCACAGAGAAGTGCTGCTTCAGACCAGAGTCCTGGCTTCCGTCGGCTTCCACCCGGCTCCACGCTGATCCCCGGAGGCAGGAAGCCGCCACCCCTGGCCCCTCCCCAGGCGCCAACCGTCAATCTTTTTGCAGAGAAGAAAACAGAGTTGCACAGAAAGCCTGGTTTCTCCCCCAAGGAAACCCCAAATCCGGGGCTATGCTGGTTTAGCGGCTCAGTCATGTCCGACTCTCTGCGACCCCGTGGACTGTAGCCCGCCAGGCTCTTCTGTCCATGGAACGCTCCAGACAAGGATACTGGAGTGGGCTGCCATTTCCTCCTCCAGACCCAGCACTCACCCAGGAAGCCACCAGGAAAGCTTGGGGAATAAGGCTACACAAATGCCTCCTCAAGGTGGAGTTACTTCCCGAACTCAGAACATCAGGAAATCTCCTCCCTTTAAAAAAAGATTTAAAAATAAAAAAGAACCTCCCCCCACCCAATCCCTTCTCCAGCAGAGCTGATATCATGGAAGGAGTCAGAAAAATTATCACACCCCTACAGACTCACATCATCACCAACTTTCTTATCTCAGTTTGTGCTCGGAAAACCCCCTCGTTTCCCCAGAAAGTCACTTGTTTTCCTCGTGGTGCCTTTTGATCCAGCCAGCCTTCCACCCTCTCGCCTCGTAAGATGTTACAGAAGCCCCTGAAATCCTAGCCAACCTGACGGGTGACTCACAACACATCACCCCCGGCAATGCGGCTTCAGCCTGTGGGGGGTTTGCACCTAAAAGTAACAGAGAACCAGTACACTCCGAGTAAGCTCTCGGTGTTCCGTTAAAGCACATTTCCACGTGTGATGGAAATGCTCCTTTGTAAAGTTCAATCTCTGCTTTTTAATATGCCGTCTAGGTTTGTCATGGCTTTTCTCCCAAGGAGCAAGTGTCTTTTAAAAGCACACACATCACTTTGCCGACAAAGGTGCATCCAGTCAAAGCTACAGTTTTTCCAGTAGTTATGTAAGGATGTGACGTTGGACCATAAAGAAGGCTGAGTGTTGAAGAATTGATGCTCTTAAGCTGTGGTGTTGGAGAAGACTCTTGAGAGTCCCTTGGACTGCAAGGAGATCCAACCCATCCATCCTAAAGGAGATCAGTCCTGAATTTTCACTGGAAGGACTGGTGCTGAAGCTCCAATTGTTTGGCCGCCTGATGCAAAAAGCTGACTCCTTGGAAAAGACTCTGATGCTGGGAAAGATTGAAGGCAGGAGGAGAAGGGGGCGACAGAGGATGAGATGGCGGGATGGCATCACCGACACAACGGACGCGAGTTTCAGCCAGCTCCGGGAGTTGGTGAAGGACAGGGAAGCCTGGCGTGCGGCAGTCCGTGGGGTCACAATGTGTCGGACACGGCTGAGCGACTGAACAACAAATGACGAATCTGTCTCCCATACTGGGAAGAAAGGCGGTTACTTAAGAACTTCTATCAATAGACAAAGAGGCCACTTAGGATAAACCTAGAGTCTGTCGCACACGGTGAAGTCAGTCAGAAAGAGAAAAAGAAATACGGTGTATTAATGCATACATGTGGAACCCTGAGCAACGGTGCAGATGAGCATGTGTACAGAGGTGGTGGACATGCAGACGTAGAGACCGGACAGGCAGACAGAGCAGAGAAGCAGAGGCTGGAACGAGCGGAGAGAGGAGCGCTGACACATACACATGTATTTTTAAAATGATAATTTTTAAGTTAAAAAAGATGGAGAATACAGCCACTTAAATCTGCATAACAAATGCTAATACCCTATTTCACCAGACTTTCCTAGTCAGCTCCCCATAATTTGCCTTGTCCCCAAATCTCTTTTCCTTTGATTCGCTTAGAAAGGTATATAAGGACCTGTTTGAGTTATTGGCCTCTGGAGACTGCCAAGTGTGACTGAGATGCTGTGTTAATAAACTTGAGTTTGTCTTTCTCTTGTTAATCTGTCTGTGGCCAACCTCAGTCATAGGGTTCCACACAGAGAACTTAAGATGAAGAGAGGAAAAATCTGTCTTTTCTTACACATGCTCATCACTGAATTCTGCTGGAATTAAGCACATAGCATGCATAAATCAGCTCTGGCATGGTTCCCGCCCCCCTTCTTATTAATCTTTTGTTGGCTTAATTCACAGGCCCCAGTCACAGACCTAAGAGGGTTAGAGGAAAAGTGTTTTTCCCCTACAGTTCAAATCTCACTATGGAACTGTCCTCGCAGACCAATTCCTCTTGTGCACCACTTGCAAGCAGAAAATTCTGTAGCCATCTAGGTCTTGGGCCAAATTCTTGTATCTTCTCCCAAATGCTTCATCTCCACCATGCACCCAGTTGGCTTGGGGTGTGATGGACATGGCAAGAATGTCCCCAACTCAGCAGGAGTGTCAATAATGGGAACGTTATGGGAAAAAACGTACATTATCAGAGTCTATAAATATTCAGAGAAGGAAGCCTGGATTCCAGAAGGTCATGACATGGCCATACCTTTGTGACTTGATCCTTCACCAGGAACCAGTGGCTGGCATGGCTGGGTGGGCCTTGTCTGATCAGTTGAAAGTCTGAATAGAACAAAAGCCTGACACCTTGCCGATTGCTTGATTTCAGTCATGGAAACAGATCCTAAGTAGAAAACCCAGCTCAGAAATGTGTATGACATACACATTATATGTTGTCAACATGGCCAAAGGTGTTTGTCATAATGTGCTCGGCATCATAGCTAAATGAAGCAATCCCTAACTCAGAATTTATACACAAATCTACCTAGATGGAATACACACAGACTTACAATTAGGGAGCTATTTTAACTTCTAGGAGGGAATAGGAAGCTTTATTCATGGCATCAGGATACGAAATGATGTGTTTAAGCAAGACAGCAGACACCAAAAGTATTCTGCGCATCCAAGAGCATGAGTCCATAAAAATATTCTGTTCCATGTGAACAAGCGAAGAGTCCTCAACACAGGTCATCAGTCATCACCCTTCAGATTTTATGTTTGAGGGAATCCAGAGGAGTCTGTCACTGGCCAGAATTCCTAGATGTGGATAAGCCCAAGATATGTAATGACTCTCATCGTGTGAGAAACACCGTCTTCCTAGGAGACATTTACAACTCCGTTTCCTCCAAGGGGATTCAGATGCAGGCGGCAAATGATGCAGACCTTAAACACGTCCTTGCTTCTGCTGAAATGAACTTCCGGAACCCCATATTTCCAGCAGAATAGGTGGGGACCACCCAGATGTGAGATGTGGGAGGTGGGAGAGTGGAGGAAAATTGAAATATTCACTCTTTACCAAGTTCTGTGTCTCACAGCCCAGGGAAGGTAAATAGAGAAACTGAGAAAGTAGGGTCAGCAGGTAACACACGTGGAAATCACTCACACCCTTGTTATAAAATTCAACTGCTTGCAAAATTCCCTCCACAAAAATCTGGGGGTATTAGAGTGTGAATATGTGAGTGTGTCTGTCCTAGCGTGATTTTGCATCCATGAACCTGGTTTAAAAAAATGTGATTTTTGACTTAAGACTGGGAGCCTCTGAATTTATACAGCTCAGCAGCTCTTAAATTCATGAGGTTTTTTGGCAGGCACACAGAGGCACGATGTGGAGGCTTCAAATATGCCTCTTAGGGGATTTTTTTTTTAATTGAAGAAAATGTGAAAATAAAGTCAGCAGTGATGTTAACAAAACATGGACATTTTTACTACTTTTTTTTTTTTTTCCAAGAAAAAAAAACACAGGCCCCTCACAAGGCCTGGAAAAGGTCTGGAATTTTTTTCTATTAAAATCCTGTTTGCCCTGTGTGACAGAAACAACCCCAGAGGGCATTCAGCACTTCTCACCTGGTGGGTGATAAGGTACAAAAGATTCTTCTGACAAACACAGGCAGAACATATTATTAAATGGAGGAACCATTTATTTTGTGGAATTTTTGAGCATACATTTTTCCTAGAACACATTGTTAAGTCAGATTTCCATCAGAAAGCTCCTTCTTTCTATCAGGATTCCCTCAGAAATTTTATCATTTCTCTCAGAAATCACATTATTTCACCAAGGTTTCCAAGAGATTTATCCATTTATCTGTTAGGATTCTCTCAGAAATCTACTTTCTGTCAGGTATACAAAAGTCTCCTACTTACTCTCAGGTTTCTCCCTCAGAAATCTTTCTACCTCTCAGGTTTTCAGAGAAAATGTCTTTCTCTCAGATTTTCGATTCAAACCTATCTCTTTTAGCAGAGTTTCACACACACAAAAAAATTCTTCCTCAAGACTCTACCTCAAACCTCTTTCTTTTCATCAGATTATGCTTCAAACCAACATATCATCAGATTTTATTTCAAAAGTGCCTTACTTATGTTAGCTATTACCTCAAAATGACTTAGTTTCAGTCAAATTTGCCTCAGAACACCTAGTTCAGGTCAGATTTTAGCTCAGAACCTCCTAGATTCGATCAGATTTGAACTAAGATCCCCCTAGTTTCTATCAGATTTTACCTCAGAACCTCCCAGTTTCTGTCAGATTTTGCCTCAGAAGACCTTACTTTCTCAGAAACACCCTACTTTCTCAGAAGACCCTAGTTTCTGTGAGATATTAAATGAAAAACACCAAGTTTCTATAAGATTTGATCTCAGAATTCCCTAGTTTCTGTCAGATTTTACCTCAGAATCCCCTAGTTTCTGTCAGGTTTTGCCTCAGAAGACCCTACTTTCTCTCAAATTTTGCTGCAGAAGATGCCTTCTTTTTGTTATGTTTGCAAAAGAAGCCCCCAAGTTCTGTCACATTTTGGCTCAGAACACCCTAAATTCTGTCAGACATGCCACACAAGGTGCTCCTTTTGGACAGATTTTGCCTCAGAGGTACTTCTTTCTGCCAGATTTTATCCCAGAAGGTCTTTCTGTCTGATTTTGCCTCAGAAGGTCCATTCTGTCAGATTTTACCTCAGAAGGTCCTTTCTCTCAGATTTTACCTCAGAAGGTCTGTTCTTTTTCTTAGATTTTACCTCAGAAGGTCCTTCTCTCTGTCAGATTTTACTATAGAAGGTCCTCTGTCTAATTTTACCTCAGAAGGTCCTTCTGTCAGATTTTATCTAATAGATTCTTTCTGTCAGATTTTACCTCAGAAGGTCCAACTTTTTGTCAGTTCTTACCTCAGAACCTCCTAGTTTCTGTCAGATTTTAAGAACTCCCTCGTTTCTGTCAGCTTTCCTCAGAAGCCCCTAATTCAGGTCAGATTACACCTCAGAACTCCCTTCAGTCAATTCAGTCTCTAAGTCATGTCTGACTCTTTGCGACCCCATAGACTGCCGCACACCAGGGCTCATTGTCCATCACCAACTCCTGGAGTTTACTCAAATTCATGTCCATTGATTTGGTGATGCCATCCAACCATCTCATCCCTTGTCATCCCCTTCTCCTCCTGCCCTCAATCTTTCCCAGCATCAGGGTCTTTTCCAATGAGTCAGCTCTTCACATCAGGTGGCCAAAGGATTGCAGTTTCAGCTTCAGCATCAGTCCTTCCGATGAATATTCAGGACTGATTTTTCCTTTAGGATAGACCGGTTGGATCTCCTTGCAGTCCAAGGGACTCTCAAGAGTCTTCTCCCCAACCAGGGGTCAAGCCCAGGCCCGCTGCATTGGTAGTATGGCATCCTAGCCACTGGACCACCAGGGAAGTCCCTCAGCTACTCATGACTAGCAGAAACCCTTTTGTAAAAGAATTGCTTGATTGCGTGAACTTCCCCTTCACCAAATCACGGACCCTCCCCCTGACCTCTTTGGAGCAGTCTCTCAGAGCTCTCTGACGTGCTATCTTCCGGGCTGCAGCCTCGTTCTGCCCCAAAGACATCTTGACTTCCGTCTCTCTCATGTTGTGCGTTTGTTTTTAAGGCAACAGTGGACGCCGTTCCTTCATTTTTCTGGACTGCGCAGACCGCAGCCGAGGGACTCTCGTACACCCAGGGCCTGATGCGGGGTGGGGGTTGGCGGCACCCCCAGCCATGCCGGGTGGCCGCAGAGAGAACCGCCACGTGTCCACAGCCGAGAGTGTCCCCACGGAAGGGCGATCGCAGCCAGAACCAGCTGCAGCCTTGGACACGTGCACGGATGACAGTGTAGACAGACACAGAGGAGCCAGCCTCCTCTCTGCTGGACAAGGGAGCCCCGAAATCCCAGGCAGGGGGCTTTCCTCAACTGACCTGTGCAAAAATAAAACAAGGAAGGAAGCCCCTTGGGATCTTTCCACAAGCCCCGAATCCCCACCCCACTCAGAAATGAAGACTATGTGCTAATTTTTCTTTCTTGCAGCAGAGTTGATTTGCAAGGCTATGCTAGTTTTCAGCACGTAGCATAGCAATTCAGTAACCTTTTTCAGATCCTTCTCCGTTAGAGTTTGTGGTAATATGTTGAGTAGAATCCTCTGTGCTAGGCAGCAGTTCCTTGTGCTGAAGCTGAAGCTCCAATACCCTGGCCGCCTGATGCGAAAAACTGACTCACTGGAAAAGACCCTGATGCTGGGAAAGATGGAAGGCGGGAGGAGAAGGGGGCGACAGAGGATGCGGTGGTAGGATGGCATCGCCGATTCCAAGGACATGAATTTGAGCAAGGTTTGGGAGCTGGTGATGGACATGGAGGCCTGGGGTGATGCAGTCCATGGGGTCGCAAAGAGTCAGACATGGCTGAGCGACTGAACTGCACTCAACTGTGGAATATCTGTTTTATACATAGCAGTGTGTATCTGTTAATGCCAAACTCCTAATATATCCCTCCACCACTTTTCCCCTTCGGTAACCCTAAATTTGTTTCCTGTGTCTGCGTGATGTGAAGTGAAAGTGATGGTCACGCAGTCGTGTGCAACTCTCTGCAACCCCATGGACTGTATAGCCCGCCAGCCTTCTCTGGCCATGGAATTCTCCAGGCAAGAATACTGGAGTGGGTAGCCTATCCCTTCTCCAGGGAATCTTCCCGACCCAAGGATCGAACCCAGGTCTCCTACATTGCAGGCAGATTCTTTACCGTCTGAGCCACCAGGGAAGCCCCGAGGGTCTGAGGCTCCTCCAGAGAAACCGCTCACGACGCTTCCGACACAAGCAGGGTGTACGCGTGTGTGGTTTCCACGTGGGGAGAGTCTCCATTCTCCCTGAACAGCAGGAAAGCGCGTCCCCGTCCGCGCTGACCTTGCGTTCCCGAGGTGGCCGCAGACGCCGCAGGGTCTGGCCCGGGACGGGCCCGGCTTCCGCCGGAAGGCAGAGACCCGGAGGGCGAAGGGCGGGGTGAGGGCGCCCCCTGCTGGTCAGCCTGCAGCACCGCAGGAGCTCTCCAAACCCCCGAGGCTCAGGGCTTCGCGGCGGGTGAAGTCTCCGGGCAGGGCTCAGGAGCTCAGCCTCCAGGCCCTCCTCTCCCCTCCCTGGAGGGCAGGAGGATGGGCCTGAACCTTTCAACCCGCTAAACACTGGGTTGGTTTCCCTGGCAACCAGCCTCCATCCCAAAAGCTTCCAGGGGCCCCTGGAGGGTTGAAAGGGGCTTACTATGAATAACAAAAGATGTCCTCCCCACAATCCTCAGGGCCTCCTGGGGGTTCTTAGGACTTCTGTGGCTGGAACCTGGACAGAGACTCTATGTTAATAATGGTTAAGTCAATACGAAAAGATCTGTCTAGTCAAAGCTGCGATTTTCCCAGGAGTCACGTATGGATGTGAGAGTTGGACCATAAGGAAGGCGGAGCGCTAAAGAGTTGATACTTTGAACTGTGGTGTTGGATAAGACTCTTGAGAGTCCCTTGGACTGCAAGGAGATCCAACCAGTCCATCCTAAAGGAAATCAGTCCTGGGTGTTCATTGGAAGGACTGATGCTGAAGCTGAAACTCCAATCCTTTGGCCACCTCATGCAAAGAGCTGGCTCATTTGAAAAGACCCTGATGGAGGGAAAGATTGAAGGTGGGAGGAAAAGGGGACGACAGAGGTTGAGATGGTCGGATGGCATCATTGACTCAGTGGACATGAGTTTGAGTAAACTCTGGGAGTTGGTGATGGACAGGGAGGCCTGGCGTGCTGCGGTCCATGGGGTCGCAAAGAGTCAGACATGATTTAGTGGCTGAACAACAACAACAAAAGCAGGAGACTTCTGCTTGTAGTAAAAGTCAGCAAAAATAGGTCTTGTCTGGCATGACTTTCAGTACCTGCAAACTCTCAGCTGCAGGAGAATGCTTCCTTTCCTAAATAAAATTTTCTTAACTGGTGTGTAGTTACTTTACAATGTGGTGTTACTTTCTGCTGTACATCAAAATGAATCAGTTATATATATACACACGTGAAAGTGAAGCAAAAGTGTCAGTCATCCAGTCTTGTCTGAGTCTCAGTGACCCCATGGACTGGAGCCAGCCAGGCTCCTCTGCCCATGAAATTCTCCAGGCAACAATACTGCAGTGGGAGAGGGGGGCGGGAGGGGGGATCGGGATGGGGAACACATGTAAATCCATGGCTGATTCATGTCAGTGTATGGCAAAAACCACTACAATATTGTAAAGCAATTAGCCTCCAGCTAATAAAAATAAATGGAAAAAAAAAAGAATCCTGGAGTGGGCTGCCATTCCCTCCTCCAGGGGATCTTCCCGAGCCAGGGACCGAACCCGGGTCCCCCAAATTGCAGGTGGCTTCATGACCCTCCAAGCCACCAGGGAAGCCCAGATGTATACATACATCCCTTCTATTTTGGATTTCCTTCCCACTTAGGTCGCTAGACAGCATTTTCTAAAAGACACTTACACCCCAGTATTCATAACAGCCCTGCTTATTTACAATAGCCAAGACACGCAAGCATCCAAGCATCCTAAGTGACCATCAACAAAGAAATGGACAAATGAGAAGTGGTACATATGCACATCCTAAAGGAAATCAGTCCTGAATGTTCATTGGAAGGACTGATGCTGAAGCTGAGACTCCAGTCCTTTGGCCACCTGATGCAAAGAGATGACTCACTGGAAAAGACCCTGATGCTGCGAAAGATTGAAGGTAGAAGGAGAAGGGGACGACAGAGGATGAGATGGTTTGATGGCATCACCGACTCAATGGAGATGAATTTGAGTAAGCTCTGGGGTTGGTGAAGGACAGGGAGGCCTGGCGTGCTGCCGTCCATGGACTTGCATAGAGTCGGACACGACTGAGCAACTGAACTGAACTGAACATGTATACAACGAAATATTACACAGCTGTAATGAGGAATGAAACTGAGTCATGTGCAGGTTTTTATTTGCATTAGTAACAAATTCTAGAGGACCCAGAATATCGTGCATCAGATATATAATAGCCAGTATGGGTAACAATATGGATAATTGTATAACATGTATCGTGTTAAGTAGGTCCCATGCAATGGATTCCTCTTTCATAACGTCCACCAACCAAGTTTATTATTAACGCTACAACCTTCTTGGCTTCCCCAGCAGCTCACCAGTAAAGAACCCACCTACCATTGCAAGAGATGAGAGTTCGATCCCTGGGTCAGGAAGATTCCCTGAAGAAAGAAATGGCAACCCACTCCAGCATTCTTGCCTGAAGAATCCCGTGGACAGAGGAAGCTGGTGGGCTACAGTCCACAGGGTTGTAAAGTCAGAGGCAACTGAACACGCACACACACTCCCTACAAACTTCTTGGGAAGTAGAGAAATACTCTCTTTTATAAATAAGCCTGAAATCTGTTCATCTGAAAATAGATTTCTCTCCGATAAATCGTACAGATAAATGTTCCCCAGGGAGAGTCTCCCACCCACAGGAATGGAAGTGGAAGATGTGGAAATCCCAGTGGAAGAGGAGTCTAACTCCACCTCCCTAGTTTAAAGGGCTTTGCAAACCCCTGCTTCCATCCGGTCTGTGTTCCACACCCCTCTGCCTGGGAACCTGGCTTCTTGGTTCATTCCTCCAGCTGCCCTGGGCGGGACTTCAGGCTTTCACAACAGACTGGCTCAGAGAGGTCGCTACCCTGCCTGAGGCCACACAGCACAGCCCCATCTGACTCCAAGCCCCTGAGTCCCTCTCTCCGAAGCTCCAGCCCTGCGCAGGGCTGCGGTCCCTTGCTGTTCGGAGAGTATATGTGTGCCCTTTGTGCAAAAACGTTCCATCTGCCTTTTCCCACCGCCCGGACCTCCGGGCACACGGGTGCTTGGCTGGGGTGTGCGGGGGCGTGCCGTAAAGCCAGTGAGAGTCATTTCCGAGGTTGATCACAGTGATAACCGTGCCCCCGGGGGCGCAGGGGAAAGACGGCGGGGCATGGAGGACAAGGTGTAGCCGGAGAGAGAGGGCAGATAGCATCTCTGACTCACGGCCGTCCTGTACAACAGCCGATATCTCGGGGTGTGTTGGGGGCTTAGCGTCACGGACATCCACCGTCTCAAAGAAGCAAAGACGTGAGGAGAATCGCTCCGGGGCTGGGTCAGAGTGCGGGGGAGTTGGGGGTAGAGTCCCTTGACCTGACTTACCTCTTTGGAATTGATGGTCACGGAGCTCCGACGTGGGGCGCAGCGGAGGTTTAGCAGAGTTGTGTTCTCATGGCGGGCGTGTACACGCTGAATGAGGAAGGGAAACCATTAACCCGCCCCCTCAACCCGGGGAGAGACCAGACTTTGTCCCGGCAGAGCCTTTGGCCTGCAGCTTGGTGACAAACGGGCAGGGCTGTCTGCTGGACCCCTTCCTGAGACCCCCAGGCCTCAGAGCTCAAACCCCCCACCCACCCAGCCAGGGAGCAGGAATTCTAAACCTCAGGGAGGTCCCCAACTCCCCACGGCCGACCCTCTGCATGAAGATGGACACTGAAGTCCCCTGGAAAGGGGCCCAGGCCCCCCTCACTCCACGGTCCACCAAGGACAGGACCCCTGGTCCCCTCTCCAGGGTTTCAGCCACACGCTTGGCTGCTTGGTCATATCCGACTCTTTGTGACCCCGCGGACCGCAGGAGGCCAGGCTCCTCTGTCCACGGGGTTCTCCAGGCAAGAACGCTGGAGTGGGTTGCCACGCCCTCCTCCAGAGGCTCTTCCCCACCCAGGGGTCGAACCTGCCATTGCAGGCGGGTTCTTTACCCACTGAGCCATCAGCGCCTAAACCTTAGTCCTGGAACTTAAAGTGCAGCTTTATCTTACACCTTAAATGCTAAGGTTTCTGACACAGCGGACCTCAGCCCCGAGCGTAAATCAGGTCTGGTATCACAGGGTCCCTTATGGTTCCCTGGGCGGGAAGGATGGGGGAAGGGATAGTTAGGGAGTCTGGGACGCGCGTTCAGCCCCTGGGTGGGGAACATCCCCTGCAGGAGGGCATGGCAACCCGCTCCAGCGTTCTTGTCTGGAGAATCCCATGGACAGAGGAGCCTGGCGGGCTACAGTTCTAGGGGTCGCAAAGCCAGACACGACTGAAGCAACTTGGCACAGCGCAGCACATGGCTGGTCCATGTTGATGTAGGCCAGAGACCAACACGATATTGTCGTTATCCTTCAATGAAACATAAGTCAATTAGAAAAAAAAAGTGGGGGAGTGTTGAAAGCCATCGCACAGAGGGATGGAGAGTAATGTCCTGCCTCCCTCATTTCATCGATGCCTGTCTAGGGGCCAAGGAGGCAACACAGGGTCAAACCCAGGGCTCCCGTGAGAGTTCTGAGCAGGACGGCTAAATGCATCCACATCCTCCTTTCTCTGAACTATTCAGGGGGCCGTGGGATGTAGTGGTTTCAGAACAAAACAGTTTTTCTCAAACAGGATGTTCTAAACTTTCTCTCGGCTCACAAAAGTCCCTGGCCCGACGCTACCACCCACTTTGGGATCTGCCTCGCGGAGGTGGTGACTTTTGGTGTCCCCGCACCCCGATTGGAGACCCGGCACACCACCTCTGACCCAGGAATGACCCTTCCATACGAGGAGCCCCCAGCCTCCGGGGCAGGTGGGGTGGGGGTACTGACTTCAGCTGGAAACCTGGCCCCAAGTTGCCAAACCCACATCCCACAGATACAAGACACGTGGTGGTGTTTTCTGGAAAAGGCCCAGGGAACGGGGGGCTGAGCTGAAAAAGAAATGGGGTGAGAGTCTTTCTCCGTTTGCAATACCCTGTCAAGTGGGCTTCCCGTGATGGGTGTTGCATTCTGGTGTCAACTGAAAATCAGTGAGCACCGGAAGGAAGAGAGTTATTTTATTGGGTGGGATTGTGTGTGGGAGTGGGCGCTCCGGGGGACAGCATCTCCTGAGCTCTGAGAATACAGCTCCAAGTAGGCGGGAGGGGGAGTCAGGCTGTGTGCAAGTTTGCAACAGAGGGAGCAGGCAGGTCTGAACATCAAAGATCAGGTATCAAGTGAAGGAATTTAGCATTCTGTGTAAGGGAGGATGCAAGCTTCTGGGCTCACTGAATTATTTCCTTTCAAACGCACCTCTGCTGTCTGGAGCCAAGCCTGTTTCCCTGTTCACCTTAAATCATGAAAGAGGTCACAGACGGCTGATTCTTGCATTTTCCCCAGCTCCTCGGCCCCGTAGCGACCCCCATGGGGTGGGGGTTGGGGGGTGGCACCTTCTGGATCACAGTTTTGGGAGCTCACATTCATATTTGTCCCTTGGACTGCAAGGAGATCTAACCAGTCCATCCTAAAGGAAATCACTCCTGAATATTCACTGGAAGGGACTGATGCTGAAGCTGAAACTCCAATCCTTTGGCCACCTGACGGAAAGAGCTGACTTACTGGAAAAGACCCCGATGCTGGGAAAGACTGAAGGTGGGAGGAGAAGGGGACGACAGAGGATGAGACGGTTGGATGGCCTCACCGACTCGATGGACATGGGTTTGGGTGGACTCTGGGAGCTGGTGATGGACAGGGAGGCCTGGCGTGCTGCGGTCCGTGAGGCTTCAGAGTCAGACGCCAATTGGTGACTGACCAACATTCGCATGCGGAGGGGAGAAATCGCCAATGGCTGTGACACGTCTCGTTTATTTGACACGGCGGGAGGTATTTACACTTGACACTGGCTTGCTGTTTGTTCACTGATAAAGGTGACCTCTTTCCATTTCTACCTTTGTGGAGGAGTTTTCTAGGGTAGGGAGACATTCTGCTAAATTAGACATCCTCGAGACCACACACACACACACACACACACTCACACAGACTCCAGGTATATCTGATCAAGCTTGTTGACTGCATCCTGCAGACACAGACAAGATAAAGTCAGTACCAGCCTGAAAAAAACAACAACAATAAAAAAAAATGAGAAATCAATACTCTAGACATCTAGAAAGCTCCTGAACCTGAAGTCTAAGGGGATCAAACTGCTCCTGTCTCCACAAACAGCAGCAGCCCCCTTACATTCTACCAGAGCTCTCATGCACACACTTTTTAAAATTTTTCAGTATCAAAACAGAAACAGCAATGTACATTCAACCTGGGACGCCTTGTTCCTGTAGAGCACCTTTACATTCAAGTATCTCTCAGGACCAAGGGCCTGAGTCACTAGTTAAACAGAACACTGGTTTGTAAAATGCCTCAGTGATTGTAGATTTTTTTTTCTCTCTCCAGGGCGGGAGGCGGGTGGCTGTTCAGTGTCAGTAAAGCGGGTGTCCTGCACCTCACCTGCTGGGAATGTGTGGTGAGTGACAAATGATGCAGGACCCACTTGCGAGTGGAAATGTGGAAAGGACAGGAGCGGGCGGGTGTGCACATGCAAAGCAGGGTGGTCCTGGTCATCTTCCCTTATGATTTATGAGAGCCAGGTGACAGCAAGAACCAGCCCGGCCAAGCGTCTGCCACCTACAGGCAGTCCACCTTCAAGCCCTTGGGTGTTGGCATGAGTGGGATGCATTGGTTGAGGGTGTACGGGTGCTGGGTGACCTCAGACACGGGTTGGGGCGTTGGGGCACTGTGTGACCTTAGACGTCAGCATCCTTGGTTCCGGGGAATCCCCTTCATGGTTGTTTTTTTTTTTTGGCCCCCAAGATGTTCTCCCAGGTCATCAAGCATCAACATAGAGTGGGACGTTGGCTTGTGAGTTTGCACCCCCTCATAACATCATGTAAGAGTTGTCGCTCATCACAAACGTGAAATCCCCAAGAGAGATCACCCCACGGCCCTGGGGCTGTTGGCGAGGGAGCTGGCCGGAGTCCCCGGCGGCCTCTTCCTCCCCCGTCCGCGGGTACAGCGGGCTCGCCATCACCACGGTCTTGGGCGTCTCGGCCTCAGCCGGCTGGACCATCACCGCGTCTTCGGGGGCGCACTCCAGGTCCCCGTCTTCCATTTTGTTCAAGGGGGCCACGTTCTGCGTGTCCTTGATCCACTCCTGCAAGGAGGAAACGTTGCGGCTCACTTTACAAAGCATGAAATGATGCCGTTTGCACCAACATGGGTGGACGTAAAGGGCGACATACTGAATGAAGTAAGTCAGAGAAGGAGAACTATCACATGATCTCCCTTTCCTGTGGGATCTAAAGAGAAACGATACACAGAAACTTACTGGCAACACAGAAAGAGACTCAGAGGCGTGGAAAACGAACGTACGGTTGCTGGGGGGGAGGGAATTTGGGAAGGTCAGGGACACGCTGCTGTATTTACCATGGAGAACCAGCAAGGACCTGCTGGGCAGCTCAGGGAAGTCTGCTCAATACTCTGTAATAACCTGATGGTCACCAGGGGGAAGGATGGGGGAAGGGACAGTCAGGGAGTCTGGGATGGACGTGGACACACGGCTGTGTTTCACATGGAGAACCAGCAAGGACCTGCTGGACAGCTCAGGGAACTCTGCTCAATGTCACGTGGCAGCCAGGATGGGAGGCGAGTTTGGGGGAGAAGGGATACGTGTCCACGTATGCCTGAGTCCACTTGTTGTTCACACTGTTAATCATCTATACCCCAATACAAAACGTGTTTGGTGTTAAAAAAACATTAAAATTAAAAACAGTCACTGTGGCTCAGACTCTGTGTCGTAAAGCCCTGCCTTCGGAGCCGGTGCGTCTTCACACACGTCCCCCGGCGGGGACACTTGCCCCGGCTGGGACATAAAAAGCTCTGGTGTCTAGCGCCTCGGTCGGGAATCCTGTGGTTTTCACACCTGCCTTTTGTCACAGCCTCACAGCGCCGGCCTGTGGTCGCTCCAGACACACGAGGGCGCCTGAACGTCTTTTCAGAAACCCAGATCCGGTTCTCCACCCCCAGGGATGTTGTCTGAGATGGGCGTGACGACGTGTCAGAAGGAGGACCCTCTGTCAGCAGGTCCAAGGGGGCGGACGCTGAATTTCTAACCGGTGAGCCAAGATTTCCTGAGGTTGGGAGCTCCACGGGACTGCCCTCCTCAAGGGGACTCCTCACTCCCTTCTAACATCCCTCCCCGGCTCCTTCTGCTAGCCTCAATTTTGGAAAAAAAAAATGAGATTCCCTGTCCTAAATTCTGTTGTATACCCCTTTCCCCTCCCTTGAAGGGGACCGGGACACCAGTCCCAAACATGCCCCTTTGACGTCCAGAGGATGTTGACCTGAAGGCAGTTAAGTATGAAGACTCTCAGTGCATGCTCTCTGCTCTCCACTTATCCTCCCTAAAACTGATATTAATTGATGCCGCTTTGGGAAAGTAAATGTACATTTGCAAGTCACCCGGTCCCTTCCAACTCCAGAGAAAACACTTATCATCTGAGAGAGCTTGAGTCTACATAAAATCTTACGAAACAGCCCTCATTTCTGATGCATTTCCTAGTCACCTCCTCATATCTCACCTGCCCCTCACAGGGCCCCAACCGCTTTTCCTTTAGCTAGTCTCTTCCGAACACTCTATCATCCTTTGTGAAAATGGCAAATCGGCCCCAAGGTCTCACTGCTGCTTGGGGGGTGTCCACGTCTCTCTCTTTAATCTTTCTGGTCTGTTTAATTTGCAGGACCCCAGGGACAGAACGTAAGAGGGTAGAAGAAAAAAGAATTTTTTTTTTCGTTTCATCTCCTACACCTAATTAGTTTTACAATTCACTTTGCCCCTCTAGGAAACAGGATGGACTTCCCAGGTGGCACTAGTGGTAAAAAAAAAAAAAAAAAACTCCTACCAATGCAAAGGACCTAAGAGATAGGTGTTCAATCCCTGAGTCAGGAAGGTCCCCTGGAGAAGGAAATGGCAACCCACTCCAGTATCCTTGCCTGGAGAATCCCATGGACAGAGGAACCTCAGGGGCTGCAGTCGATGTGGTGGCAAAGAATTGGATACAACTGAAGCAAGTGAGCAAAAAAAAAAAAAAAAGAGAGAAAGAAACTGAACACTGCACTCTCTTTCCAAAATAATGATATACCCAAGGGCTACCCCCCAGAACCTGGGAACAGGACTTCATTGGGAAACAAGGTCTCTGCCGAGGTGATGAAGTGAAGGGTCTGAGATGAGGCCCTCCTGGACGGGGGTGGCCCTAAACCCAGGGCCAGGGTCCTTATAAGGCACAGAAGAGGAGAGACACGTGGAGACGGAGGCGGAGACGGGAGGGAGGCGGCCACCAGCCCAGGGACGGACGCCCGGAGCCCCCAGAAGCTGGAAGAGGCGGGGAGGACCCTCCCCTGGAACCTCTGCAGGGAGCCCAGCCCTGGGGCACCCTGACCTCAGGCGTGTGGCCCCCGGGACTCGGGCAAGGATTTTGCACCCCAGGTTTGTGGCAGCCCCAGGGAACGCACGGCTCTCTGATGCCGGCGTCCTGTAAAGTCCACGCCTGGTGACGCGGGGAGCTGGACCCCACCTCGCTCCATCCTCCCCAGGTCCCCTGTGCCCCCCACCCCCACCCCGTAAGCGTTTATCACAGGAACGAAGTTGACGACCACAAACGTTGAAAAGCGGAAATGCAGGTTTCGCTGTCGGCCCCTGCAGTGGGAAGAGAGTAAAAACGGGACCTCCTGATAAGACCGGAATGCCCAGGGGCTGGAAACTCCCATGGTCCTGGGGCAGAGGGGACACCCATTTGAGACTAATTTCAAGAGAAGCCGCCCTCGGAGACTCTGGGATCCACTTTCTCTGACCGAGAAAGAGAAAAACAGTAAAACCGCTGCTTTCAGATTTGAGGGGGCTTGCAGGCGTTTAAAGAGGAATAAAAGCCATTTGTTGGGATGTTTGGTTTTTTTTCCATTAGTAGTGAATCAGCCCCAATGTTTATTGCAATTCTGTTTACAATGGCCCAGACAAAGATGCGACCTAAGTGTCCGACACAGGAACGAGTACACATTTCCTCCTCCAGGGGGATCTTCTCGATCCAGGCATCCAACCCAGGCCTCCTGCTTTGCAGGCGAATTCTTTACCATCTGAGCCACCGGGAAAGCCCCTGATAATATATACACACACTGGACTGTTGCTTACTCATAGAAAGGATGAAATGCCATTTGTAGCAACAGACATGGACCTAGAGATTCTCATACTAAGTGAAGTCAGTCACACAGAGAAGGAGAACTGTCATATGACATCCCTTACATGCAGAGTCTAAAGAGAAATGATACAAGTGGGCTTAGGGACAAAACAGAAACAGGCTCACAGGCTCAGAGAATGAATTTATGGTTGCTAGAAAGGAAGGGTGTGGGAAAGGGATAGTTAGGGAGTTTGGGATGGACATGGAAACCCTGCTGTGTTTAACACGGAGAACCAGCAAGGACCTGCTATGCAGCTCAGGGAAGTCTGCTCAATACTCTGTAATAACCTCATGGTCACCAGGGGGAAGGATGGGGGAAGGGATAGTCAGGGAGTCTGGGATGGACATGGACACACTGCTGTGTTTAGCATGGAGAACCAGCAAGGACATGCTGGCCAGCACAGGGAAGTCTGCTCAATGTCACGTGGCAGCCGGGATGGGAGGGGAGTTTCGGGGAGAATGGGTACATGTGTATGGATGGCTGAGTCTCTTTGGAGTCCAGCTGAAACTGTTATTAATAGGCTATACCCCAATGCAAAATAAAAAGTCGATTAAAAAAAATACCTCTAAGCAGAAAAACTAAAATATTGCAGAGGGGTGATATTAGGGCCGCCCAGAGCGAGCTTGCACAAGGAGATGCTGCTTACCTGGAAGTTACCTTGGTGGGATTCAAAGAGCCCCAAGAAAGAGAACTTGGGATCAGGAACGCTGGGCATGAGAACCTTCTTAATCCTGAAATGGACATGGACAGTGTGGTCAGATGGGCTGGCACCCCCTGAGCAGGGCATCCACGTGGAAAGACCCCCATCAGGGGCCAAGGGCAGCTGCATATGGATCTCGAAGACTCAGAACCTTGGTGGAATTGAGTCCGCTTGAGAAAAAGCAGAACCAGGAGACGCTCTCTGCTCTCTCTCATCTGCCTGAAAGCAGAACATCAATTTCCCTCCTGATTAAAAAAAAAAAAAAAGCAATAATTCCATTAATAAAAGTGCACCCTCTCTTGTAGCAGGAAATGGAGAATGAGTCATATCACCAAGATGGTGTCAGAATGATTCCATTCAGACAATCTTCATCTGCCTGCAGTTTGTCTCACACATCTCTTAATCACTTCCCAATTTACGCCCATCCAGACTCCCTTTCCCCTTCTCTAGTGACTTCTCCACAGATTATTGCCCTTTGTTAAAATGCTATAAAAATCCCCAGATGAACTGCCTGGTTAGGCATTCACTTGCTTCCTGTGAATGACTTATGCACTTAAAAATATTGCATCAAAGAACAATATATAGACATATTCTTCTGTTACTGCCTTTGGTTGCTCAGTTTAATTTGCAGGCCCCTAGGAACAGAAGCTAAAGAGAGGTTCTCACCTGGTAGGATGCTAATCCGATGGGAGTGGGGTCCTTATAATAAGAGGAGGTCAGGACACAGACACATACAGAGAGAGGGAGGGGCAGGTGAGGACTCGGAGGAGACAGCCGTCTACACGCCCAGGAGAGAGGCCTCAGGAGCAACCAGCCCTGCCCACCCCAGGACCTCAGGCCCCAGCCTCCAGGACTGGGAGAAATAAATGTCTGTTGTTTGAGCCCCCAGATTTTGGTCCTTTGTTATGGCAGCTCCAAGAAAATGATACAGTTGTTTAGACCACTCATTGTAACAGAAGCTTTCTTAAAGACAGGAGGAGTGGTTTTTTCCCCCTAAGTGTATTCCTCAGATTCCCTTTGGGGTGATTTCAGTTTTGAATTAAAAACACCAGACCAAAACAAAACAACAACAAAAGCAAAAAAAAACATCAGACCTGTCACTTGTCAACACCCCTATCTGATTGCTTCATCTCCTCCCGACTTCCTCTGTTCCCAAACAGAGAATGATAAAGGTGGCATCTGTCTCAGCTGGTGAAAGCGGGAAATCTAGACTGAAGAATTAATGGGCAATTTGCAAGAATTAAGAGAATTATCCCCATGCTGTATCCAACCATGATGGAATGTCCTTGAAACTATCTAACTCAGCCTGGCTCAGACCCAGCCTGAGTGGTCCAGAATGGCACTCCATCTTTTTCTACGCATCACTCCTGTTGTTGCTATGGAAACGTCAACCTAAGAAATAAAGATGGCGCCCACAGTCCTGAGCATCAGCCCCTTCAAACATCATCAACAATCAAATGCCTGGGCATAACTACGCTTGAAGAAAGCTGGAAGTGGCAGCAGTTAAGTTAATGCCTGGAAGGATAACAGAGTGAACTATTTAATATCATATTTTTGAAAGGCTTTCTATGGTTTCAAAGAATCATGTATTTCTGTATCTGTAACTGGATTTACAAACCAGACAGGCTTTGCTTGTCCAGTTCTCCTCACATCACTCACCAAGTTGCCCAGTTTAATAAATATCCGTAAAAATTAAAAGATGTTCTACATGCTTGTCATTCTAACATGATAGGAGGACAGAGCTCAGTGGGTGTACATTTGAAGCAAGGTAACGACAATACATTTGGACCAACTACTAAAAAGCAGAGACATCACTTTGCTGGCAAAGGTCTGTATAGTCAGAGCTATGTTTTCTCCCAGTAAGTCATGTATAGATGTGAGAACTGGACAGTAAAGAAGGCTGAGTGCTGAAGAACAGATGCTTTCAAACTGTGGTGCTGGAGAAGACTCTTGAGAATCCTTGGACAGAAAGGAGGTCAAGTCAACCCTAAAGGAAATCAGTCCTGAATATTCATTGGAAGGGCTGATGCTGAAGCTGAAACTCCAATACTTTGGTCACCTGATGTGAAGAGCTGACTCATTGGAAAAGACCCTGATGCTGGGAGGGATTGAAGGTGGGAGAAGGGGATGACAGAGGATGAGATGGCTGGATGGCATCACCAGCTGGATGGACATGAGTTTGAGTAAACTCCAGGAGTTGGTGATGGACAGGGAGGCCTGGCGTGCTGCGGTCCATGGGGTCAGACACAACTTAGTGATTGAACAGCAATAACACTCATAGGAATGAACATTCCTACATCCTACGGTCTTCACGAGGATATTTCTCAACAAGTTCTGCAGGTATCTCCGCACCTTTGACACTATTCACCTGTTTTCTTGTCATATACCATATGCATCAGAGAGAAAGTGATATCCAGCTAAATAAACACACCACACAATTATTTTTTTCTCCAACTCACTACATATGGGAACCAAAGCCCATGTGTCTGAGGATTCCGGCGGGGACATCCTTACCTGTGTAGTTTCCATAGAGACAGAAGCAGAAGGAAGACTGTCAGGAAGGAGACCATGCCAGCAATTAAAATAAATTTGGGGAAAAAGCTGTTTTCCCAGCACGAATCTAAAGGGAAACAGGATGAGGGCTGTTAGGCTTTCAACATGACACCAGATTGTGCGCTAATCCCCCTCCACTGCTGTTTTTCTTTCCCTCGAGAATTGTCAGGGTCGGCAGATCTTGATTTTGGTGTGAAACATCCTGGGAGGAGAGGTGGGTAAGCTGGAGAGGCAAACGTCGGGCAGAAGGGAGCACAGACTCACCTTACTGCCAGCGGTGTCTCAGGGTATCAGGGCTTGATTTGGTCTGTCTATCTGCCCATCTGTCTATCTGTCCAGCTGTCGATCTCTGTCTCTATCCATCTGTCTGTCTGTTCATCTGTCTATCCATCTGTCTGTCTGTCTCTCTACCTCTCATCTACCTGTCTATCTATCCATCCATCTATCATCTATCTATCTGTCTATATCTGTCTACCTGGGACTTCCCCATGGGCCCAGTGGTAAAGAATCCATCTGCCAATGCAGGAGACACAAGAGACCTGAGTTTGATCCGTTAGCCAGAAAGATCCCCCTGGAGGAGAACATGGAAACCCTCTCCAGCCAGCATTCTTGCCTGGAAAATCCTGTGAATGGAGGAGACTGGCGGGCTACAGTCTGTGGGGTCACAGAGTCGGACACCACTGAAATGAATAAGCAGACATCCACCCATCCACCATCTCTCTATTACCTATCTATTATCCATCTACTTGTCTATCACCTGTCATGCATCTTTGTCGATCTATATACCTCATCCATCTGTCTCTGCCACCTATCTAACATCAACTTATATACACCTGCTTCCTAAGTCACTTCAGTCGTGCCTGACTCTTTGTTACCCCATGAACTGCAGCCCACCAGGCTCCTCTGTCCATGGGATTCTCCAGGCAAGAACACTGGAGTGGGTTGCCATACCCTCCTCCAGGGGATCTTCCCGACCCAGGGATCGAACCCAGGTCTCCTGTTCTACCACACTGCAGATTCTTTACCACTAAGCCATGGAGGAAGCCCCGAATTACCTATGTCTGTAATCTATCATCATCTATCATCTATCCATTAGGCATCTATCATCTAATAGCCATTTATCATCTATTTATCTATGGATCTATCTACGTCTCTATATCCATATCCACAGAACGACATTCAGTCATGTCCAACCCTTTGCAACCTCAGGGACTATACAGCCCATGGAATTCTGTGAGCCAGGACACTGGAGTGGGTAGCCTTTTCCTTCTCCAGGGGAATCTTCCCAACCCAGGGATCGAACCCAGATCTCCCACATTGCAGGCGGATTCTTTACCAGCTGAGCTGCCAGGGAAGCCCGACAACATTCATAAATAACACTTGTCATTCTTGCTGGGTCCATAGAAATGAAAGTGAAGCTGAGTCTGATGACAACGGCCACAGGAGGAGGCATTGCTTCCACGGTGACCTCCACAGAAGGCCTGGGGGCCATCCGCGTTTTCAGGCGCACCCCTCCGCCCTCCCCGCACATAGCCCGCTGGCCTGTATCGGGCAGCGAAGCTGCGTGACAAGCATTACCTCGCAGCACACCCCTCTGTTGGTGCGTCACCTCTGACCAGTCACTGGGGTACGTTTCTGAGCCGTAGGCAAACTCCAGGGCTTTCACCCTGGCCCGGAAGGAGTAACACTTCTCAGCATCCAAACCATTGATGGTGACATTGCAGGTTTCTGCCTCTGCGGACTGGAGCGGACAAAATGCACACGGTGACCCCTGGCTGACGCTTTACCCTGACGCATTCATCTTGTGCCAGAGATTTGGCACCAGATTCCTGCTTCCAGGGCTTCCTTCTCCTGTTTCACTTCTCTCTGGCCAGGTGTTTATCCTCAAAACAACAGCAAAAAAAAAAAAAGCAGAGACAGCTCTGCCCTTCCCTCCACAAAGGAAATAAATCCACCATAACAAATATGATGAAAGATGCTTTTGAAGACTTTCTAAGGTCTTCCTTTTTACAAAAGTAATTTAAAAAAAAATAATGTATTTATTTATTTGGCTACATCAGATTTCAGTTGCAACACTTGGGATCTTCATCACAGAACAAGGGCTCAGTCATTGCCTCCCAGGCTGAGTTTCCCTGACGCATGTGGAACCCTGGGTTCCCGGATCAGGGATGGAATGCACCCACGTGGCCTGCTTTGCAAGGCGGATTCCTAACCATGGGACCGCCAGGGAAAGTGAAAAAGAAGGTGTTAGCCGCTCAGTCGTGCCCGGCTGTCTGCGACCCCGTGGACTGCAGCCCGCCAGGCTCCTCTGTCTACAGGATTCTCCAGGCAAGAAAACTGGAGTGGGTTTGCCATGCCCTCCTCCAGGGGATCTTCCCGACCCAGGGATCGAACCCGGGCGTCCTGCATTGGCAGGTGGATCGTGTAGCATCTGAGCCAGCGGGGAAACCCACAGTCACATGAGCAAGTGCACAAAACAAGTCTGGACATCTGTGTCTCTCGGTCTCTCCATCCCAGGGGATGCCTACTCACCCCCGACCCGAGACGATGTCCCCTCACCTGCCACTCGGAGTCAAAGATGGTCTTGTGCTGGATTTCATACTGGAGATCGTTGTATCCCAGGTTGGAGCAGGTCACCGTCACGGCTTCCTCCCGCCACTGGAAGCTCAGGTCATCGGGGGATCTGGGTTTCACTTAGAACAAGAAAGAGCACAGTGACTAACGCCTCTGCGAAGACAAACATGGCCCATCTCTGAACCCACAGCGGTCCCTGGGCTTCGATTCACTTTCCCCTCCACCTGCTCCCCATCCTTTCCCGAATACTTCATGAGATGTGAGGTTTCCTCGTCTTTAGTACATGGACAATCAGAAGGGTTAGCCAGCTCTCCAAGGACCCGTGGGGGGGTCTCGTGGAAAGGAGCTCCCCCTGAAACGGGTCGAGAAAGATTTGGGGATGTGTAATGAAGCAAATTGTGTTCCCACCAGAAAAAGACCACCTTGAACTCCTGGCGCCTAGCCCTTCACCATCTCTGGAAAAAGGATCATTACAGAGGTAAACCGCTTAACATCAGGTGAGGTTGTGGAGACTGGGAAATTGAACCATGTCAGTTAGACAGAGAGGCAAAAACATCCTATGACATCCGTTACGTGCAGAATCTAAAAAGACATGATACAAATGAATGTAGTTACAAAACAGAAAGAGACAGTCTTAGAGAACGAACTTAGGGTCACCACGGGGAAGGATGGGGGAAGGGATGGTCACGGAGTCTGGGATGGGCATGGACACACGGCTGTGTTTATCATGGAGAACCAGCAAGGACCTGCTGGACAGCTCAGGGAAGTCTGCTCAATACTCTGTAATAACCTGATGGTCACCAGGGGGAAGAATGGGGGGAAGGGATAGTCAGGGAGTCTGGGATGGACGTGGACATGCTGCTGTGTTTAACATGGAGAACCAGCAAGGACCTGCTGGACAGCACAGGGAAGTCTGCTCAATGTCACGTGGCAGCCGGGATGGAAGGGGAGTTTTGGGGGAGAGTGGATACGTGTGTACATATGCCTGGGTTCCTTTGCTGTCCACCTAAAACCATCACAGCATTGTTAATTGGCTATGTTGCTGTTGTTTAGTCGGAAAGTCATGTGTGACTCTTTGCAACCCTATGGACTGCAGCCTCCTCTGTCCATGGGATTCTCCAGGCAAGAATACTGGAGTGGGTTGCCATTTCCTCCTCCAGCGGAATCTTCCCGACCCAAGGGCCGAACCTCTCATTGGATTCGAACATGGACCTCTGACATTCCAACCGTCAACCAAAAAGAAAGAAAGAAAGGATCATTACATCACAGAAATGTAGATCAAGACAGGAATCTTTGGAGAGACTGCTTCACTCCATTTGTACGATGGCTCCTAACCCAAGATGCACAGTCAAGGCACTTAATACGTACAGTAAGCGCTGATCTCTAGGCCCTTGGTGAGGAGAGGCTCTGTTCCATTCCGGATGGAAAAATACAGGGGCCCATCTCCTTGTACATCCAGGAGGCACCCGGCCCTGTAACCTTGTTGAAGGACGTAGCTGGAGCACGGTCTGTACTCCTCCTTTGTCTTGAATCTGTAATTTTAAAAAGAGAATCACTCAGTCACGTAGCGCCCTTGGGAATACCGTCCTAGGGCTTCCCTGGCGGCTCACTGGTAAAGAACCCGCCTGCCGATGCAGGAGACTCGGGTTCAATCCCTCTTCCGGGAGGACCCCACGAGTCGCGGAGTAGCTAAGCCCGTGAACCACAACGACAGACCCTACGCTCTAGAGCCTGCAAGCTGCGACTGGTGAGGCCCGTGCACCCCAGAGTGCGTGCTCCGTGACAGGAGAAGGTCGCCCACGACCTACAAGGTCACCCAGCTAGAGACAAGACCGCACAACCCCAAAGGCCCAGCACAGCCAAAGGTCATACACGTCAATAAAGTGAAAAAGACACAGCATCTCGAGGGCCGTTCCTCTGTCCCGCACCTCTGCCACAGACTCAGATCGGGTGCCGGGCCATCTGCCCCGGTGACCTGCCTCCCCTTGAGACTACAGCAGGACCTGTCAAACAGAAAAGGGCCCCCCCCCTCTCAAATGTTGGTGCCCCTTCGAGAGATCCCGTAGGGGTTGAACGGTGGCTCTGTAAATGGCATGCCTACCCGCGAACCCAGAACCTGCGAGCAAGACCTTATTGAGAATTGGGTCTCTGCAGATGTGATGGAGAGAAGGGTCTGGGATGAGGGTCCTTCTGGGTGGGGGCGGCCGTCAACCCAGGGACAGGGTCCTCATAAGACACAGAAGGAGACAGACACAGACACAGAGGAGAAGCCGTGTGGGGACGGAGGCAGAGATGGGAGGGAGGTGGCCACCAGCCCAGGGCCGGATGCCTGGAGCCCCCAACAGCTGGAAGAGGTGGGGAGGACCCTCCCCTGAAGTCTCTGCGGGGAGCCCAGTCCTGGGACCCCTTGACCTCAGAAGTCTGGTTCTCAGGACTGGGGGAAGATACATTTTGTTTTTCCTGTTGTTCCAAGTTACCCAGCTTGTTGTAGTTTGTTGAGACCATCTAGGATACTATTTACAGTATCAATAATAATCATTGTTGTCACATATCGATACCATGAGCAATCAATAAGTAGGTATCAATAAATAATTGACCTCCAGAGCAACCAAGCCCTTGATTCAAGGATGCACTTTTAATACGGATGTGACGAAATGGGATAAACCTTTGAGAGTCTCCTGGAGTGTTAACGGGAAGCCTAGAGATGGGTTTACACTCCATCCTTAAGCCCCCAACCCCAATCTGTGATGAGATCAAGAATTATCTCCTGTATGACAGAACAAACAGCTGCTCAGGAAGAAAAAACAAAATGAATGAAATGAAGCTGTCTGGGAGACCACTTATACCATCCGGCACATTTTTCTTTGCCCCATGAGTCTTATTTTCCTAACAAATTCATCTTAAAAATTTCCCTCTTCTGTTCGCCTTCCCGCCTATCTTGTGTTTTACCAGGTGGTCACGACGCAAGCCCTCTCAGAACACCCCACTCTTTACAGAACTGAGGCCAAATTCGTTGGAGAAAAACACCCTGCCTCCCACGGGGCCAGTCAGGTCGTTGAGTCAGGCAAGGCAAAGCACCCTGTGAAAGGGGGAAAGGGGTATTTTTTGGAAGGCGGCCCCTGGTAAGCAGGGAACGTAGCTGAAGACGACAGAGACGCAGGCAGAGGCAGCTGCTGGGACTTTGCAGAGGGCCCCGCGGGGTCAGACCGCTCGGCATCTCCTTCGAGAACCCAGGTGGATTCGAGCGAGACTCAGTCATCCCTCGGTCACAAGGTCTGGGAGCTGCGGTTGTGCTTGTGGTGATACCGGGGGTCTAGAGGGCACCGTCTCACTTGCTCTTAGGGTTCTTCACACCTTCACTTCCCGGCCGCCCGCCATCGGCGATGTCTTCCGAGGGGAGATGTCTTAGCCAAAGGCCTGGTTTTCCAGGGAGGGGCCCTTACTTGCAGACGGACCTGACATTAATCCCTGTGCCGGCACTTACTTGTAAATGAACGTGAAGTTGATCCCAGCGTCTGCATTTGTGTTCCACGTAACCTGCACGGTTTCGAAATTAAAGTTGATCACCTGAAGTTCCAATGCGCTTCCTGTGCAGAAAAAAAAAAAAAAAAGATAAGCAGAGAGGACCCTGAGGCGACGCTGGAAAGACTGTGAGATTTGCAAAATGATGTCAGCACTCATAAGAATGATATGGTGCTTTTAAAAAAAAAAAAATTGATGATGCATTTTATTTAGCCCAGTATACCCAGAATATCGGCCTTCCACGATGGTTCGGTGGGTTAAGAAGCCACCCGCAACGCAGAAGTCACAGGAAATGTGTGTTCGATCCCTGGGCCGGGAAGATCCCCTGGAAGAGGAAGTGGCAACCCACTCCAGTGTTCTTGCCTGGAGAATCCCATGGATGGAGGAGCCTGGCAGAGCTACAGCCCATGGGGTCACAAAGAGTCAGGCACAGCTAAGTCACTGAGCACGCATGCAACCAGAATATTATCATTTCAACATGTTACCGCTCATCATCATCATTATATCACCAAGTTATTATCTGTCTACTCTCTGTATTGGTGTATCTATCAATCAAGTATCAGCTGTGTCATCTATCTAGGTAACTTATCTATGTAACTGTGTATAGCTATCTATCTAGCTATCTATAATTATCAAGACGTGTTCTATTTTTACTATGTGCCCAGAGTCTGTTTCGCAATTATAACACAAGAATGATACAGTTCTTCAAAGGGAGTGAGGAAAACATTTTATAATAACCGTGAGCATCGGTTTTCAAACATGAGAATCGCTACGCTGTACATCTGTAACCTATATGAAAATACGATGCGTCGGCTGTGTGTGCGGGGGCGAGTGCTCAGCCGTGTCTGACTCTTTGCGAGGCTACGGAGTCCAGCCCGCCGGGCTCCTCTGTCCGGGGGATTCTCCAGGCGCGAATCCTGGAGTCGGTCGCCGTGCCCTCCTCCGGGGGATCTCCCCCACCCAGAGGCCGAACCCGAATTTTCTGTGGCTGCTGCTTTGCAGGCGCCGTCCTGACCACTCAACGGGGAAGCTCACGCATCAGCTTTATGTCAACTCAAAATTCTGTAAAGCAGTTATCCTTCTGTTAAAAAAGAAACAATCTTTTGTTTAAAAAAAAAAAAAAAAAGGATTGAGTCGTGTGCTGGAAAGAGCTGAGTCATCCGGCGTGTGAATTAACATCCCAACCGAGCTGTTGACCAGAACATCACCCCCTGCCCCCGCCCGTCCCCACCCGCATCCCCCTTTTTAGCCTAGTTTCATTTCCCCCAGATCCTCCTCCCGTCTGAATGACGGTGGTGTTAGCCGGGAACCCCACGGAGAGGGTCTTGAAAACGGAGCCTCCTATCTCATAGACCCAGACGGTTCTGAAAGCCCTGGGGGCTTTTGTAAACATGGCTTTGGTTCGGGAACCTCTGTTGTTGTTTTTTTTTTTTTTTAACTTTTTCTCAGAAAACCACCAAGGTCACGAGCAATCTGGAGGTGAACAAACGTACCCACTGCGGGTCTCCGATAGGCAGACACATCGTGTAAATACCAAGAATTCCCCGCCCTCCCTAGAGGTAGAACCTGCTTCCCAGTTTGGAGAGCGTATAGAAAAACATGCAGATGAACCAGAGGCGCTTGTTCCAAGCGAGCTCGGGGGCTCAGACGGACTCTGAGCCCAGCCCCAACGGGTATTTCCGAGGGGGTGTGAGTAAGGTCATCCCGGGCGGCAGGTCGTGGGGGGGGGAATTGGTACACATTACATCGTTTCATGTAGAGGCCTGGGGTCTTTTTCCATCCCCGCAGGCTGGGGTGGTTCAAGCAGCCTTGGCTATTACAGATACCACATGGGTTTTTCATCTATACACGCTGCTGCTGCTAAGTCGCTTTGGTCGGGTCCGACTCTGTGTGACCCCATAGACGGCAGCCCACCAGGCTTCACCGTCCCTGGGATTCTCCAGGCAAGAGCGCTGGAGTGGGTTGCCATGCCCTTCTCCATATCTATACGTGTATATATATACATATATAAAATCTCATCTCACTAGCTTCCCAGGTGGCGCTAGTGGTAAAGAATCCACCTGCCAATGCAGGAGACGTAAGAGATGTAGGTTTGATCTCTGGGTTGAGAACAAGGTCCCCTGGAGGAAGGCATGGCACCCCATCCTGGTATTCTTGCCCGGAGAATCCCGTGGACAGAGGAACCTGACGGGCTACAGTCCATGGGGTCGCAAAGACTCAGACACGACCGAACGACTGAGCTCACACACACACGTGCCTGCTCACACACACTCCGGCTCCTGCCCACACCACCTGCTTATTTCTAGAGCAGCTCCTGAGGCCAAGGCCACAGCACCAAAGACCCAGCAACGGCCAGAAGTGAACACAGAGATAAAATAAAAAATAGCATCTTGAGGGGCGTTCCCGTGTCCCACGTCTCTGCCACGGGCTCAGATTGGGTGCCCGGTCATCTGCCTCGATGGCCTCCCTCCCCTTACAACTACAGCAAGACCTGTCACAACAGAATAGGACCCCCCCCTCAAATGTTAGGCCCCCGCAAATGTCAGCACCCCTTGAAGAGATCCTGTAGCCTTTGAACGGTGGCTCTCCAAATGGCATGCCTACCCGCTAACCCGGCACCTGGGAACAGGACCTCATTACGAAATGGGGTCTCTGCAGACGTGATGGAGTGAAGGGTCTGAGATGAAGGGTCCCTCCTGGATGGGGATGGCCCTAAACCCAGGGACAGGGTCCTTATAAGACACAGAAGAGGAGAGACACGGACACAGAGGAGAAGCCACGTGGAGACGGAGGCGGAGACGGGAGGGAGGCGGCCACCAGCCCAGGGACGGACGCCTGGAGCCCCCAAAGCTGGAAGAGGCAGGGAGGACCCTCCCCTGGAAACTCTGCAGGGAGCTCAGCCCTGGGACACCCTGACCTCAGACGTCTGGCCTCCAGGACTGGAGGTGCATACGTTTTCCTTGCAAATTCAAGGGCACTTTTGGGAGGCAAAGGTGCCTCATCAGGAGCCCGGTATCTCTGCCATCAAGACATGATGGCCTCGGGTGGAAATACTGATAGTCCACTGCAGCCGTTAAGTCTGACTCTTGTTTAAAAATGGATCGACTAAGTGGAAATGGCCCCTGAGGCGTCTCTTGACACAGCTCTGTGGCCTTGGGTGGGAAGAGGGGTTGCTTTATTAAGACCACGCCTGGGAGTTCTTAGGGTCTCATATCTGTAATGACCTCAGGCAAACAAACGCCATTCATAAAGTGAGTCTGCATTTCCCAGAAAGTTCCTACCAAGGTTCTGAGTGAGCCCAGCTTCACAGGGGGATGAGCCCTCCACCCTTCCAAGGTCTCTCCATATCCCCATGTCCTCGAGAGGCAAACCTAGACAGCGTATTAAAAAGCAGAGACATCACTTTGCCGACAAAGGTGAATCTAGTCAAAGCTAAGGTTTTTCCAGTAGTCATGTATGGATGTGAGAGGTGGACCATAAAGAAGGTTGAGCCCCGAAGAATCGATGCTTTAGAACTGTGGTGCTGGAGAAGACTCTTGAGAGTCCCTTGGACTGCAAGGAGACCCAACCAGTCCATCCTAAAGGAAATCAGTCCTGGGTGTTCATTGGAAGGACTGATGCTGAAGCTGAAACTCCAAACCTTTGGCCACCTGATGTGAAGAGCTGACTCACTGGAAAAAACCCTGATGCTGGGAAAGACTGAAGGCAGGAGGAGAAGGGGAAGACAGAGGATGAGATGGTTGGATGGCATCCCCAACGCGATGGACATGAGCTTGAGCAAACTCCAGGAGTTGGTGTTGGACAGGCAGGCCTGGCGTGCTGCAGTCCATGGGGTCACGAAGAGTCGGACACGGCTGAGCGACTGAACAACAGCAAAACCTTACTATTGTATTTGTGCTTCAAGTGGTTCAGATTCCAGAGCTGGTCTAAACTGCACTTTTCCACCCACACTCCAGGTGCAGGAGTGGCGGTCAGGACGAAGCTACAGCCCTCAAGGAGTCTGTGGCCACGGGCGCACCAAGCATCGCCAGGTCCTCCCCCACTTACGTCTGTCGCTGGAAGACGGGAAGCCGGGTCTGCACTTGTGAAGACAGACCGTGGGCGCCGCACACAGCTTGGGAAACTACGCTCGTGTAATTTCCAGGGGACAGGCCGGGGGACACTCCACATCCAGGCTCCCTCCCTCTTCCCACTGCCTCTGCTGGAAGCACAGTTTCCCAACCCAGGGCTGTAGCCCGGAAGGACCCCAGGACCCGTCCAAACCAGCCGGGCAAGAGGCCGCCTCGGACAGGAGTGGTCTAGCGTGGGGTGATGCCCGCGGACAGTTCAGAAGAATGTCAGGAACGTGCCGTCGCCAACTCCCACCTGGGCGTGAAAGTGGCAGTCACTCAGTCATACCGACTCTCTGTGACCCCCACAGACTGTAGCCCGCCAGGCTCCTCTGCCCATGGGGATTCTCCAGGCAAGCATGCTGGAGTGGGGTGCCATTCCCTTCTCCAGGGGATCTTCCCAACCCAGAGACCAAACCTGGGTCTCCTGCACTGGCAGGTGGGTTCTTTACTGTCTGAACCATCAGGGAAGCCCCACCACAGAAAGGTAAGTATTAATTTAAGCAAAAGGCTTGCACCTCTTTGCAGGCAGGCAGGCAGGCACAGTGAAACCACCCAGATTCTCAGTTTTGTAGACACGGGCTCTCGTATTTCATTTTTTTCCAGCTGAAACTAATCCTGTACACAAGAAAGAGGGGGTCCTTTACAACAGGCAGACTCAGGTTTGTAGAGACTTCAGTCGTAACCGATTCTTTGAGACCCCATGGACTGTACCCCTTCAGGCTTCTCTGTCCATGGGGATTCTCCAGGCAAGAAGACTGGAGTGGGATACCATGTCCTCCTCCAGGGGCATCTTCCCAACTCAGGGAGGGGAACCTGTGAAAGCTGTTCTCAGTTTCACAAAGAAAACAGTGAGTTTGTAAAAGACATCGTAAAAAGAAAAAAAAAAAAAGAAGAGATGTTGAAAGCAAGGGCATTTCACACAGACAGGTGGCTAGAGCTGCAAGCAGCACTTACCTGGCTTGGTTTTCCCTGACGCGTTCGCGTGTCCCAGCAAGAAGACAGTGGCGGCCGCCCAGGGCAGAAAGACACGCCTCATGGTGGAAGCCGGAGGTGGAGGCAGCGAGCAGAAGGTCGACTCCTCCAAGGGGACTTTGGCTCATGACTAACGTACGAAGGTCACCCCTTTTAAAAGGCGGAAAAGAAACTGGGGAAATGACTACAGGAAACAGTCATGCTTTTATTTTAAAAGATGACTCTGGTCAGAAAGGAAAAAAAAAGTGCAGAATCATTTCTTCAGCCTCGCCGATCATTTGTGCAGCCCCGCCGGATACAACTGTCTAGAGAGGCTGATCAGATAATGGATCTTGTCCAGCCAGGGTTCTCAGCCTCTGGTGGGTCGTGAGAGTCCTGTGTTTGGAGACGGAGGTCCAGACAGGTCTCATCTAGCTGATGCTTTCTGGCTGCTCATCCAGGATCAGGGAGATTTGGTCCAGTTCCTGATGGCATCAAGGAAAGCAGGGGACAGGATGATGTTTGTGTAAGGGACAAAGTTGGCTGGTATTTCTGCAGGGTCTCAATGGAGAATCACTTCCCAGAGGTTATCAGGGAGATTTGTCAGTGGGATTTGTCCTCTCAGTAGGCTTTGTCCTGCAGGACAAAGCCTGGGTTGACCATCAGGAGCCAATTTACGCTTCCACCCTCCTGTCATAAAACCAGTCCATCCTAAAGGCAATCAAACCTGAACATTCATCAGAAGGACGGATGCTGAAGCTCCAATATTCGGGCCACCTGATGCAAAGAGCCAACTCATTGGAAAAGACCCTGGTGCTGGGAAAGACTGAGGGTAGGAGGAGAAGGGGACGACAGAGGATGAGACAGTTGCATGGCATCACTCACTCGATGGACATGAGTTTGAGCAAGCTCTGGGAGTTGGTGAAGGACAGGGAAGCCTGGCGTGCTGCGGTCCCTGGGGTCGCAAAGAGTCAGGCACGACTGAGCCACTGACCAAGACCTCACACCTGAATCCAAAAGCACTCCTGGGAGTCGGTGTTGCTGTTCGGTCCACAATTCGTGTCCAGCTCTCTTCGACTCTTACTAAAAATAACACCCAGCGCGATAACCATCCTTGTAAAATCATGTTTAAAAAACTACAAAGCTCTAGGACCTCCCTGGCGGGCCAGGGGTTAAGAATCCACCTTCCTTCCAATGCAGGGGGCATGGGTTCAACCCCTGGTTGGGGAGCAAAGCTCCCATGTGCCTCGGGGCAACTAAACCAGCGTACCACAGATAAAGATGGTGTGGGCCACAGTGCAAGACCCAGCATGTTGAAACAGACCCGATGCAGCCAAAGAAATAAATTTAAGACAAGTTTTTTAAAAGGCACACAGACACAAACTACCAACCCCTTTCAAAGAAATCCACTGATGGAATCTGTGAGCCACGGGCAAAGTGAGCATAAATTGCTCCGTTTTAGAGTTAGGACCTGAGTTTCCCAGAAGCTGACGGTGGCTGTGCGTGTGCTAAGTCATCCCAGTCGTGTCCGACTCTTTTGCGACCCCATGGACTGTAGCCCGCCAGGCTCCTCTGTCCGTGGGAGTCTCCAGGCAGGAATACTGGAGCGGGTTGCCATGCCCTCCTCCAGGGGATCTTCCTGACCCAGGGATCGATCCCTGGCTGATGGACCTCAAATTGTTCATTGTGGTGCAGGGTGAGATTCAGATCTTCCTGGCGCCAGACTAGGGGTGCTTCGGCCACGACCATCCTTCTGGAGGTCAGAGGCTCAACGCTGTGGTCTCTGGGCTAAAATCCAGGGGTAAGTAAGTAGATAGATAGATAAATAGAATAAGTAGATAGATAAATAGAATAAGTAAATAGAAGAAGTAGATAGAATAAGTAGAGAAATAGAATAAGTAGCTAGATAGAATAAGTAGCTAGATAGAATAAGTAGATAGAATAAGTAGATACAAAGAATGTCGACGAACAGAATAAGTAGATAGAATGACTAGACAGATAAGTAGAATAAGAAGACAGGTATAATAAGGAGATAGCTAGAATAAGTAGATAGAGAGAGAGCATAACTAGATGGATAGTCACAGCATCCTCATGTAAGTCAGGGTTCCCCAGGCTCACTCTCACGGATGCCTGGATGGATGGATGGATGGATGGATGGATGGATG
>JADEYB020000024.1:476571-488888 GCA_015832495.2 Alces alces
AGCTCCGGGCGTTGGTGATGGACAGGGAGGCCTGGCGTGCTGCGGTCCACGGGGTCGCAGAGACAACAGCAGAAACAACACATGTTCTTCCTCTGGAAGGAAGCAGGCTCGCAGATCTGCCGTCTCTCTCTGCCCCCCGGCCCCCCGCCCCGCCCCGTGCGGTAACATGGAGGAGGAACGCGTACGTGTTCTCTGGACACGCTGCAGACGGACCACAGAGGATTCACGGTCACGAGGGGAAGGGGGTGGAGGGAGCCCCCAGAGGTGGCGTCTTTCTCTTCACCAGAGACTTTATTTTTAGAGCATTTTTACGTTGGCAGCCAGCTTGAGAGGGAAGTACAGGGCTTTCCCAGAGGCGCCCGTTCCCCCACACGGAGAGTTCCCCTGGTATCCGCAGCCGCCCTCGGTCGGATGTGCCGGTCTGTTAGATCGATATCGATACATGGTCACTGACACATAGATGGCTAACAGTGTGTGATGAACGCTGACGCTGTGAAGACACAGGAGCCTTTGAGCCTGACGTGACCAATCTTGCTGTTCAGTCTCCAAGCCGTGTTCGACTCTGGGCGACCCCATCAACTGTAACCCGCCAGGCTCCTCTGTCCGTGGGATTCTCCAGGCAAGCATCCTGGAGTGGGTTGCCATGCCCTCCTCCAGGGCATCTTCCCGACCCAGGGATGGAACCTGCGTCTCCTGCACTGGCAGGCAGGTATCTTTACCGATGAGCCGACTGGTAAGCCCCTGTTTTAGGCAAAGGATCCAGAAGCGGCAGGGAAATGTCAACAGTAGGAAAAGCCAGCAACTCGAACGTCTCCAGAGTTTATAAAACAGCAGCAAGTGAAAGAAAGGGAAGTCGCTCAGCTGTGTCCGGCTTCTTGTGACCCCATGCACTGTAGCCTGCCAAGCTCCTCCATCCATGGGATTTTACAGGCAAGAGCACTGGAGTGGGTTGCCATTTCCTTCTCCAGGGGATCTTCCCAAACCAGGGATGTGAACCCAGGTCTCCCACATTGTAGGCAGACGCTTTACCGTCTGAGCCACCAGGGAAGCCCTATAAAACAGCAAAAGGGTGACCTTACATGGCGTGCTGTGGCTAAAGCTGGTTCTTTTTTTCTGGTATCGAGCTTACGTCAGCTTCCAAGGAAGCGCTCGTGGTAAAGAACCCACCTGCCGATGCAGGAGACACAAGAGACGTGGGTTCGATCCCTGGGTCGGGAAGATCCCCTGGAGGAGGGCGTGGCAACCCACTCCAGTATCCTTGCCTGGAGCATCCCTCGGACAGAGGAGCCTGGCGGGCTGCAGTCCACCGGGTCGCAGAGTCAGACACGCCTGAAGTGACTCAGCACGCACATGTCCTGCATCAGCCACGGGGTCTTTGCAGCTCACTGTCCATGTCGCCTGCTTCCCCTTTGAGGCAGACACGCCCCTGAGGACCGGCCGTGGGGCGCTGGGCGGGGATGCCACCATGCGCCGCGGTGGGCGTGTCACCGGCTCTGGAGTCACGGCCACGTGTAACTCCGTGGTCACCGACCATCCCCAGCGGTGTATTTTGTACAAACATCCCCTGCCACCCACGGTCCTGACTCACGGGCACGGGGCCGGGGGCCGGGGTGGGCATTGCACCAGGCGCCCGTGTGAGGTGGCAGAGACAGGAGCCCAAAGCTGGTCGGTCGGTGGGAAGATACAGCAGAGTCAAACCCGTCAGCAGCCCGTCCGTCAGAGCTTCGGACCGCGTTCCCGGGGCGGTGGGCTATCTGCGAACCCGTGGGCTGTTCGAAACGTGCCCCTGCTGGCTGCTCCCCTTCAGGCTCATGCTCACTTTTCCTGCAGTGTTCGCTCCTTTCCTGAAAGATATCACCTCCCCGGGAGACGGGAGAGGGACGTATTGGGAGTTTGGGGTTAGCGGCAGCAAACCCGGGCTTCCCTGGAGGCTCAGGCGGTGAAGGATCCACCTGCAATGTGGGAGGCCTGGGTTCGATCCCTGGGTCAGGATGATGCCCTGGAGGAGGGAACGGGTCAGAACACTATATAAATATATATATATATGTGATGGATAAACAACCAGGTCTTACTGTAGAGCGCAGGGACCTATACTTAATATCCTATGATAAAAAAAAAAATCCTATGATAAACCACAAAGGAAAAGAATATGAAAAGTATATATATGTATATATGAATCAGTTTGTTAAACAGCAGACAGTAACACAACATTGTAAACCTACTATGTAGGTGTCGTTCAGTCACGTCCGACTCTTTGCGACCCCATGGACTGCAGCCCGCCAGGCCTCCCTGTCCATCACCAACTCCTGCAGTTTGCTCAGACTCATCTCCATCGAGTCGGTGATGCCATCCAGCCATCTCCTCCTCTGTCGTCCCCTTCTCCTCCCGCCCTCAATCTTTCCCAGCATCAGGGTCTTTTCAAATGAGTCCGTTTTTCCCATCAGATGGCCAGAGTATTGGAGTTTCAGCTTCAGCATCAGTCCTTCCAGTGAATATTCAGGGTTGATTTCCTTTAGGATGGACTGGTTGGATCTCCTTCCAGTCCAAAAGGACTCTTAGCTATAATTTAAAGAAAGAAGACACCCATCACCGAATTGTTGATACAAACTCGGGCCTGCCCCCACAAGTGAAAAGTCTGATGTCCTAAACTGCCTGAAAATTCCACGCTCCTTTTCCCAGAAAGTCATACTTTTTTCCTTTGCTGTTGCTGTGATCTTTTCTTCTCCCCGAGTGGGCGGCTGGGACACCCACAGTATTTCTCCAGCAGCATGAAGCACATTCCTAGCAGCTCCAAGAGCCCAGTTAGGCCTGTGCCTTCCTGCCTGCTTCATTAGCATTATAAGCATGGACAAAAAAAAAAAAAACACCAACAACATAAGCCCTTCTTCATGAGACATATACTGCGGAATACATTTCCATTTTCTCGTGTATCAGTGATTGAAATTCCAGCCCGAGATGAGGGAACTATAAAATAAGCGTCCGCCTCATGACCCCGAATTTTTTTTACCTTGAAAGTGGATATTTTACCCCACGAAATAGCCCTCCAGGGAATCGCTCCTGACTGAGGCTGACTTTTAGGGAAACTGGCTTTTGTAATCTTTAAAGGCACTCAGAGAGCGCTTGTCTGTGGACTGAAAGAGGGTTTTCAGGAATTCCCCGGGCGACCCTTGGAACTTTTGCACTCCAGGCTTGAAAAGAAAATTGGGTGACTGTGTCCTTCCCTTTCCCCCAAGACTCCGTCACCTGCTCCCCACTCCCGACCTACACACGGCCCCGTCTGGCTTGGTCCTGGGGTTCTGCGGTGTTAGTGAGCTGACAGCCTCTCCCAAGCTCCCTGCAGAGGACGGTTAAGCAGAAATGAAGCGCTGAATGCCTTGGTTATTCACCAGAGTGAAGCATCTGAAACAGGGGCTTCCCCGGTGACTCAGACGGTGAGGAATCTGCCTGCAATTCGGGAGGCCTGGGCTCGATTCCTGGGTAGGGAAGATGCCCTGGAGGAGGGCGTGACAACCGCTCCACTGGGTATTCCCACTCCAGTGTTCTTGCCTGGAGAATCCCATGGACAGAAGAGCCTGGTGGTCTACAGACCACGGGGCCGCACAAGAGTCAGACACGACTTAGCTACGAAACAGCAACAAAGCCCTTGGAAAGGCGGCCGAATTCACCTACGGAGGAAGAGATTTCATCACGCAGGCCCTCTCTGACCTGTGTGTGTGTGGTTACTCGCTCAGTCCTGTCTGAGTCCTTGCGTCCCCTGGACGGCAGCCCGCCAGGCTCCTCTTTAAGGAAGCCCTGAGACAGAGGCAAGTTGCTCAAGCAGATGCTGAGTTGCTGACACAGACCCCCTCCCCGGGAGGGACCCTGTCCTGGGACACCTCAGAGACTCTCAGGGACTGTCTGAGGGGTGCAAAAATCGGGGGGTGATTCTGGGGTCTCTGGGGTGGTTGGAGGAAATCGGGGACGGTCTTGCGGAAGTCTTTGGGTAGAATGGGGAAAAATCTGGAATGATCGTAAGGCTCCTGAGGGATGAGGGATGGAAATTTGGGGTGACTGAGGGGAGTCTCTGGGGTGATGGATGGAAATTTAGGGCGAACGGGGAGGAGCTGGGTCTCTGCAATGAATGATGGACATTTGGAGTCAGCGCAGGCTGTCTGGGTGAAGGAAAGGAGAAGGGAGTGGCTGGCTATCCACTCCAGGATTCTTGCCTGGAGAATCCGGGGGACAGAGGAGCCTGGCGGGCTACAGTCCATGGGGTCGCACGGAATCGGACACAACTCAGCAACTAAACCACCAAAAGGAATCTGGAGTGAGTGGGGTTACTCCCAGGGTGATGGATACCAATGTGGGGTGAATGGGGCTCTTGAGGGTGAGTGGTGGAAAGCTGGGGTGAGTGAGAATCTCTAGGGTGAGATGGAAATCTGGGGTGAGTGGGGATGTCTGAGGTGATTGGTGGAAGTGCGGGGTGAGCCCCAGGGTCTCTGGGATCAGAGATAGAAATCTGAAGAGAGTGGGGGTCTCTGGGGGTGAGTGTAGACAGTCCGGGGTGAATAGAGGCTCTCTGGGGTGAGAGGTGGGAAGCTGGGGTGAGTGGGAGGGGGGTGTCTCTGGAGTGAGCCTGGGTGTCGTCAGAAGTCCCCTAACCCTAAACCTGCCCGTGCACAACAGATCTGAGCAAAGTGCAAGAAGTGAGCCTCCCCATCCGTGAGAGAGACACACAGTCCCGTCGCCCAGCCGTGTCCGACTCTCTGCGACCCCGAGGACAGAAGCACGCCAGGCCTCCCTGTCCATCACCAGCTCCCGGAGCTCGCTCAGACTAATCCTTCCACAAGATGCACAAACAAGAAACACACACGGTGGGGAAAAACAACAGCAAACACACATCAAAGCCGGAGAGATAAAGCTGGCGCCGTGGGGGTCATGCAGACCCCGGGCGCAGCCGGGAGCTTTCGGATGCCCTCTCACCTCCCACTGTGGAGCGATGCCCCCCGCCACGCACCCCAATCTCTCCTGCATCTAACCTCTCCCCACCAGTTACCTTTTATTTAAAAAATTTTTCCAGGAACAGAAGCTCCTGGGGGCTGGGAGGGGGTTTCCGAAACTGCTGCAACAATAGAGATAAGCCCGGCAGATAAGCACACTAATCTCCTGTTTAAAAAAAAAAGAAAAGAAAATATGAGTGAGCTGGTTCTGCAACCACCTGGGGGAAAAAATATCTGCAGTTATTTCTGCCTTCAATGTGGACAGGCGGGGATGAGTTGCCTGGTGTGGAAGAAAAAAAAATCTGAATAGGAGCAGGAGGGGACATAGGTACCCCTATGGCTGATTTGTGTTGATGTTTGACGGAAAACAGCAAAATTCTGTAAAGCTATTATCCTTCAATTTAAAAAAATATATTTTTTTTTAAAAGAAGGAGGCCTCCTTGGGGGAAGGGGGGTAGTACAGTGGGTGTCCCCGGCTCCATTTGGGCGGGAGTTTTTTGTGACTGACTCTGGGCTTCCCTGGTGGCTCAGGGGGAAATCTGCCTGCAATGCAGGAGACCCGGGTTCTAGCCCTGGATGGGGAAGATCCCCCGGAGGAGTGGCAACCCACCCCAGTATTCTTGCCTGGAGAATCCCATGGACAGAGGAGCCCGGTGGGCTGCAGTCCATGGGGTCGCAAAGAGTCAGACATGACTGAGCAACTAACGATTTCACTTTCACAGTCTGTGACCGCAGGTGGTCTCACACCGGTCCCTGGGGGGCTGGGGGGTGGTCTCTGGCTGACGTTGGAAACCCTAGGACCCAACAGCCAATGGTGTGTCCCCTGTGTTTGCATCACGGTGCGTCCCAGGGAAGAATCAGTCCAGTCGCTCAGCCGTGTCCGACTCTTTGTGACCCGGTGGACTGCAGCACGCCAGACCTCCCTGTCCATCACCAACTCCCGGAGCTTGCTCAAAGCAGGGAATACCTTTTGCATTTAAAGGAGAATCTGGGGTAGCGGCGTTTTGAGAACCAACACCTCCCCCCATTCCAGCATGACCCCTGTGCCCAGGGACCTCTCCCACAAGCAGGGGGGTGGGGTGGGGAGTGGGGGTGTATTGTTTATTCATGTCTGACTCTTTGCAACCCCGCGGACTGTAGCCCGGCCAGGATCCTCTGTCCGTGGGATTCTCCAGGCAAGAACACCGGAGTGGGTAGCCATGCCCTCCTTCAGGGGATCTTCCTGACCCAGGAATTGAACCCCAGTCTCCTGCATTGGCAGGAGGGTTCTTTACCGTCCAAGCAGGGTGAGTGGGCTCACAGAAATCCCAAACTCCTTCAGTTCAGTTCAGTTCAGTCGCTCAGTCGTGTCCGACTCTTTGCGACCCCATGAATCGCAGCACGCCAGGCCTCCCTGTCCATCACCAACTCCCGGAGTTCACTCAAACTCACGTCCATCAAGTCGGTGATGCCATCCAACCATCTCATCCTCTATCGTCCCCTTCTCCTCCTGCCCCCAATCCCTCCCAGCATCAGGGTCTTTCCCAATGAGTCAACTCTTCGCATGAGGTGGCCAAAGTATTGGGGTTTCAGCTTCAGCATCAGTCCTTCCAATGAACACCCAGGACTGATCTCCTTTACGATGGACTGGTTGGATCTCCTTGCAGTCCAACGGACTCTCAAGAGTCTTCTCAAACACCACAGTTCAAAAGCATCAATTTTTCGGCGCTCAGCTTTCTTCACAGTCCAACTCTCACATCCATACATGACCACTGGAAAAACCACAACCTTGACCAGACGGACCTTTCTTGGCAAAGGAATGTCTCTGCTTTTTAATATGCTCTCTAGGTTGGTCATAACTTTCCTTCCAAGGAGTAAGCGTCTTTTAATTTCATGGCTGCAGTCACCATCTGCAGTGATTTTGGAGCCCCCAAAAAATAAAGTCTGACACTGTTTCCAGTGTCTCCCCATCTATTTCGCATGAAGTGATGGGACCAGATGCCATGATCTTAGTTTCCAAACTCCTTACGCCCAGCCATAAGAACACTCTTGCTTGGCCCAAGATGAGTTCCTGATATCAGTGCCAATGGGAGGCCCCTTTCAAGGGCAGCAAAACTCCTTGGACACCAGCTGACTTGGATCGGGCTTGCAGAGAGCGCTACTGACCTCTAGTGACGAAAACTTCCAAACCGCGCCAAGACCACCCACCCCCAACCCCACCCCCACCCCCGACCACCCAGCAGCTTAAAGAGCCTGGGGTGGGGACGGACCCTGCCCAGCTCCACCCGGCGGGACCTGAATGCATAGGCTTTGGGGACAGCTCAGGGCTTGCTAAGTCAGAAGGTGGAGGGTGGTTTAGTCAGTGTGGGTAAAACTGTTTCCGTTCAGTCGCTCAGTCGTGTCTGACTCATTGCGACCCCACAGACTGCAGCACGCCAGGACTCCCTGTCCATCTCCAACTCCCGGAGCTTGCTCAAACTCCTGTCCACTGAGCCGGGGATGCCACCCAACCATCTCATCCTCTGTCGTCCCCTTCTCCTCCCGCCCTCAGTCTTTCCCAGCATCAGGGGCTTTTCCAGTGCGTCGGTTTCTTTGCATCAGGTGCCCAGAGTACTGGAGTCGCAGCTGCTGCAGCAGCCCTCCCAGTGAAGGCTGGTGCCAGGACGCAATCTGGAAGTTTCGGTCGCTAGGGGCCAGTAGCGCTCCTTGCCGGCGCAGCGCAGGCGCGCATGCGCGCTCCGTCGCGTCCGGGTCTTGGTGACCCCCTCCGGACTGGACCCCGCCGGGCTCCTGTGGCCGTGGGGTGTGCCAGGCGAGAATCCTGGGGGCCTGGGGCCAGCTCTTCTTCCAGGAAAGCTGGACTCCACAAAGAGAAAGTGGAGCTGGGCAGCGTGCGTGCGGGGCGCTGGGGAGACCGAGGAGGCAGAGATGTGAGCCCGGGGGGCGCGGGGCGGGGACCGCGGTCCAACCCCCGGGAGACCCCGGGGCGAGGAGATGGCGGGCCAGGAATGTCTCCGGGGGGCGGCTCAGAGCTGGTTAGGCCGTGCCCACGAGGCTCCCGCAGTGATCGCCCAGCACCAGACTTCAGTCCTGGCCTCTGCGTCTCCAGGAGCTGCACGTAAGGAGGGCGCATTGTGCACTGAATCCTTGTATTTCTGTGTGTACGTTTGGCCCAGGCTGGGTCTTCCTTGCTGCACGCTGGGCTTTTTCTCTAGTTGAGGCGAGCAGGGTGGGGTGGTTGGGGGGGGGGTGCAACCTCTTTGTTGGAGGTGCGCGGGCTTCCTTGGGGTTCACGGAGTGAGGTTTTTTTTTTTTTTTCCTGGACCAGGGATTGAATCAGTGTCTCCTGCCTCTGCCGGCGGATTCTTTACCAGTGAGCCACCAGCGAAGCCCCAAGGAGGTCACGTTTTCCATCGGCTATCATTGAAGGTGCGGGTCCCAGGGGGGGGTTTGTTTGGGGATTGCTTTTTGTCTTTTTTTTTTTTGGCCACTTTGCAGCCTATGGGATCTTAGTTTCCCCGACCAGGGATCGAACCTGTGCCCCACCCTGCGGTGGAAGCTCAGAGTCGTAACCCCTGGACCGCCAGGGACCTGCCATGGTTTGGGCATTTCTGACTGTGTGTGCAGACGGTTGTCATCACAAGCTAGGCAGTGGACGGTGTTCTGTGCGTCCTCCCCGGTCTATCTTCCGCCCAGGATGTTTGACTCTGTCACCCCCCCCATGGGCCTCTCGCTGTGTTTTCTACGTCTTTATGTCATCTTTAATGTCTGTGGAGGCTTTTTCAGTTCTTTCTGCAAAATAGGGCAGAAGGTGAGGAAGCAAGAGTCTTACTTATTATTATTTTTTCTTTTTTCAGTATTTCTTTGGCCTGAGTTATGGCAGGCAGGCTCTTTAGTTGATATGTTTTGGGTCTAGTTTCCTGAACCAGGGATTGAACCCAGGCCCCCTGCACTGGGAACTCTGCGTTTTAGCCACTGGACCACCAGGGAAGTCCCAACTCTTCTCTTTCTAAGAATTGTTTCTTACTGATGGCTACTGACCTTCAACTTTATATCGATAATGCATTTTTCTCAAATTGCTTTCCCTTAGAGGTTATGACAAGGTGTGAACGTATTTCCCTGTGTTACAGGGTGAATCCTTGCCTTCACGTATTTTATATAATATAATTGTGCTTCCCTTGTAGTTCAGTCGGTAAGGAATCTGCCTGCAACGCAGGAGACCGGGTTCGGTCCCTGGGTGGGGAAGATCCCCCGGAGAAGGGATAGGCTACCCACTCCATTATTCCCGCCTGGAGAATCCCACGGACAGAGGAGCCTGGTGGGCTACAGTCCATGGGGTCGCAAAGAGTCGGGCACTACTGAGAGACTAAACCCCCATCACCATACGAGACATTTAAATAAGTCCGTGTGGGCTACGGCAGGTCCTTGCTGGCTATCTATGTTACGTACAGTGCTGTGCATACGTCCATCATGATTTCATTCTTTTTCATGGCTGAGTAATATTCCATGGTGTGCATGGGCTGCGTCTTCTTTATCCATTTCTCTGTTGATGAATGCTGAGGTTGCTTCCGAGGGTGGGTTTTTTTTTTTTGGTTAATTAATTAATTTTTTTGGTTGCGCTGGGTCTGTGTCGCTGTGTGCAATTTCTCTCTAGGTGCAGCTCCCAGCCTCTAGAGAGCAGGCTGGGTACTTGGGGAATGTATACTTAGTTGCTCTGTGGCATGTGGGATCTTCCCGGACCGGGGATTCGATCTGTGTCCCCTGAGTGAGCAGGCGGTTTCTTTGCCACTGAGCCACCCAGAAGGCCTTACTCTTTCATTTTTAACACTAGGTCTTACTTAAGTCTTCTGACCTTAAACTTTATATGTATGTGCGTATATATATGTATTTCAGATTATTTTCCATTATAGGCCTCCCCGGTGGCGCACATGGTCAAGAGTTTGCCGGCAGTGTGGGAGACCCGGTTCGATCCCTGGGTCGGGAAGATCCCCTGGAAAAGGAAGTGGCAACCCACTCCAGTACTCTTGCCTAGAGAATCCCATGGATGGAGGAGCCTGGCAGGCTGTATAGTCCATGGGGTTGCAAAGAGCCAGACACAACTGAGCGACTTCTCTTATTCCTCGTTACGAGGTTTTAATATTGTTCCCTGGGCTATTCAGTAGATCATTGCTTCTATATATTTTATGTAAAGTACTGTGTATGCTTCCCTGTGCTGAACACTAGGTCGTTGTATTTATCTATTTTGCATCTAGCAGTGTGTATCTGTTCATTCCAAACTCCCGGCTCATCAACTCTTGGCAACCACAAGTGTGTTCTGTATGTCTGTGAGTCTGTTTCTGCTTTGTAGATAACTTCACTGGTGTCTCTCTCTCTCTTTTTTGATTCCACAAATAAGCTATATCATACGATATTTGTCTTTTTCTGTCTGACATATTCCACTAGCGTGATCCTCTGGTTACGTTCGTATTGCTGCCAGTGGCCTTCTTTCGTTCTTTTCCATGGCTGAGTAATACTCCATCATGTACATGGACCACATCTTCTCTATCTACCTACCAGTCGATGGACTCCAAGGTTGCTTCCGAGTCTTTGTTTTTCTTGTTTAGTAGCTCGGTCTTGTCCGACTCTGCGACCCCGTGGACGGTAGCCCTCCAGACTCCTCTGTCCATGGGATTCTCCAGGCAAGAATACTGGACTGGGTTGCCATTCCCTTCTCCAGGGGATCTTCCCAACCCAGGGATCGAACCCAGGTCTCCCTCATTGGCAGGCAGATGCTTTACCCCTGAGCCACCTGGGAATACTCCTCAGCCATAAAAAAGAATGGAATAGTGCCATTTGCAACAACAGGGATGTAACTAGAGGTTATCATACTGAGTGAAGTAAGTCAGACAAAGACGAATATCATATGCTATCGCTTATATGTGGAATCTAAAAAGAAATTGATAAATTTATAAATTTATTTATAAAATAGAAACAGACTCACAGACTTAAAAAACAAAACAAAAACCCTTATGGTTGCCAACTTAGGGCTTCCCTGCTGGCTCAGACAGTGAAGAATTTGCCGGCAGTGTGGGAGACCTGGGTTTGATCCCTGGGTCGGGAAGATCCCCTGGAGAAGGAAATGGCAACCCACTCCAGTACTCTTGCCTGGAGAATCCCATGGACACAGGAGCCTGGCGGGGCTACAGTCCCTGGAGTCGCAGAGAGTCAGACACGACTGAGGGACTAATATTCTCCCTGCACTTCCACACTCCAATGAAAAATTCTAAAATGGGGACTTCCCTGGGGGTCCACTGGTTAAGCCTGCGAGCTTGCACTTTGGGGGCGGTTGCGGGTTCCATTCTTGCTCAGGGGACTAAGGTCCCGCAGCCCTCTTCTATGGCCAGTAATAATAATTTGAATAAAGTGAAACTTAAGAAAAGAAAAGAAACAGCACAGCCTTCCTGCTGCCTGAAGATCTTTGTCCTGGAGTCTGGGAGGAAGTGAAGCCAGCTCTCACCTCCCCCCACCCTTGAGTGTGAAGGCAGGCTCAGCCCACCAGGAAGTTGAGAAACTCTGTGAGGTCGTTGGGAAATGCGTCTCCTGGCATCAGGTTTCTTTTCTGGGAAAATCGATGTTATAACTTCGGGGGCTGCACCCTCCCCCCAAACGCCAGCTCACTGAGGTCCTGCTGGCTCACTGAGGTCCTGCCGCCCACACCTCCGTTTTTTCTGTGGAAGAGGTGCTGACCCCCGCCTCCCTATGACTGCGTTTCTTCTCTGACCCCAGGAGAGTCTGGGAAGGGCGGAAACGTGGGATTCTGGCGGATGAGGGGGTGGGGAGGAGCTGTGTGGGCAGAAAGGGCAAGGAGAGGCTGTCTGCAAGTGTCTGCGCTGAGCTGGTCAGCCTCAGCCCCACTGGCGTCTGGGGCCGGACGAGTCTCTGATGGGGGCGTCCTGGGCCCTGTGTGGGGAGTGGAGGAGTGGCCCTGGGCTCCCCCCACCGCACGCCAGGGGCAGCCCCTGCCCTCATCGCTATCACGGCCAGAAAGTCTCCAGACGTTGTCATATGTCCCCTCAGAGGGTTAAGTTCTCCCAGTCTGTGAACCACAGCCATAGGTACATACCTGGATGGAGGGTGGATGGATGGATGGATAGATAGGTGTGGATGGATGGATGAAGGATGGAAGGATACATGTATGTGTGTATGGACGGATGGATAGATGGATGGATGGATGGATGGATACATGTATGTATGCATGGACGGATGGATAGATAGATGGATGGATGGATGGATGGATGGATAATACATGTATGTATGTATATATGGTTGGATGGATGGATACATGGATGGATGGATGGATAGGTAGATATATGGATCTGG
>JADEYB020000024.1:540529-550573 GCA_015832495.2 Alces alces
GAATGCTGGGTGGGCCGTGGACCCTCCATGGAGCAGAGACTCAGAGGGTCCTGAAGCTGAATGCTGGGTGATCTGTGGGCTGGGCCACAGTCCGAGGCCTCAGTGGGGCTTTGCTATGCTTCGCCACTCACTCAGGTCTGACTCCTTCCGACCCCTCGGCCTGTGGCCCGCCCAGGCCCTCTGTCCATGGGATTCGCCAGGCAAGCATGGTGCAGGGGGCTGCCATGGCCTCCCCCAGGTGATCGGATGCTAAATGGTGCATAACGCATGAGCCCGCCCCATAGTCCAGAAATGTTTCTTCTCAGACTGGAGGACATCGATCTATGATGTCCAAACACCCAGGGAGAAAAGCACCCATCTCCCTGACTCCTTCATGTGGCTCCTCGCTCCAAGTTGTCAACCCGCCTGTGGGTCTGAGTGTGAGGAAATGAGCCGTTTTGTATTATTTTTTAACAACTGAAGTATCATTCAAACTGAAGTACAACAGCCTCAGGTACATAGCATGCACACACACACAGACACAACATATATATATAAATGGGAGCTTCCCGGGTGGTGCCAGGGGTAAAGAACCCTCCTGCCAATGCAGGACATGTAAGAGATGTAGGTGTGATCCCTGGGTCGGGAAGATCCCCTGGAGGAGGGCACGGCAACCCACTCCAGTGTTCTTGCCTGGAGAATCCCAGGACAGAGGGGCCTGGCGGCCTACGGTCCAGGGGGTCACAAAAGAGTCGGACACGACTGAGCCCCTGAACAAGAAGAACCCCAGGAGGATACACACTGCTTACCTGTTCCTTGATGTCTTTTCTGGACGGCACAGGCACGGAAACGTGTCCGAGTGCGGCCACTACATCCTTGACTCGGCCGGGACGCGCGTGGGCTGCCACTTTGACGAGCTCGGCGAAGGCCGCGCCACAGACGATTACTTCTTCCTGGTGAACGGAACCAGCAGCGACACGGACATCCAGTTTTTGGACTGTCCTCCCGTGAACGGCCCGAGGCTGGGTAAGACGGTCGCTCACCCCGCTTATATTGCCCTGCTCCTCCGCCAGCCGTCTGCTTCTTGGCGTTCGCATTTGTCCCAGGGCTCTGGAGGCTGCGCGCTGTGTTCCAGAGCTGGCCTCAGCAGGATCTAGATTAGGGGTGAAAGACCCTGATGCTGGGAGAGATCGAAGGCGGGAGGAGAAGGGGACGACAGAGGAGGAGATGGTTGGATGGCCTCACCGACTCCATGGACACGAGTTTGAGCAAGCTCCGGGCGACATTCAAGGACGCAGAGAGTCGGACACGGCTGAGTGACTGAACCACAGATGTAGAGAGGGTCATAACTCGCCCTTGGGGTGGGATGTGTGCGCTTGCGTCGCTCGTGAACAAAGTGGACTGACGGACGCAGTCTTGGAAAGGAATTCCTCTCTTGCAGGGGACCTAGTGTCCTTCTGGGGGACGCTCCCACGTCACAGAGTCTGGTTCTGGGCAGACCATTCGTTGGGTTGGCCGGTGTGTTGACGTTGAGTTGGGCACACGAGTGACTCCAGGCGTGTGTGTGTTTAGGTCCCTCCGTCGTGTCTGACTCGTTGTGTGCAGACAGCGTGGAGGTGTGGAAGAGGGTGTGGAAGTGTCTCAAAAAAAAACGAAAAACAGAACTAAACGTATGACCCAGCAATTCCACTCCTGGTTATATATCTTAAAAAATAAAACACCAAACACGCAAAACTGAAAATACTAGTTCACAAAGATGACACGGAGCCCAGTGTTCATCGCAGCATGGTTGACGGTTGCCAAGATAAGGAAGCCATCTAAGGGTTCATTACCTGGTGAGTGGAAAAAGAATATATCGTGCATATATACAATGAAATACTCAGTTCAGTTCAGTTCAGTCGCTCAGTCGTGTCTGACTCTTTGCGACCCGATGAACCACAGCACGCCAGGCCTCCCTGTCCATCACCAACTCCCGGAGTTCCCCCAGACCCGTGTCCATCGAGTGGGTGATGCCATCCAACCATCTCATCCTCTGTCGTCCCCTTCTCCTCCTGCCCTCAATCTTTCCCAACATCAGGGTCTTTTCAAATGAGTCAGCTCTTCACTTCGGGTGGCCAAAGTGTTGGAGTTTCAGCGTCAACATCGTTCCTTCCAGTGAACACCCAGGACTGAAATATTACTCAGCCATAAAAAAAAAAGAATTAAATTCTGCCACTTGCAACAGCATGGATGGGCTTGCAGGCTCTCATGCTAACAGAAATAATTCAGACACATAAAGACGTGTGCTGCTGCAGCTGATTTACTCACTGAGGCATGTCCAGCTTTTTGCAACCCCAGGGACTGCAGCCCCCAGGCTCCTCTGTCCATGGGATTCTCCAGGCAAGAGTACTGGAGTGGGTTGCTGTTTCCCTTCTCCAGGGGATCTTCCCAACTCAGGGATCTAACCTGAGTCTCCTGCATTGGCTGGTGGATTCTTTACCATCTGAGCCACCAGGAAAGCCCAGTGACTCCAAGAGTTGACACCAAGTCTGGCTGCTTGGGTGGTCCATGTAGATGCTGGGGGAGTTTACTTCCCGCTTGTAGGGTGTCCCGGAAAAGGCGAGGGATGTGCCCGGAGAACATTCTCCGAATGGCAACCCACTCCGGTATTCTTGCCTGGAGAAGCCCCACGGACAGAGGAGCCCGGCCGGGCTACAGTCCACGGGGTCGCAGACAGTCAGACGCGGCTGAAGCAACGTAGCTCGCATGGCAGCATCTCTGCTTGGGGCTCCGGCGAGGCTGAGGGTGGAGGCAGAGGGCGGGCAAACCCGGCCAGGAGCGGACAAGCCCAGGACGCACGCTCTGCGGACCTGAGGTTCTGCTTCCTCGGGATTCAGGGTTTTGTGTCCGGCTTTATGCAACGACACGGGAATGGGCCCAGGTTCCCGGGGGATGTCCTTCCGCTGCCTCGCCCCCACTCGGCTTCTGTGGGTTGCAGGTGTGTACCCCTGTTTCCCGTTTGGGTCTCTTCTCAGAAAAGTACAACCCGCCCGCGAACCTCACCGTCAAGGACAACGTGTCCCATTACGTGATTCGCTGGGATGCCCCCGCCATCAGATACAGCCTGTCCAATAGCGTCTTGCGTTACGCGCTGGACATCCAGAAGACGGTGAGGACCTGGACCTTCGTGGGGGAACACGGACTGCCTCTCTGCCCCTCTCGCTTTGGGGTCCCCCCCCCGCCCTCACACACACACTCGGACGTCCCTCTTTGCCTCACGAGTCTCTTCTGTGATGCGTCCTTTACTGTCTCTTTGTCCTAAAAGTGCCGCTCACTCCTCTTAAGATTTTTTTCATTTGTTTTATTTCTGGCTGCGCTGAGGCTTTGTCGCTGCACGCGGACCTTTTTCTCTAGTTGCAGACAGCGGAGGCTGCTCTCGAGGGTCAGTAGTTTTAATGTGCAGGCTTAGTTGCTGCGTGACACGCGGGATCTTCCTGGACCAGGCATCGAACCCATGTCTCCCGCATCGGCAGGCAGAGTGTTAACCACGGACCCTGCCCCCCCCCCCAGGGAAGTCCGTGCTCATTCATTTTTGCTGACGTTCACTTACGAACTGCTGGGGGCGGTTTTTTGTTTTGTTTTGTTTCCTGTCGTGGATGGTGTTGGCGGTCGTACCTAGGAAACCGGTTTGCGGCGCCCTAGGTCATAAAGAGGAGAAGGCAATGGCACCCCACTCCAGTCCTCTTGCCTGGAAAATCCCATGCACGGAGGAGCCTGGTGGGCTGCAGTCCATGGGGTCGCTAAGAGTCGGACACGACTGGGCGACTTCACTTTCACTTTTCACTCTCATGCACTGGAGAAGGAAGTGGCAGCCCACTCCAGAGTTCTTGCCTGGAGAATCCCAGGGACGGCGGAGCCTGGTGGGCTGCGTCTATGGGGTCGCACAGAGTCGGACACGACTGACGCGACTTAGCAGCAGCAGCAGGTTATAAAGATGGTGCGTGTGTTTGAGTCTCAGGGTTTCATGGTTCTAGCGGTTTTGTTTAGGGCTTTCATCCACGTCTGCGGTCTGCCTCTCTCCCTCCCCACTGGAAGGCAAGTTCTCTCAGAGCAGGGGCCCCAACAACAACAACAAAAAATCAACTTTCATTCATTCCCGCAAGGAGCTCACATACCAAAAGGTAGCATCTTTCCTTCCAAGATGGAGAGAGGAGAGGCTAGAAGAGAGAAAAAATGTGTTGCTTCTTTTTCCTGTTGGCTACACATCTTTTGTGGTCTTTGTTCCGGACCAGGCATAGAACCCTTGCCCTCAGCGGTGGAAACACAAGAGTCCTAACCACCAGAACACCAGGGCTGATGTTGTTCAGTCAACCCTTGGGTCAGGAAGACCCCCTTGAGAATTGCATGCACAGAGGAGCCTGGCGGGCTACAGTCCACAGGGTCCCAGACAGTCAGACACGACAGAGGGGTGAACACAGCCCTAAGTTTGGTAAAGAATCCACCTGCCCGTGCAGGAGATACAGGCGAGGTGGGTTCCATCCCTGGGTTCGGAAGCTCCCCTGGAGAAGGAAATGGCAACTCACTCCAGTATTCTTGCCTGGAGCATCCCATGGAGTAGGTGACTCCGATGGGAAAGAATCTGCCTGCAATGCAGGAGACCCAGGTTCGATCCCTGGGTCGGGAAGATCCCCTGGAGAAGGAAACGGCAACCCACTCCAGTATTCTTGCCTGGAGAATCCCATGGACAGAGGAGCCTGGCGGGGCTGCAGTCCCTGGGGTCCCACAGAGTCAGACACAAGTGAGAGACTTAGCACTCACTCCCGGAAGCTTTCTGCTTTCTAACAGAAACTCCGAGGAGCCTCTTTTAAATTGCTGCATCTGTGGAATCTCAATTATCTCCAGCTTAAAATAACCTTCACAGCCCTCCTGGGATTCCCAGGGGGTCTCGCGTTGGCGGACAAAGCCGAAAAGACGGGCACTTACATCTCTCCTTTGCTCTCTCTTTACAGGGCAGCGTTTCTAAGAGAGAACCCGTAAGTATGGCTTCGTTCTCTGCTGCATCCGGGTTTGAATCACAGGTGCTCAGAGCCCCGCCCTCGGCGGGCAGGGCGCTCAGCTCAGCCCTGGGTCCCTCTGTGCCTGTGTTTCGGGGTCACCAGGCTCTGGGGACCGATGGAGAAGCTGTAGCCTCCCAGACGCCTCTGACTCAGCTCAGGCAGCCTGCCGCCACCCTCCTGGTGGGCGGAATAAAACGGGCCTCCTTGCTCCTGACTCCACAGTGAGGTGAGCTCAAGGGCCCCCCGAGAAGTCGGGTCCGCCGACAACCGCACAGCAGGACTTTACTCGGAAACGGGGTCTCTGCAGAGGTGCCAGAGGGACGGGTCTGAGGTGACGTCCTTCCTGGACGAGGGAGGCCCTAAACCCAGGGACAGGTCCTTACAACTCACAAGAGGAGAGGCACACACACAGAGGAGAAGCCGCGTGGACACGGAGGCGGAGACGGGAGGGAGGCGGCCACCGGCCCAGGGACGGACGCCCGGAGCCCCCAAAGCTGGAAGAGGCGGGGAGGACCCTCCCCGGAGCCTCTGGACGGAGCTCAGCCCCAGATCCTTGTGGCCGCCGGGCGCCCCCAGGCCAGGCCCCCCTTTCCTCCGTGACCACCCAGCCTCTCCAGGCTTGCAGGTCCCAGGAGAGCCCCAGGGGGCGTCCAGGGACTGCCAGGCTCTGACCCCCAGCCGTAGGAAAAGGACTGTCCGGTGTCCGCGTGTGGGTGAGGCGTCCACGGGCGTCCGGGCCTGGCTGTGCCCTGCACGTTCCTGCCCTATCCCGGATCCTGTGTGTAGAATCCTTTCATTTTTTTTCCAACAGTTTTTTTTTTAAGTATTTTTGTTTATTTATCTTGGCTGTACTGCGAGGCATGCGGGATCTTAGTTCTCAGGCCAGGGACTGAACCTGCATCCCCAGCTGTGGAAGTGCAGCGTCTTAACGACTGGACCACCAGGGAAGTCACCCCTCGGTGTAGACTCGGAATAACCGCAAGCCCACGTCCCGAGGGCACGGGGACCCCGCGGGAGGCACGGACGCAGGCGGACAGCCAAGAGCCCTGATTGTTGTTGTTCAGTCGCTCAGCCGTGTCTGACTCTTTGCCACCCCGTGGACCGCAGCACGCCAGGCCTCCCTGTCCATCGCCAACTCCGGGAGCTTGTTCAAACTCACGTCCATCGAGTCGGTGATGCCATCCAACCGTCTCGTCCTCTGTCGTCCCCTTCTCCTCCTGCCCCCAATCCCTCCCAGCATCAGGGTCTTTTCCAATGAGTCAGCTCTTTGCATGAGGTGGCCAAAGTATTGGAGTTTCAGCTTCAGCATCAGTCCTTCCAGTGAACACCCAGGACTGACCTCCTTTAGGATGGACTCGTTGAATCTCCTTGCAGTCCAAGGGACTCTCAAGAGTCTTCTCCAACACCACAGTTCAAAAGCATCAGTTCTTTGGCACTCAGCTTTCTTTATAGTCCAACCCTCACATCCATACATGACTACTTGAAAAACCATAGCCTTGACTAGACAGACCTTTTGTTGGCAACGTGATATCTCCACTTTTTAATATGCTGTCTAGGTTGGTCATAACTTCCCTTCCAAGGAGTGAGTGTCTTTTTATTTCATGGCTGCGGTCACCATCTGCAGTGATTTTGGAGCCCAAGAAAATAAAGTCTGCGGCAGGTCCGCTGTGCCCCCAGCTGTCAGGGGGCGCACCCTCCGCCTTCTCCGCGTTTCCAGTCTGGTATTTGTGTCCATCACACGGTCCTCTTTTCTTTCAAAGGTTTTTCTGAGCAGACAACATAAAAACGAGTACAGACTGCCCAGCTCTGACGTGAGAGGAGAGCACACCGTCCGCATGAGGGTGCAACATGTGCAATTTCAAATCTGGAGTGAGTGGAGCTCCACGCACCATTTCGGTGAGTCTCCCAGAAATACCCCTGGATGCTGACATGTGCCTGGAGGGGAATATGAATGACCTTTCCTTTGTTGTCCAACCCCCTTTTTTTTTTTTTTGACAGTTTCTCTTTCAAACCAGTTCACCTTCATTTTTGTTGTTCAGTTGCTCACACACACCTCTTTCTCTCACCCTTGACATTTCGCAATTACGCATTCATTCCTTTGGCTATGCAGTGCAGAACTGAAAGTTAATATTCACTGACAAGGAAGGCATTGTGCAGTATTAATTGTGCCTTTGTGGAAAAGTAATTGGTGCATCATCCTTTGACAGTGGCAAGGCGGGAGGCGGGGAGATTAGTTGTTTAGTTGCTCAGTTGTGCCCGACTCTTTGTGACCCTGTGGATTGCAGCCCGCCAGACTTGCCTGCCCTTCACTATCTCCCGGAGCTTGCTCAAACTCATGTCCATCAAGTCGGTGATGCCATCCAGCCATCTCATCCTCTGTCGTCCCCTTCTCCTCCCGCCTTCACTCTTTCCCAGCATCAGGGTCTTTTCCAAGGAGTCAGTTCTTCACATCAGGTGGCCAAAGGACTGGAGCTTCAGCTTCAGCGTCAGTCCTTCCAGTGTACATTCACGATTGATTTCCTTTAGGATGGACTGATTGGGGACAGCGATACACAGTGTGGTGTGGTGGGCGCAGGATCCTAGAAGAATAGACTCTGCTGCCATCCTTCTCAAATCCCTGGGGTCCCTCTGTCTGGAAGCACCGCCCTCCTCCTCTCCAGCCCTGCTTCCCCCACCACACACCCCCGCCCCGTCGTCTGATACAAGGGATGGGCGGGCAGGGCTGGTGTGCGCAAAGCGGAGCGCCCAGTCACGCCTGACCCTCTGCGTGTCTGCCCGCCAGGCGTCCCCGAGAAGAATTTCCTGGTGGTCTCGATCGGGCTGGCGGTGGGGGCCGCGGTTTTGTTTGGCATGGCCATGATGTTCCTCTGTAAAAGGTAAGACACACACCCCCCCAAATAAACTCAAAAACGGCACGTCAGAACCCACACATGCAAGAGCCCACGCCTGTCACCGCAGCCCCGTGGAGTGGCCAGAATCCCAGGCTCAGAATGCAGCGTGGAGGTTGCTGAGGGTGGAGGGCTTGGGAACACGGAGTGGCTGTTATTAAGGGGCCGTGTTTCGACAATGGTCTGTCGTGGGGCCGAATCACGGCGCAACTTAATTTTCCAGTGTTCCTGGGGGTTGCCCGTGTAGTGCCAAATGCACTCTTGATTTTGTGCCGGAAGGAGTGAACTTTAAAAGAGAGGCTTCCAAGAGAGAGGTGAGGCCCGGTGTCTCTGCAGAGAAGACAACCCTGTGCGGAAGATGGGTCCCGAGCACGTGGCCGGGCCAAGCGAGCGCCCCACTTAGGCGCAGTCCCTGGCGTCACGATCCAGAAATGGACCCTGCGGGCTCAGCCGAGAAGGCGGCGGAGGCCGGCTACGGCCACAGCCGCCACACGGGGGCGGCAGCGAGCTGCACGGCCGTTTCCAAGCCCCGGTGTCTCAGCCTCCGAGGACCAAAGGCGGGAGGAGAAGGGGGCGACCGAGGATGAGAGGGTTGGCTGGCATCACCGGCTCCATGGACGTGAGTCTGAGCGAGCTCGGGGAGATGGTGATGGACGGGGAGGCCTGCCGTGCTGCGGTCCAGGGGACCGCAATGAGTCAGGCACCACTGAACTGGGAAACAAAGGGCTGGACTCTGGCCGGAGGGGAGACCCGGACTCTGTGGCATCAACCTCAGCGGCAGACACAGGCTCTGTCCCCTTCCCTGGCTGCCTCCTCACACCCGCGCAGATGTACTGAAAGCCAGGCGACCCCCCCGCCCCGGAGTGTCCGGAGAACGGCCGCCCGTAGGAGACGCAGGCCAGAGGGCTGCAGCGGGCATACGGAGGGCAATTGAGGCCGTTCTCGTATCCACGCTGGATGTGTCTGGAACGTTTCATTCACAAGGACCGGAATCAGTGATGGCGTGTCTCGGGGCGCTCATACAGAAGGCGGTCTGTGAGGACACACAGGGGCTTCCCAGGTGGGCCTAGTGGGAAAGAACCCACCTGCCACGGTAGGAGACGTAAGAGACGCAGGTTCGATCCCTGGGCGGGGGAATGGCAGCCCACTCCAGTCTTCTTGCCGGGAGAATCCCGTGGACAGAGGAGCCTGGCGGGCTACAGCCCACGGGGTTGCAAGAGTCGGATATGACTGAGCGCCTTAGCGGGCACGCACGCATGCACACCCACGCACGCACGCACACACACGAGGACAGGGGCGTCCTGGCGGTGTTTGTACGGCATGGCATCTAGGAGGCTTTGAGGCCTGGAGAGGGGATACTTGAGGGTGCTCAGAGGGGCTTGGGTCCCTGGAGGGTCTTGAGGTCACATGCTCGGCGAGTTTGCGCAGACAGGCTGGTGGGGTGTCTGGAGCCGGGCACGTCCCGGTCCCGAGGCCGCCTGCCTCTGGGTTTCTGCCCTGGCCGCAGCTAGGGGCCTGGGGTCCAGGGCGCCTCGCTCGCGGGGGACAGGGTCTCCTGTCTCGGCTGTCTGTCCTCGCGGGCCTGCCCCGCAGACGGGGTGTGGCGGGCAGCTCCGTCGGGCGGTGAGCGGTCCCCAGGACGCCTGGCCTGCCTGCCCAGACCCATGGGGGCGCCCCGAGCACCGACCCCCCAGCTCGGGAAGGTGGCCAGTGCCAGCCACGTGGGCACTGGTCCTCACCGCGCCCCGGGCGAGGCGGGAGAGCTCTCGGGGCAGCGCGCTCACCCCTGAGGCTGGCCGCGCCACACGCAGAGCCGGCCTCACCACGGGGCCGGGGGCACTCGGACAGGCCAGGCCCCCCTCGCAGCCCTGAGGCTGGGCCGCAAGCGTGTCTTGTCTCTTCTCTCCAGGTTCTCCCTGAAGAAGAAGCTGTTTCCGCCCATCCCGCAGGTGAAGCAGGAACTCGCCGGCTCGTTCCTGGCCAGCCTGGAGGTGAGCGAGGCCTCCTCCCGGGCGCCGCCTGGGCTTGGAGACTGGCGCTCGGAGACGCGGGGGGCGCGAGCGTGCTGGGGGTTGAAGGCTGGCTTGGGGCAGTCAGTGTCGCCAGGAAGGGAGGGCAGGGCAGGGCAGGGGAGAGGAGTG
>JADEYB020000024.1:577953-603206 GCA_015832495.2 Alces alces
CAGAACAGGGCTTTGGGGGCGGGGCTTCGGGGGCGGGGCGGGGCTTCAGGATGGGGCTTCAGGCGGGCCTTTGGGGCGGGCCTTCAGGGCGGGGGGGGGGGCTTCCGGGGCGGGGCTTCCGGGGCGGGGCTTCCGGGGCGGGGCTTCCGGGTCGCCCCCGGACCCGGCCCCAAGCACCCGCTACCGCTCTAGGGAGACGTGGCCGTGTCCCAAGTACAGGCAGAACCAGCAGGGCGTCAACGTCCAGTGCCATTTTGACAGCATCTCCCTTCAACTTCAACCTCAACGGAGCCAACCTCTGTTCCGTTTCCTGGTGAATGGTACCAGCGGTGGTTCCAAAATCCCCTGCCGCGAAACGCTTCATAGATTACAAGAAATTGGTGAGAAAACGTGAGACCCTCCTTCACGTGCCCCCCACCCCCACCCCCGTTCCTTGGCTTTGCGATGCTGGTATCTTGTGGCGGAGGGTGGGGCAGGGTACACCACCCTCGGAACCGAAGGGTAACCCAGGGGTAACACCAAGGGTCTTTGCTTTCAAGACCCTTGTAACCAAATCCCTCAAGCTGGGGGGGGGCATGTGTTACTCGCTCGGTCATGTCCAACTCTGCGACCCCGTGGACCGCAACATGCTATGCCTCCCTGTCCATCGTCAACTCCCGAAGCTTGTTCAAACTCAGGTCCATGGAGTTGGTGATGCCATCCAACCATCTCATCCTCTTGTCATCCCCTTCTCCTCCTGCCTTCAGTCTTTCCCAGCATCAGGGTCTTTTCCAGTGAGTCAGTTCTTTGCATCAGGTGGCCAAAGGATTGGAGTTTCAGCTTCAGCATCAGTCCTCCCAATGAATATCCAGGACTGGTTTCCATGGGCTCTAGGGCGCTTGGATTTCAGTCGTTGCAGCTCATGGGCTCGCTGGTTCTGGCTCCTCAGCTCCAGAGCACAGTCTTAATAGTTGTGGCCCACGGGCGTAGCTGCTCCAGGGCATGTGGGATCTTCCTGGACCAGGGATTGAACTCCTGTCCTCTACACTGGCAGGTGGATTCGTATCCACTGGGTGGATCCACAGGGAATGAAGTCCTAGGAGGCCTGTTTTGAAAGTATCTTTGGGAAACAATGTTTTTTGTTTGTTTGCTTTTCATGTGCTCTACTCATAGAAATTTTTTTTTCCCTCCCCTAGAAATATTAGCTGCCCCAAACATCACAAAAACGTGGTGTTACGAAAACTACTCGTTCATGGAATGGGAAGTAAGGAGTCTCTTTACTGAAGACCTCAAGTATGAACTTGAGATACAGAAGGTGAGCATGCCACCTCCCAGGTGGGCGTCTCTTGTGGTCTGATGCCCCGGACTCTGGAGTTTTGGGGGGAGTCAAGCCGTCTAAAGAAAAGAGGAACCATGAGATAACTGAGCGGCAGCGAAACCCGAAGCATTTGGTTGTCTGGGACTTCCCCAGCCATCTGTCGGTTAAGACATCCCCTTCCAGTGCAGGGGGCGTGAGTTCAATCTCTGGTTGGGGACCTAAGATCACATGTGCTTCGAGGCAAAAAAAAAAAAAAAAAAGTAAGAGAGAAGCAATATTGTAACAGATTCAATAAGGACTTTAAGAATGGTCCAGAAAAAAATAATTGAGACAGCAACAACAAAATAAGCGTTTGGGTGTTTGAAAGACAACGCTGACCTTGGAAAAGAGGGCAGAACGTGCAAGAAAGTTTTCTGTTTTGTTTGGGGTGGAGGAGACATGCTCAGCTGTCATTGTGCAGGAGACAAATGACGTGATAGAAGAAGACAAGGCTGAAACAGACACTGGGGAAACCCTCTGATCGCAGGTCCCATGCACGCGTCTGGGCTAACTCCCTTCAGTTGCATCTGACACTGCGACCCTGTGGGCTGTAGCCCGCCAGGCTCCTCTGTCCATGGGATGCTGCAGCCAAGAATACTGGAGTGGGTTGCCTTGTCCTCTTCTAGGGGATCTCTCTCACCCAGGGATAGAACTCAAGTGTCTTTTGCCCCCTGCACTGGGAGGCAGCTTCTTTACCGCTAGCAGCGCCTGGTCATATGTCACAGAGGCTGCAGTCTCCGTGTGAGAAATGAAATCCTCCCTCCCCACCAAAGATGGTACCTGGGTGTTCACAGAACCTACGTGTATAATGGTCCCCAAGTTCAACACTGCTTGAGGGACGGGATGACCGAAATATGGCCACAGAATGGAATCCTATCCACCAAGAACCGGAGCGTCCTATTTTACAATGGTCTGGACGTGGAAGCCGCCTAGATGTCCATTGACAGAGGAATGGATAAAGAAGCTGTGGTACACATACAGACGGTGGAATATTACTCAGTCATGAAAAGGAATGCATTTGAGTCAGTTCTAATGAGGTGTGTGAACCTACAGCGTGTTATACAGAGCGAAGTAAGTCAGAAAGAGAGAAACCAGTATCATGTATTAGCGCCTGTATAGGGGAGGAGTTTGGCTCAGATGGGACAGAATCTGCCTGCAATGCAGGAGACGTGGGTTTAGTCACCATGTCAGGAAGACCCCCTGGAGGAGGACATGGCAACCCACTCCAGTATCCTTGCCTGGAGAACCCCACGGACAGAGGAGCCCAGTGGGCTAGAGTCCATGGGGTCGCAGAGTCGGACACGGCCGAGTACACACACACAGACACAGTGCGTGTATATAAATCCCAAACTCCTAATTTGTCCTTCCCCCAGGTACTTTTCCGTTCATTGATACATTTTACTCAGTTACCTCTATTTATTATTTTTATGGGCTTACCTGTTGGCTCAGATGGTAAAGAATCCGCCTGCTAGTGCAGGAAACCCCGGTTCGATATCTCGGTCCGGAAGATCCCCTGGAGGAGGGCATGGCAGCCCACTCCAGGATTCTTGCCTGGGGCATCCCATATGTATGACATCTGTGATTTCTGTTCAGTGAGTGATTAGCGTTGGCTTTTCTGTGACCGTGAAACCGCTCGGACCAATGAGCCTTTCTTGGGTGTGGATCAGACTCCCACACTCCATTGTTCTCTTACAGGGCACGGACCCCGCCTACAGAGAGGAGGTGGGTATCCACCCCGCGTGGCCCCCGCAATCTGCGGTCCCAAGCACAGGCTCCTTATTTCAATCGGTGTCCAGACCCTCTGAGACGAGGCGCCCCAGCGCACGGGCCAGGCGTTATCACCTATGCACCCCCGCTTCACGGCTAGACCCCTGGGGACTCGGTGACCCCATCCTCGCGCCCAACTAACCGCAGCCAACCTGCAGAGGCGGCCGTTCCCGCAGGCAGTCACGAGTGCCGGTGGAGAACCCGTCTCCACCGTCTCTGTCCGTCCCTCCCGTCCCCGCCTCCGTCTCCACGTGGCTTCTCCTCTGTGTCCGTGTCTCCCCCCTTCTGTGTCTTATAAGGGTCCCGTCGTGGGGTTTAGGGCCACCCCCAGCCAGGAGGGACCTCATCTCAGAGCCTTCACTGTGTCACCTCGGCAGAGACCCTGTTCCATATTAAAGGCGTCTTCTGAGGCTCCGAGCGTCAGGACCCCCCACACGTGAATTTGGGGAGGCCCCGCTGCGCCCCCCTAAGCCCCCGTTCTGCGGCCACAGATCTGCAGGGGTCCCTCCCCGCTGTCTGCTTGCTTTTCAACTGCAGACGGAGCTCACGACCTTGAGGCTGAGGAACCCGGGACCCTACACGGTGAAGGTCAAGGCCATGGACTCCCTGTTCTTCAGGAGAAGACCAGAGGGCCAGTGGAGCGCCCCACAGCACCTCGGTGAGGGGGACGCCCCTCGCGTCTCTCCAGGGTGGGCAGCGGGGGTGGGGTGGGTGTGTGTTGGGGGCGGGGGCCACGGAGGCAAGGATGCCTGGTGGCCAGCAGCCTGCCGGACACTGACCATCGCTGCTCCTTGATGCGCCTGCTGGAGGGAGAGGGGACCGTCCACCCGCCTTGGCCCAGTCCCCCAGACAGGGCTCCAGGGACCATGGCTGACCCACGGGGGGCGGGAGACAGGAGATGGTCCCGGGGAACCAGCCCTGCCCCACCCACCCCACTCACCCCAGCCCAGCCCATCATACATCATACGGGAGGTGTGGGCTGCTAGCGGGGTCTCAGTCTCTGTCTCCCTCCCAAAGTCGCCCTGGGGGTGGGCTGCTAGTGGGGTCTCTGTCTCCCTCCAAAGTCGCCCTGGGGATGGGTTTTCCTCTGCAGTTAGAAGGCTTTCCCCAGGTGACGGCTGCTGTGTGTCCTTGAGCTCTGCCCCAAAGCCCCACCTCCTCTCAGGCCCAGGCCACATCCCATTCCTGACCTGACCCAGCAGGAAAACCTGGGGCGCCAGGCCGAGGCCGTGGGCATGAGTGTCCTGGGGCGGGGAGGGGGGCAGCTGTAACAAATGACCACAGACAGGGCTTAAGCAACAGACACCCACCCTCCCTGAGTCCTGGAGACCAGACGTCTGAGGTCAAGGGGTTCCCAGGGCTGACCTCCCTGCAGAGGCTCCGGGGAAGGGTCCTTGCCGCCTGTCTCAGCTTCTGGGGGCTCAGGGGCGTCCATCCCTGGGCTGGTGGCCGCCTCCCTCCCATCCTTGATGGACTCTGTGCCCAAGTTGTTCCATGGCGACACGCAAGGTGCGCGTGGAGACGGCCATCGCCTAAACTCTCAGAAGATAAACTTTTTAATGCATTAAAAAAAAAATCCAAAGGGATGTGAGAAATTCGTGATGACCATATATTAAATTCAAAGGCTGACGCAGGGGCAGGAGCGCACCCAGGATGCCACAGGGAAGGAGGTGGTGATGGTTCGCCTGGGAAACAGACCAGCCCAAGTGGCGCGTGCTGTGAAAGTGTCAGTCGCTCAGTGGTGTCCGACTCTCCGCGACCCCATGGACCGTAGCCCACCAGGCTCCTCTGTCCATGGGATTCTCCAGGCCAGAATACTAGAGTGGGTTGCCATGCCTTTCTCCAGCGGAATCTTCCCGACCCAGGGCCCCAACCCGGGTCTCCTGCATGGCAGGCACTTTCTGTGCGCCAGACTCCATCTGGTGGTCAGTGGCGGCGGCAGGGGGCAGGTAGTGGTATTCAGGCGACTTGGGAAGGATTCCCGCGCGGCCCGGCCAGCGGGCGCAGGTGGCTGATGTCCGCGGGGTGGATCGCGCTCCTGGGTGCGGCCCTGCGTCCCTAGCCCCGCAGGGAGGCCGTGTCCCGGGCCCCGCCCGACGTTTCCCGCCCGCCCCTTCTTCCCTAGACTGTGACCGCAAGGACGCGTCCTTCCCGCTCTGGCTGGTGTACCTGCTGGCCCCGCTTGGGGCGCTGCTCCTGGTGGGGCTCCTGTTTCTCTGTCGCAGGTGAGCCCCGCGCGCCCGCCCTCCCCGGTTTGCACTCCGGAGGTATATTTCTGGAGGGGGGCACGGGCAACCCACTCCAGTATCCGCTATCTGGAGAATCCCCACGGACAGAGGAGCCTCCCTGAACGGCTGACACTTTGTGGAGCGCGATCCGGCGGCGCGCGCTCCCGCCCGGACCCGTGCGCCCTGCCTCTTGGCCGCGGGACGCGCGCCCCCGGGATCTCCGGCCGCCGCTTCGTCTCCCCAGCGGTCTTTTATCAACAGGACCCTGGTTTCCCCCGTCTGTTCTCTGCCTCCTGCAGAAGCCAAGGAGCCCAAAGTACACAGTGTACCATCCTCGGGGCGCGGGGTCCCTGCCTCCGCGGGCCCTCAGTGCGCGTGGGGCGTGCTATCTGCGGCCGGTCCCCGCGGCCGGTCCCCTGCCGCCCCCCACACTGTGCTCCCTTCACACCTCGCCGCGAGGCCGTTGGCCCCCACCCCGCTGCCCCCAGCAACCTCCGCACTGGCCTCAGGGAGCCCTCCCGAGCCCAGCAGACAGGCAGCAGGCGGGCGCCGGCGGTGTGCTGCCTTTTCAGCCCTGACCGCGCCCCCGCGGTGCCTGCCAAACGCTGCGCGCTCAGCCTCATCCGTGCCCCGCCCTCGGCCCACCTCCGGGGCTCCCTGCGGCTTCTGCCTCGTGAAGCTTCTGCTTTCACACACACACACGGACACACCCAGAAACACGTAGACACACACGACCCCATATATAGGCAGAGAGACACACAAACACACACCGCCTAGCCAGGGGCTAGGGCTGGGAGTGGATGGGCCGCAGCCCCAAAGCAGGGAGACCATCCGCTCCTCGTTGAGGCCACTGGGAGCTGGGAGGTTGCCATGGTGATGGGATGGGGCGACCTCCATCCTTACAGGATCTCGGGGGAGGTGCCGAGGAGGAGCTGATTTCGCTGCCGCCGCCGCTCTACTAAGGCTCGGATTTCTGTGTCCGGATGTTGGGGGGCGGGGGTTGGGAACGAAGACCCCGTCCCAAGGGAGGGCGGAGTCCGAGTGCTTGCAGGCCTCGCTGGGCCCTCTGGGGGGCGCCGCGGTGCCGCGCGGGTTTCACACCCGCACATCCTCTTCTCCTCCGAGGTGGCCGGTGATGCGGAGGCTGTTCCCGCGTGTCCCTCACGTGAAAGACCCCATCGGCGACAGCTTTCAGAACGAGAGGATGGTACGCGCTGCGCGGGGGCTGGCCCGCGTGGCCGAGCAGCATGATGGGCAGGGGAGGTCGCCCCCGAGGCGCGGGCCTGGGAGCCCACTGCCGAGGCGGGGGGTGCCCTGTCCGGTTCCCTGCGCTATCCGAGGTTTTCCGGGAAGCACTTGCCGCCCCCCCTACCCCACCCCGCACCCCCACTCACCGCCACACCCTGCGCCCTGCAGGTGGCCTGGGACCCGGAGCTGGAGAGCCAGGAAGAGTGTCCCGTGGCCCAGGTGCAGGTGTTGGGGGAAACATGAAACTCATGCAAGCGGGGGCTTCGTTCTTCCGCCGGGGAGGGCGCACGGCCGGGCCGGGCCGGACACAGACGTTTGCTGCACGGCTGAGGATGGGAAAGCCTGCTGCACCTACTGGGGGCTGCCTGCCTTGTGCTTATTTCTCAAATAAAATACTTTCTGACCTGTCACGGGCCCCCTGGAGGTGGGGGGGTGTCACCCCGCCAATGCTGCACAGCCCCCTGGACACCCCCAAATGTCCACTGTTGGCTGGCCTGGTTTCTCTTTAAATGGTTCCATTTCTCATTGTGTTAGTCATTCATTTCCCCTTTTAAGCCCCTTAAATCACTTAATTGAGATGTGTACACACACACACACACACACACTGCCACCCACCCCCAGCTACAACACACACACACACACACACACACACACAGCGCCACCCACCCCCCCAGCTACAAGGTTGAATCTGTGGGACAGGGGGCACATAGACTTGGGAGTGCAGACCTGCCCCAGTCCATGGGGTCAGAGTCGGACACGACTGAAGTCTCTCTCACACACACACACACACACACACACACACGGGAAAGGACTTAGCCTATCCCCCACAGGAACTCGGGGCTTCTCAGGAGGGACCTCAGATCTCTTTAGTTTTGTTCACACACTTGAGTTCTGGCTGCAAAGAATTCACCCCAACGGCAGAGGCGGGGTTGCCAAGCCTGAGGGGGTAAGCCAGCCCAACGTGCCCCTGTGGCTATTCCACTCAAGGTGCTGAAGGCACCGTGTCCAGGATCTGACCCCCGCCGTCAGCACAGGTCTGGGCTGACAGGTTCCTGACTCGTCGGTCCGCCCTAGCGGCTGGGTCGGAAGTCGGGACACCTCTGCGGGCAGGCGCCTGGCTCAACCCCCCTCGGTGAGTGCGGGCTGGACTTGTTGCAGCGTGGGCTGGGCGACCTTGGGGACAGCTGGCTCCAACTTCCTGTTCTCAGAGTGACCTCACGCTGCTCTGCAGATTATCAAACCCTGCCTTTCAAGGACATAAGCCAGCTTGGGGGTGGGGGTTGTGGTTGGGCTGCGACCTACAGATGACCCCCACCCGACCTCTCCAGGGTCACCGGTGCTGGCAGCTGCAAGTGGAGCCAGGGGACACCTCTGGGTGCAGCCTCCTGAGGGCTCAGGTTGGCTGATGACCCCACACTCTCCCCAACCTCCACAGACACCCCGAGGCGGCCTCGGAATCCACCCCACGCCCGCAATCCCATACCACGACCGACACCAGCCTGGCGGACCGTCCCCGCAGTGAGCCTCAGGGCTCTGGTTTCGGCAGGAACACTTAGCTGCGGGGGCTGCCGGGGTGGGCGTGTCTCAAGTCCACCAGTGACGGCTGACACTGCGCGGACTGTAGCCCGCCAGGCTCCTCTGTCCAGAGGATTCTCCAGGAACACTGGAGTCGGTTGCCATGCCCTTCTCCAGGGGATCTTCCCGATTCAGCGAGTGACTGAACCCGGGTCTCTGGCGCTGCAAGGGCGACAGCTGAGAGCCTGACAGCTGGTGAACAATCTGCCCGCAGCGCAGGAGGCGCGGGCTGGGGAGGCACCTGGAGGAGGAACTGGGAACCCACTCCAGCGTTCCCGTCGGGAGGGTCCCACGCAGAGGGAGCTGGGGGGGCTTCAGCCGACGGGGTCCCGAAAGACTTAGCAACCACCGCCACCAGGGAAGCCCCAGGGCGCCCACCTCAGCGGGGATCCCCCAGTGAGCCCTGGGCATGGGTGGGCCACACAGCCGCCACCGCCTTGGGGGTCCTGTGTGGTTAAACCCCAGCTATACAGCTGAGGCGGCTGAGCGCCGAAGGACTGACGCTTCTCAACTGTGCTGCTGGAGAAGCCTCTTGAGACTGCCTTGGCCTGCAAGCAGATCCAACCAGTCCACCCTAAAGGACATTAACCCTGAATATTCAATGGAAGGACTGATGCTGAAACTCCAATACTCTGGCCACCTGACGTAAAGAGCTGACTCCTTGTAAAAGACTCTGATGCTGGGAAAGACTGAGGGCAGGACGAGAAGGGGACGACAGAGGATGAGATGGTTGGATGGCATCACCAACTCGACGGACGTGAGTCTGAGCAAACTAAGGGAGTTGCTGATGGACAGGGAGACCTAGTCTCAAGCCTGCCACTGCTTCCCGCCCCGCGAGGACTCTCTGCTGAGAAAGGAGAGGAGCGCCTCTGTGTCTTGATTTTATTGTTCCGCAGTGGAAATGCCCGACGGAGAAACACAGTCGCGAGTACCCGGCTGTGCAGAGAGGAGTGCGCTTAAGTACAAGTGCAGACACGGTTTCCTTAAATAAACACTTAGATACGCATCGGTCCTGCAAGCACCTGCAGTCTAGGTCTGCTGTGCGGAGCTGCCTCGACTGTGGACCCACGGAGACCCCCCGATTGCCCTCTCCCCCCACCCCAATCAACGCGTGGACCCAGGGCCGATGGTCCGCCGGCGAGGAGCCCCCGACGCGGGGTGGCCCGGCCCCGGCGGGGACGCTGGAATTTCTCGAAGTCGGTGGTCCGTCACAGTGAGGGGTGGCGCGAGGCGGTGGCGGCGGGCGGCCGGGCGCCTAGATGACCTTCTTGAGCTCGTCGTAGAGGACCAGAACGAAGGCGCCGCCCATGCCGCGCAGCACGTTGGACCAGGCGCCCTTGAAGAAGGCCTTGCCGCCCTCGTCCTTGAGGATCTTCCGCCAGCAGTCCACCGTGCCCTTGTACATGATGTCGGCTGCGGGGAGACGGCGGGGTCAGGCGCGCTCGGACGCGGCCCCCGGGGGACCCGGCAGAGCTGCTGAGCCTGGGGCCGCCATCTGCGCACCAGGAGGAGCCCTGACCGGAGAAGCGGCGCTGGGCACGCGCTCTCGGGAAGGGATCAAGCCCAGGACTCCAGCCCCCACGAGGCCCAGGGACGCCAGGGCAAAGACCGAAGGACCCGCGCGGGTGTAGATGGGCACCCACGGGCGATCCCCATATATCAGATCACGGGACGCCGGAAGAGCCCTGTGCCTGCACCGCCCACTCCCGCCCCCGTGAAGCCTGGTGTGGACGGGCACCCACGCGGGAACCCCATATGTGATCATGGGACGCTGGAAGGACCTCTGCCTGCCCTGCCCCCGTGAACGGGCACCCCCGTGGGGCCTCAGAGAAGCCCCCGACACCTGGAGGACTCCTCCCACTGGCCCCCTGCTCCCATGAAAGCCGGCTGCCTCTCTGTGGGACCAGACGCTGGCCCCCGCCTCTGCAGGAAGACCCAGGGCCGCTCATAGGGCCCCCGGCACCTCCCCGAGCCCATCAGAGCGTGACCCCGAGCGGAGCCGGCCCATCCTTTGACCACACCCCCGCCAGCCCTGAGCGCAGCCAGCACGTCCTCTGCCCCCTACCCCCCGAGCGGAGCCAGTACCTCCTTTGCGCCCCGACTGCATCATCATGCGCCGCCGCACCGTGTCGAAGGGGTAGGAGACCACACCCGCCACGGCCGTCACCGTCTGCGCGATCATCCAGCTCACCACGATGTGCGTGTTCTTGGGGTCGGGGAGCATGCCTGCGGGCACCGGGGGGTCACGGGGTGAGGCCCCAGGGCCGCCCACACCGCCCTGTGGAGTTCCCAGCTCCACGGGGGACACCGGCCGGGCCGCACTGGGGTCAGTTCACGCCTGGCCGGCTGGCAGGGAGGGGACGCCCTGGCACCTGCTCCACTGCACAGGGTGCCAGCCGGCCGGCCCCACCTCCGGGGCGGCTCCCCTGCAGGGACTGAGCCGTGCCACCCCCCAGATCGTGGTGGAGCCCCAAACCCCAGAGCCAGAGGACGTAACCGCATGTATAGGGACGCTACCATATGTATGCAACTGTAGGTACCTACGGGAAATCAAATGTTTTGCAGACAGAACTGAGATCACAGGGAAACGTCCTAACTCACTGTAACTGGGGTCCTTGTGAGAACAGCATGTCAGGGCAGACAGACACACAGGGCAGCACGTGAGGGTTCGGGGAGGGGGGACCAGCCCCGCCCACACCGGGTCTCAGCCTCCAGGACTGGGAGCCATGAAGGTGCGCGGCTTAAGCTGCCCTCTGTGATATCTGCCCAGGCCAAGCAGGAATCCCTCTTGTCAACGGTGACCAATTTACATGTTGAATCCCTAACCTCAGGAGCCCAGAATGTAGCTGTGATTGGAGACGAAGGTCTTTCAAGAGAAGGTTAAAACAAGGTCACCTGGGTGGGTCCTCAGCCCACAGGACTGGGGTCTTTATGAAAAGAGGTCAGACACAGACACACTCAAAGGGAGGAGCTCGTGAGGATTCAGGGGGTCCACAGGGCCAGGAGAGAGCCCCGCCCACACCTGGGGCCCCAGCCTCCAGGGCTGGGAGCCCCCAGCTATCTGTAGCTGAAGCGCACAGCCCTCCCTCCAGGACTAGGCCCCCGCCCCCAGGGAGCAGAAGGCCCTGACCCTCCGGGGAGCCATCCACCACCCCCGCCTCCAGCACCGCGAGCAGGGCGCTCACCCTTAGCGGTGTCGTAGATGCCAAAGTAGGCTGCGCGGTAGATGATGATGCCCTGCACGGACACGTTGAAGCCCTGGTACAGCCCGCGGATGCCGTCGGACTTGGTGATCTTCACCAGACAGTCTCCCAGGCCCTTGAACTCGCGCTCACTGCCCGACTTGCCCACGTCGGCCGCCAGGCGGGTCCGGGCGAAATCCAGCGGGTAGACGAAGCACAGGGAGGTGGCACCGGCCGCCCCGCCCGAGGCCAGGTTGCCAGCGAAGTACCTCCAGAACTGGGTGTGCTTGTCCACGCCCCCCAGGAAGATCTGCTTGTACTTGTCCTTGAAGGCGAAGTTGAGGGCTTGCGTGGGGAAGTAGCGGATGACGTTCGCCAGGTTGCCCCGCCAGAAGGACAACACGCCCTGCTCCTTGGGGATACGCACGATGCAGTCCACGATGCCCTTGTACTGCTTGTCGGCCGCGATTTGCTTGCTGGCGTGCTGCACCTGGGGGGCGGCGGGGGGAGACACAGGGCTTTACCGGGGGCCTGGGCACACCGCCATGTCGACTTACGAGGAGATGCTGGTGAAGCTCAGACAGCTCTGAGCGATTGCTCCAAGGAGGTGAGGGAAAGGCCAGTATGCTGGTCAGCAAGTTCACATGAGCAAGTTCACATTTTCACAGAGCGTTTCTTACGCTCAAGGAACATTCGTCACCATGAAGGTTTTCAATGCTTTTTCAAACATGATGGACAGGGAAGCTTGGCCTGCTGCACCCTGGGGCGGGGGTGAGAGGGAACAGGGCTTCAGGCAGACCTCCATGTCCACTTGTAAAAAATACACAACTTGGAAACGGCGAATTAAGATCTGGGGCAAAACGAGAATTACACCCCGGGGGGGGGAGAGCAGCTGAGATAGCTGAAGAGATTGCTCCAGAGGTGAGGAGGAAGGTCAGTATGGATGAGATTCTGGTCAATGGGAAATTCAGAGCAAGCACGTATTTTCGCAGGCCATGAGAAAATAGCCTCAAGGAGCATTCGTCACCATAAAGGTTTCTAGTGCTTTTCTAAACATGATGGACAGGGAAACCTGACCTCTGACCTGCTGCTGCCCATGGGGTCGGCAAATGATCGGACAGGACTGAGCGACTAAACTGAAACATGAGGTGGGCAAGCGAGAAGTGGGCTCACAATCAGCCACTGGAAACATCTGTCTGATGACCTGACCTGTCACATTTTCCCAGAACCCGCATGCCTCATTCCTGCTCTCCACCCTGAAGTCCTTTCACGGGGTTTGAAGGTCAGCAGCACCTGATTTAATACTCATAGAGGCGGCTCAGATGGTCAAGAATCACTCCGCAATGCAGGAGACCCGGGTTTGATCCCTGAGTCAAGAAGATCCCCTGGAGAAGGGCTTGGCAACCCACTCCAGTATCCTCGCCTGGAAAATCCCATGAACAGAGGAGTCTGGCAGGGCTACAGCCCATGGGGTCGCAAGAGTCGGACACGACTGACCTAATACCGCTTTCAGAGGTAGACAGCAGGTGCCCAAAAGTGTCAATTTGCAGTTGACACCCGCAAAAATCACCAACGACAAACGTGTCCTTAATAACACATTTGTATGGGGCCTTTAAGCTCTCCTAACATCCTTCCTGGGCAATCCTGTTTTCTTTAGGGGTTGCAATCACATTGCAACGCTAATTCCACTGGCTCCCTACTTGTGACGCTCAACAGACCAGCGCAGTTTATTCCGCGTCAGACCCGCGCAAACAACTGCGAACAGTGGGCAAAGAGGACCAGTACAACGACGGGCACGAGAGATCTGCCCTCGCGCGACTCCTTCCACCGCCCAAGGGCACGAACCCCACACCAGGCCTCGCAGGGTCAGTCCACGCGGCTCTCCCACCGCGCCTGCGCGCCCTAGCGCCGCCGGCCCCAGTGCGCACGCGCGGAGGCCGCTGCCGCCGGCCGCCCACCGCGCCTGCGCTACCCCGCGCCCCAATGCGGACGCGCACACATCGCCGCCGGCCGCCCCCCGCGCATGCGCTCCCCGGCGGCGGCGCCCCCGTGACGCGACGCCCCGGAAGCCGGCCGGGTCGGCCGCGCGCGGACAAAGCGGCGCGGCCTCCCCGCTTCCGGTCCCTGGGTCGCGCGCGCCCCCGAGCTCCCCGGGGCCCGGCGCCGGCGGCCGCGCGCCCGCAGCCTGACACGCACCTGCAGCAGCAGCTTGACGCGCTCGATGGGGGCCACGGCCGTCTTGGAGATGGCGGCGGCGATGCCCCCGGCCAGGAAGTCCTTGGCGAAGGAGACGGCCTGTTCCGTCATGGCGGCGGGCGGAGAGCGGAGCGAAGGCGCAGAGGGGCAGAGAGAGACAGTGGGAGATTGGGCGCCGCTAGTTCAGCGCTGCCGCCGCCGGGACCGAAAGGATTGGGCGGCCACCGCGCAGCCGCTAAGGGGCCCGCTCCCCGCCCCGCGGCCCCCGCGTGCCTCGCCCATTGGCTGCGCTGCCACGCAGGCTCCGCCCCCTGGGCGCGCGCCCCGCCCCCGCGCGGGCTGCCGGGAGCGGCGCCTCGCCCCGCCCCGTGGGTCCGTACGGCCGCGCCCATTGGCCGCGCCGCTGCCCTGCTCCGCCACTTGGGCGTGCGCCGCGCCCCCCGCGTGCTGCCGGGAGCTGCGCCTCGCCCTGCCCCGAGGCCCCCCGTGCGCCACACCTATTGGCTGCGCCACCACGCAGGCCCCGCCCCCTAGCCCGCGCGCCGCGCCGCGGGGCATGTCGGGAGCCTCGCCCCACCCCTGCGCCGAGCGTGCCCGAGGCGGGTCACATTGAGGTGAGCGGCGGCCACTTTGACCTTGTGAAGGTCGCGCTTGGTGTGGCGGCCGCGACGGGCTGCGGCGGTGAAGGGGACAGGTCGGGCCTTGCAGAGACCCGCGCCCTCTCTTCTCCGGATCGTAGCCCCGGACGCTCGGGTCCCCAGGCTCGTCCTGGAGATCGTCCAGTCCGGCTGGTCCAATCGTTGAGGCCCGGACCGCGGGTCCGGCGCAGGTCTCCGCGCCGCAGACCTCCGAGTCCCGGCCGCGACCCCCACCCCCAACCCCGCAGCCCCGAGAGGCCCTGATGACCCCTGGCGCCCTCCAGGCCCCGCGTCGCCCCGGGGGACGAGCGATGCAGTCTGTGGGTTCTGACCCAGCGTACGAAACCGCCCCAGAACCCCGCCCGGGCCGGCTTCGGAGCAAGGTTTGCCTATGCCCCGCCCGGGAGACCCGGGTCCGCCCAGGAGAGCGCTCCCGGAGGACCCAGCGCCCCGCCGTGGGGTCCCCCAGCCCTAACCCTGATTCCTCCGGGTGCACTTGAGGGTCCCAGGATGGGGGAGGTCCGGCTGCCTTTCCAGGGCCCAGTGGGGCTCACACTCGGGGTGTCCATGTCAAGCCGGGCACCGCGACTTGAAAGAGGGTCTCCTAGAAGAACAGGGGCAGTGTGCTGATGTCACAGGCTCACTGACAGGTGCACTCACGTGTGTGTATACGTGTGCCCACAGACATGCACGCGTATGTAGCCATTGCACATGCCCACGCGCGGACTTGTATGCACAGTGTTACACGTGGCAGCATTGGCCCCCTGCCTCCAAGGGCGTGTCCAGAGAGACCTTGGTGTTTGGAAGGCCTGACCGCCTTGTGCAAGTGGTGTTCGTTCAGGCCTGTCTGACCTTTTGCAACTGTGGAATAAAAGAAAGTACAACATGAGAGTTGTGAATTAAGTTTTATTTGGGGCAAAATGAGGACTGCCGCCCTGGAAGGCAGCATCTCAGCTAGCTCTGAGAGACTGTGCCAAAGAGGCAGTAGGGGAAAGTCAACACATGAAGTTTTGGTGAAGGGGGAGTTTGGTGCCATGAAGCACTCGGTTTACAAAATGTTTTTGTTAGTCTTGAGGATCTAATGTCACCATGAAGGGATTTAGTGCTTCTCTAGGTATGACGGACTGATGTTGAAGCTGAAAGTCCAACCCTTTTGCCACCTGATGCGAAGAGCTGATTTTTTTGAAAAGACCCTGATGCTGGGAAAGATTGAAGGTGGGAAGAGAAGGGGATGACAGAAAATGAGATGGTTGGATGGCATCACTGACTCAATGGGCATGAGTTTGACTAAACTCCAGGAGTTGGTGGTGGACAGGGAGGTCTGGCATGCTGTGGTTCATGGGGTCACAAAGAGTCGGACACGACTGAGCGACTGAACTGAGCTGAACTGGACTAGATATGAGGAGTTGCAAGGATTGAGATCATAAAATCTATTCCTAAAAACATCCAACTAACTAAAGACCTGTCCCACCACATCCCGTGGAGCACAGAGTGCCTCAGTCCACCCTGAACTCCCTCAGGGATTGTTGAAGGTCAACAGCAATAGCAGCAAGGAGGTTCAGTCTCCCTAGAGGCAGATGACAAATTGCCTTTGTTGTTCAGTTGTTGGCAATGCTCTTTAAGTGCCAATTTGTAGTTGACACGACCCCATAGCCCTCCAGGCTACTCTGTCCATGGGATTCTCCAGGCGAGAATACTGGAGTGGGTTGCCATTTCCTCCTCCAGGGGAATCTTCCCCACTCGGAGTGAATCCAGATCTCATCCATTGCAGGGAGGTTCCTTTCCCGTCTGAGCCACCACAGGAAGCCCCTGTGAACTCCTTATTGAATTTTAGATAACTAAACAACACAAGTCCTAAGTGTATCGTCCTGTGAATTTTCACAAAGCGAATGCCGAGGTGTGTCACCAGCCAGGTCCAGAAAAAATAAGTCCTTGTAGCAACGCGGGTTCAAGAATTATTTCTTAATTTGCCTCTCTCTCTGCTGTTGTTTTTTTCTCCATCCCCGTCCTCTTTTTTCTGTATGCCCCGCCCCCCACGTTGGCTCAGACGGTCGAGAACCTTCCTGCGGAGCAGAAGAGCCAGGTTTCGATGGCGGGGTCGGGAAGATCCCCCTGGAGGAGGGCATGGCAACCAAGTCAGGTACTGTTGCCCAGGAAACCCACGGACAGAGGCGCCTGGTGGGCTACAGTCCATGGGGTCGGAAAGAGTTGGACACGACTGAGTGACTGACACTTCCTTTCCTGTTTCCGTGGCTTCTTTCTTTCTCATCCCTGCCTCTCCGTCCTTTCTGCCGCCCCGCCCTCCTTCTCATGAGGGGGTCTCCTCCAAGTGACACTGGATGGATGGATGCTAGGGACCGACCCACAAGAGCCCAGCCCCCACCCCCCTCCAACCCCCGCCCCAGCCGGTCATTCATTCTCCAGCCCCCGGTGACCTGGCAGGAGGGCCTTCCAGAGAGCTCTCGTGATTTCCTGGGAGAGGCAGGTAAGAGGCGTGGCCGGAGAATGTCCGGGCCCCAGAGGGGTGGGTACGGATCAGGTGGCTGTCAGCGGGTGAGGACTGCAGCGGGAGTGGGGGGTGGGGGGCGGGGGAGGGCCTTGGTGTTCTGGCATTTTCTGAGCCTTCACTGGGGCCTGGAGGACGGAGCTGGGTGGTGGCCCAGCCCGGTTCCGGCCGGCCGCGACTACACGGCGCTGGAAGAGAGGGCGAGGCCGCCCCCGGCTTCTGGTCCCTGGCTGCGGGGCACGCCCGGTCAGGGAGGCGTCTCCCTGGTCATCTGCAGTTTGTACACAGTAGGGGGGGGGGGGGGGGACCCCGCGATGCTTATCACTGCCCGCTGGGCCAACGAGGACCAGCCAGCCGGAGCTGGTCCTTCAGGCCGGGAGGCCCTGGCAGTCCGCACTTGCTTTCAGAGCTGGCGTTGGGCACACCAGGACGCCTCTCTGCAGCCTCGGTGTGGCGGCGGTTAACCCCCGGGCCCCCCTGTCCCCTCCCCTAGGTGACAGATCCCCCTCCCTGGGGCCCCACATGCATCCCAGGGGTCACCCCCACTCCGACCCCCCGCCCAGGTCAGCAGCTTGCCGTCTGCGGGGAAGGACTGAATGAATGTGACATCTGTCCTTGCTCACTAGGGCGCAGAACGTGTTTCTCCTTTAAAAGCATGTCACGTGGGCCTTCGATGGAGGTCTGCTCCCTGTGTGTGTCCTGGGGACGGGTGGGGGCATCGGTGACCCAGGCCGTGTGCTGCAGTCACGGCCGAGCCGGGAGGGCGGCAGGGCCACAAACACCCCGGGTACTGGGGAAAGACTGTGCACCCAGGTAGACCGAGGGGTGGGATGGGATGGTTAAGGGAGGTGGGAAGGCGGCTGGGGGGTGGGGGAAGGAAGGGGTCCTGTTCCAGGACTCCGGGGGGCAGGGGTGAAGAGAGCGGGCTGGCCCCCATTCCTCAGCACCCTCCCGAGGTTTAATTACGACATTCACAGCGTTAGAGGCTGCGTATCCGAGATGGTTTTTGTCGTCTCGCTTCTAAGTCATGTCCGACTCTGCGACCCCATAGACTATAGCCAGAGTAGTGGCACGGGTGGCCGTGTCCTCCTCCAGGGCATCTTCCCGACCCCGGGATCGAACCTGCGTCTCTGAGGTCTCCTGCATTAGCAGGTGGCTTCTTTACCACTAGCGCCACCTGCTCGTTTCTGTTCTAAGCAATGAAGAGACAGGCTAGGTGTCCGTCAGTCATATTTCCACTTCTCGCCTTTTAATTTTTTTTTTAACTGCAGAGAGTCCCAGCAGGACAAGGAGAGTGAGGCGAATAGGGGCCCCACGGGCCGTCCTTCCTGGTTTCCGCAGACGTTAGCTGCCGTCAGCCTCCAGCTGGGGCCCTCGCTCGGGCGTGGCCCCGGCTCACGGGCCTGGTCGTGGGTGTGGGACCCCTGAGCCCGGCCTGCATCAGGCGCACTGCTACAAGGACTCTTGGGGTGGGGAGTGGGGGTGGGGGGCTCGGGTACCCCCCGCCCTGTGGGCGGGTGCTCTGACCCCTCCGGTTAGAAGATCAAGTTTCTTCTAGGGATCCTGGTGTCTGGAGGGACCGCGCCCCCCACGCGCCCCCGGGGGAGCAGAGGGCTGGCTTTGCACGTCACTCGTTCTCACTGGGGGCCCAGCCCGGCTGCGACCAGGTGCCCTCGGGAGAAGGACCGCACCCCCTGCCTTTCCCGGGGGTCCCCTCTGTCGGTTGCCTCCAGCCCCGAGGCGCCCCAGGCCCCTCTCCGAGGCCCCGCGACCCCCGCCCCCCCCCAACAAGCACTCCCAGCCCGCGTACCCTTCCCCTCCCGGGTTGGGGGTGCGCATCTCCTGGGTCCAGGGCGCCCCCTACAGACGCGCGCGGAGACTGCCTGCTTTCCGCCTCCTTTAATAATCGTCCCAGCGGACGCCTCTTCTCTGGGAATCACCCCCAGGCTCGCGCGGCGACCGTCGGGGCGGGGCGACCCTCAGGGCGGGGCCCGGGTCCCCAGGACCAGGTGCAGCAGGTCTCCCGCGCGCGCCGCCTGCACGTCCTGGAAGCCGAGCCCCTGCAGGAGGCGCCGGTACTGCCCGGGGCCCCGGGGGGGCCCCCCCGCCCCGAGCATCCGCAGCCCGGGGGGCCTCCGCGCCGCCCTGCCGGCCTCCTCCTCCTCCGCGGGCGCCAGTTCGGCCAGCAGGAGGCCAGCGCCTGGGGAGACAGACACAGAGATAACCGGGAAGGGACGCGCAGGCGTCCCAGGACCCAGCCTGCGGGTGCCCCCGGGGCTCCCCACGGGAGGACTTCCCGGTGGGAAGGTGGGAGGAATTCTGTCTGCAGGGACAGGGCTGCAGACTCTGCGATGACCGGAGGTGCGCTCTGCTCTGTCCCTCAGGCGGGTCCGACTCTGCGACCCCATGGACTGTTGCCCTCCGGGCTCCTCTGTCCGCGGGGTTCTCCAGGCAGGAATACTGGAGTGGGTAGCCTGTCCCTTCTCCAGGGGATCTTCCCGACCCAGAGATCGAACCTGGATCTCCCGCATTGCAGGCAGATTCCTTACAGTCTGAGCCACCAGTGGGAGCCCATGAGACGCCATACGCATACTGCGGCTGGAAAGCTCAGAAATGAATGAGGGGCAACTGGGCATCAGCTACGGCCCGGGCAGACGGTAAACTGGGGAGCGGACCGTGGGCTGGATGGCTGGGCAGGCTGACTGTGTGACATGCTTTCGGGTTTCTTTCATTTTTTTTTTTTTTGATGGGAAATTGTCTTTAAGTGTGAAGAAAGGCAAGTGCACGAAGAAAAGGCAAGTCCAGGGTCTCACCTGCTCCGCAGCTGCGGGAGACCCGGCTCAGGAGCCCGTGGAGTCTGTCTTCAGGCCCGTGGTGCACGAGGCTGCAGAGAACGTACAGGTCTGCGGGCGGGAGGCGGTCGCTGGAAAGGTCACCTGGGTTACACACAGACGGGGTGGAGGTGTGGAGGCTGCAGGGGCTGCTTCTGCAGCCAGCGTCCTACACGCAGATGTGACACAGACACACACAGACACACAGCTACACACAGACGCACACACAGCTACACACAGCAACACACACACACAGCTACACACAGCAACACACAGATGCACACAGACAGACACACGGGAACACACAGATACACACACTGACACGTAAGCACACTCAGAAGCATGCATGTGTACACATACCCGCACACGCAACACCCTGGTGGCTCAGACAGTAAGGGGTCCACCCCCGGGGTAGGAGACCTGGGTTCCATCCCTGGGTCAGGAAGATCCCCTAGAGGAGGAAATGGCAACCCACTCCAGTATCCTTACCTGGAGAACCCATGGACAGAGGGGCCTGGCGGGCTGCAGGCCATGGGGTTGACGTGGAGTGAACAGCTAACACTTTTTCACTTTACCCACACACAGAAACACACAGATACACACACATGCAGGAAAATACACATATAGACACATAAACTCAGGTACACACACATTTAGACACACACACACAGACCACATATGCATGCACATACACACATACAGGCACGCGTAGACACACTCACAGGCACAGAAACACACAACACACAGAGACAGAAATGTACACAAATAGACACACACACACTCCGTATGTGTGTGCGTACTCAGTTGTGTCCAACTCTCTGAGACCCCATGGACTGCAGCCCGCCAGACTCCTCTGTTGGATTTCCCAGGAAAGAATACTGGAGTGGGTGCCATTTCCTCCTCCAGGGCATCTTCCCGACCCAAGGGCCGAACCCGCGTCTCTTGCTTTGGCAGGCGGGCTCTTTACCGCTGAGCCTCCAAGAAAGCCCTACCCACCCCACACAGGAGATAAGTAAGGTTGCCCAAAGAGTGACCGCTGGCAGACAAGGACGCCGCACTGACCTGGCACAAAGTGGACCCGCTCTGACGGCCGTGCGTCAGTCTGAAAGTCCCCGGCAAGCTCGATGACCTCTGGGAAGTCAAACACAGTCACCTGCAGGCGCGGGTACTCCTGGACAAGCTTGTGGGCCAGGGCACCCGTGCAGCCTGTGGGAAGAAACGTGGACTCTGGACCAACCTGGCCTGTCTCCAGAGGCTCAGCTCTGGCAGGACCAAATCAGCGCTCTCGGACATGACCTCAGCATGTGCCCTCAGAGGAGGTCAGCCAGTGTGGAGATCTCTGCTGTCTCAAACTCAGGGCCTTGTGTACTGATGGTGGACCAAGCGCTGGCCTAAGCCAGGTGAGCAGGGTGGAAAGAGATCCACAGGGAATCCTTAGAGCAGAGTTCTAGAGAGTTATACTCTTTCCTTCTCTGTTCTGTTGCAGGAATGCAGGTGTGATGGCTGGTGCCACAGCAGCCACTCTGGGCCACCAGGAGGAAAGCTGTGCAGAGGATGGGAAAATGCAAGCTGCCAGCTCAGGGGCCCTCCTAGGACCCCGATCCCACTACATCCCTTGGGAAGGCATCTGCTCCTCCTCCGTCTAATGTCCTGGGGGAAAGACTGGCTGGGAGGGGTGGAGGGTGTGTGTGTGGTATAATTAGACCTCATGAGATGGCAGCAGACAGGTTCCATGGTTCCCTGCTCTGCTTGGCAGCCCCCAGGAAGGGTTCCATAACCTCTACGAGGGTCTGAGCCATCCCTGGGACCTCCTAGCACTTGGGAATATCAGCCCAAGCCCCACATCCACCCTGGACACATTTAGATCCTTGTGTGGTTTGTAGAGATAAACCCATTTTCCAAGTCTTGTTAGTAGGTATTGTGTGTTAGTCACTCAGTCCTGTCCGAATCTGCAACCCCATGGACTGTAGCCTACCAGGCTCCTCAGTCCATGGGATTCTCCAGGCAAGAATACTGGGGTGGGTTGCCATTCCCTTCTCCAGGGGATCTTCCCGACCCAGGGATTGAACCTGGGTTTCCTGAACTGCTTGTGGTTTCTTCCACCTGGGAAGCCTATCTGTAGATAAGGCACCTGCAGCTTCCGACAAGAGAAGGAAGGCTTGCAGCCGTTTGCCCCGACTCCTGTCGGGTGAAGGGATGTACCTCCCAGGTGGCAGGCAGAGGTGAACCGGGACAGGTCAAAGGCCGTGGCCACGTGGTGGGCGGTCAGCTTGCTGAGGCCGTGCGAGGCCCTCATCAGCTGCAGGGTCGCCTCCGTGCTCTGCTTGTGGGGGGCCTGAAACGGAACAGGATCTCAGGAGACCCACCGGGGGCCCAGGCGGTCCTGCACCGCGATGACGTTCTACGTGGCCTCTCTGAGGGCAGGAGGCTTGGTGGGCTTCCCCGGTGGACCAGACGGTAAAGAGGCCACGTGCCATGCAGGAGACCTGGGCTCCGTCTCTGGGTCGGGCAGATTCCCTGGAGGAGGAGACGGCAACCCACTCCAGTACTCCTGCCTGGAGAACCCCATGGACAGGGGAGCCTGGCGGGGTACAGTCCACGGGGTCGCAAAGTCAGACACAACTGAGCGACGAAGCGTGGGGTCTTGTTTGGCGGGATGGTAGGGGCAGACCAGATGGGCAGGGGTCCAGGGGACAGAGTGGAAGAGGGAGGAGAGGACAGGAAGACATCCATCGAGGAGCCAGGAAGTGCATCCTCACCGGACACTACGCCCACCCTCGCCGGGATCTCAGACGTCCCGCTTCTACAACCGCAGGAAATGAGTGTCTTTTGTTTCTAAGTGAAAAGAAGCTGCGAGTCGTTGGGTCATGTCCGACTCTTTGCGACCCCATGGACTATATACCATGGGATTCTCCAGGGAAGAATACTGGAGTGGGTTGCCATTTCTCCCTCCAGGGGATTTTCCTGACCCAGGGATTGAACCGAGGTCTCCTGCATTGCAAGCGAATTCTTTACCAGAAAAGAAGCCCTTTGTTTCTAGACCCCCTTGAGAGCCCTGAAGACCCAGACCCACTAAAGTGAAGTGAAGGGAAGCGAAAGTCGCTCAGTCCTATCCGACTCTTTGTGACCCCAGGGACTGCGGACCCACCAGGCTCCTCTTTGCTTGGGCTTCTCCAGGCCAGAATACTGGAGTGGGTTGCCATTTCCTTCTCTAGGGGATCTTCCCGACCCAGGCATCGAACCCAGGTCTCCCGCATTGCAGGCAGACGCTTTACCGTCAGGCACCAGGGAAGCAGCTTGCTCAGTCATGTCCAACTCTTTGCAACCCGATGGACTGTACAGTCCATGGAATTCTCCAGGCCAGAATACTGGAGTGGGTTGCCATTTCCTTCTCCAGGGGATCTTCCCGACCCAGGCATCGAACCCAGGTCTCCCGCATTGCAGGCGGACTCTTCACCAGCTGAGCCACCAGGGAAGCTCCCCCAGACCCACTAGACACCCCCACAAGGCTCTCTCTGGAGCATCGGGAGCCAGGAGGCAGGGCAGGGAGGGATTTGCAGACTCCGAGCTCACAAGCCACAGTCTCTACACAATCTAACCTCATGTAGGAAAGGGGCGGGGCTTGGCTCAAGGCAGCCCCTTCATGGAAACACCCTCTTCAGGAGCTGTGGGCGGCCAGCTGCCCCCCACACCTTCCCTGACGACCTGCATCCGCAGCCTTCTGCCGGGACAACGGGTTCTGATGGTCCCTGGGTCTGGGACGCTTTTGGGGCCCGTGGCCAGTCTCTCAGCGGCAGAGACAGCATGTAAGAAGCAGCGTCAGGTTCTGGGGTACCTGCGGCAGCGGCTCCGGGGTCCACGCCGCCCCCTCCCGCACAGCCCGGCCCAGGTGCGTGAAGGCGCCCCAGACGGGCCCGTCGAGGTAGGCGGCCAGGCCGTGGAGGGACTGCTCGGCATCCGACACCAGGTGCAGGCTGGCGGTCTCTGTGTTGCTGTAACCTGAAAGGACGGGGCATCGTGGGACCCCTGAAAGGACGGGGCATCGTGGGACCCCCGTAAGGGCTCCCCTGAACATCGGAGGGACGGGGGGAGGGGCAGGGGGAGCCGCCGCTCGGGGTCCCGGTGGTGTTAGCGCAAGCATCCTCCGGCCGACAGCGTGACACCCTCGCACGCACCTGACTCTCTGCAACCCCATGGGCTGCAGCCTGCCAGGCTCCTCTGTCCATGCGATTGTCCAGGCAACAAGACCGGAGTGGGTTGCCATGCCCTCCTCCAGGGGATCTTCGCGACCCAGGGACCAAACCCACATCTCTTGCACTGGCGGGCAGGTTCTTTACCACCGAGCCACCTGGGAAGCCCATCTATGTATCAACCTGTCTGTTTATTATCTGTCAGTCACCTCCAACTCTGTCTCATCTGTTAACCATCTATCTGTCAATCTATATATGTCTCATCTACCTGTTTATTTAGCAGCTATCATCTGTGTGTGAATAAGTCTATTTACCTATCACTTGTCATCTCTGCTCATCTGTCGTTTATCCATCAACACATCTGTTACCTATTCATCCGTCTTTCCATCACCTTTTTATCCATCATTTTTCTATCTACCCTGGAGAAGGAAATGGCAACCCACTCCAGTACGCTTGCCTGGAAAATTCCATGGATGGAGGAGACTCGTAAGCTACAGTCCCTGGGGTCACAAAGAGTCAGACACGACTGAGCGACTTCACTTTCACTTTTCACTTTATCTATCTACCCATCTTGCTGTCATCTCTGTTATCAGTTTATATCTATTGATCTATCAATTCATCTACTGTTTCTCCACCTATCCATCCATCGAGCCTGTATTTATCATCTGTCTTTCTGTCATCTGTCCCTTCACTTATCCTATTATGTTTGTCCGTCTGTCTGTCCTCGATTTATTCATCAGCTATCTGTCTAGCTACCTTCCTATCAACTATCTGTTCATCCATCTACTTATCTATTTACATGCCTGTACATTCACCTGTGAATCAATCAAGCTGTTTATCATTTGTCCATCCACCCGTCTATCTACTGGGCTTCCCAGGGGTCTCAGCGGGAAAGAATCTCGTGGCCAATGCAGGAGACACAGAAGACGCAAGTTCGATCCCTGGGTCGGGAAGGTCTCCTGGAGAAGGGCACGGCAACCCTCCCCAGCATTCTTGCCTTGAGAATCCCACGGACAGAGGAGCCTGGCGGCTACAGTGCCTGGGGCCACACAAAGGCTGGCCATGACTGAAGCGCCTGAGCAAGCACCACCTGTCTGTGACCCGTTTGTTATCCGGGAACCGTCTATTTATCCACCGTCCATCCATCCACCCATCCATCCACCGTCCATCCATCCACCCATCCATCCACCGTCCATCCATCCACCCATCCATCCATCCAAGTATCATTCTACTACCACTCAGCGTCTAGGCATTCACCTCACCTGTCTGCCTACCCGAACAGATAAGTAAGAATGTGCAGGTATCACGCTGTGCACACATCCACACAAGGAGAGTTGTTTCCTTGGAGAACCTTGGCGGATACCACCCCTCTGAGTCCATAAAGAAGTCTCTCTCCTAAACATCACACGCACCCACACGCACACACACGCACACACACACCCTGCTGATGATGCTAAGGCGCTTCAGTCGTGTCCGACCCTGTGTGACCCCATAGACGGCAGCCCACCAGGCTCCCCCGTCCCTGGGATTCTCCAGGCAAGATCACTGGAGCGGGT